>CP139504.1:329888527-331088527 GCA_021014915.2 Artemisia tridentata subsp. tridentata | reverse complement strand
CCATGCAATCTAACGATTTCCTGCTGAAAAATCTCCGCCAACTGACTGACACTATAGGTCATACGGATAGGTAAGAAATGAGCGGATTTAGTTAGCCGATCAACGACCACCCAAATCGCATCATGTCTTTTACGAGTAACAGGCAGACCAGAAACAAAGTCCATGGAAATCTCCTCCCACTTCCACGCCGGAATCTCCAAAGGCTGTAACAAACCACTAGCCCGCTGATGTTCAATCTTAACTTGCTGACAAGTCATACATCTAGCAACAAATAACGCCACATCTTGCTTCATACCGTTCCACCAGAAATGCTGCTTAAGGTCACGATACATCTTGGTAGAACCAGGATGAATAGAGAAAGGAGAACTGTGAGCCTCAGTCAACACAGCCTCACGCAGATCAGAATCATTAGGCACACATAACCGATCCTCATACCAGACAACTCCATCATCATCAAATCTGAATTCAGTTTGCTTACCCTCTTCAATATTTTGAACAATAGCCCAGAGTTCACCATCATCTTTCTGAGCCTCTTTAATACGCAACATCAGATTTGACTCAATCTTTAAGCTAGCCCAGTAACCAACATCACGACGAACGCACAACTCAACCTCCAGACGCTCCAAATCCTTGAGGACATGCGGATCAATTTCCATACTAGCAACCATTCCAGATTTCCGACTAAGTGCATCAGCAACCACATTAGCCTTACCTGGATGATACTGGATGTTAGTGTCATAATCCTTCAGAAGTTCTAACCATCTCCTCTGCCTCATATTAAGCTCCTTCTGAGTAAAGATGTATTTGAGACTCTTGTGATCGGTGAAGATATCACACGATTCGCCATACAAGTAATGTCTTCAGATTTTCAATGCAAAGACAACAGCCGCTAATTCCAGATCATGAGTCGGATAATTTTCTTCATAGGGTTTCAATTGCCTCGAAGCGTAGGCAATGACCTTGCTGTGTTGCATAAGCACACAGCCCAAACCCTTCTTAGAAGCATCACTATAGATTTGGAAACCACCAGATCCCGATGGTAAAGTCAGAATAGGTGCAGACACCAAACGCCGTTTCAACTCCTCAAAACTCTGCTCACGCTCATCAGTCCATACAAACTTTTCACCTTTCCGCATCAACTGAGTCAAAGGCAAAGCTAACTTAGAAAATCCTTCAACAAAACGCCGATAATAGCCAGCTAATCCCAGAAAACTCCTGACTTCAGTCACAGTGGTAGGTCTCGGCCACTTGGTGATAGCCTCAACCTTAGATGGATCCATGGTGATACCATCTGCAGACACAACGTGACCAAGGAAAGCTACTTGGTTCAGCCAGAATTCACATTTAGAAAATTTCGCGAATAACTTCTGCTGCCTCAGAATACCCAGAACAATACGCAAATACTGCTCGTGCTCCTCAGACGATTTAGAATACACCAGAATATCATCAATGAAAACGATGACGAACTTATCCAGAAATTCATGAAAAACCCGATTCATTAAATCCATAAACACAGCAGGAGCATTTGTTAAGCCAAAAGGCATAACCAGAAACTCATAATGCCCATAACGGGTACGGAAAGCAGTCTTAGATACATCCTGCTCTTTAACTCGCAATTGGTGATAACCAGATCGCAAGTCGATTTTGGAGAATACTTTAGCTCCCTGCAGCTGATCAAACAAGTCATCGATGCGAGGAAGCGGATAACGGTTTCGGATGGTAATACGATTTAACTCCCGATAATCAATGCACAACCGCATACTACCGTCCTTCTTCTTCACAAACAGCACCGGAGCACCCCATGGCGAGACACTAGGGCGAATGAAACCACAATCCAACAACTCTTCCAGTTGCTCCTTTAATTCCTTCAGTTCGATAGGTGCCATCCGGTACGGAGCCTTAGAGATAGGTTCGGCACCGGGAATCAGATCAATAGCAAATTCAACTTCTCTAGCCGGAGGAAGACCAGGAAGTTTCTCTGGAAAAACATCGGCAAAATCCCGAACAATGGGAACATCAGAAATATCAGAAGTTTCAACAGATGAATCCTTAACAGAAGCCAAATAGCCTTGGCAACCATGAGATATCAGAGTCCGTGCCTTCAAAGCAGAGATGATCTTAACGGATTTCAGAGGGCGAAAACCATGATAAACGAATTCAGGATGGTTCAGATCTCCAAAAATTACATTCCTAGCATGACAGTCAATGGTAGCTCTATGGGAAGCCAACCAATCCATGCCCAGGATGACATCGAAATCGATCATATCCAGAGGAAGTAAGTTAGCCGGACGAACCCGGTCATCAAAACGCAAAGGACAGTTAACATATACATGATCGAGGAGGACACTGTGCTTCATTGGGGTGGAAATAGATAGTTGGTTTATTAATGGTGTTGGAGTTGTTTTAAGTTGCTGAGCTAGTTTTACAGATATAAAAGAGTGTGTTGCGCCGGTATCAAATAATATGAATACAGTATAATCACCAATATGCAGAATGCCAGTAATGGTACCTGATGATTTAGCTGCCTGATCCCGAGTAGTCGAAAACACACGGCCTGTATTCGGAGGAGGAGGAGGAAGATACTGCACAGCTGGGGTCAGATTATGCTTAGGGCAATCTTTCACCCGATGTTCAGAAGACCCACATCGGAAACATGCCCCAGAAGCCCTACGACACGGTCCGGGATGACTCTTCCCACAAGTAGTACAGATAGGAGGAGGAGGTAAAGCCTGAGAACCCGATCCAGAACTTCGAGACTGCTGCTAATAACCCTTGGAAGGCTGATCCTTCCACTGCTTCTGACTGTCACTGCGTCCATGACGATCATTCCACTGCCTAGAAACCGACCTCGAATCCTGACCCTTCGAGTCGTTCCTCTTCTGATCATAACTCCTACCCGACTGACCCTGATAGTCACGTCCAC
Organism: Artemisia tridentata subsp. tridentata; assembly: GCA_021014915.2. NCBI lineage: Eukaryota > Viridiplantae > Streptophyta > Magnoliopsida > Asterales > Asteraceae > Artemisia > Artemisia tridentata. Next base: position 331,085,604 of record CP139504.1, on the reverse strand, counting down.
GATCTGACTGACCTCGCTGCTCAAAGTTCCTACCAGAATACCCCTTGTTGTCCCGATTCTGACTTTGATTCTGATTTTGAACCCTGTCACCATCACGGTTTCGCTTGAAACCAACTCCCTCATGAAAAATCTCAATGTTGCGAGCTGCATCGCAATATGCTGACGGATCTTCAAACTGATCATTGAGTATACGATCGAGCACCCACCTAATTCAGAGTAAATGGAAAAGAACATTAGGGTCAATTGGAAACAAACATCAACTTTATACAGGTTACAAACCTTTTGAGTCCCCATTTGAATTGCTTGGCTTGACGCCTCGAATCTCCAGCAGTGGGGCCTACAAAGCTGACCAATCTCTGAAACCGCTCCAGATATTCCCCTGCGGTCTCAGTATCTAGCTGGGAAATGGTGTTGTACTCCCGAATAAACCTCTGCTACTCAGAGTTAGGGAAGTACCGATTATAGAATGTGGTGCGGAAATCAGCCCAAGAACAACCAAGAACATACGGATCACCTCCTTTAGCTGCCTTGTGTGCCTTCCACCAGTTAAGTGCATCACCTTCAAGTTTAAACACAGCCAGACGAGTCTTAAACTCGTCCTCACAACCTAGCACCTCAAACAGCTTCTCTATGTGGGTAATCCAGTCCTCTGCAGCATGAGGAGTAGCAGCAGAACTGAAAGACAACGGCTTGAGTTTGTTGAAACTCTCAAGCCACCCATTAATGGTAGTGGGTCGGCCCCCACCACCAGAAGAACTACCAGCACCTCCAGATGAACTAGCTCCACCACTGATAAGCCTGTTGATCACCGCATCAGTGTTAAGGCCGGGTAACAGATTGGCTATAGCATTAGCCACCAAAGCCTCCAGATTAGGGATTTCAGGATCCCCTCCAACATTATACTCCTGATGACGAGTGTTAACCATCTATAGAATTAAGAAGACGATTAGTAAGATCAAACAGAATATGACAGAGCAGAATAAGGAAAAAGAGTACGCGAAAGGAAACCTAATGTCTACCCAATCCTCACAGGTCAATGGCCTAAGCCTAAGGGTTTCGGATGCCTGTTGCTCTGATACCACAAATTGTAACACCCCAACCCGACAAGGGCAAAGATGTCACAAGTATATGGTTTCACATCAGAACAAACATAGCATACAATAATAAAACTGCGGAAGTCTTAACATTAAATCCAAAATAAGTCAACATGACTTATACCAAATGCAAGACAAAAATAACTGAAGTACAAAATCCAATATTCAAATGCCTAAACAATGGCATATCAAAATAAATAGAAATCCAGATGGTAAAGCTAAAAACACTAAGGTCAAAACTCCAAATCAGATTGCTCTCATCCCAAAGCTAAAACCCAGCTTCCTAGCTTAAGTACCTGCCACAGGAAAAGAAATGCGGCTGAGCTACGAGAGCTCAGTGAACAGATATATAGATAAACAGAAACGATAACAGATAGCAGTACAGAACGAATCAGGAATACAGATCATACCGATACAGAATCAAAGTTAATGAATAGGAAAGGTAATAAGGAACATGAAAAGAATGAAAAAGAGATAATAAAACAAATCAGGTTTAGGGAAAACAGAAATCCATCACGAGCCCAGATAACAGATAATATCATATAATATAACAAACCTGTGTAGAGTGGCCAACTCCCAGATAATGTGAGTGGCGTGTATCGCACACACCATCAGTCACCAGATATAATCATAACATATAACATAAATATAAACAGATATCAGATAACAGATAACAGAATCAGAACTAGGATGCATCCATGCGCCCCCTGTGGCCAGAAACTCCTTAACACACCAGATAAAATAAATCAGGGACGGAACAGGTCATCACTCTCCTGCCCTAGAGTCATGTCAAAGGTGCATCAATGACATGGACATGAAACCCTCATGCCTAGTGATTGGCTCGGATATCAAACTGTAGGTCAGAGGTCAGAGGTCAAATGAACTATCAAAATCAGAAAGTCATGTCTTAAGGGTACATGGCAAAAAGGTTCATGTTAAAGTCCAGAATCATCAAAGGTTCAAATCAAAATTTTAAACAAAGGTTCAGAATGAAAAAGCATAGCAGAAGGTTCAAACAAAGATTCAAGATAAACAGATCACAACAGAAATACACAACAGAGGGAACATAGCAGTGGTATAGGGAATCCTAATAAGGAAATGAAATACTGAGAGAGAAGGGAAAGAAACACCCTTACTGAAATAGGGCAGAATATCTGTACCTTATTAGCACAGCAGAAATCAAACAGACAAACACAGAAATCAGATGATCAAGATTTCTCCTTCTTCACACCTAAGGAAGAGGAAGACAGAATTACTAAAGCTTCTTATTCAGATTATTACTCTTTGTTTATCTCATCATTTTATGTACTTTCTATTTTTAGTAACCTTCCAGATTTAGTAAGTTTCCATAATTAGCAGGTTTTCCAGAATTAACATATATTATCATTTCAGATTAGGTTGAACCTTATTCAGAGATTATTATGGAATAACAGTACATTTTATCAAGTTACAGAAGTTTAGGGTTTTAAATGACAATTATACAGAGTTTAGGGTTTTAAATGTAACTTCATTAATTACCAAGGTCATTAGTGAAAAATACTTTAAATTACAGAATTAAATGCTCACTTTATTCAGAATTACCTTTATTCCCTTAAGTTTCATAATTTACAGATTACACCCCTTTGGTTACATAATTTACAAAACTAACCTTATAATTACATATTTTACAAATTAAACCCTACAATATCCATAATTACCAACCAAGCATATTATATTTCATATTTACAGAATATATCCTTAGAATTTAGTACTTTACATATTTGACCCCTCAGAATTCAGAATTTACATATTTAGCCCTTTAAGTTTACAAAACATATATATTAAATCATAATTACATAACAATTACATAATTAGCCCAAAAATCCTCAAAATTACACAACAACCTTTTTATATCAGTATTAACACAAAACAACTTCAGAATTCCAGATTTACACTATTGGTCCCTCACTTTTAATTAATTTCCAAACGAAACCCTAATTTCCCATTAATTCATTATTATGCAAAATTTACACTTAGGACCCCAAAGTTATATTTTTCCCACATTCTTAAAGATGTATATGATCTTAAAAAAATATCCCAGAAGTTTCAAAGTTGGCAAAACAGGTCCTTATGCATTTAACTTCAAATCGGTATTACTTTTTACAAACAATTAGAAACCCTACTATGCACCAATCATTGAACCATCATTTAATCATCATTAAAACACATTAATTGATCAGATATTCATCCAAGAGATCAAACCCTAGAAGCCACGATTTCCTTTTATTTTATTTCTTTATTTTTCTAAAATCCGGTTTTATCAATAATTAACCACGTAAATTTTAAGCTTCTAAAAATCAAAACCATATTTTTTCCAGATCATATTACTTATAAGGAACCCACGAAAAATAGTGAACATGCCCAGAAAATTCGTTTAACATATATTGCATATTTACGTATGTTTTAGACACTAAAATTACAACGACTTGATTTAGGCCACCATAATTCGATCTATCATTTTTCCCAGGTCTAATATATCATAAGAAGTCTAAATAAAATAGCCATCATGCCCAGAAATTCGGATTTCATATAATTTCAATTTACGTGTTCTATAGCCATTATATTATCATACGCATAGAATTAGCATGCATGGATCGATTTGCATATTTTATATGAGTTATATAACATCTAAATATCACTAGAAAAATTCCATATTAATTTTATCACGTTTGGTTAAGTCGCAAGAATTATTACCTTGATTTAGAGCAAATCGACAGGAAAACAAGAACAAGAACAAACCAAGGAGAAAACGCAGCAACTATTAATTTTACTAGCTTCCTTGCACCTCCAATAATCCCAGAAAAATACTTGTTCAATCCCAGAAGTCACACAGAAGCTTTGGTCGAATTATTTTGGATCGCTAGGGTTCTTTGTGGTTTAGTCGGTATTGTTTTTGGAGAAAAGAATAAAAGAGATTTGTTTTAACTTATGAGAACCGACTTTAGGGGGGGGGGGAATCCAGTATATTTCGGCCCATGATATCCAGAAAATATTTGGTTGATTTTCTATAATCTTTTTCCTTAATTTATTTAACATATTTTCTAATTATAAGAATTAAACATTATATTTATTAAATTTGTATAATTTAGGAATTATATATATAAATGTGTAAGATTATTTTTGAACATGTAAAATGATGTAACATTGTCCCAGAAATTATTTTGTCTCAGATATAGTTCGATTTCAGATGTTTTGGAATTATTTCAGAATTTTATAAGTTATTTTATAAGGTTTTATATTATCAGGGGTAATTTGGTAATTTTACGGGTTATCTGAATTTCAGGTATTATACCTACAATACCGCTTCTGCAACTCTGATGAAATCTATCATGATCCAGAAAAAGTGTGAGCATGCGTGTCCAACAGTCACAACAATTCACATGGAGGCATTTCTACAATGGATGAGCTCAAAGATTGATGGTGACAGATGATCTCAAAGAAGGCTCCAAGATCACAACTTCTCATGATGACGAAGCCACAAGATGACTTGAAGACATATGTTGGATGATAACCTCAAAGAATACTCAAAGATCATCCAAAACAAAGAATAGTAATCGCAAGTTCACTGCTGAAGGCACAAAGATTTTTGACGAAGAAGAATCAAGGTCTACGAGCTATGAAGTCAAGATTCAAGGATAGAGTGCTAGAATTCAGAACGTTACTTCCGGGGTGACCTCCCTTAGGGGGAGATTGTTAGGAATATAAATATTCAGTTGAAGACTCGGTCACCCCGAGTACTTAATAGCACTTAATAGCTCGTAGGTTTATTAGTAATATTAGCAGTAGATTAGTTATTATTAATATTGTGGAGTGGGTCGGGTCTTTTACCCACTGTCAGCTCGCTCCACAGTCCTCTAGGGACACCCTATGTAGTACTATATATATCCCTCTCCACCAAAGGAGAGGGTTGGACCTCATTTTACTATCAATCTAATATCACATTTGTTTCTCTCTCTACAAGGTTCCACTTCTCTCTCTACCTCCTTCTTCTATTCGATCCATCCACAAGCTCCAAACTTGTGTTTCTTTGTTAGTGAATATACTACAGATTTGTATATGCCCCTTTTCGTAATATTACATTTTTATAATTACAGCTACAACTACGTTACCAAACACGTTTTTTGAACAAGCAGCTACTGCTTAATGCTACTGCTACGTGTCGCCAAACATAGCCAATATCTGATAAAAAAAATTATTCGCAGTAACTCCATTTACATTAGCTTAATTATTCTTTTTCTTTTTTGAAGACTCAGACTCAGACTCTTTTTTTTAGGGATGAAGATTTTGGAAACAAGTGATAACTTTTCAAGTAAGAGTGTCGATCTATCTTCTATCATAACTCTCAGTTTCATATTACAAGTTAGATAATTTGTCTTTGAATAGCGTGTGTGAAATTTTTTAATAGTAAAATGTTAAGAGTTAGTAATGTTATAATGAATTAGATGTTAGTGGACTATTATTATGGGTTCTATTATTTGTATTAGGACAAGCCCATATGTTAGTTAGTCTGGTATTTATATTGTATCAAACCTTCATGATCAGACAATCAACCATAATACGTTTTACATGGTATCAGAGCAATGCCGCTCCCTCGTATTATCCATGATCAGGCTTCACCTTTGTGAGTTAGGGTTTTTGGATAATACATGGTATCAGAATACTAGGTATTATCCAAAAACCCTAACTCACAAAGGTGAAGCCGTCACTCTCCATCATCCTCCATAAAATACTTACCGTCGCTTAAGGTTATAAGCTTCCTTATTTCATTCTATGTTCCTTACTGTCACTTTCATATTAAATTCCTAACCATCAATTAATATATCAATTCCTCCAATCCATTTAGTGTATCCCATTATTTAATATTATACAACAATCACTTTTATTATTCACGTGTGCACTGTGTTGCAAGCCAAAACATATACTAGAATATCTTTTATTGTTCACGATCCTTATCTAGAAACATGCTCCGAATTCATGAATTGAGTGAGACCCAACTACACGGTTTTACGTGTCTTTGGTTGTTTGTGTTATGCCCACATTGACACCAACCATAAACGTGGCCCACGCTCCACTCCATTTATTTTCCTTGGCTACCCATAAAACCACAGCGGATTTCGTTGCCTTAACCTTTCCACCAAAAAAATCATCATTTTCCGTAATGTTACCTTTGATGAGACCATTTTTCCATTCGGGACCGTCACACCTAATGATGCCCCTTCGTACATGATGAGTGGCCTTTTACTCATCATTTTATACCCGAAAAACCCCACAAAAACGACCAAAAATACCCAAATGGACCATATATTGTTACAAATATCCTTGGATCGTGTTTTTTGTGTTTCAGGTACAAAAGGATTGAAAACGAGGCAAATATGGACAAAACCGAGCGTGATATGGAAAAGAGCCAAAAACCGAAGCCGGAAAAGACATTTTTTTATTCGGATTAAATTCAAGCTCGGAAAATCCCAAATGGCCCTTGGATTATTTTCACTTGGCAATATTGGTCCCTTGGTTTAACTTTGAAGATATGGCAGATTAGTCCCTACAATTTCTAAATGTATAACTTTGGTCCTTGTGTTTAATATCCATTTTATCCTAACCAAACCACACCAACCGGATCCCATTATTTAAACCTTAACCCTTAACCCATTTATCCCACAAGCCCATCACCACTTAGCCCAAATCCTTAGATAAACATAAAACCGGGGTCAAATACACAAGAATTAGTCAAAACCAGAGCTTATCACTATTCATCGTCTTCTTTAATCACATTTTCCCTCCTAATTGCCCTAAACCTCTGATAACCTCCAACCCATCACTCTCACCCTCACCCCAGTCCAAGAAAACCCGCATGGTGTTGTCTTTCCCCCTCCACCTCATCAATCCGAGGACAAAGACAAGGATTTTCATCTAACGGCCAATATTGAGAGATTGGGGACCAAGCAAATATCCGAGGGCCAAGAATTAAAGAAAGAAGCACAAGGGAGTTCTCTCTCACTAGAAAAGCACAACCCAGAAGAACCCTAGTTATATTTTTTAGTATAAATAGGTAGCTTATGCTACAGTAGCTAGGAGGTTTTATTTTAGCTTATTTTTTAAGGTAATTGTAATTTTTAGTTCTTTTTTTTTTTTTTTTTTTTTTTTTTTCTTTTCTTTTCTTTTTTCTGTTTCAGTAATGTAATTTACTCTTGTTTTAAATATTAATCCAGTTTAATTAATTAATCTTCAAAATCCAAAAATATTGTTTTTTTTAGTTTAGTGCTTATTTCACTGTTCATTTGCAGATTACAACTTTGAATCTAGTCAAAACTTGGCTTATTTAAGTTATTTCTAGGTAATTAGAGCTTATTTGGAGGGTTACATAGTTTTCAAGTTTATATTGAGGTTGTATAAGGTTACTGGTCAAACTAGCTTATAAGCAGCTAGAAGCTAATGTGACCCAAGCTTTTACTACTTTAGTGCCCATTTAGTCTATATCAATAGCTTGGTTAAGTTCCCTTTAGGGCTTGGGTCAGAAATAGCCAAAGCAGCCCACATCAGAACTGTGTCTGCATGATTTTTAATTTTCTCCTTTTGCAGCCTGTGTTGTTGATTTTTAATTCTTTCATGTTAAGTTGTTTTTAGCTAAATTTTTGCACAAATGAACTTGGCCGGCTTATCTTTCCATTACCATATTTTTTAGATTTTTAGGATTTTTATTTAATAGCTTTTTAAGGGCTTGAAAAAGCCCTTTTATGCCCTGCACTTCATGTATCAGCAGCCCCCTAGGAACTATTTGGCTTATTTCATGCGTTCTTAGTGCTTATTTGTTTTTTTTTTCATAGCTTATTATGAATATTTTGATAACTTAGATTAGCTTTTGATAAATTTAGCTTATTAAGTAGTCCTTTAGCTTATTTTAGCTTGTTTGTTTTTTCATTTGTTAAATTTTTTTCCTTTTCTTTCAAAAAAGCAACTGTTTAGTTAAGCACATCTTATTTTTAGCTTATTTGTGATATTTCAAAAATATTTCCAGTTTAAAAAATGCTTCTTATCATTAGCTTTTTGAGTTTTAAAAAGAAAAACAACAAAAAATAATAATTAACAAAAAAAGATGCAATAACTGGGGTTCGAACCCCAGACCTCTAGCTCACACACACTCAGCCTTACCATTGCACCCTTGGGATTTCTTTAGTTATGTCTTGCAATATTTAATTTTTAACACCTCTTTCCTTTTAAGCTTATTCGACCCTTATTGCTTTTCCCAGCTTTTTGAAATAAGCTAGGACCTCTTTTAATTAGTTTTTAATTCGTATTTAATTATTTAAAAATCAAAAAAATACAATTCTTTTTTCTAAAATTTTCTTTTATCATTTAGGGCGTAGGAAAATTAATTTGGTACTTGTAGGGTTAATTTTCAAAGATTTTGACGTTTAGACTCATTTTTAGATTTTCGTTTTTATTCGCGTTTTCTTTATTTTAAATCTTGTTTTCCTAGACTTATAACCAAAAAGTGAACATCGCTATTTCAAGCATTTTAATACCAAACCGAAAACGATATCCTCAATTTCACACCTCGTTGGGACTACGACCCGGGTATTAACTTATCCGGTTTATTACAATTGATTGTGTTGCGTTAAATTGTCGCGAGTTGACTTTTCTTCGTGAGAGGTTTGACTTGTGATCCGTTTGACAAACAACATTTAATGGCGCGCGCTGCCGGGGAGGTGTGTTGCGACAATATCATTACGGTTTGACGATTAGTGACTTGAAGATCCTTCCTCGTGAAGTTTCGTATATATCTTGTGAATATATTTTTATCAAAAATCCAAAAAAATTAAAAAAACCTTGAAAACCCAAAAAGATTTTCTTCTCCAAATTATTTTTCCTTTTTTTTGTGTGATTTTCAATGTTTCTAAATTTAAAAATCCAAAAATATTCTTCTCAATCCTCTTATCCGTTTGATTCTTTATTTCTTATCCCTCTATCTGTTTAATTCTTCTTCTCTATGTCTTCATCTTACCATTATGGTTGTCAATGGTGTGGAGGTCCTCATAATGGTGGGAATTGTCCTGGTTGTAGCATGGTGGAATCGGGAAACGGGTTTGTCTATGACCAAAATCCTTATTCTTACCATGAAACAACTGACTTTTTCAACCAGACCCCACAACACCAGATGGAGACATATTCTTGTGAATATTGTGGAGGTCCACACCCAAGTTTTGATTGTCAAACAGGGAACACGTTTGTCTATGAGCAAGTTCCATGTAATCAAAACTTCGGTTATGACCATTATCCATATAATTCACCGAATCAGTCACAGCAAACGTATTGTTGTGAGTACTGTGGAGGTCCTCATTATAGCTCCGATTGTCAAACAAGGAACCCGCTTGTCTATGAGCATGGCCCTTGTAACAATTTTGACTATTCTTATCATGACCAACCTCCACAGTACCAAATGATTCAAACACCATCTCAAGAAGACGTTCTTCAAATTCTTAATTTACTCAAAGAAATTAAGGATTCGATTAAAGAACTTCCCCAAGAAGATCGTCATGAAAAATCTTGTGAGGAACTTCTAGCCGAAGAACGAGCAGCAAAAAGGCGTTCCATGTTTCTCAGGGCTGCCCTTCTTGATGACGATGATGAGGAAGAAGATGACGAAGAGGAGAGTGCTATTCCTTTAAAAGATACCATTTTTCAACTCCCTCAGTCTATTGCAACCACATCCACGTCACCTACTTTGGACTCCGAGGACTCTCTCATTATGGGTGATGAGCATCTTTGCACTATTCCTGAAAAGGAATCGGACGAATTCATAAAGTCTAGTGCCGAGAACCTTTTCCCAATCCCAAGTGAGTCTGAGGATATATCCTACAGTGATAGTGATGGTTCTTTTCATAGTGATCATCCTTTTGACACTGCGGAAGATTTTTCCGGGATTTTCTCTAACCCCCTTTTCAATTCCAATGATGATTTTTCCTCTAGTGATGACGAATCACTTTTTTATGAGGACGTTCCTAATGAAAATCTCAAAGTCTATTCGAACTCTCTTTTTGAATTTGATGACGAGTACTCTTCTAGCAACGTAAATCCTCTTTTTGATGAAGTGTTAGAGAACGATGAGGTCAAGGACTCTATTATTCCTAAACTTGATGACATGACCTCAATTCTTAATCCCGAGATTTATAAGGACATTCTTTCTCCGACATAAGTGACATTTCCTTCTAAGGATCGCCATTATATTGACTTCACATATGTCATTCGAGTTTTTCTACCTTTCTTCACCTATAAGGTAGATTGTCCTTTCCTTCACTCGTTAGGGAGTGAAGACACCATTTTTGACCCCGGCATCTCCATTTATCATTCTTTTGAGCCGGGTCTATCTCGTCGGAGTGGAACTTTCATGTACTTCAATGTTTATCCAAACATTTTGAATGAAAGTCCGATGGAGATTTCCCTTTCCACATACTCCCCCAAGAACAAATGAATTCGGGGCGAGTCAAGCTAACGACTCGATAAAAAACAAGCGCTTTGTGGGTGGCAACCCATGCTTATCCTTTTATCTTCTTTCTTATTTCTGACACTAAGTGTGGGAGAATTCCTCTACTTGTTGCTTTGTTGTTGTTGTGTGTTTGCCTTTGTTTTCAGGATTCCCGTAGATCGTGATGATTGATGCGCCTATTTTCAATCCAGCCGCCCAATATCCGATCTTTTTACTAACATCCAGGGATATCTTATTTAATCCTTTTTTGTGAAAAAGATTTCGTTTCCACACTTAGATAGTAGTCTTACCCTTTTACGTTCTATAGTGTCGGCATATAGCCAGTACTTTGAATATTGAGGGCAATATTCAATTCTAAGTGTGGGGGGGAATTCTCATTTGACCAAATTTTACCAAATTTTAAAATTTTTTCACGTTTTTGTACCTACTAGTCCCCTAGCACCCCCGTTTTGACCAAAATTTTAAAATTTTTATCGTCTTTTAATTAAAAATTGCATGAAAAAGAAGTGCTTTGCACATTAAAAAATAATTTGCTATATACCTCGGTATTAGTGGAAGTTAGACTTGATTAGGCTAGAACAAGGGAATCCCGACTCTGCCAAAGTGTTGATTTGGCTGCTACCCTTAACTTTTAGGCTAAGTTTTTACGAATTGTGCAAATGAAAATGCTAAACGTGGAGTAGTTGGTTCTCTTTAGAGCTCATCGAAGTTATTTGTGGCTTTTTGTTCCCATAAGCTTGTTTCACCCAATACAAGTAATCTAGGAATAATTAAGGGTGTTTGGTTTTGGTGATGATTAATTTTTGTCTTCTTAAGAAAATTCTTGCTTATAAAAGTTGGGTACACATCAAGGTTACTACAAGTGTCGTGTAACATAAGCGGCGGTTCATAAAGCGGCCCTTGGATCTCTAATTCAGGATGTGTGAGGTCTTGGTCTAACGACCTTGGATCCTCATTTCATGAATGTCTAGAGTCTTGGAATTATCCGTAAAGTTCCGGTTAGTTTATCGTACACGAGATTTGGAGTGGTGGCACTAAAATCAAGAAAAAATAAATAAATCTTAAATTTATGTGCTATAAGCTACGGTTCAAGATCGGTCCTTAGATCCTTATTTCCAAAAGGCGTTTAGGTCTTGGCTACCCTCTTATAACGGCCCTTGGATCTTTATTCAAGAAGGTGTAAGGTCTTGGTCTAACACCCTTGGAACCTCATTTCCGGAATGTATAAAGTCTTGGAACTCTCCGTTGTAACGGCCCTTGGATCCTTTATTCCTAAGGTATAAGGTCTTGGAATTTTCCCGTGAAGCTCCGTAATTTATGGTAACATAAGAAGTTAAGTTGTTAAAAAAAAAAAAAAAGAAATTTGCAAAATTCAAAAATATAAAAATAGAATAATAAGCCCCATTTTAAATCACCTTGATGTGGACCTTATTTTTATGGCAACGGTTTTCGGAAGAAGATTAGAAACTAGTTAGCATCTAAACTAGGTATCTTTATCGGACTAAAAATTATCGAAACGAGAATTTGAAGAAATTCATTTCTCACCAAAAATAAAATAAATAGAGGAAAATAGGAATTTAGGAACAAGGAGTAATACACAATTAACTTCCATAAGTAGTGTTAGCATTTTACAAAAACGTTTGCACAAGGGTTTTTAAACTTAGTTGGGAGGTATAAAAAAGAGGATGACGATTAAAATTCCCCGGAATTACCCACTTAGTGTGATTCCCGTTCTATGATGCCATTTTTGAAAATCAAGCATATTATTTACGTTTTGTCTCATTTTAATTTACTTGCATTTTATAATAAAGTCAAAACGGGGTGATATTTTTGGTAACCTTGATATTCTTTTGATCCTTTCATTACTTTATATGATCGGATTGCTAGGGACTAGCAATTGTTTAGTGTGGGGGATTGATGAGTGGCCTTTTACTCATCATTTTATACCCGAAAAACCCCACAAAAACGATCAAAAATACCCAAATGGATCATATATTGTTACAAATATCCTTGGATCGTGTTTTTTGTGTTTCAGGTACAAAAGGATTGAAAACGAGACAAATATGGACAAAACCGAGCGTGATATGGAAAAGAGCCGAAAACCGAAGCCGGAAAAGTCATTTTTTTATTCGGATTAAATTCAAGCTCGGAAAATCCCAAATGGCCCTTGGATTATTTTCACTTGGCAATATTGGTCCCTTGGTTTAACTTTGAAGATATGGCAGATTAGTCCCTACAATTTCTAAATGTACAACTTTGGTCCTTGTGTTTAATATCCATTTTATCCTAACCAAACCACACCAACCGGATCCCATTATTTAAACCTTAACCCTTAACCCATTTATCCCACAAGCCCATCACCACTTAGCCCAAATCCTTAGATAAACACAAAACCGGGGTCAAATACACAAGAATTAGTCAAAACCAGAGATTATCACTATTCATCATCTTCTTTAATCACCTTTTCCCTCCTAATCGCCCTAAACCTCTGATAACCTCTAACCCATCACTCTCACCCTCACCCCAGTCCAAGAAAACCCACATGGTGTTGTCTTTCCCCCTCCACCTCATCAATCCGAGGACAAAGACAAGGATTTTCATCTAACGGCCAATATTGAGAGATTGGGGACCAAGCAAATATCCGAGGGCCAAGAATTAAAGAAAGAAGCACAAGGGAGTTCTCTCTCACTAGAAAAGCACAACCCAGAAGAACCCTAGTTATATTTTTTAGTATAAATAGGTAGCTTAAGCTACAGTAGCTAGGAGGTTTTATTTTAGCTTATTTTTTAAGGTAATTGTAATTTTTAGTTTTTTTTTTCTTTTCTTTTTTCTGTTTCAGTAATGTAATTTACTCTTGTTTTTAATATTAATCCTGTTTAATTAATTAATCTTCAAAATCCAAAAATATTGTTTTATTTAGTTTAGTGCTTATTTCACTGTTCATTTGCAGATTACTGTAGGTCACTAATATCTCAAATACACACATGCAAAAACAAAGTAAAACTTGTACGACTACTATATATTAAGCTACGCTAATAGAGAAAAGATAATAAGCTAATAAGCTAAAGAGAATAAGATGAGAATAAGAGAGAATGGGAGGCTTTCACTATTCGAATGATTAAGCAACAAGGCTTTCGCCACTTACATGAAAAACCAACAATAGAAATGTTGCCTCAACACCTCTATTTATAGGCATAACACTTAGGGCAACATTTCCTTACATGATACTAGAAAGAAAATGATAGGAGGGCCGGCCCATGGACTCCTTATGGACCGGTCCTTAAAGCTAACATAAAGTCCTAAATCGTGCAACATGTAAACTAAATGAACAAGACTTGTAATATGATTAAAAGGTGTTCCTAACAATCTCCCCCTAAGTCTTGATCATCAATGTTGCATGACGTCATCTTTGCTTCTTAGGCTTCAGACGTCTTTATAATCTTTGTTTCTTTGTTCTTGTTCTAAGATGATATGATGTTGTCTCGATCTGCCAATCTCCAACGTCTTCTTGTCTTCTCCATCATGCTCATATGTCTTTGACTTGTTTTCTGCAACTTGTTCTCACTTTTCAATCTTAAAACATGAGAAAGGTTGAAGTGCTTGAACTTTTGACTTTACTGTATTATAAGTTGAACTTTTGATGTTACTGAGTCTTTGAGAGAACATTTCTTCAATATATGAACATGATGGAGTCTTGATGGTCGAACTCCAGCTCCTCAGCAGCAGCAGCATCAGCACGAACCAACCGGTACTTACAGGCTCAGACTTGAGATTGTCAACAGCATAGTGTGAAGACTTTCTCAAATCCTAACCCAGACCGTTCTGAACCGGATTCCCCCGAAAGGGATAACACGGACACACTGAAGTGCACCCACGATTCAGTGAGTCGCTGGAGATCACCTCACGACTGTAGACCGTTTGGAGCAAACACTAAGCGTAACCCACAAGGAGTTACCGAAGTGACCTGCTGTCAGAGTTGTTTGATGTTGTTCTGGCAGGATTTCCATTCAATCATTGATAATCACAAATTGTGACTTCTCTCATGAATGTTCTCGGCAGATTGCTAAGATCTGCGAAGGACACTTTCCTAAGTTACAACTGATGCCCATGATGTAGAACACCAGAGTAATTCTAAGTGTACCTAAGAGATCTTTTATGAATCTCATGGCTCTAGACTCAATTAGTGCACATTTGTTTGGTCGTCGGAGGCGTGGATCAGATTGCCTCCTTTTCAATATCAACACTCTCGTAATGAAAGGTCGATAGATTATGAAGGGTTCTCCGTGTGAATGAAAAAAATGTCTTTTGAGAGACACTTGAGTGGCTTAGAAGGTTTATTAGTGCGTCACTGGGTCCATGACGTCTTTAGTCTTCAATACCGGTGATGCTCATCAACCAGTAGATTATGAATTGAACCCGGTGTCTGCCCTAAGGTTGAACAAATGGAGGGCTATTTCTTTTCACCCTTTTCTTTGATTTTCTTTTTAATTCTTCAACCCCTTCTTTCTCCTTTCATTCATTTTCTCCCCTTTTTTTTATTATCATACCTAGGACTTTCTAGTTCTAAACTATTGGTATTGTCCTTGGGTAGATCCCTCCGGCTCTGGCGGATCATAGGACGGTTTTTCCCTAACCTTAGTCACCTTATAACTCCATGACTATCCTAATGATGCCATAAAACCAAAACCATTGAAAATCTCTCAAAGTGTCGATAATTTGTAAAGACATTTTGTTGACACCTTGAGAGTTTGATGATTTTCAGAAAGACTCCCCCTTAACATGTGCGCATAAGTAATAAATTTGAAATTTGCACATGCCGGAAAGAGTTGGCACTTTTGAATTGATTGACTTTCAATGAACCTGATCGTTGCGAGACACGCTTACATCACCAGTTAAACTGGCTTGAAATTATTACCCGTCCAGATCAGATTCAAAGATTATCGCTCGAAATCGGTACATTCTACTCAGACACGTCCTTTGCGAGACACGCTTACATCACCAGTTAATACTGGCTTGAAATTATTACCCGTCCGGGACATGTCCTTTCGACTACTGACTTTTCCTATCGTCAATTCGAGGGTCAATTCTGAGTATGAGCACAAGAGATTCCAGCAAATGAGACATCATATTTTAATCATCTTTTACTTCTCCTC
Source organism: Artemisia tridentata subsp. tridentata (assembly GCA_021014915.2). Lineage (NCBI taxonomy): Eukaryota > Viridiplantae > Streptophyta > Magnoliopsida > Asterales > Asteraceae > Artemisia > Artemisia tridentata. Next base: position 331,069,834 of record CP139504.1, on the reverse strand, counting down.
CTCAAAAATAGCATACTCATGATGTTTTTGGAAAACGTTTATGATTAAAATATGCTGTTTTTGAGTTTTAGGGAAGAATTTCAAGAACATTAATATGTCTTTTGAACAAAGATTATATTTTCAAATACTCCCCCTTAACAAGGGAATACTTGTCCTTATGAGCAGAATGTTTGAAAAAACTTTAGAAAAACATTCTGGTTTTAATTATGCTCATAAGTAAGAAGCTTTCGCTCCTTTTTCAGGATTGAGGCACTGAAGCGTACCTCAGGGTCCTTTCTTTGGGGTCCGGGTTGTACACTGTTATGTGTTCACAAGCCGTTGTCATATCACAGTCATATATAAGTAAGAATTATGAATGAATAACGAATATTGAAATCAAATTCTTACAATTAACCGCCTTTGCCAAAAGTGGTGAATTGTGGATCTGTCCTCTGAAATAATCTGATGGCAAATGGAGGACGACCACCAACATATGTTTCCAACCTCCTCATCTGATCCCTTCGGTAGAGCCTTTCTTCGATCAACCAGATAAAATTCTTGACTTGCCTAAGCTGATGATGATTCCATTTCTTGTGCTTCTTCAATACTTGATCCTGAACTCGTGAAACTAACCCATCTCAAACATTCTTCAGAGTGTCATCACAGAACTTGTGAATCTCTTTATGTGGCATGAAACGGTTAGTGTTTGTAGCACTTCTGTAGACGAATCCGAAGACAGGGTCGTTCTTGAGCAAGTACTGAGGCTCTCTGTTGTCAGTAAGAGTAAACATGGGTTCCTCAAGATTCAACTTCTTCTGATAGCTTTCAACTCCAAGCTGAAGATCCTCAACACGTTCTTTGATAACCGTTCTTCTGATGAAGTGACAGATAGCCGTGCTAAACGCATACAGAAGAGTAGGATTAAGATGATTCAGCTTCCCTTGTACTTTCATCAAATACAAATCTTCAATGTCATTTAGATTGAGTGCGGGAAAATCTGCTTCATTGAACGTGTAAAGTAGATCATCTTGTCTGCGAACAGTGATCTCAGAAATGAAAGTGTAGCCAAGCTTTTGTGATCCCTTGGCATCAAGCACCGCCTTGATACGAAGATCATTAAACACCTTTTCACGGGATGCCATGAGGCCAAGCTTGTACTTGTACCACGACTTACGTTTGTCAAACCAGTGGTGAATTCCAAGTTCAGCGTCACGATCATATTTTGCAAGTTTGTTGATGAAGAGTTTACGGTGTCTAGCTTCTTCCTCAATGGCAGGATTGATGTAGTTCGCAGCAGGAGTGAATGTGATTGAGGTAACATATTTGACTTTACTAGAAGCCCCATGTACGAGTAGTTCCAGATCTTGATTGAAGAAGAATGCGAATGGAATTTCTGACATTCCATGGTATGGTCGGATCACAGGAAGTGGTTTTGTCCAGTCAGTGATGTATGGACGTTTCTTACTGTCAAGACCACCTTCCCTGAATACATCTGGATTTGTCCAATTGAAGTCTTTGGATAGTGCCCGAGCAATGTTCTCCAGATGATATTCCAACTCAGCGGTACTTGCAGATTTATCTTTTAAAAGAATGAAGGCATCATTTTTTATTCTACGAAGCTCTCTTTTTGTCATCTTCTTAATGTTGAATGCATGTTTGACTTTCTGAGTGTATTCAAATGTGCTATCTTCTATTTTAGAAGCTTCGTCGTTGTTGATCTGAGCCCTTGCAAGATGGTCGAACCAGTCATTTCCTTGTAAATCTTCATCAGTATCCAACCATGTTACCACAGCTGGTTCTTCAGAAGGTTTCTTACTGCTGGAAGGTTTAGACTTTGCTGGTTTTGGAGGTGGTTGGGGTGGATCATCTTGAGGTTGAAACTCAATGTCTTCATTTATGAAATGTTCAAAGTGATGCTCGGTTTCCTTAGGACCAGATTCTTGATGTTTTGGAGGGGGTTTGAAGAAGTTTTCTGTTCTGTTGGTTCCTGAATGTGAATACCAGATCCACTCCCAGTCTTTTGTTTCTTCTGTGTGGGATTTGGATCTTGGTCCTCATTGTCGTCATCACGAATCCTTTTACCCTTATCAGCAGCAACTTTGCAAGAAACCTTCTCAATGTGTGCTTCAATAGACTTTATGAGACTGATATCTTCAGGAGAAGGAGATGTCATAGCATGGAATCTGTTGAGAAGTTCAAGTATGAGTTCTTCAGTGGTGAAGTCTTTGAGTTGCTTGAAGCCAGAATTGGAGATGATTGCTTCTTTGACCTTGACATCAAGTTGAGCATTGACATGCTCGTTAATATTTTTCTGAAGATCAGCAGTGAAGCGTTTGACATAATGTCTTGTCTTACTTTTGATATTATCTTCTATATCAAAAGTAAGAAACTCATCCATATTCTGCTTAGTTTGCTGCATCTCCTTGACTTGATCAGACAGATCCTTGACAAGGTTTTTCATCTCTGTCATTTGTTCTTGCAATTTGCTCTCTTTTCTTGCTTGAGCAAGTTTGGCTGCTTTCTTTATTTGCCTGTATATGGGTGAGAGGACTTCAACTCTTGTGACTTTGGCGATTTTACTGACATGTTTCCCTTTCATGACTGTTCTAATTCTTTCTGCCATTGTTGCTTTGCCTTTGTGTGATGGTGATTTTGATGGTGATGAAATGAGTGAAGGTATAGATGATGAAGAATTAGGAGGTGTAGGATCCTTGTGAGATGAAGATGAAGGTTTTGGAGATTTTCTAGGTGATTCTGGAGGAGTTGGATGCTTGGGAGGTGAATTAGGAGGTGTGATAGGTTTGGGAGAAGGAATGGGAGGAGTCTGATCTCGTGGTTGTTGTTGAGGAGACTTATTAATATCCATAGGATCATTAAGTGGAGAGATAATGTAGTTATCGGCTTCATCATCCTCCTTTTGTTTCCTTTCCATTTCTTCCTTCCTTTTCCTTTCTGTTTCAGCAAGTGCCTCCAGCTCATTTGCAGCTTCAGTAGTCTTTGATCCAGTAATTTCCTTTTCTTCCTCAGAATTTCCCCATTCACCAGTGTCATCATGGTGATGTACCTCCTCTTGATGTGGAATGTCATCAAACATTGAATCTGAAATTTCATTTTCTGTGAAGACTATCTTTTTTGATTTAGATTGTGTTTGATTCTCCAAGTCGGGTTGATTAACCGAGCTTGATTGAGGAGGGGGAACCGTAGATGTAGCCATATCGGGTTGATTAACCGTATCTGGCTGAACTGTGGAAGTTTTTGAGTCACCGGGTTGATTAACTGGATTAGGGGATAAAACTGGTGCTGGAGTGACTCCTGATCCTCCTGCTCCCTTAGCAATTTCTTACTTCTTCTTTTCTTGCAATTCCCTCATTATTCTCATATGTAGATCTGCTCTTCTCTCTTCATCAATCTTCTTTTGTATAATACTTGCCTTAGCTGCATTCTCTATGTCAAGCTGTGTTTGAAACTCAGCTTCTTTCTCATTAAGTATTTCCAATTCTGGTTCAGTGTCTTCAGAGGATTCAGAAGATTCATCACGAATACCAATGTCTTCAACTTTTGGTTTTGGAGCAGTCTTTACAATTCTCCTCTTGCTTGGGGGTTGTCTCTTTGAAGCACTCGATGCACTTCCAGCTTTACTAGCTCTACTACTTTTGGAACGAGTCTTGGAAGAACCTGTTCCCTCAGTTAGTTTAGTTATGCCGACAAGCTTCTTTTCATAAGCCTGAATATAATCTTCGTAAGCAGGAGTTTCCTTGACCTCATCAGTAAGTAGAACCTCAAACAGTTTAAGACCTTGTTTGTGAGTGCTATCCTTTGGAAAGTATACTGATTTGAAATCCGTGTCCAACTTTATCACATGTCTTTCTCTGTCTTCGGGTCGATTAGAAATATCATGATTCTTATCAAGGAGAAGACTGATCAGCAACTTTGTGTAACGGACAAATGGAATTTTAGTCAATGGTTTTTTATATTGAGCCCTTATTTGAAACATAAGATCTTCCCAGATAATAGCAGCAAAATCAAGGTTATGTTTGGTAACAATTCCCCAGAAGAGTTGAGCATGAGAAAGTCTGGGATGTTCGTGACCACTGTCTCTTCCAGACACTGATCGAATCAGAATGTAGTACATTGCTCTCCATGGTTGAGGAATGGACTTAGCATTGATATTTGAGATAATGTTGAGTGGAAGGTTGGGATCTACATCATATCCAATGCCAATGAGAAAGTTGAGAATGTCTTGTTCAGTGGGTGAAGGCCAGTATTGTCGTGAGATATCCGGTGGATTAGGTAGAGATAAAGCTTCACGTAGATGTGCTGGTGTAACTTTGACTTGTTTTCTGTCAAGAGTGCATGTGAAGAATTTGGCACTGCCATCAGGGTTGATAGTGCTCCACATCTGATGGATGTATAACTCAGGAATACTATCTGAATCCTCCAAAATACTACGGCATTCATGTCTTTTGAGGATTTCAATAACAATGCGACAACTTGGTTCAGCACACTTGATGTTGTCAAAGACAACTCTTGAATTGTTCTTGCCATACTTAGCCGTGAACCCTTGTAGGAATAATTCAGCTTTGGTCATCAATGGAAGTGGTCGTTGTTGTTGTTGTGAAGACATTGTGGATAATCTGAAACAGCATTATGAAACCAATTTGCAGGATATATTTGTGTTAACATTAGATGAGACTAAGTGTTTGCACATAACATCCTTTATTAACATGACTTTGCAATTTTTAGTATATGAATTGATCATTTTAATTTGTATAAGAAACCTTCTCTTTAATTTGACAAGACTTAAGGAAATTTGTAATTTCTTTGGAAATTTGTAATTTCGAAGGCAGTTGTCAAATGCGAGAGACTTTGACAAATGCGAGAGAAATTACCAATTGCGAGAGAAAATACCAATTGCGAGAAAAATTGTCAAATGCGAGAGAAAGTCCAATTGCGAGAAAAATTGTCAAATGCGAGAGAAATTCCAATTGCGAGAAAAATTTTCAAATGCGAGAGAAATTCCAATTGCGAGATTTTTTTTTTTTTTTTTTTTTTCAATTGCGAGAGCAATTACCATTTGCGATAGCAACCACCAATTGCGAGAGCAATGGCAAATGCGAAAGCAAATGACAATTGCGAAAGCAATTGCAAATTCGAGAATATCTTATACAAGAAATTCCGAAACCCGTTAGACGACGATTTTTCACCTAGATTTTTCTACGCATCTTTTTTACACAAATTATCGATATCATGCCAATTGCAATGGATTCACATAGCTATTCTACGCATTATGTCCAAGTTATAACATGAATTAACCACACAATCTCTAGAATCAAACTGCTTGTGCATCGTGTTCTTCATAAACCCTAAATTTCAATTAACGGCTAATTCATGTTTCTGGGCTTAATCTGAGGCAACACATGTTCAATTCATATCATAACAACAACATAACAACTCTCTAATTACACCAAAACATTCGCATACGATTTTCCCCAAATTATGAACATAAACCCTAAAATCAAGAATAAACATTCATATGGATTTCTGGTACGATTAAGCATGCATATATGTTATACAATCATGTTCTAAGCACAGACGTACAATCATAATCAGACATTACACATGGGATTAAAAATCCCCAAATCATTGTGAACCCTAAATTGTGAATAATTATTACACATTAAATCCACCGTTGGATCTTTAAATCCTTAAAATCCATTCGTTAAAAACATGTTATAATCATAAAATCACTCACAAATTAGCTTGATCTTGACTAGATTGAACTATTGATTGTAGGCCGTAGATTAGTTTGGTGAGTGAGAGTAAATGCGAGAGACAACTTTTGCAGTAAGAGTAAATGTGAATCACAGTCAATCAGTCAGACGCATTAACTTCTACTTCTATTTTTTTTAACCTTTTTCACAATTAGTCCCTTAACCTTTAATGCGTATACTCTATTACTCCAAACATAACAAGTTTCAGCTTATAGCATTTATAGTCCTCTAACAATCAAAGTTCTAGTCTTTTTGCAATTTGACAGGCTCAAGAATCACCATAATAACCAATTTTGAAGCAACAATGTTATAGAAAACATGCAAGTACAAATTTTTAAAAAATTTGTGAAATTTTTGTGTCTCCCCCTCAACATTTGTTCAGAAATACATGAAGACGGTTTAATAAGAACAAAATGTTGAATAAGGGTTTGTACTTGCACACACATATTTTTTATTTATTTATTTATTTATTTATTTTTTATTTATTTATTTTATTTATTTATTTTTTAATATATTTACAAAGTTGTTTGGAGATGTTTGACTTTGTTAATTGTTTTTAAGAAACTTTTCCAAATCATTTGGCGTCAAACATCTCATACCAATCCGGTGAACCAGATCCACAAATCTTGCATGAGGCAAGGCTTTTGTGAATAGATCCGCCAGTTGGTGTTCAGTTCCCACAAAGTATAATTCAACAGTACCCTTTTCCACATGTTCCTTGATGAAATGGTACCGGAGATCAATATGCTTGGACTTCGAATGCTGTACTGTGTTGCATGAAATGACAATGGCACTCTTGGAGTCGCAATACATCAGAATCTTGTTGAATATATAGCCGTAGTCCATCAGTTGTGATCTCATCCAGATGACTTGAGCACAACAGGCAGACATGGCTACATACTCAGATTCTGTTGAAGACAATGAGGTACAATCTTGCTTCTTTGACTGCCAAGAGACTAGCTTGTCACCCAAAAACTGTGTTCCTCCAGATGTACTTTTCCTTGTGTCTAAGCACCCTGCATGGTCAGCGTCTGAAAATGCAACAAGTTCAAACCCAGAATCCTTTGGATACCAGATTCCCAAATTAATGGTTCCCTTTATGTATCTAAGGATTCTTTTAACGGCTAACAAATGCCGTTCAGTCGGTCTAGACTGATATCGGGAGCAAAGATATGTGGCAAATACAACATCCGGTCTGCTAGCCGTGAGATACATGATCGAGCCAATCATACTACGATACTTCGTAGGATCAATGGGTGTCCCATGTATGTCAGCATCTAGCTTCGGGGATGAGGAGGACATTGGGGTATTATAGGTGTCACAGCTGGTCATACCATGCTTTTTCAGGATTTCCTGAGCATATTTTGACTGACTTAGAAATATACCACGGGGTGATTGATGAACTTGTAATCCTAAAAAGAAGTTAAGTTCACCCATCATAGACATCTCAAAGTTTTGTTTCATCAGTTTAGAAAAAGCGTTTGAATATTTTTTATTGGTTGAACCAAAAATAATATCATCCACATAAATTTGAACAATGAGAATGTCTTCCTCGTGTGTTTGTATAAATAAAGTCGGGTCAACAGTTCCAATGGTAAAATGATTAGCAAGGAGAAATGCAGACAGTTTATCGTACCACGCCCTCGGGGCTTGTTTAAGGCCGTATAGGGCTTTCTTGAGCCAATATACATGGTTTGGATGATCTGGGTCCACGAAGCCTTCTGGTTGTGACACGTACACCTCTTCTCGGAGTTGTCCATTGAGAAATGCCGTCTTCACATCCATCTGATAGACTGTGATGTTCTTGTGGGCTGCGTATGCCAGAAACATTCGAACTGCCTCAATCCGAGCTACTGGAGCAAACGATTCCTCGAAGTCAATACCCTCTTCTTGGCTATACCCTTTTGCTACCAGTCGGGTCTTGTTACGAATCACTGTACCATCTGCACCTAGCTTATTTTTCCAAATCCATTTCAATCCAACAACATAAACTCCATCTGGTCTTTCAACTAATTCCCAAACTTCCAAACGTTTGAATTGTTCCAGCTCTTCTTGCATGGATTCAATCCAGTTGTCATATGTAAGGGCTTCTTTGATGTTTTTAGGTTCAGATTGACAGACAGTGAGTGCATACATGCAGTGTTCACTATCTGAGTGAAGTTTTTGCCTTGTGATGACTGGATTGTTAGGATTTCCAATTATATTTACCAAAGGATGATCTCTTGTCCATTTGTGGGTGGATGGAAAATGTTGAATGTTGTTTTGGTGATCTGACGGGTCCATATTGGTCGAGGATGATTCTCCTGGTTCTGGAATGGTTGGTGGTGGAACAAATGGATTGAAGAATGCATTCCCGTCATAATCTGAAGGTGTGGGAACTTGGTTAGAAGTGGGGGAAGAATCTTCAACTGCAGGTGGAGGTGTTTGAACCATGGGTGATGAGGGTTCAGGTTGAGGTGCATTGTTATCAACTACTGTAGTAGTAGTTGCAGATTGATCAGGTGCTTGATTTTGGACATGTTGAGCAGCGGAACTGGTGGAAGCATCGGATGCACTACTAACACAAACTTCATCAAACATTGGTGCAAACAAATCTTCCAGATCTTTCCTGTTAAAAGGTAAAGGTGCAGCCGAAGATTCAGGGAAGTTTAGACGGTTATGTTCGGGTTCTAAGCGGTCTTGCTCAGAAGCCATTTCCGTGAGTTCATCAAAATTAGCGTGTATAGTCTATTGAATTTCCCCGGTCCGATGATTCCAAATTCTATATCCCTTAGAATTCTCACAGTAGCCGACGAATATCCCGATGTCTGCTTTAGCCTTAAGTTTACCAAGATCATCTCTATCATTCTTCGGGTAACACAGTGCTCCAAAGACATGAAAGTAGTTGATATTTGGTTTTCTGCCTTGAATAAGCTCATATGGAGTTTTGTTGTGTCGTTTGTTGATCATGCCACGGTTCTGAGTATAACATGCAGTATTAACAGCTTCAGCCCAAAGGTAATCTGGTAGTTGAGCATTGATCAACATTGTTCTAGCTGCTTCCACAAGCGTACGGTTTCGTCTTTCAACTACACCATTCTGTTCGGGAGTGCGAGCAATTGAATATTGATGAACAATCCCATGCTTCTCAGTGTATTCCCGAAGGGTTTGATTCTTAAATTCAGTGCCGTTGTCTGTTCGAATAATCCTGACGGTGTTGCGGACTTGAACTTGAATCTTTGTGAGAAACGTGATGACCATTGACAGAACTTGATCTTTTGTCCGAAGAAAGTAGACCCATGTCCATCGTGAGTAATCATCCACTATTACCAAAATATACCTTTTCCCGTTAGTAGTTTGAACCCGCATTGGACCACACAAATCCATATGTAGCAGCTGGAGGACATGATCTGTGCTGTGTTCTGTTTTGGGAGGAAAGTGAGCACGGTGACTTTTCCCTTGTTCACATGCAGAACACAAATGATCTTTGGCATATCTAAATTTGGGTAATCCGTCAACCAATTTATTCCTTGCAAGGTCAGTCATGGTTTTGAAATTGAGATGAGACAATCTTTTATGCCATAACCAAGCCTTTGTGGGATTAGCTTTGGAGAGTAAACAAATAGGAGATGAAGCTGTCATGCCTTCAAAGGATATGGTGTATAGACTGGTTCCGCGTCTTCCTTTCATCAAATCATTTCCTTGAAGATCACGAATGAAGCAAGTTTTCTCCCTAAATGCTACTTCTAAGTATCCGTCACAGAATTGTCCCACTGAGAATAAATTGTGACCAAGGCCTTCAACATAGTATACACGACTGATCTCGATGTTCCCATTAACATAATCTCCATAGCCCATTATTGCTACGAAGTGATCATTCCCGAATCTGACCGTTCCAATGAACTTTGCTTATAAAGTTTGTAAGAAGCTTGAGGTTGCCGGTCATGTGTCGGGAGCACCCGCTATCAACAATCCAGAGAACAATTTGAATCACCTGCATCACAAATATTGGAAACAGGTGGAGAATTGATAACGGTTGGACCCGTTGGGTTAGAAACACAAGATTTAATTATTTTAGGAACCCATTTAAAGCTTGCATTGTTTTGTAACCAACGTTGCCATGTCCAACTAGTCTCAGCCTTTTTCCTAATGAATGCACTAGGTGATTTAGTTGTCTTGGGTTTGGCTATGGGTGTTTCAATGGTTTGCTCAGAAACAACTAGTGGTGGTTTCCCTAAAATGGACTTGGCAACAGTTTTGAGCCTAGAGGAAGAGCCACTAGTTCGTTTCTTTTTACGTTTCAACAGAGTTTTAGCAATGCAGTTTTGATGATCACCAGATAATATACTAGCACGACAAACAATACAAATAGCATCAACCAAAACATCAACATTATCATTCATAGATTCAACATTTGTTACATCATTCTTAGAATTAGACTTAGCTAAGGTCGATTCTATTCCTGACATTACATCTGTGTTATTCAAACTACTTTCTTTAACTTCTGAAGACTTAGATGATCCATTCCTAGACTTCTTGACTCTACTCTTCTGTTGTTTCTTGGGAGTCTTGGAACTGCTAGCCTTAGAGATAGTATCTAGTCCTGTGGAAGTAGAAGTGTTTTCATTAGTGGTTGAGTCTGATGCTTGGGTAATTGCTTTGTCTACTACATACATCCCTGGGGCAATCTTATGAACATTTTCTTTGCCTTTGTCTAAAACTCTGATTTTCTTCTTCAGATCAACAATGATGTGTTGGAATTCTTGATTTTGTGAATCTAATTTTCTGTTGAGGCGGACTGTGTCATTTCTGTTTTGAAGAATTTCATCTAGTTCCTTTTCATTTTCAAACAGTTTAAGTCTTAAGAAAGCCTTTGTTTCCTTATTATTTTCAGGAACATGACGGTTTTGAAATGATAAAGATCTTATGAGATTTTGAAATTTTAGTTCAAATTCAGCACTTTGATTTTGACACCAATCAAGCCTTTTTTGAAGGTTAAAAACTTTGTTTTCCACATCATTGTTGATTTGTCGAAGATCCTCATTCTCTTTGACCAAATTTTCTATCTCCATTTGCAACATCTCAACATTTACCGCATGATCATTCACAAGTAATTCATTGCATGACACATAAAGCGAATTCATAATCACAGAAACAACGTCATAACACAGAACTTTTTCTAAGAGTCGATCATTCTCTTTTTTTAAAGTTTTCTTTTGATGTTTTTGTTTTTGAATTTTGTCATCCCGTTCTTTGAAAATGCCTTTCATAGATTCAACTTCCGCGAATAATTCTTGTTCCCATTGTGTTGCATATTTCTTTAGATGTTTGACATGAGGCAAAATTTTCTTTTGAAGAATGTCTCGCTTTTCTTTCGCGACGGGGGAAAGAAAAGTAGAGACTTCGATTTGAGAATTAAACTCAATTTCATTTTCTAAGAAAAATATGTCTTCCATAATTATATCAAAATATCGAAATAATTTACTTTCTGGTAATTTTGGATCAACATCATCGTCCTCAGTCAAATAATCCTTGAAATGTGCAACATTTTTGGAAACAGGAAGTATTGTAGGAGAAGCATGTATGTTTGTGTTAACAAACGTTTGTTCTGTTTCGTCCTTTGAGGGGACAATTTTGATTTGACGTCTTGCATTATAATCATGATGAATTATGGAAAAATCTTTTTCAGTTTTTGGTCGACTCTCAAGTTCTTTTTGACGTTCAAGAATTGCAACTTCTTCATCATTACCAAGCACAACAACTCTTTGAAAGGTATCATCAAGTAATAATTCTGCATTGTATAACTTGGGATTTTTGTTGAGTACTTTAGAAAGAAAACGTGGTTGGTCACTGCCAATAGCAAATCCAACTCCTTTCGGAACTGGTTTTACCGATAGCCTTTGAATTTGAGCTATGGATTCACCATTTTTGTAGACAATAGTTTGAAACTCTTTAAGTTTGGATTCCAAAGTGACAATTTCTTCAAGATATGAGTCGACACGTTTACTTGAGGCTTGCTTTTCTTCAAGAAGATTATTTTGAGATGTTGAAAGCTCAGATTGAGTTTTTAACAACTTAGAATTTAAAGCATTAATTTGTAATTTGAATTCAAATTGATCCTTTTCTTGTTGAGAGAGAAGCTCAGCCTTAGAAACGGTTAGCTCACGAACTTGATGTTCTAAATTTTGAACTTTGACATACTCTTTTTGGAAAGCAATTTCAAAACCTCTTTCACGTTTTTCTTGTTTTTGATATCCTGAAAGTTGTAGTTTGTAGCACTCATTGTCCTTCGTTAACAATGCAATTTTCTCTTTCAGATTTTTATTGATTTCATTGCATTTTTCAATTTGTGATTGGGTGGTCATTAACAAGGCCTGAAGCTCTGAATCTTGATCAGGCAAAGGATCATTTTGTTCAAGATGATCCAAATTTTCATCTTCAATAGGATCATCAAATGAAACTACAGTTTTATCATCATCAAATGATACAACAGTGTTTATTGGATCATCTGATGGAGATGAGAATGATGAATCAAGTTGAACAGAATTATCATTTGTAGATGAAGATGCAAATGGTGAAGCAATTTCATGTATAAGACATTGTGGATCAGGTACCTGAGATAGACCATCGGTGTCATAGACCGGGCCTGTCTCGGACATGTTCATCTCTTGCATGTTTGCCATGAGCATTACTGCAGCATTTGCTTCAAGATCTTCCATCTCATCATCAGATGCAGCATTGGCCATGAAGCTTTGTTCATTCTGAGATATCATTCCTGCTGCTTTTTCATATTTGAGAGCCATTAGAAGAGCTTCCTTGTGATATGCACTGCCCATAGTACGAGGCTTTGGACATGCATTTGCCATGTGACCATTCCCACCACAGTTGTAGCATGTGATTGAAGTATTTGCAATGCCTTTCTGTGCATTCCCAGCCATCTGATTTCTTCTCTGTGTAGTTCCCACACTGTTCCTGTTACCCCCTGCAGAATTAAACATGTTCCCTCCTGACTGAAACCTCTGAGACCCATAGTTTCCACTGTTCCCTGAACCATTCTGCCCGAAGACCGATTATGAATTTCCACTCTGCCATCGTTAATAACAGCTTGATTCCTGGTATTGGAGGATGAACGAAGACGGTTGTTGGATTTGGTGAACTTGCCAAATGCCTTCGCAATTAATCCAATGCTTTATTAAGAGAGTTGAAAGCATCCTCTTCTTCATCATAATCAGCGTTTGAGTACAACATTGAATCTGAGTTGTTATATGGAACCATTTGGTTGTCAAAGTATTGTGATGGTGCTTCATATGGGATGATTTGGTTAGAAGGTTGTGGTTGAAAACTTGGTTGGAAAGATGATTGACCAAATTCCTGGTTTGGTAGTGGAAAGTTGGATTGAGCAACGAGAGCAAGTGAGTTAGGTGTTGGTGCTGGTATAAAACCTCCTTGTGCTGCAACTTCCTTATCTACCTCAGATTGATGTTGTTTCAGAAAGTCATACATTAGTCCATACTTGACTTCACCAATCTTCTTAGTTTTCCTGACAAATGTTGCATATTTCTGCCATTCTGGTCCAAGGCAACCCAGAAATTTTGAATTGATAGCAATCTTAGGTAACTTGATGTCATGACGATCGAGGTCATTTACAACATTTGTGAAACGGTGGTAGTATGATTCAATTGTCTCCCCTGGTTCCATGATGAAATTGTTGTATTCCATGTAAAGCTTTGACTCAAGTTCTTCTTGATTTAACTCAGTCCCTTCCATTAGAAGATGCACATGTTCCCACATGTCTTTGGCAGTCTTTTGAGCATCAATACTTCGGTAAATAGGATTAGGAATCCCCTGAAGTATGTAAGACATTGCCAACTGATTTGCCTCTTGTTGCAGTGTTTGTTCATTTGTGTAGTTAGCGACAACAATGGGAGTTGATGTTTCTTCTCTTTCTGTAGTTCCTGGAACAACATTTACTGGAACTGGAAAGGGTCCTTCTTCAATGGCTTGCTTAAGATATTTCCCATGGGGTTTACGGAGTTCAATGAATCTGAGAAATCTACTAGCCCACTGTACATAGTTACCAGGTGTCAGCATAGCTGGAGTATCCTGATTCCCCGCTTCATGTCAGGATTGCTGACTGCTGATTGCCTCACACATCTTGTTAAACCAATGTGGTTCTCTGGAGTAGGATGGATTGTTCAGCATTTGATTCTGTTGCATGATTTGTTGTGGGGATACTTGTGGTGGAGAGAGAAATTGATGCTGTTGCACGAATGCTTGTTGTTGTTGATATTGAGGATGAAATTGCTGTTGTTGAGGATATTGCTGTAGCTGATAGTAGTAATTGAAGTGAGGTGGTTGAGACATTTTTTTGGATCTTTAGATAATTAAGATGTGTTTTAAGAGTTATGATGTTTGATTTTTAAGTTTACTTAAGGTTCTTAGTCCAATTGCGAGAAACACTGTTTTAATTGCGAGAGATTCTGAATTGCGAAAGAGGTTGTCCAATTGCGAAAGATCTGAGTAATTTCGAGAGATTCACCAAATGCGAAAGAGAATTGTAATTGCGAGAAACAATTTCAATTGCGAGAGAGCTTAGCAATTGCGAGAGATAACTCTGAATTGCGAAAGATCAAGCAATTTCGAAAGATTTTCAAAATTACAATTTCGATCACGTTCTCAAACTTTTATACAAAAGATGAGAATAATTCCAAGTCGAGGTAGTTTCACAAACTTATACAAGGAAGGAAACACCGAGTACCAAATCCGAAGAAGCTGATGAATTTCGAGAAACCCTTGTACAATCCAATTGCGAGAAACCCTTAAACCAGCAATTCCGAGAAACCCTTTGTACTAAATGCGAGAAACCCTTCTATTTTTGCAGACCAATTGCAAGAAACCCTTTTCCTTCGAATTTCAAGCCAAAACGTTGTAGGATGATGAAAATCATAAAACTAATGAATATTAGCGATTAACACAACGAATTTGCACCAAAGTTTACAACTTTATCCTTAAAACACGAAGATTTGATGAAAAGGAATAAGCAACGATTTGCAAAACTCGCGTTTTTCACACTTTTAAAGCAACGAACCACAAAAACTTACGTAAACCAATTAAACCAAATGAAATAACGATTAAATCTACTCTAAAACACTAAACTTAACTACCTTTGGCGTATGATACCACTTGTAGGTCACTAATATCTCAAATACACACACGTAAAAACAAAGTAAAGCTTGTACGACTACTATATATTAAGCTACGCTAATAGAGAAAAGATAATAAGCTAATAAGCTAAAGAGAATAAGATGAGAATAAGAGAGAATGGGAGGCTTTCACTATTCGAATGATTAAGCAACAAGGCTTTCGCCACTTACATGAAAAACCAACAAGAGAAATGTTGCCTCAACACCTCTATTTATAGGCATAACACTAGGGCAACATTTCCTTACATGATTCTAGAAAGAAAATGAAAGGAGGGCCGGCCCATGGACTCCTTATGGACCGGTCCTTAAAGCTAACATAAAGTCTTAAATCGTGCAACATGTAAACTAAATGAACAAGACTTGTAATATGATTAAAACGTGTTCCTAACAATTACAACTTTGAATCTAGTCAAAACTTGGCTTATTTAAGTTATTTCTAGGTAATTAGAGCTTATTTGGAGGGTTGCATAGTTTTCAAGTTTATATTGAGGTTGTATAAGGTTACTGGTCAAACTAGCTTATAAGCAGCTAGAAGCTAATGTGACCCAAGCTTTTACTACTTTAGTGCCCATTTAGTCTATATCAATAGCTTGGTTAAGTTCCCTTTAGGGCTTGGGTCAGAAATAGCCAAAACAGCCCACATCAGAACTGTGTCTGCATGATTTTTAATTTTCTCTTGCAGCCTGTGTTGTTGATTTTTAATTCTTTCATGTTAAGTTGTTTTTAGCTAAATTTTTGCACAAATGAACTTGGCCAGCTTATCTTTCCATTACCATATTTTTTAGATTTTTAGGATTTTTATTTAATAGCTTTTTAAGGGCTTGAAAAAGCCCTTTTATGCCCTGCACTTCATGTATCAGCAGCCCCCTAGGAACTATTTGGCTTATTTCATGCGTTTTAAGTGCTTATTTGTTTTTTTTCATAGCTTATTATGAATATTTTGATAACTTAGATTAGCTTTTGATAAATTTAGCTTATTAAGTAGTCCTTTAGCTTATTTTAGCTTGTTTGTTTTTTCATTTGTTCAATTTTTTTTCCCTTTCTTTCAAAAAAGCAACTGTTCAGTTAAGCACATCTTATTTTTAGCTTATTTGTGATATTTCAAAAATATTTCCAGTTTAAAAAATGCTTCTTATCATTAGCTTTTTGAGTTTTAAAAAGAAAAGCAACAAAAAAAAAAAATAGTTAACTAAAAAATGCAATAACTGGGGTTCGAACCCCAGACCTCTAGCTCACACACACTCAGCCTTACCATATATTGCACCCTTGGGATTTCTTTAGTTATGTCTTGCAATATTTAATTTTTAACACCTCTTCTCTTTTAAGCTTATTCGACCCTTATTGCTTTTTCCCAGCTTATTGAAATAAGCTGGGACCTCTTTTACATTTTTCCTAGCTTCAGTTTACCTTAAAGTATTTTCACAAAAATTTCCAGAAATTTCTATTTTCATTTAGTATTTTTAATCATTTATTTTCTTTCAATTAGTTTTTAATTCGTATTTAATTATTTAAAAATCAAAAAAATACAATTCTTTTTTCTAAAATTTTCTTTTATCATTTAGGGCGTAGGAAAATTAATTTGGTACTCGTAGGGTTAATTTTCAAAGATTTTGACGTTTAGACTCGTTTTAGATTTTCGTTTTTATTCACGTTTTCTTTATTTTAAATCTTGTTTTCCTAGACTTATAACCAAAAAGTGAACATCGCTATTTCAAGCATTTTAATACCAAACCGAAAACAATATCCTCAATTTCACACCTCGTTGGGACTACGACCCGGGTATTAACTTATCCGGTTTATTACAATTGAATGTGTTGCGTTAAATCGTCGCGAGTTGATTTTTCTTCGTGAGAGGTTTGACTTGTGATCCGTTTGACAAACAACAGTACACATTTCTCGACACCGCTCCAAACCTTATCGCTCGCCATATTCACCAACAACCAACCCCTAACCTAAATACCATCGGCTCAACCACCACACAGGTTCATACCGGCCCAACACCACCTGTCCAGCCCAATGGCCAAACTCCCCTCCCTCATACCCCCGGCCCACTCCCTACACCGCTTCCTCCCGGCCCAACTATTCCTATCCCTCACACCACCAACCCAAACATCACACCGATTACTACTATCACAACACCACCTGTCCAGCCCAACACACATCCTCATCCCATGCCTAATCCAGCCGCACCTAATCCTCATCCAAACCCAACCTCAACTCATCCCATGGTCACGCGTTTTTATGTTGGTACTAATAAAAAGAATCCGCGTTATAATTTCCATGTGTCCACCATTTCTCCTATTCCAAAGTCATACATTCTTGCAATTAAAGATCATAATTGGCAACGTGCTATGCTTGACGAATACAATGCTTTAATTAACAATAATACTTGGGTTCTTGTTAACGCGAACATTGTTCGTTCCATGTGGTTGTTTAAGCACGAGTATTTTGCAGATGGATCTGTTAGGAATATGAATATCCACATGAAAGACTCGGTCACCCCGAGTATCTATTAGCATTAAGTAGCTCGTAGGATTATTAATATTATGTTAGATATCGTAACACCATGGAGTCGGGTCGGGTCTTTACCCACTGTCAGCCCGGTCCATAGCCTACTAGAGGCGTTTGATTCATATGTATAAATACCCTCTCCCACCAAAGGAGAGGGTTGGAACTTTCATTTGGTAATCTAATTTCACATTGTTTTTCTCTCACTAGAAAGTTTCCACATCTCTTTCTCTCTCTAAAACTCACGGCCCATACTTGAATCTTGAGTGTGTTATGTGTTTTTGATATGTTACAATTGGTATCAAGAGCCAAGGTTGATTAGTTTGATAGTATGATTCTCGGATTTGCAGTTCATTTTTAGTGTTTTTATTGTTTTTTTTGGTTCGACTAGAAAAGTAAGAAAACATCAAGATTTGATCCTAATTAGTGCTTAGATTTGTTAGAAGTTTGTACTTTTGTGTTCACAATAGTCTATTGCATAATTCCTTGGCACTATACGGCTTATTTGGTGGTGTTATTTGAAAGTTTGAATATTTTTCCTCACTGCGTTTTGACTCTCGGTGAGGTGTTCTTCGTTGAGGTTTGAACTTGTTTTGGATTGCGGTTTGGTGTGCATCGTGTTGCGGTTTGGTTTGTAGCTGAAAAGGGAAAACAGACAAAACTCAATGAAAGCGACTCCTTGTCCTATTGCGTCTTGCGTTTTGATGTCTTGCGTTTTGCTGTCTTGTGATTTGGTCTTATTGCGGTTTGGCAAGACTTCTGCGTTTTGACCATTGCGGTTTGCCTCGTGTGACTGCGTTTTGGTTCTTGCGTTTTTGGTACTGAGGTTTGCTTCTTGAAATTTGCGATTTGAGTATTGAGATTTGGCAACTGCGTTTTGCCTGATTGAAGATCTTTATTGAGTTTTGCCTAGGTAATACTCTTGTCAATTTTACTTCTTGACTGCGGTTTGACTCAAGCAGTGACCGAGTTTTGATCAGGTCTAGTCATTGAGTTTTGGTCTAGGCTTTTTGACTGATATTTGTTCAACTCATTACGATAACTCACTACAATCAAATCAAATCACAATTTAACAATGCATCATACAATCCAACAAAAGATCACCACTCCTAACATACAATCACTAATCATACAATCACTAATCATTTTATCGATCCAACTTTCATCATAACACATTCAAGTAATCATATCACGGTTTATTCTTGATTTTTGTAAAATCCCGCGAAAGAATCTATTTCTCGGTTTAAATCATAGAATTGTAAAATCCCGTGCGAATTAACATCATGGCAAACACTTCTTCTGATGACATTCAAGCTGCCGGGTCCGATACCCGCCCTCCTATGCTTGATAGGACGGATTAAGAATCATGGGCACAAAGAATTCGACTTTATTGCTTGGGAAAAGAGAATGGTGTTAACATTCTTAAATCCATTGATGAAGGACCTTTTCAAATGGGCACCACTAGAGATGTTGTCACTACCGCTGAGGATGGAACTGTCACATTTGGAATTGACAGGCTACGTAATTACAACGATCTTAATGAGGAGGAGAAGAAGTGTTATGATGCAGACATTAAAGCTTCTAACATTGTGATTCAAAGGCTTCCCAAAGACGTTTACAAGCTTATAAACTTCAACACTGAAGCCAAAGCTGTTTGGGACAATGTCAAAATGCTTCTGGCTGGATCTGAACTGACCAAAGAAGATCGTGAATCTCAGTTGTATGATGATTTTGAGCACTTCAAGATGAATCCTGGAGAAAACATCACTGACTATTATGTGAGATTTCACAAGCTTGTGAATGACATGAGGATCATCAGGATGACAATGCCAAACATCCAACTCAACTCTAAGTTTGTGAACAACATATCACCCGAGTGGGACAGATTTGTCACTGCCATGAAGTTCAACAAAGGATTGAGAGAGACTAATTATGAACACCTGTATGCCTACTTACAACAACTTGAAAAGCATGCTGTCTATGATCGTCAATTGAGGGAAAAACTCAATCCAAAAACATCTAATGATCCTCTTGCATTTGTCTCAAATGTTCAGCCTTTCAATCAACCCTCACTTGATCAAGTTTATCACCATCCCTTTTCATCACAGAATCAGACATCATTTGCCCAATCATCGTTGCACCCACCATCTGCTGTGAACAACCAACTGGATTCAGGATATTCTCATACTGACAAGATGATTGATAATCTTTCCAACCAAGTTTCTTTACTTGTCCAACAGTTCAGAGCAACACTCCTTTAAACCAACAACCAACTTCGAACTTCATCTAATCAACATAATCAAGCAACAGTGGAAGATGGAAGGGTTGTGGTTAAGAATGTTCAGGGAAGGTAGAATGTGAATCAAAGGTACATTGGTCGGGGTAACATACAGAACAGAGTTGAGAATGCTAATCAGGGACAGGGAAAGCAAATTAAATGTTACCACTGTGGTGGACTAGGACATATAGCAAAGAACTGCACTCAACCAAAGCGTCCACAGAACTCTGACTACTTCAAAGATAAGATGCTGTTGATGCAAGCTTAAGAGAATGGAGCAGCTTTGGATGAAGAGGACTTATTGTTTCTTGCTGGTGATGAGGGGAACATGTTTGATGCTGATGTGGATGATCAACCAGTTCAGGACTTGGCACTAAATGATCCCAACATCTTCCAAGCTGATGACTGTGATGCTTTTGACTCAGACGTTGATGATGAACCCACTGCTCAAACCATCTTCATGGCTAATCTGTCTTCTGCAGTCTCATCACCACAACAAGTTGGTCCTTCCAATGCATCTATCATATCTGAGGTACTAAAGCTTTATGACACATATAACATGGTCGATGAACAGAAGATTCCCAACAAAGTACAACAGACAGATGTTGTTGAATCAGATACTGCTGATATGGGAAATAGTAATGTTATCCCATATGAACAATATGTGAATCACAACGACGTGTCTGTTGTACCAAGTAGTGCATCTTCTGTTGTCGATAATACTTGTGAATTGCATGAGAACATCGTGTTTATCCCTGATGACACTTTGACCACTAGACTTAACATCTATAAAGATCAGGTGGCCATATATGAACAACGTGCAAAATTTGAGCTAACTGAACGTGAGCAGAAAATGGATAGTCAAATGCGTACATTCATAACAGAACGTAATTTAAGGGAAGAAACATTGAAAAAGGAGTTATATTCTTTACGAAAACAACTTGATCAAACTGTTAAACAAAAACAGGAGATCCAAGAAAGTGTAATTAAACTAAAACATGATTTCAAAGAAAAAGAAACAAAACTCTTAAATGATTTTTCCAGACTTAAAACGTTAAAGAATAAGATTGAAAACAAGTTGTACGCACAAGACCAGACCAGACAAACTGCTCAAATGATTTAAAAGCATAAAAAGTTGTGTGATGAACATAGTGAAAAGAATGTAGGTGAACCTAAATCAGCTTTCCTTAGGAGTGCTAAAGTAGCCCAACCTTCCTTATATGATGGAAATGAACTGCTTAAGCCTGGTCATGCCCCTCTTGATGTGTCATCATTTGAAGAGACTAATGAGATAGAAGTAATAAATAGAGAAAAATTGGCCGAAAAAATGAAGGATCCCAAATGTATAGCAAATCGAGTCATAATCAAACCCCATGATTACTATGAGGAGAACCGATTAGCTATTTTTGTGCCTCAAACTAAGTTGACCCTTGAACAAATATTTTGGTCCTTAGACTCAGAAAAAAGGAAAGCCGAAGAACTTCAAGCCAAAACTCCACCCTTTAGAAAGATAGCTGCAGCGATGGTGTACCCACCCAATACACCCATGCACTTAGTTCCTTTACCTCTTCCCACAGAATGTAAAACTCTAATTAGCATATATGTTCTTTGTCAACTATTTGTTGATTTCGATAAAAAATGTAAGAAGAGAATTACACCAACGGGAATTACTGAAGGGGAAAGGGGCTTTGAACAAACAAAACGGTGTTACTTAACTGAGGTTATTCCATTTTTTAAACTTCTCAAAGAACATTTTGAGGGCATGCAAAAAACCCTTGAAACTGAATTAAAAGAGATGAAAGAAGTGTTTAAAGATATGGAAAACATAGGGAAACAAAATGCTATTGATCTTAAATGCAGTGAGATTGAAAGAAAGAATATTCTCATCACCAATGAGAATTTGATTGCTAGATGTATTGCACATGATGTATTTTATACTGCTACTGATTCTGCATTAACTACTTGTCAATTTCATGAGTTGTCTATTGCATTGAATGTTTCCCAGAATCGTGTTGTTGAGCTTGAGGGGGAGAATTTAAAATTGCATGAGAAAATCCAAAACGATGACCATGATAACATGGTCAGGCATTTTTCAAAACTAGAGGTTGATAATCTTAATTTGCAATTAAAACATCAACATTTAGAAGAAAGAATTAAAATCTTAAATGCCAAGATATCTTTGGATGATCCTAAATTTGATGCATATTTTGAATTAAGCAAACGAGATGAAAAAATTCATGCTCACACTAACACGATTCGAAAATTGAGGGCCCAAATTGCCCAATTAAAATCGAATAAGAGTGATGTGATTGGCACCCATAAACCATCGTCTTTAGATTCTCAAAATTTTCACTATCAAGACACCATCAATAAATTACAACATGAAAATGATTGTTTTCAAGCTGAAAATTCAAAAATCAAACAGCATTACAAAGAGTTATATGATTCGATTAAGATCACGCGTAACAATCACAACGAAAAGATAACTTCTTTGCTAAATGAGATTGAGAATCTAAAGACTCAGGTGAAAGGGAAAATGCCAATTATCACTAGTGATAATGTTGTTCCAAAGGTTTCTGCTTGTAGTAAGTATGCAATTGATGTTGTGCCTATTCCGCTTCCCCTTAGGAACAATAGGTTTGCTCATCAAGTGTATCTCGCTCACCTTAAGGATAGCCTTGATACCCTTCGTGAGATCGTAGAAGAGGATAGGATAGATAAACCACTTGATAGTGCAGTTGTAGATGCCTGCTTTCTCACTAAACGATCTCAGGAACTCTTAGAATACGTGATTGGCACATGTCCTAAGATTGATAACAAGCGAGATAGGTTTATTGCATCATCCTCAATGACTAAGAACAAGCATGTTACCTTTGATGTACCATTAACGACATCTGAACCTAGCACATCAAAACCAAAAAAACAAATGGCAGTGAAACAAACTAATGTTTCCATCATCACTTCTACAAGAATAAACAGTGACACTAAAGCTAGCGGGTCAAAGCCGAGTCGCAATACAAAGAAAGATAGGACTGCGCCAGCTAAGAGTGCTCATGAGAAGAAAGTAGAAGACCACCTTAGGAATAATAAGTTTGGTTTGAACGAAACGAATCGTGTTGATTCTAGTATTAGCTATAAGCGTACTGTAATTAATTCGAATTCTAATGCTATTTGCAAGACATGTAATGAATGTTTAATTTCTGGTAATCATGATGAATGTGTTGTATCATTCTTGATGTCTTCTCAACGATCCCCAGTTAAGAATGTTAGAAAACCTAAACTGAGTAAGCAAATTTGGAAAGCAACAGGAAAAATGTTTGCTAATGTTGGCTATCAATGAAAACCCACTGGAAGAAAGTTCACTTTAGGAAATCAGTGCCCCTTAACTAGAATGACTAATCATAAAGTAATGAATGTTAAGGAATGGAAGCCAACTGGTCGAATTTTCCCTTAAGAGACACAATGCCCTGTAACTAGGTCAATTGCTGCTACTAGTGAAGTTTCCACTGTGAATACCATGGCATCTATGAATCCTGTAGTTCCAGAGTTTCTTTGTGCTAACCAAACGGACCCCAGTTGCACGTGGGGATCCACCTTTTTTAGTTATCCATCGTTGTCTGTTTTCAAATGCAGGTCGTACAAATCGTCCTTTGGTATTTGGACTCAGGCTGCTCAAAACATATGACCGGGGATCGCTCACGGCTCAAGAATTTCGTGAATAAATTTATCGAGACAGTTAGATTCGGGAACGACCATTTTGGGGCAATTATGGGTTATGGAGATTATGTGTTTGGTGACAGTGTAATTTCCAGGGTATACTACGTGGAAGGACTTGGGCACAATTTGTTCTCTGTTGGTCAATTTTGTGATTCCGATCTTGAAGTTGCTTTCAGAAAACACACATGTTTCGTCAGAGAATTGGATGGTATTGATCTCCTTAAAGGCAGTCGTGGCACTAATCTATACACCTTCTCTATTGAAGACATGATACAGTCCTCTCCTATTTGCTTGCTGTCAAAGGCCTCAAAGAAAAAATCATGGCTTTGGCACCGTCGTTTAAATCACTTAAACTTAGGCACCATAAATGAACTTACTCGCAAGGATCTTGTACGAGGCATGCCCAGATTGAAGTTTGAAAAGGATCATCTTTGTTCTGCTTGTCAACTGGGCAAAAGCAAGAAGCATACTTACAAAGCCAAAACTGTCAACACCATTATGGAAGCTCTTCACACCCTTCACATGGATCTGTGCGGACCAATGAGAGTGCAGAGTATAAATGGGAAGAAATATATTCTTATGGTGGTCGACGACTACTCTCGGTTTACATGGGTGAAGTTTTTGAGAACCAAGGACGAGACTCCAGAGGTTATCATCAAACTTATCAAACAGCTACAAGTAAGACTCAACAAAACCATCAGAATCATCCGCACAGACAATGGAACTGAGTTTGTTAACAAACAACTCATTCAATTTTATGAAAGTATTGGCATAACTCACCAGAAAAGTGTTCCACGCACTCCTCAGCAAAACGGGGTTTGTTGAAAGACGAAATCGTACTCTTGTGGAAGCTGCACGAACCATGCTGATATTTTCCAAGGCACCGATGTTTCTCTGGGCGGAAGCAATTGCTACAGCTTGTTACACCCAAAACCGATCCTTGATACACACTCTTCACAACATAACTCCATATGAGCTGATACATGGCAAGAAACCAGATATTTCTTTTCTGCGAGTGTTCGGTGCTCTATGCTACCCGACAAATGACAGTCAAGATCTGGGAAAACTCAAGGCGAAAGCAGACATTGGATTCTTCGTTGGGTATGCACCAGATCGCAAGGGATACCTAATCTACAACAAACGAACCCGACAAATTATGGAAACCATTCACGTGACATTCGATGAGCTGACTGAGCAAACGGCTCCTGGACACACAAGTTCTGGACCCGCACCTAATCTTTTGTCTCCTGGACCAATTAGTTCAGGTCTTTTACAGCATCCCACTCTTGCAGTTCCTTATGTACCCCCTACCAGTGAAGAGTTGAAGAATTTTTTTGATCCGATGTTTGATGAATACTTTGAGCCACCAACTGTTGACACAACAACTGAAGTTCCACCTTTGCCTCCTGTTGATGATGCTCCAATTCCACACAACTCAGATGGTCCATCCGTATCTGTCTCAATTAGTCAAGATGCACCATCTGCCATTCACTCACCATCATCATCGAATATTCAATCTCCTTCGGTACAGCAAGGCTCTGCAGTTGACAATTCTTTTGAAGTGAATCCTTTTGCTCCTGCTGATGATGCTCCATTTGAGAATATATTTGCTCCTGAATCTTCTACTGAGACATCTCCTTCAGGGGATTCTAACACAGCTACATCAGTTCCCTACCATCAACCACATGAACATCTCAGAAATGGACCAACGATCATCCAATTGACAACATCATTGGAAATCCTTCTCGTCCGGTATCCACACGAAAGCAACTTGCCACCGATGCATTGTGGTGCTTCTTCAATTCTGTACTATCCAAAGTCGAACCCAAAGATTTCAAAGATGCTTTGTCTAAAGACTGCTGGTTTACTGCAATGCAAGAAGAAATTCATGAGTTTGATTGACTTGAAGTAAGGGAACTAGTGCCTCCTCCAGATTGTGCAATGATTATCTCTCTTAAGTGGATCTTCAAAGTGAAACTTGATGAGCATGGCGACGTTCTGAAAAATAAGGCATGGCTTGTTGCAAAGGGATATCGTCAAGAAGAGGGCATAAACTTTGAAGAATCATTCGCACCTGTTGCTCGAATTGAAGCCATAAGAATCTTTCTCGCTAATGCTGCCAGTCAAAATTTGATAGTCTACCAAATGGATGTTAAGACAGCATTCTTGAATGGCGATTTAAAAGAGGTAGTCTATGTCAGTCAACCAGAAGGATTTGTAGACCCTGAACGCCCTACTCACGTCTATCGTTTAAAGAAGGCTCTCTATGGCCTAAAGCAGGCACCTAGGGCGTGGTATGACACTTTGTCTAAGTTCCTTCTGGCAAACAAATTCTCCAAAGGTGTTGTTGATCCTATGCTATTCACTAGGAAAACGGGCAAACATCTACTTCACGTTCAGATCTACGTAGATGACATTATCTTTGCCTCCTCTGATCCTATGGAATGTGATCATTTTTCTAACGAGATGAGTTCTAAGTTCCAAATGTCTATGATGGGACAAATGTCGTTCTTTTTGGGTTTACAAATCTCTCAAAGTCCCGGAGGCATATTTATAAATCAATCCAAGTATGCTAATGAAATATTGAAGAAATTTGGATTTGATTCAAGTGATCCTGTTGACACTCCTATGGTTGAGAGATCGAAATTGGATGAAGATCTCTCTGGGATCCCTGTTGATCAAACTAAGTTCCGAAGTATGATTGGATCCCTAATGTATCTCACCGCCAGTAGGAAAAATCTCTTGTTCGCAGTATGCATGTGTGCTCGGTACCAGTCTAAGCCCACCAAAAGGAATTTGGAAGCGGTAAAGCGGGTCTTTCGATACCTTCAAGGGAATATTCACATGGGTCTCTGGTATCCTAAGGACACCGCCATGGCACTCACGGCCTATGCAGATGCAGACCATGCGGGGTGTCAAGATACTCATCGAAGTACGTCGGGAGGTGCTCAGTTTCTGGGAGAAAAGTTAGTAAGCTGGTCATCTAAGAGGAAAATGAGCACATCTATATCTTCCACAGAGGTTGAATACATTGCTATGTCTGCGTGCTGTGCGCAAATCCTTTGGATGAGATCCCAACTATCGGACTATGGCTTTGCATATAACAAGATTCCTCTGTATTGTGATAACAAAAGTGTTATAGCCCTTTGCTGCAACAATGTCCAACACTCCCGATCAAAGCACATCGATATCCGGCATCACTTTATAAGGGAACAGGTTGAGAAAGGGGTTGTTGAACTTTACTTCGTGAGGACTGAGTTTCAGTTGGCTGATATCTTCACTAAGGCACTCCCGAGAGAACGGTTCCAATTTATTCTCCCGCGACTTGGCATGCAGAGTTTGACGCCAGAAACCCTCAAGTGTCTTGAGGAAGAACATGAGGAGTAAAGGATTTGCTTCACATATCCTTGTATATATTTTAAACCAAAAAAAGAAAATAGAAAAATATAAAACCTATAAAAACCATAAAAATCAGAAAAACACAAAAATACCAAAAACAGTTCCTCTAGGCATGTCTTCTGTTTATCGATAACATTTACAGTCCTAGAAATGTCATTCAATAATGACACGGGTCTTTAAATGAAGCTCGAGCAAAAGTTAAATTGAATGGTTAAAACATGTCATGTCGGCTTGCAGTTACTTCAGACTGTAACCCGTTCTTCATTATGGGGAAAGCACGTCGCTAAAAAGACGGTTGTTCCTCCTACTGGGTGAAGTTCACCCGGGCATGGATTACTTTATATCCATGTTTCTTCGATTTGATTTACGTTTCAGTGCATCATTTCTCGTATAAGAAGAGAAGTCTTCTTTACATCACAAATACTTTTCCATCTATGATTCTTCAGGAAAATATTTGGGCTAAACTTGGTGGTACCATGAATTTTTTTGAATATCAATCAGAATTGAACTTTTCATAAAAATCTATCACTCAATCAATGACTACAACTCTTTAAATAGAAAACGGGTCATAGATTGAGGGGGAGAGTGATTTCAAAAAAATTTATATCATCAAAACAAGTCACTTTGTACATAATAAACAGTGAAGTTTATGAAACTTCTTGTTATGTGTCAGTGTATGATTTTTGTAATTCAAATATCTTTCAAACTTATCATACCTGACACTAACATTCTCCCTCATTAATTGAGGGGGAGCATTAGTATGTTCCATTATCAGCACATATTAAACCTGACCACATTTTCTCCCTTATTTTCTAAACTTATTTAAATCAATTGGGATCACAAAATCTCAAAAGGTTTGAAATTTCTGATCGGGGGAGAGAATGTGATTTAAATATGCAATCTGATAAAAATGTGATGTTTTGGACTTAAATGTAAGCTCTCCCATATGTGCTAAACTCTTTTGTATATCAATGCACATATTGAAGGGGAGCAAATGGTTTGTGGTGACAAAAAGGATATGGCATCTCATGTGAGCACGACTCAGACTTCACCAATGAATTGACGAAACAAAAACTGTCATTAATCGAAAGGACTTGTCCTGGCCGGGTAATAATTTCAAGCTGGTCTAACCAGTGATGTAAGCGTGTCTCGAAGAGGACTTGTCTAAGTAGGGTGTACCATTTCGAGAAATTTTCTGTGGACTTGACCAGGCCGGTTAATAATTTCAAGCTAGTCTAACTAGTGATGTAAGCGTGTCTCGAATCGGTCATGTTCACTGAAAGTGGATCAATTCAAAAAGTGCGAACTCCACCCAACATGTGCAAATTTATAATAAAATCATCCGAGCACATGTTAAGGGGGAGCATTTGAAAAGTATAAAACTCTCAAAGTGTTAGCAAAATGTGTTTCATAATCATAAGCACTTTGTGTTGGGAATTAAAATTAAGCAGTTAGTACGGTTCTTTTTAAGTTAGTACGGTTGAACAGTTGCTGAAGAATACATCAAAAGTTGGTACTGTTGATAAGAGAAGTTTGTACTGCTTACAAGATCAAGATGAAACCGTGTGAAGATAAATATGGAATTGATATGATGTATATCTTATTTATATAGTTTGATACGAATATAGTTTACTTGTAAAGGACTCTTTGTGCTATAAAAAGAGATTCCTAGTTAGGGTTTTCATACATCATATACGTACATGCATTGTTAAGAGCTTCACGTTTATTCATTATAATCATTCAATATATTGAAGCAAAGTGTTTGGTTAAACAATTGTCTTGTTGTTCTTATTGTTACATTCATACGATCACACAATCACCAAACACATATTCTTCTAAGTACTTGGTAGTAAATTCCGCATGCTATCAAGTATATACTCAAAGTATCCTCAACACAACTCGTGTGTTTAGATCCGGTCACTTTGAGAGATTTTTCAAGGATTTAGTTAACGGCAGCATAGGATAGTCATGAATTTATAAGGTGGCTAAGGTTAGGAAAACCGTCCTATGATCCGCCAGAGCCGGAGGGATCTACCCAAGGACAATACCGAACAGTTAGTATTAGAAAGTCCTTAGGTATGATTATGAAAAAAGGAGTAATATGAGAAAGGAGAAAGAAGGGGCTGAAGAATTAAAAAGAAATGTAATGAGAAAGGGTGAAAAGAAATAGCCCTCCAATTATTCAACCTTAGGGCAGAAACCGGGTTCAATTCATATGCTACTGGTTGTTACTAAGGTGACGCCGGTATTGAAGACAAGACGTCATGGACCCAGTGACGCACTGCACTAAACCTTCTAGCCACTCAAGTTCCCTTAAAAGAACTTGTTTCATTCTCACGGGGAACCCTGCATAATCTATTGACCGCTCATTATGAGTTATGTTGATATTGAAACAGGAGACACCGCTCCAGTCTCCGACTACCAAAAATTGCACTTATCGAGTCTAGAGCCGCAAGATACATCAAAAGATCTTATAGGAACACATGTTACTTCTACACTGGTTGTTCAACATTAAGGACACCAGTTGTAAACTTATGAGTCCTATGCAGATCTTAGAAATCTGCCAGAACATTTATGAGGGAATTTACAAATGTAATTCTTAGTGATTGAATGGAAATTCCTGCCAGGGTCAACATCAAACAGCCCTGAAAGCAGGTCACTTCGGTAATTCCTTGTGGATTACGCTTAGTGGTCGCGGCGGTTTCAAACGGTCAACAGTCGTGGAGTGAACTCCAGCGACTCACCTAATCGTTGATGTACTTCGGTAGATCTTGTAAGCCCTCTCGGGGGTATCCGATTCAGGAACGGCCTTGGCAAGGATTAGAGAAAGTTTTCACACTATGCTGTTAACAATCTCGAAGTCCGAACCTGTAAGTACCAGACGTTTTATTGCTAACTGTCGTATGCAGGAATCCCTGGCGATTGTAGCTGATTGTCGAAAAGATGCCGATCCATCACCCCATGCTCACACTTCCCCATCATAAACAAAGAAATCATGATAATTGAAAGGCCTTCATCACTGCTTTCGCAACTCTGATGCTGAAAATCATGATCCAGAAAAGTGTGAGCATGTCAGTCCAAAGATCACAATATCACATGGAAAAAATACTGCTACAAGATGACTTGAAGACATATGTTGGATGATGACCTCAAAGAATCCTCAAGGATCATCCAAGACAAATGAACAGTCATCAATGTCCACTGCTAAAAGTACAATGATTAAAGACTTTGAAGAATCAAAGACTATGAGCTAGGAACTCACATCTATGTAATGCTAGAATTCGAAGTGTAATTTTCGGGGTGACTTCCCTTAGGGGGAGATTGTTAGGAATATGAATATTCACATGAAAGACTCGGTCACCCCGAGTATCTATTAGCATTAAGTAGCTCGTAGGATTATTAATATTAGGTTAGATATTGTAACACCATGGAGTCGGGTCGGGTCTTTACCCACTGTCAGCCCGGTCCATAGCCTACTAGAGGCGTTTGATTCATATGTATAAATATGATAGGATCTAAACACACGCCTTGTGTTAGAGATACTTTGAGTATATGCTAAGTAGCACGCGGAATTTACTACAAAGCACTTAGAAGATTATGTGTGTTGTGATGTATATGATTGTATGTATGACGCAGTGAAAGTATGAACACAATGATTAAACAACCAAATAGCTAGCTTCAATATTATTAAGAATACGAGTGATCTTTGACTATCACTAGGGTTTAACAACCTTGAAGCTTTTTCGTATAACACACACTTTTCTGATTTTGAAACTGTAACACCCCAACCCGACAAGGGTAAAGGTGTCACAAATACATGGTTTCATATCAGATACAAGCATTCAAGAAATAAAAATAGCGGAAGCTTTAACATTAAAAATCCAAGGAAAATAAGTCAACACGACTTATATCAAGTGCAAGACAGAAATAACGAAGTACAAAATAGAATCCAAATGCCCAAACAATGGCATAACAGAAATAATATCCAAATGGTCACACTAGAAAGACAAGGTCTAAACTTCACACAAGTTGCTCTCATCCCAAGCTAAAACCCAGCTCCTAGCTTAAATGTACCTGCCGCAGGAAAAGAAATGCGGCTGAGATACGAGAGCTCAGTGAACAGATATAACGGAAACAAAACAGTAATAACGGGATAATATAGTAAATGAAATAATACCAGGAGTAACAAGAGTCAGGAAAAAGGAATACAAGAGTTATGCAGACATACCAGGAATTAAGAATGGTTACAATGGTGAAAGTGAAAGAAACCAGAACCCACCAACATCCCAAGTCGAATCAAGTCAAGTCCAGTATCAAGTCATAGGGTAACATAACCAGTAATCCACCACAAACCCAAGTCAAATCAAGTCAGGTCAAATGCCAGGTCAAGTATCAGGTCAAGTAACAGGTCATAAGGTTACATGGTTTCAGGTAAACAGAAATCCACTACGAGCCCAAACATATCACATCAAATCACATATATCAGGGTGTATGGAGGGGTGACCTCAGCATACCAGGAAACAGGGTGAGGGGATACCTCCAGGGGTTGGAGTCATGAGCTCCCAGGGGTGTGAAAGACGTGTATCGCACACACTCGTCAGTCACCAGGATATAACAGGAAATATAACAAATCAGGACAGGTCTAGGATGCATCCATACGCCCCCGCAGGCCACAGGGTTCTTCCTCTACGTAATAAATCAAGTCAAGATCGGGGACGGCGTAACCAAATCACTAGGGCTACACACTAGTCATGCCGGTGGTGCATCACCGACATGGACATGAAACCCTCATGCCTAGTAGATGGCTCGTAGTCTCAAACTGTGGGTCAAGGTCAAGTATCAAGTCTCAGTATCAAGTGTCAGGTGTCATATCAGGGTTCATATCAGGGTTCAAGACAGGAGATAAATGCAGAGTTCATTATCAGGAGGTCAATATCAGAAAGGTCAAATACTGGAAGGTTCATAATAGTTTATTATAGGAAATCCTTTTTACATGGTTTTAATAAAATGCTCGTAGAACAGTTTCATAATAAAAGTCTTTTAGAGAAATGTTCAAAACCTCTTCATATACAACTAAAAGTAGTTTATAAAATCCTATGAACCTTCAAATACCCCAGGGTCTTAATTATTCAGGTTATCAGGGTTCAATAAGTCATGTCAAGTGTCATAGCAGGGTTCAAGTCAAAGGTTCAAGTCAAATGGTTCATATCAAGTGTATCAAGGTTCAAGTTCAGGTTCATGACAAGGTTCAAGACAAAGGTTAAAGCAAAGGTCCAAATCTATGGTTCACAATACAAGGGAAACATAACAATGAAACAGGAATCAGAAATGAGACGAAGGCTCTTTACAAGAAGAGCAGAATATCTGTACCTTATTCAAATAGCAAGCACAAACACAAGAGTAGCTGACAGGGATCAAGATCACTCCCTCCTCAAACCTAAAGGAGTTGAAGACAGAAATACGAAAGGGGTTCAGTTATCTTCCCATTATGAGTAACTTCCATTTTTAGTAACTTTCTATTTTTAGCAGGTTTCCATAATTAGTAAGTTACCACATTTAGCAAGATTCAAGTGATATAATTTACGTCAAGTCTTTAATTAGCTTATTATGGAAGTAACATTCATTTTAACAAGTTACACAAGTTCAGGGTTAATTATGACAAGTTTCTCATAGTTCAGGGTTATAAGTGTAAATTTGCCAAAGTTCAAGGTCCACATTAAAATTATCATCATTTTACCATTCAAACACTTATACTTTCCAGAATTACACATTTAGCCTTCAAGTTTCATAATTTACGATTTACACCCTTTTAATTAATTAATTACAAATTAAACCTTATACTTATATAATTTACAAATTAACCTTCACAAGATTCATATTACACATCAAGTCCTTTTATTCCTTCAAATTACAGAAAATAACCCTCAATATTATTATGTTACGAACAGCCCTTAAACTTTCGGTAAATTACATATTTAGTCCTTGTACTTTATTACATTACAAATCGATTTAAATAATTAACCATAATTACATATTAAGCCCTTAATTTCTCAATTTTACACAATGAACACTTATTTCAACATGTTATACGAACACACCCTTAAACATTCACAATTTACACATCAAGTCCCTCTAGTTATCAAAGTTACATATTTAGTCCTTTAAATTACAATTTCAACCTTTAATTATTAACAATTACATATTAAGCCATTAAATTACCAAAATTACACATAACCCCCTGAATATAATTTATTACTCAAAACAGCACCAATTTTCCAGAAATTACATATTTAGTCCCTCATTTTTATTTATTTTTAATTCGACACAAATATTACCATTAAATCCATATCTTGCCAAAATTACAAATAAGACCCTCATGTTATAATTTTTACACATTCTCCCAGGTCCATACAATATTACAAAAATATCCCACAAGTTTTAATAATTACAAAACACCCCCTTAACTTATTATTTTCAATTCGGTTTGCAAAATAATTATCAAAAATCAAACCCTAGTAACCCCAATCATTAAGCAATCATTGTATCATCATTATATCACTTTTATTTCCAGATTTCATCCACTAAAAACCCTAGGTCGATTGGTTCTTAGGGTTTTTCATAATTCCTTTTTTTATTCCTTAAATCCGGTTTTAAATTAAATTCGACATACATGTTTTTAGGCCTCAACAATTCGAACTACCATTTTTCTCATGTTATATGATCATCATAGAAGCCACGAAAAATAATAACCTGGCCCAAAAAATTCGCATACAAGATTTTTAGATTTAATTCGATTTTAGGGTTTATAACACATAATTTTCTATTCGGCCAAAATACAATGCATGGTTCGATTTAAGTATTTTTCCCATGTTATATATGATTAAGAAAGAGCTAGAAAAATACCAGAAAATTTATAGATCAAAGGATTCACACGTTGTGGATTATTGTTGCTCGGTTGCACTTTTTCGACCCAATTAATTCACCAAGACCAAAAGATCGACTCCAGGACCTTGTGGCTATTTTTCTCACCTTCCTTGCATCATCAAGCACTCCAGAAAAATGGGTTTTTGATTTCTAAAAATCGGATGTGGTGTGTGGGATTTTTGAGGGTGGCGGCTTAATAGAAATTAGGGTTAAAATGGGAGAATTAATTTGTGGAGTGATATAAAATAGGTTAGACCGAGTATTGGGGAGGGCATGGGGCTAAAGAACCGGCCTTCATCATGGCCCAATTTAATTTACCATTTTTATTTCATTTTTCCTTAATTACTTTTATGTTATAAAGGTTTTTAATTAATAATAATTGTGTATTTAAATTTTCGGTATACACAAAGGGTATTTTGGTCATCTCACAACTTGTATAAATATTAATCGAAGTCGTCAAAATTATTTCGTATCATATCTTGTTCGTTTCCAGAAGTTTGGGATCGATTCGGAACTTTAATTTAGCTTTAATTAAATTTTAAAGTTTTCAGGGGTAATTTGGTAATTTTGCATGTTTTAGATTTTTGGGTTTTACAGAAACCCTAACTTAGGATCTCCGTTTATATCACAAGGAGTCCTTTACAAGTAAACTAATATTCGTATCAATCTATAATTGTAAGATATACATCAAATCTATTCTATATATATCTTCACTCGTCTCTGTCTTCATCTCATAAACAGTACTAACAATCTTGTGCTAGCAGTACTAACTGACTTAGTACTGTTAGTGTTAATCCCAGCAGTTGTAACTTTATACCTGGCAGTACTAACTGTTGGTTTAATTCCCAACAATCCTCCCCTAAACTTATGATTTCTGTGCAAATCATTAAGTTTCTTGAATTAAACTCCAACATTGATGAGGGGGGGGATTCTTTCAAACACTTATCTTTGATCATGAACCACTTCAGTATTTTCTTTACATTTAAGCTTTGAAGAAACCATAACAACAAGCATTCCAGCACTTAACTTCATCAGAATCAACCATTCTTTGAATCTTCTCTGCATAAACACTTTCTGTTTCCTCTGCTTAACCTCCCCTGAGACACATAATCATCTTGAACTAACTAAACATCAAAATCTTGATCAAACTGAGCAATTTTCCTCCAATATGAGCAATAATATGAGCAATTATTTTCCTCTCCTGTTTGGAAGAATCCTCACCATCACTTGAACTTGAACTTATGATTCTTGAGCTCAGCCCCCAATGTGATCACTTTTCAGACAATTTGTACAAGTTTCCATCAATTCATTTTGTGTCAAACTGGCCTCATCACTTCCAGGTGTGTTACCTCCTGGGAGAGGTGAATCATTGAGCATAGACTCAGTGTCAAACCAAGTTTGAACTAGCAGTACAAACTGTTTATCAAAATTTTCAAAGGGCAGTAGAAAATTTTTATCAAAAATATGCAAAGAGCAATATAAACTCAATTTGGATTTGAATACATTACTGCTCACTTATAGTTTTTAGCAAACTATCAGCTATCAACGGATTTGATGTGTCTTTACCAAGAGCCGTTTGCTTTGGACTAGCCAACTCTTTGCTGTGAAGTATGATGAGTTGATTACCATATAGTTTTGGGTAAACTATCAACCATAAACGGATTTGAGTAGTCTTTACCAGAAACCGTTTGCTCTAGACTAGTTGGTTCTTGATGTGGGTTAGACATGGTGAACCAATTACCATTTGTTGTGTGCAAAGATCACACACTTGAAACTACAAATCACCATACTTTCCAAAGCATAAAACATTCAATTCACAAACTCCAAGTAATTTGCTTATTCAACCTGCAATTGTTAGTCCAAAACCAAAGAAAACACAAGAGAAAGTATTTTCTATTTGACAATTATCAAAAATTGACTAGCAAGATTATATAAGCAGTACCAAATTTGGTCAAGCAGTACAAACCATACACAACTAGCAGTACAAAATCCTTTTATAGCAAAAATACTTAGACATTGAACTTTTAAGGATTGAGCATTCCAATACCTGTAACCAAGTACTAAAACCACCCCACATCAAAACCTTTAGTTAGTAAGTCAGCAAAGTTGTCATCAGTATGAATTTTGACAACTTGAACTAACTTCTTTTCATGACAATCTCTTATAAAGTGATGTCTAATTTCAATGTGTTTAGTTTTTGAATGTTGAACTGGATTTTTAATTATACACATTGTACTGCTATTGTCTATGAAAATGATTGTGTTCAAGAAATTATACCCATAATCAAGTAACTGATTCTGAATCCAAAGAACCTGAGCACAACAACTAGCAGCAGCCACATATTCAGCTTCAGTTGTAGAAGTGGCCACCATAGTTTGCTTTTTGCACTGCCATGAGATAAGTCTGCATCCCAGAAACTGACAACCACCAGTTGTAGACTTCCTATCCATACTAGCACCAGCATAATCACTGTCTGAATATGCCACCAAATAAAATGGAGAGTCTTTAGGATACCACAGACCTAAGTTTGGTTGACCTTTAAGATACCTAAATATTCTCTTCACTGCTGTCAAATGAGACACCTTGGGAGTGACTTGAAATCTTGCACAAGCACATACTGCAAACATAATATCAGGTCTGGATGATGTGAGATACATCAAAGACCCAATCATAGATCTGTATGTGTGCACATCCACAGCTTCACCACTTTGATCTTTCAAAAGAAAATGTGTCTCCTTATCAGCAGGTGTACTAGCAACTTTAGCATCTGTAAACTGAAACTTCCTCAATATTTCAGCTACATATTTATCTTGAGAGATAAATATTCCTTCTGGTTTCTGCTGTACTTGTAATCCCAAAAAGAAAGTAAGCTCACCCATAGAGCTCATCTGAAACTGATCCTTCATTAACTTTTCAAACTCTTTACACATCTCCTTCTTGGTAGAACCAAAGATGATATCATCCACATATACTTGAACCAATAACATATCACCCTTGTTTTTCTTGATAAAAAGAGTATGATCAATTTTACCTCTATGGAACCCATTCTGCAATAGATAGTTAGCCAATGTTCCATACCAAGCTCTTGGAGCTTGATGTAAGCCATAGAGAGCTTTCACCACCTTGTATACTTTTTCAGGATGATCAGGATCAATAAAACCTGGAGGTTGAGAAACATAAACCTCCTCATCAATAGTGCCATATAGAAAAGCACTCTTCACATCCATCTGGTAGACCATGAAACCCATAAATGAAGCATAAGCCATAAAAAGCCTTATTTCCTCAATTCTTGCAACAGGAGCAAAAAACTCCTCATAATCAATTCCCTCTTCCTGAGTATAGCCTTGAGCCACAAGCCTTGCCTTGTTCTTTATCACTATACCTCTTTCATCTTTCTTGTTTATGAATACCCACTTAGTACCAATAACCCTTATGCCCTTTGGCAAATCAACTAAGACCCATACCTTCTGAATCTTGAATTGAAGCAGTTCTTCTTGCATTGCTTCAACCCAACTTGAGTCTTCTAATGCCTTGAGCACATTCTTTGGTTCTATTTGTGATAAGAAGCATACAAACAGACATTCATTCTTATCTTCATGATCTTTTTCTTCATATACAACACTGAGGAAACCATGATGATCTGGATCTTGTATCTGTCTTCTAGTCTTCACACCAGATTGTACATCTCCAATCACATTAGCAAGTGGATGATTCTTGTGAACTGTAGTTTGGGGAGTAGAAGGAACTTCATAGTTGATTGGCATGTTGTGCAAACCAGCTCCAAATATATCAAAAGAATCCATTTGTGGAGCAGTAGTATGACTTGAACCAGCAGTAGGACCATTTGGCTCAGCAGTACTAACTCCATTTGTACTGCTTGTGGGAACTTCTGTTTCTTTACCATCTTGTCCACTGTTTTCACCAGCATTCTTCTCTATATCATCATCCTTTGAAGAAGAAACACACAATGGACTGTCTTCCAAAATAGGCATCAAGATATGATCTTCATCAGAATCTTCTGAACCTGCATTATCATTAGTATTTGTACCTGTAACAGGCACATAATTCATAGATTCTGAAAGCCCATCAATATCAAAAATCCAATCTAGACCACTAGCTGCAACATTTGGTATATTCTCTTGAAACTCAATGTGCAGATTTTCCTCTACATGTCTGGTGCTCTTATTATACACCCTAAAAGCTTTACTATGCAAAGAATAACCAATAAAGAAACCCTCATCAGATTTCCCATCAAACTTCCCTAATTGGTCTTTGGTATTGAGAATGGTGACATGGCAACCAAAAGGTCTCATAAAGCTTAAGGCAGGGGTTCTACCTCTGAAAAACTCATAAGCAGTCTTATTATGAGGTTACACCACTAAAACCCTGTTCTGAACATAACAAGCAGTACTAACTGCTTCAGCCCAAAATGAGATAGGTAACTTAGAGTCAGCTAACATTGTCCTAGCAGCCTCTATTAGTGTCCTATTCTTTCTTTCAGCTACTCCATTTTGCTGTGGGGTTCTAGCTACACTAAATTCTCTTTTAATACCCTTTCTTTGCAAAACTCATCCATAACTCTGTTTTTAAATTCTGTCCCATTATTACATCTGATTATCTTAACCTTCTTATCAGCTAGATTTTCTACCTCAATTATAAAGGACTTAAGAATCTCACTAGTTTCATCCTTAGTTCTAAAAAAGAAAACCCATGTAAACCTGGAATAATCATCAGTAATAACCAGAAAATACCTTTTATGATTCAAGCTACTAACAGAAGTAGGACCAAACAAGTCCATATGAAGCATGTATAAAGCTTGAGAATTAGAGTTATGAACCTTGGGCTTACAAGAAGCTCTGTGTTGCTTACCCTTAAGGCAAGAAACACAGATTTGGTCATTTTAAAAAATTTTATTGGGTAAACCTCTTACCAAACCATATTTAGCAATTTTATTAATGGTTTTGAAATTTACATGACCAAGCCTTCTATGCCACAACATTGACTCATCCAATGTGGCTTTTGCAACAAGGCAAGTAAGACCTTCTTTAGGAACAAGCTTATTCATCTCAACACTGTATGTGTTACCCTTTCTGGGGATTTTAAGCAATACTTGACTTTCATCAGGTAGCTTAAAGTCAAGAGAAAGAATAAGACAGTCAGTATCAGTAAAAAGAACTTTGTTCTGTTTGTTACAAATTTGTGACACACTAAAAAGGTTGTACTTAAGATCTGGTACAAAATATACATTTTCAAAGTCAAGATTACCAGTTTTAATAATACCTTTACCAGTAATCCTACCACCAACACCACCTCCAAAGATAACAGGTCCTCCATCCAGAGCTGTAAAATCTGAAAGGTATGACATGTTACCAGTCATGTGCCTTGAACATCCACTATCTGAGTATCCTCTATCTTCTCCATCTTTTGTAGGATGTTCCTGCACACAAAATAAAGGAATTAGTTCCTTTTGGGGACCCAAGCCATCACTGACTTGGATCTGCCTCGTGCATCAATATAATTATATTTATTGAAAGTCATTGATGCACCATTGGGTTTGGTAGGTTTCCATACCCAACGTGATGAGGCCTTCACAGCATTGCCCCATTGCCCCTTAACAACATTCATATGCCTAGCAGGTTTGACATTAGGCATCCACTTTTGATTATACAAAGGTGTTTTCTTGTAAAAGGGCCTGTTAACTGTTTGTGCATGATTGTAATGATTTGAAAATGGTTTTGCACTTGAAACAGTTTGTTTGTTATTAACACACTTGTTTGGTCTAGCAGTAGAAACTGATTTGATGCCAGACTTCAACATGACTGCTCTGGGTGTCATCTTAAGATTAGGGTGAGTCAATCTAGTAGGATTGTTTTGATTCACTCTAGCATTTGTATTCCAATACACCCTTGAATTCCCAAAAACCTTCTTTTTCCATGGGTTTGAGTCACAGTATGCAGCCAAATGATCAAAATTACCACACACAAAGCATACTTTATTTTGCATAACTGATGAGCTCAAATAAGTACATTTTATTACCATCATTTATCCTATTTATTTGACTTGTTTTATTATATTATCTGTGAGAATTGATACGTTAATGTTCACTTTTGTAATTCTCAGGTAAAAACAAGTATTATGTGAAACTTGGCGATTTTGGACTAATTATGGAGCAAAACAAGCAAGAAGTTAAGAGTCTACTGAAATGTACAAGATCAAGACCATTCTGCTCCAGATACGCCGCATCTTACTTATTATATACGGCGCATCACTATCAAGATTTCACAAGCTACGATCCAAGACAGCAAGGACATGCGCCGCATACAAGAATGGAGTTACGCCGCATCTTCTGGCGGTGTATGAATATTCCTGAATATATTAATCTTGGACCCCACGCGAAGTTAAGTCAATGCGCCGCATCTACTTATTCTATGCGCCGCATCTAGCCCTCAGACAGAAACTATAAATACCCCAAAGTCAGACGAATTTCAAGACTTTTTGTACGTGCGATATACGAAGTACAGAAATCCTAGGACGAATTCAAACGAAGTAGCAGCACAAGACACACCTTGAACGAAGATACAAGAGCTGTAAGAAGGTCCTGCATGTATTCAATTCATTAAGTAGTTTTGTTTTATTGTATTAGTACACTTTAATTGGTCAGGATTGATGGGCTTGTATCATTGATTTAATCATGCACTTCAACTCCCCTTAAAATTGCTTTCCCATTAATTAAAGTTTATATGTTGATGTCTTTGGTGACTTTTATTAGTGCATTGATAACCTCTGTGTCTAGCTGAGCATTGCTTGGGTCGCCATGCCCCTTCCTCGCCTATTTATTCTATCGCCTATGCATTCTATCGTCTGTAGAAAAGTAGGAAGAAAAGATAAGTAGGATAGTCATAAGTGATCATTAAGGGTTTACTCGCCGATAAGATTAGAGCCAACGAGAAAGGAATTAATCTCGGTGCGTTGCATCGAACTATACACTTCATATAAAACTAGCAATAAAACAAGTGACAAGCTACTTAACTATCAGGACAGGTCTTCTTATTGTCTCAAGTATTTATCTGTGTACGTGTGTGCTAATCGCTAATTCGTGCTTATTAGTTTAGTTTATATTTAATCATAATCAAACCGTGCCAGTCTCTCAGGCTGAACCCCCTTGCGTTAGATTAGGTTGTATAGCTAACTTAAGATATTAAAATACTGATTAGAATAACTAGATAATACGTTCCACTCTTAGTGATCGACACTCTACTTACCATTATATTCATACTGACCGGGTAATACAGAATATGTAGGCAGGCTGTGGTGAGTTTGAATGAGCTGACTTAAAGACGAGAAAGGGTGCTATTTTGACAAAGCTTATTTAGACTAAAGAAACACTTGATTCAATAGGGCTGGATAAGATAGTGTGACAAAATAAGGTGACCTTAAATATTTAAGTTTTGGTAAAACTAATATGTGAAACTAAACTGGAAAAATTGTTTAGGATCATGTCTCTTACAATTGTTAGTCAATGTTTCTATTGGTATGACAACATTTACAGATGGTTAATTATCTTGCATCACTTCATGTTGTCATGTTGAATTTTGCTCCTAAAAAAAGCCATGCGCATTTGATACAAATGTTGCAATGCTAGAACCTGTAAGTAGTCTTTAGTAGATATACATGTACACAAAATGACATTTTCGTACTCCTATTAAGAACGCACAAATACACAAAAGAAAAAAAAATTGTACCACAAATACTCCCGCTGCAACGCGCGGGTTTCCCAGCTCGGAAGCAAATAATAAGCATATAAATCAAGTAAACAAAGCACAATTAAATTCTAACGCAAACTAAACTTAAAACGGGAACTAAACGGGCCTAAAAACCTAAATTAACAAATTTTAACCCTAGAAGTGCAAATTTAATATCTAAAACTCCTAAATGATTAAAAATATTTTTAGAAAAAAAAAATTATATTTTTTTTATATTTATTTTATTTATTATGAATTAAAAACACTTTTATACTAAAAATATTATTAAAAGTACTAAACCAATTAAGAAAAATCCAAAAAATTTATGAAAAGTACTTTAAGCTATTAAGAATCTAGAAAAAATAAAATAGGATAACCAGCTTATTAAATAAGCTGGAAATAAGCAAAAAGGGGCTGAAAGGTAAAAACTAAAAAATGACTTAAGTATAAAAGGTATGCAAACCTAAACGAAAAAGACCCAAGGGCGCGGATGGTAGTGAGTGTGGTGTGTGAAGCTTTGGTTGAGGTTGGTTGAGGTCTTAGGTTCGAGCCTGGCTCACCCTTGGCTTCCCAACTTCCCAAAGTTTTTTTTATCTTGAAATTTTCTTTTTGAAACTTATAAATAAGCTAACATGAAACAACTTTTGTGAAAACAAAATTTTTGTAACATCTAAAATAAGCTGGAAAAGGCTGATATAAGCTAACAGTTACACTAAAACAACTAAAAAGTTAAAATCCAACTGATTTAATAGCACAAGCTTCTATAAGCTTGTGCTTAAGCAAACAAAGCTTCTAAAACCTAATAGCTAACTT
Organism: Artemisia tridentata subsp. tridentata; assembly: GCA_021014915.2. Taxonomy (NCBI): domain Eukaryota; kingdom Viridiplantae; phylum Streptophyta; class Magnoliopsida; order Asterales; family Asteraceae; genus Artemisia; species Artemisia tridentata. Next base: position 331,027,521 of record CP139504.1, on the reverse strand, counting down.
AATAAGCAAATCTAACCTAAATTAAAGCAAAAAATAAGCTAGAAAAGATCAAAAACTCAAATAAGCTTATAAGTGAAAACTGTTATAAAAAACAGTCTAAAGAGACACTTTTAAGCTACTTAAAAAGCTATTAAACCAACAAGCTAAACTATCAAACCTAAAAACAGATGAAATATACCTACCAAAGAACTTATAAGCCAATTTTCAGACATTTTGAACTTAAATTGAGCTTAAAAATAAGATGATGAAAAAGTGACATGTTAATAAAACTTGGACTGAAAAGGTTTAAAACAGTCTGAGGTACCACTTTTGAAGCCAAAATTAAGCTACAATAAGCTAAAGCTAAAGAGTAAAACCTCAAAACAGATGAAAACTAACAACTAATGAACACTTAAAACCAACTTTCAGATATTTTGGACTAAAAATAAGCTATAAAAATAAACTGATAACAAGACAGTTACACTATTTTTTTATTATTATTATTTTATTTTTTTGGTTTTATGATTAATGACACAAACTTGCAGACTAAAAGCTAAGACTCAAATCATTTTGACACTTAACCAAAAGATGAAACATGCAATTTAGACATAATTTGAACCAAAAACAACACTACTAAAGAGCTTTTAAAGAAATTACTAATATAAGCTGTTATACTATTACTAGAGTATGAAACTTTTAAAAACTAGTCTAAAATCTATAAGACTTAAATAAACTAATTAAAACTAACTTAAAACTTCTAATAAGGCTGATTAAAAGCTAAATCAAAACAAACTCAAGGAACTAGAACAATTTTAGCAGACTAGCTTTTGGCTAAGTCTGCTAAACCAAACACCCCTTCAAAAACTGAATAAGCTATTTAAAACTAATCTGGACTACAAAACTTATAAGATTTTTATGAAAACTGATTATAATGACTAAATGACTAAATTAAAATAGTTTTGACTAGTTAAAAAGCACTTACCAATAAGCTAAGGCTTATTGGTGTTTAAGACAGTTTAAAAACTAATAAGAACAGTTAACTTCTAAACTATGAAATAAGCTATTAAACAATAAGATCTATCAATGAAAAGCTCAATTAAGAGAAATAAAAGCAATATAAGCAGATAATAAGCAATAAGCAGTACTAATAAGCTAAAAGCAAATTTTAAACTAAAATGAAGATTACCTTGATCCTAGCTCAAACAAGGATCAAATAAGCTCGAGGAGCTACTCTACAAGCTCCAGCTTATCAAATGAGAAGCTGGTAAAACCATAAGCCCATCCAAATCTGGCTTATCTTCCAACTTAAGCTTATTCTTCCTTAAATCCAAATTACTAAACTAAACTGATTTTAAATCAAACCACAAGCTACACAAACTCAAAACAAGCTATTGAGAAGCTTGATTGAGTATTTGTAAAAGTAATAAGAGCTTATTAGAGCTTATTAACCGTATGCAATCATTTTAAACTAAAGTAAAGTAGACAATGATTTAAAATAAACTGAATTTTATTAAAAGCTTAGAAGAGTTACAATACTTTAAAAGGAATACAATGATTAAAAATCAGTAAATGAAAATACAAAAAGCTGAAAATTAAGCTAAAACTAGACAAGTAAAAGATAAAAAATAGGACATCTTGTGTGAATGAGGAGGCCTCCTTTTATAGCCATCTGAGGAAGTCTCTAGAGCCTGAGGTGTGCTTCTTTGAGTCAATCCAGTCCCTTCATTCATTGCTTCATTCCTAAGCTTCAATCTTGGCCCTTCGATTAGATCCTTCAATGATTGGCACACGGATTGCCAAGGTGTCAGTCCAAAACGTCATGGGTGACGTTTTTAATCTTCTAGAAGGGTTAATAATCATTAAAGTGAGGTTAATTGGTGTGGGGAGGTGTAGGGTAAAAGGGTTGAAGGAGGGTGAACAGTAAAACTATTTTTCCTGCTAGTTCATTTTGACTGGGGATGGGGGTTTGACTCGGGTTATAAGGGTAAGTGGGTGTGGGCTGGTTGGGTTATGGATTTAAGTTTGGGCTTTCAAATTGGGTTTGGTTAATAAAAGGTGTGGGCTGGAAGGTTTTATTATAAAAGGGTTGGATTTTAACAAGTGTTAGTTTAAGGACTAACGGTTCAAACTGTTTAGGACTAATGGTGAAAATGATTTTGGACTTTAGGTGAAAATGATTTAACATTAGGGTTAGGTTTTAAAGTTTAGGGTTTAAGGTTGATCAAAAATGTAGAATCACATCCCCGGCTCCAGCTTTTCACGCTCTTTCCAATCTCGTGCTCGTTTTTGTCCGTTTTGTCTTTATTTTTGTCCTTTTCTCATATCCGTTACATGCACATACACAAACACAAAAACAAGCATATATTTGGCATTTATGGTTAGTTTTTGGTCTTTTGAGTCCGTTTTTGATATATAAAAGGTATGTGAAAACACACATACCAAGGTACAAGGCTCGTCTTGTCGCTAATGGGAACAGTCAACAACTTGGTGTTGATTATGATGAGACATTTATCCCTGTTAGGAATATAAATATTCATGTGAAGACTCGGTCACCCCGAGTATCTATTTAGCATTTTTGTAGCTCGTAGGCTTATTAGAATTATTAGTATTATTAGTATTATTAGTTTAGTTAGTATAGTATTCGTGGAGTGGGTCGGGTCTTTACCCACTGTCAGCTCACTCCACAGCCTACTCGGGGCACTTATGTCTTGTACTATAAATACCCTTTCCCACACTTGGGAAGGGTTGGAGATTCTTAATCATTCAACTAGTTTTTCTTTCACTCTCTCTCTCTACATCTCCCAACTCTCTCATCTCACTCTCTCTCTAGAATTCCTTTAACATCTAATCCAAGTATACAAAACTTACAATAGGTATCAAGAGCCAAGGTTAGGTTCGATTGATTGTGTATGCTTGGATTTGTGGTCTCTATTTTTCATTTTTTTTGGTTCGAACCAATTTTTCTCTAATTTGTCTCGTTCAAAACCAAATTTTCTATAATCTGTTTTGTTAAAATCTTAAACTTTGGGCCTTTAAATGTTTAAGGTGCCCTCATAAATCACTTTTGGGCTTTAAGAGTTTATAGGGATTTGGGTTTGCTAGTCTGTGTGTAGACAAGAACGTTTTTTTGTTTTGTGGCTTATTTAAGGACGTTTTTTTTATTTCTTGATTCGAACTGTGGTATCTCAAACTGTGGTATCTCAAACCTTGTTTTTTTTTTTTGTTGTTTTGTGGCTTATTTGTGGTTAATTGTGCATCATGAAAAGTTTGTTCTTGGCTGTGGATTGAAAAATTCTTGCTAGCGGTTTGTTAAAAGTTGAAAAGGATTTCATAGTAGCGGGTTGAGTAAGAGGAAAAGCTTATTTGTGTTTTGGTTTGTTGCTAAATCTGGTATAAAGATAAAATTAGTGAAAGCGACTGCACTGTATCTAGCGGCTTGATATACGTTTTGGCAATTTGGTCTCTAGCGGTTTGACTGGTCTAAGAAATGTTGCTTGGATTTTAACTAAAACGGGTAAAGTGACTTGTACTCTCTCGACAGTGACATTACAGTAGCTGTTTGACCATCAGCTCCAACGGTTTGACTCTATGTCTTAGCGGTTTCAGATCTGTCTGGCGGTTTGATTGACTTATAGCGGCTTGATATCTGTACTAGCGGTTTTGTCGTTTAACTCATAGCGGTTTTGACCTGAGTGTAGCGGTTTGATAACACCCATCACAGTTAAGTCATCAACACAGAACAAAACAAAATTCAAAACAAATCAACAAAACAACATGTTGACATAAATAATGCCTAAAAACATTATCAATATTTATTCATATCTCTATGTTTTGATGATCACAAAATGTAAACTCATTAAAACATAAACTTATAAAATAAACAAGTACTTAGTTGTAAATATTCACTTCTACAACTAAAATCACTTAAGGTATGAATGAACTAATGCTTAATGCATTATATGATCAAAGGAACATTTTCTTAAACACTAGATTTTTTATAAAATGTCAAAAACATTTTATATCTTTTAGAAAAACATTTTTGGTAATAAATAAAAAGGTTTAATTCATTATAAATTTATGAATTCAAATTTTTAACCAAAATCAGTAAAAATGTTCCAGAAAAACCTTCCCACAAAAAGACAAAACTGGGCAACGGCTGGCAAGGGCGGCCCCCTTAATTATGCTAGGCGGCCCCCTTAAAATTAAGGGGGCCGGCCACGCTCCAGTAGCTCCCAGCTGTCCAGTTTTTCTGCCTATAAATACCAGCCTTCCCCTGGATTTTTACTCACCTTTTGCACACTAAAACTTTATGTTGTAGATCTCATTTCATATCTTCAAAAACCCTTTGATCATATAATCTTAAGCTTTGGTTTCCAAGTGATCCAAGCTTCCTTCATTCAAGTGCAAGAGAAGAATACTCCTTCAACAACTAGAGAAGAAGTATTGCAACTTAGATACCTAAGTTGTTTGTGTCATCATACATTTGTACATAAGTTGTGTATTGTTGTTAGATAGTTGTGTGAATAATTGTTTGGGATAGGTTAGAGTGTTAATAGTGAAGTTGTGAAGTTAAGGTGTGTTAGAAGTAAAGGTGTGAGGAAGTAGAATTGTACATAGGTTGTGTTAGGTTGTGAAGAAGGTGTGAAGTCATAGTAAATAAGTTGTGAAGAAGTCGTGAACAAGTCGTGAACAAGTCGTGGAGAAGTCGTGAAGAAGTCGTGAAGAAGAAGGTGTGATTAAGTCGTGTATAAGTTGTGAGATTGGTTCTAGCTACGATTAGAACTCGACATTTAGCTTTGTGTCGTTAAGCCGGTGTAAGCTAAAGTTGTGTAAGGTTTTCTCCGCCATAAGGGAGCTTGTTGACATAGTGAAGAGAACTCTCGAGTTGGGTGCTCAGGGAGTGGAGTAGGGCAAGGAAGGTGTCCTTGTAGCCGAACCACTATAAATCTCTTGTCTCTCGGCTAGATCTTTCCATCTCTATCTTTCAGTTCATTTTATTACCTTACTTGCATTGCTTATTTATATTTATATATATATATATATATATATATATATATATATATATATATATATATATATATATATATATATATATATATATATATATATATATATATTGTTCATATTGTTCAAGAGTTGAGATCATATAAATTCGAATCTAAGTTTTAAAAAGTAAACAAAGTTTTCACAATAAAAATTTAAAAGGACATAAAACTATTCAACCCCCCTTCTAGTTTTCCACAATTGGTATCAAGAGCCACGTCAAACAAGATTTTTAAAATAAACTGTATTTTAAAACTTGAAACGATCTATGGAATCTTTAAAATATTTAGAAGGGCAATCTATGCAAAGACCACCACTATTTGAAAGTGATGGTTTTCTTTATTGGAAAAATAGATTCGAAACTTATGTGAAATCAAAGGATCTTGATCTTTGGCATGTTATTACCTATGGTGATTTTCCTCCTATTCAAAATAATCCTTTAACTAAAATAGATGAAATTGTACCTTTTGAAAAACAAAATGATGATTTAAAAAAGAAGCTAGCAAAAAATAATGAGGCTAAAATGGTAATTTATAATGCGTTACCACGCAAAGAATATGAAAGAATTTTTATGTGTCAAACCGCAAAAGAAATTTGGGATTCTTTACTAATCACTCACCAAGGTAATAGTCAAGTCAAAGATAACAAAATAGATCTTCTTGTTCAACAATATGAACAATTTACAATTCCTGAAGAGGAATCTATTGATAATGCATTTGCTAAATTTAACACAATCATCACAAGATTAAAAGCACTTGATGAGACTTTTTCTAGCAAAAATTGTGTAAGGAAATTTCTTAGGGCATTGCATCCAAAATGGCGCGCGAAGGTCACATCTATTGAAGAATTGAAGAACTTGATGACACTATCGCTTGATGAACTTATTGGAAACTTGAAGGTCCATGAAGAAATTATAAAGAGAGACTTTGAAACGGTCAAGAGTAAGAAAGATCAAATAAAAACTCTTGCGCTAAAAGTCAAAAAGGAGGTTAGTGATGATGACGATTCAAGTGACGATAGTGAAGACGAAGAATATGCAATGGCCGTGAGAGAATTCAAGAAATTCTTCAAGAGACGAGGAAGATTCACGAGACAACCGCGAGATGAAAGAAGATCGCTTCAAAGAAATAGAAATGATAACTACGGGAAAAGAAAGTGCTTTAGATGTGGAAGCCAAAACCATCTCATTGGCGAATGTCCAAATCCACAGGGTTATGATTACGAAAGCGCATTTGTTAGTGGAACATGGAGTGATAGCGACAAAGATGAAGCGGACAAAGCAAAAGACGAAAAGTGCCATGTAGCTCAAGCCACCGATGAAATATGTCTAGGGATAAATTTGGAGCCCGACGAATGGATTAAGGATAGTGGATGTTCGAAGCACATGACGGGGAACCGGAAGCTATTCTCTTCCTACAAGGCATACAACGGAGGTAATGTTATTTTCGGTAGTGATTTTCGTGGAAAAATCATTGGCAAAGGTACGATCTCTCAAGACTCCCTAACTATTGAAAATGTTGAGCATGTAGATAATTTAACATATAACTTGCTTAGTATAGGACAAATATGTGATAATAAGTGTAGGGTTACTTTTACAAGTAAAGATAGCGAAATAGTTAAGGACGGAAAGGTCATAGGTAGAGGAATTAGGAAAGGTGGCGTATATGTTATGAAACTAGGAAATAAACCGGAAGATAAAATATGTCTAGCAACCTTAGATGAAAACTCTACATTGTGGCATAGAAGATTAGGTCACGCAAATATGCAACAAATACAATCTCTAGCCTCTAAAGAATTAGTTAGAAACTTGCCTAACCTAAGATATGACCAACACTTTTGCGATGCATGTAAAATAGGAAAACAAGCACATGCTAGTCACAAAGCTAAGAATATAGTCTCCACTACTAGATGCCTAGAATTAGTACACATGGACCTTTTTGGTCCATCCGCTGTGCGAAGTTACGGAGGTAATCGTTATACCTTAGTAATTGTAGATGACTATTCACGATACACGTGGACTAGATTTTTAAGTGATAAAACCGAAGCCTTTAATAAGTTTGAAATATTTAGTAAAATGATTCAAAATAAATTAGGATGTTCTATAGTATCAATTAGGACGGACCATGGTCGGGAATTTGATAACGAAGTGCAATTCGAAAAATATTGTGATTTAAATGGGATATCTCACAATTTCTCCGCTCCTCGCACTCCACAATCAAATGGGGTAGTAGAAAGAAAGAATCGAACATTACAAGAAATGAGTAGAACAATGCATAATGAACAATCTATCCCACAAAAATTTTGGTGCCATGCCGTAGATACATCAACATATATAATAAATAGAGTCTCAATTAGGCAAATTTTAGGAAAAACCCCATATGAGTTATTAAGAGGTAGAAAACCTAATCTAAATTACTTTAGGGTATTCGGGAGCAAATGTTTTGTTCTCAATACAAAAGATTACCTTACTAAGTTTGATCCTAAGTCGTACGAAGGAATCTTTCTAGGGTATTCACAAAATAGTAAAGCATACATAATACTTAATAAACACACTATGAAAGTAGAAGAGTCCTTAAATGTAACTTTTGATGAAACTCCACCACCACCTAAGACATTGCCCCAAGAAGATGATGACCTAGTTGAAGAAGAAGCTATTGAGGTTAGTAAAATTAAACCCTTAGGCGATGATAATGTTGATATAACATTAGGAGATAACGAAATTGTAAATGTTAAGGAATCTAAATCACACCCGTTAGATAATATAATAGGAAACCTAAATCAAAGAACCCTTAGATCACAAGCTCAAGATAAAAATAACTTGTTTTGTTTCCTATCAACTATAGAACCTTAAAATATAAATGAGGCATTAAAAGATGAAAGTTGGGTTATGGCTATGAAAGAAGAACTAAATCAATTTAAGACTAATGACGTTTAGGAACTAGTCCCAAATCCCATGAACATGACCATCATAGGAACTAAATGGGCTTATAGAAATAAGTTAGATGAAAATGGAATAGTTACTAGGAACAAAGCTAGGTTAGTTGCCCAAGGATATAATCAACAAGAAGGAATTGATTATGACGAAACTTATGCCCCCGTAGCTAGATTAGAATCTATAAGGATACTTCTTACCTATGCATGCGCCCTAGACTTTAAGTTATTTCAAATGGACGTGAAAAGTGCATTCCTTAACGGGTTTATCAATGAGGAGGTATGATGTGTTTCAAGGGATATACCCGTTAGGAGTACAAGTTTTAAAATTTTTAACACGATTTACCAATGATTCAAATGAAACACATACGAGCAAGTATACTCGTCCGTGTGTAGTAAGAGATAATTGAGGTAAGCCGAGGTCGTTCACTAGGATTTGTTTTGTTTGTATGATGTGAAATTTTTGTGAATAAAGAGCAATCCAACTTATCGATTCTAATTAGCAAGCAAATGAAAATGATTTAAATTCAATAATTAAAAGACTACACTTACCTAGACTAGTTTGCACAATTCCTTTGACATGATTATGACATTGGTTCCATTTGATTATGATCAACAAATTAGATGGTGTTCTAATTCGATTAGTGGTGTACTAATTATATTGCTTCCCACACTTTCAATCCTCGTCAAGATTTGGAGATTATAAAAAACAATATTTCAAAATTGATCAATCCAAGATTAACACAACTCAATTACCCGATTCGCTTTCTTTTCACAAATAATTAACAACCACACTATTTAGTTTTCCAAGTTAAATTAAGTTTCTTATGAAATGGTCAATACATAAGGTAGAACCCTCATAGACAAAGGTTTACAACTAATTTACTAACAATGTCTTTTTCAACCCAATACATTATTAGAAATTACCCAAACTTAACAACTCTTTGGTGGAGAAAACTCAAGATAGCACAATTCGTTCTTAGTGTTAACTTTTCTTTTGTGTTAGAACCAATAAGTCATAATCAATCAAATAAATCATAAATCAAACATCATCTAGGCAAGTGCATAAGGCACTTAGCCACTCATGGTAAACAAAGTAATAACCATAAGAAATTTATCACTAGTAAACATGATTGAATAGTCTTACAAAATGTTGTAATGATGATTACAAGTAATGAAGAACACTTGTGAAATGATCAACAATGATCCTTGCTTAATTGAAGTTATGATTGGTACGAGTTTAGCTTCCTTTTTCTGCGTTTTTCTTCTTCTTGTCGCCCCAAATGTAAGAGAAAATGGTGACAGATTTTTGTTGTAGTTGATTGTGTATTGTCTTCTCTTTTTTTCTATGTATATAGGGAGATTACCCTTGGCCAACAAGCATACATCTTGGGCTCCAAGTGTCATAATGTTGGAGTTGAGTTAATAGATGAGTAATGACACTTAACTCTTTCTTTTAATGCAACTTAGAAGTCTTTAATATTGCTGGACCTAAGGTTTGGATACTAAACCTTAGGCATGGAAGTGACTTCTTAAACCTTAGGTTTGAGATAGAAACCTAGGGTTTAGAATATGATCTCTAACATTTATCTTTTCATGAACTTTTTCTTCAACTTGAAAACCATTGTAATCTTGATTCTCCATCTTTATCAATCCTTCCAAAGCTTTTATTGTGAGACGATTCATACATTTGTGCATAAGCTCTTGATTTGACAACTTTTCCACATCTTTTAAGCTTTTCCTTGAACTTGATCGCACCTGAACTAAAATACATCTTTTGCACTTTTTAAGCATAATACGTTCATAAATTCAACCAAATACAATGCATAAATATAGAAATAACGCGACTAAAACATGTTAGATTTGAGCGTTATCAAATCCCCCACACTTACACTTTGCTTGCCCCCAAGCAAATCTAGCTTTTAAGAAATAAATCCATATGATAAAAATGAGATGCAAATCTATCAAGCACAAATACAAGATAAGATCCATCTATTTAGGCTTATAAATGAAAAGATGAGATGTTTGACAATACCTTAATGATTTTCTTGCCTGATAACATATTAAGACACCTCACGAAAGGAAAATGAAGTATAATTCACTCAACACTCATTTGTTTAGTGATTGAATATAGAAGAAAATCACACTTATTGCTCAGACATGATCTAAATATTACCATAGGCTTGTACAAGTAACAAAACTCAACCGACGTGGCGTAAGCACCAAGTGTAAACATTTAAGAGGACTTTTATTCGGGTTTAAGGTTTCAAGGGTTATATAAGACTGATGTGAAACTATCTCATGCAAAACATAATAGCTCGCTAACAACGAAGTCTCGAATTATTAAATAACGGATGGTCACCAAGGATAACCTTAGATCGCTAACAACGCTATCTCATTCCTCAAGAAATCGGATGGTCACTACATGTCATTACACTTGATAACTTCACAAAGTCAAAAAGGGTAGGGATAAGACATGGGATATATATATATTTGGTTTTAATATTGAAAAACTTTACAAATAGCCAAAGTCTACAACCAAGTGCTACTAGCTACATCAACCACATTCCTTTGAAATTGAGATTTCTTCCTTGATATCATACATTCATAGCTCATTGGCTACTTATTATTATTATTATTATTATTATTTTTCATAAGATACCAATAGATCATCCACGAGATTATCATCGAGTTTGCAACTTTCTCATTTTCAAGGATTCCCACGTAACAACCATCTTTCCAAGTAGCTAGTAACCAACCAAGACTTGACTATAGGTAAGGTTAAGGCTAAAGGTGAGAAATATTTTTATTTTTTTCTGGTGTAACAAAATGAAAAGACTGGCTCGGAGGATGTACTAATGGAGTCTATGTAGGATATGACCATATTGATTGTGTGGATCTATTCGGGTGGCCTTGGAACTTGAAAGATCAAGAAAGCCATTGTGGATGAGTTAGATGGAAGAGATGAAGAAGAGAGAGAGTTGGGAAACTCTGCACAATTAGATTAAAGTGTAAAGTGAGTTCCACCCTTCCCTTGTGTGGGAAGGGTTATATATATAGTACCTAATATTGTGCCCCTAGTGGGCTGTGGAGTGAGCTGACAGTGGGGAAAGCCCCGACCCACTTGATGACATTAAATAAGTACATTTTATTAGCATCATGTATCCTATGTATATTGCTTGTTTTTGTATTATTTTATATGGGAATTGATACTTAATCGCCTACTTTTGTAATTCTCAGTTATAAACAAGCATTTGGTGAAAGTTAGCTATTATGGACATAAAATGGAGCAAAATGATCAAGATTGGAAAAGTCTGCTGAATTGAAGAGATTAAAGACCATTGCCTGACTTTGAAGCATGCGCCGCATCTGATTTTATCATGCGTCGCATATGAAACTTTGGTCAACGAAGAAGAACCAACTTGTTCTACTCCAGATACGCCGCATCAGACCAATCCGATGCGCCGTATCGGCCATACACAATCCTTACCAAGAAATCAAGTGGAGATTAGAAGCTTAATGAAGAAGTCAAGATTACAAGTCGACACTTGAAGATGCTTTCGTATTTTGGCCATAAAATCTTCATCCGGACTCCGTTTTAGTTGATTCAAGCGGCCACGGAAAGAAAAAAGGAGATCTACCTGTATCTGAAGGAGATGCGGCGCATCAGGTCTTTAGATGCGCCGTATTGGGAGATGCTCCATATCAGATTTATAGATGCGCCATATCGGGTCAGTTTCAGACTTGGAGGCTACATTTACTTATAGATGCGGCGCATCTAACTCTCTAGATGCGCCGTATCGACCCAGATTTCAGAATCTATAAATACCGAACTCATTAACGAATTAGGGCATCATTGGGGACCCTCGGGATCATTCCCAGGCGTCTGTAAACATCCCAGAACAGCAGAAGACTATATTGAAGATCCATTCCATCCACGAAGAACATCTCAAGCCAATTTACTTTGTTTAATCATTCGGTTAGCGTGTAGTTTTCATTATGATTTCTATCTTTTATGCTATGATTCAAACATTGTGTATTGTTACTGAGATTATGGGCTAACACCCTTAGGTGTTAGCCAAGTTTATGAAGTCTATTTAGTTTATTTGTGTTCTTGATTACGTGTTTGCTCTGTTATTGGATTGGGTGCTTATCGTTAAAAACTCGTTTATTGCTTATCACTAGTAGAAGTCTATGTAACTAGATTATGATCTTATTGGTTTAATTGGTGTAATTTAACTATCTGAAACTGTGGTTACTTTAATTGAATCATAAGTGTAGTAATCCGAATCCTATATAGACGGGCTTAGATGGAACACATCGGAACCGTGCCTTATGCCACTATTAGGACTAGTAGCGCGTAATGCCAAACTAGGTTAGATGGTGATTATGCAATAAGTTAGTATTGATGCTAGATAGGTCACTATGATCTTGGCCAATTTCCCGCTCCGTATAGCAAGTTATTAAATCGTGACAGGGTTTAGTGATTGGATCTTCGCCTTAACTTTTGAATGAAGTAAAACAAGTAGACATTAGCACATATATAACTATAAGATGGATTAAACTTGGCTAGCATGTTCTTCTATCATTGAATTCACCTTTACTTTTAATTAGTTTAATATTTATTTTCTTGCATTTAGGTTAATTAAACACACAAAATCGTGATAGCCTCTCAGGCTAAAACCCCAAAAATATTTACTTGCTTTCTAGGTTAGTTAGTTTAGTAATTAGAATACCTTTAGATCACTTTAGCTTCGCTCCTAGTGAACGACCCTTGCTTACCTAAAAACTATCTACATTGATCGGGTACACTGCTCGTGAGTGTTTAGAGTCTATAGGTTAGTTCGGCAATAAATAAATTTAAAACTTGGTTGATTTTTATAGACCTAAAAAAACACATCAAGTTTTTGGCGCCGTTGCCGGGGAGTGATTGTTTTAATTTGATTTATTGGTATTTTAGTTTAGTTAGTTTTATTTGTTTCTGTGTTTCTGTCTCAGAAAGGCAATACGGCGTATCCTTGTCTGTGGATGCGGCGTGTCTGTCTTATATCAATACGGCGTATACAGGTCAATTGTATACGGCGTATTGACGTTCTGTGACCAATTTTTTTTTATCGTTTTTCTTTATTTTTGTTTATTTAATTTTTATTTTTCGTTTTACTTTTTATTATTTTTGTTTCGGTTACTGCTGTTCTTGGTTGTTTATCTTTCAGGTAATAATGATGATGGATAATCCGGACATAACTATGGAAGAATATCTTAGGCTTAACAATGAAAGATCCTTGAGCAATAAAAAGGTTTACGATTGGGAAAGAGCAAGATATGGTGCACAAGTCATCAATGATAAAGAACCCACGATGGAAGAGTACTTATTATCAAAGCAGGAAGAGTCAGGGAAAGAAAGAAAGACTTTGCCATTTAGACACACTTGGACTTTATCCAATGATGATGATGAAGAAGAATCATACGATTTTGGTGCAATTAGGTTTCCGGCAATAGTTATTGATGATGTTATTTCTCTGGAAGTTGCCCAAGATGAAGAAGAGTCACAAGTGTTTGATTTGAATGAAAATCCAGAAATTGTTTACAAATAAGCTTATTCATCCGAAAGTGCTTATGATGAAAATGAAAATGAATGTGGAACAATGGTGTATGGTGCTATTACTTGTGATTTTTCACCCGAGTTGGAAAATATATTCTCATCATATCAAAAACACCATGATGATATTCCATCGGATGAAGATAATGAGTATTCTCATATTGAAAGTTTTGATTGTATTGTGTACGATGCCATACCGCAATTGCCACAACAAAATGAAATATTCATGCGTGGAACAAATGAGCCAGATTATGACCCCACAAAGGATTTTGAAGAAATGTGGGATGACTTATTTGAGGCGGCTATTCGGGAAAAGGATGAAATTACAAGACCACTAGTTGAAGATGGAGACTCACAAGATGAATTGGAGTCACTTACAACAAAAAGTGGTACTAATTTATTTAATATTATTAATCCCGTTACTAATAATCTTGCTAGTTTTCCTAAACAGGTTGCAAAACGAAAGAATGGTGAGGTGGAATTTACTACACCAACTAATGATGAATATAAAGCACCTGTTATCAACCCATTTTTTGTTGAAATAGAAAAAGAATTCAAGGATGAGCTGATGGACACGACCATGATTGAAGAGGATGATTTCAATCCTATGAAGGATATAGAGGAACCCGAACTTTTACTCGCCAAAGACCCTTTCTCATCTTTTATGGAAGTCAAGGGACACCTTACTACCAATAGAACAAACGAAGAAGAAGGGAGATTCATTGATCCTCAACATACTACTCTCTCACATGTAATGTTCATGTCATCCAATTTAACAACCAAACCGGGTAAGGTAATGAACGAGGTACACATATTGCTAAGGTATTATCTTTACATATTCTATCCATCTCTAGTTGCAAATTTACACCGTTATGGTACTTATTGCTACTATCACCCGCACTTACCCCGCAAGTGGGGGGAAAAACACCCTATTGCCTAGTAAATAAGGGTGGAGTCAGGCTCGTGACTCTAACAAAAACAAGCGCTTCTTGGGAGGCAACCCATGCTTGTCTTTTATTTTGTTTTTAGTTTATTTTTATTTTCGTATTTCTGTCAGTTGGTCAAATATGACGCATGCACTTTTAGTAGATGCGTCGCATTAACCCATGACGTGCATTTTAGTATTTCCTACAGGTTGTTGATGCGGCGTATCCAATATTCCATGGATACGGCGCATCGACACTCTGACCTGTAATTTTTTCGTATTTTTATTTTCCTAACCAATGATTAACGAGATGCTCTCGAGATTCTTTTTCTGTGGTCTCTATATTTTTACAGGTCTGGACAATTGAAGAGGTTGATGGACTCCCGCATTATATACGCTCGCACGTTTACATTGGAAGATCATACCGAGCAAATCTCAGGGGAGTTCTCCGTTCTAATTCTTTCTATCTCTTATTTTTAATTTTAAATACAAACAACGAGGACGTTGTTTAACTTAAGTGGGGGGATGGAGAATTAGAACGTTACTTGTCCTAAATTTTCAAAAATATGCTTTAATCTATGCTTAATTATCAAAATTTAATTTTTTTAGCATGTTTTTGTTTAATCTAAGTTGCATAGCTGCACACATAACCTTATTTTCAAAAATTGTGAACTTATCAAAATTCACAAATCTATGAGTGTGCCGGTGACTTGTAAACTTTAGAACTTGGCTTGTATACTATTCGATTGGAGTGAAAGTAGATATTGTATATTTTGAGTCTTGTTTTTCGTGTGTTTACTACTTTCACTATTACCGTTATTTCTGAAGTCATGAAAAGTATGGAAAAATTATCCAGAGTTATCGTTATAGTGATGTGGTGAAATTTTACACATCTATGTTTATGTTTGTAGTTTAAAAAAAAAAAAAAAAAAAAAAAGTCGAAAAAATGAGAAAAGAAAAAGTTGGATGTTTGTTTTAACCAACTTATGTAAAGTTTTGTATTAAGTGGGCGATATCACCACTATTTGTTGTTGTATATTATATTTATGGATTGAATGGGAGTTGGCCGTTATGGGAACGCCAACTAAGGTTATTCTTTGATTGAGATTTTGTTGAGTATAATTCGTGTCTACCTAAAGCGTGTGTTTCAAGTGTTAAAGCGTGAGTTATTCAATGATATGAGTCTTATTCATGGGATGGTTGGGAAAGTGATTAACCACACTTAGGATTTTAATTTATCTGTTTTGTTTATTTTTCATTTTACACCAATTTGTATCCCAAATATTATCCATACCCTATATTATTCTTTATCCAAACCTTTGATTTATTGAGATTAGGGATTTGAGCAATCTTAAGTATCGTAGTCGTGGATTCGGCTATGTATTTATGATTTTGTCGCCCTTTTTGATATAATATTATTGGTGAAGATTACTTGGTCCTATCTTTAGCCTATTCGAGTTAAGGATTTGAGCAATTGCAAGTATCGTGTTCGTGGATTCGATCATGTATTTGTGATTTTGTCGCCTTTTCTGGAATATGAGATCGATAGAGATTAACCCTTAACCTACAAACCCTTTTTACCGCTTTAGACTTGTTATTCCTTGGCTTTAGTGGGGGAGATGCGTATACTTGCCAAGCTTATGATAGAATATTCGTCACGACTGGACAGTTAAACGATTAGATTTGCTTTTATCAAAATATTTTATTTTATTTCTAATTCGTTAAGTGTTTGGTTGTGTGATTATGACAAAACGAATACATGCTTAAATATAAAAATACATCCTATTTAGGATACATTTTCATAAGTTTAATCTAAGGTTTACTTGAGGACAAGTAAAGTTCAAGTGGGGGGATATTTGATGACATCAAATAAGTACATTTTATTAGCATCATGTATCCTATGTATATTGCTTGTTTTTGTATTATTTTATATGGGAATTGATACTTAATCGCCTACTTTTGTAATTCTCAGTTATAAACAAGCATTTGGTGAAAGTTAGCTATTATGGACATAAAATGGAGCAAAATGATCAAGATTGAAAAAGTCTGCTGAATTGAAGAGATTAAAGACCATTGCCTGACTTTGAAGCATGCGCCGCATCTGATTTTATCATGCGTCGCATATGAAACTTTGGTCAACGAAGAAGAACCAACTTGTTCTACTCCAGATACGCCGCATCGGACCAATCCGATGCGCCGTATCGGCCATACACAATCCTTACCAAGAAATCAAGTGGAGATTAGAAGCTTAATGAAGAAGTCTAGATTACAAGTCGACACTTGAAGATGCTTTCGTATTTTGGCCATAAAATCTTCATCCGGACTCCGTTTTAGTTGATTCAAGCGGCCACGGAAAGAGAAAAAGGAGATCTACCTGTATTTGAAGGAGATGCGGCGCATCAGGTCTTTAGATGCGCCGTATTGGGAGATGCTCCATATCAGATTTATAGATGCGCCATATCAGGTCAGTTTCAGACTTGGAGGCTGATGAAGCGAAAAGTGTACCGCTTTTAGGGGGTCATTTAAGCCCTAAATCGTATTTATTTGATCAAATATTGCCCTAAATCGTTCCTTTTGTCATTTTAGGTACTTTGGAGAAGAAATCTGGAAAAGGAAGCATTTTGGACGTTTTTGGAGCATAAAAGTGAAGAAAACGACAAAGTCTCAAAATCGGCTGGAAAAGTACCTTTGACGGCATCAGATATTGTTCTAGACGGCGTCATGGCTTGGCAAAAGAGGTGGATATGAAAAATACACGAGACGCGCCAGAGAGTTTTGCAATGTAAAGTCTGACGGCGTCACCCTTTAAGGTGATCAAGGCCATCACGGTTTAAGTTAAAGAGGGACGGCGTCAAGCTCATTTCTGACGGCGTCAAGCCTTGATAAGCCCGAGCGGATTTTGGAGCACTAAAGAGGGACGGCGTCAAGAAGGCCATCCGGGAACCCTAGACACGGCGAGGTGACGGCGTCAAGATCTACAACGTGACGCCGTCAGCCCTTAAACTCTATATATAGTTTTGCAATTTTTTGTCATTAGTGTGCAACTTTTAGTGTGCAACTTTTGGTGTGCAACTTTGTGAGGAGAAACCCTAAGACGAATTTCTGCCATTTTTAAGGGTTTTCATACCCTTGGATCTCCCATGTTTAATTGAAGATAAGTAATCATTTAATCAATCAATATGTCTATGTGTTGTTTGATTACATCTTGTTCTTGTCTTTTAATTAACATACTAGGCTAGATTTATCTTGTGTTTGCTTAGATCTAATGAAACCTAACTATTGATTATTGGTTATTAGTGTGTTATTAATTGTATTGGATGATTGTTCATCGATGTTAGGCTTAAGAAAACTGGCTAACCTCCTATTCGGTAACTTGCTTGAACGTCTTAAGAAACATGAACCAATGCGTACTAGGTTTTTATGGTTGTATTTAATGCATGAGCGAATTCTAGTGATCCCATGTTAGGAGCTTCCTAGCCGGCTCGACATAGGAGTGAAATAGGAGCTTGTAGAGTTGGGGAAGTACGTACGCCACCCTACGATTGGTATTAAGGAATACACCCGTCATCCACGCAATTAATACACACTAATCAACCGGTAAAAGATATTTAGGGAGTAAGGAAATCTAAGTAAACACATTTCTCTCCACATAAGTTTCACGACCTTTTCATTTTCAGTTATTTATTTTATTTGCATTTGTAGTTATTTGGGTTAGTTGACTAGCAACTAATTCCGCCCACTCCTTCAAACCCGAGATTTTACTTGCTTTCTAAAAAATATAAAAATACAAAAAGAATCTTCCCTCACCCTTAGACCTATTAGAGTAGTTTTTTCAATCCTAACGACACTATTCCCTGTGGAGAACGATCAATCCCTCGTACTTACCACTACACTATACTACATCGGTCAGGTACACTGCCTGGTGGGGTTGTAAGCCTCTTGAGATCCCTCGAGAGGTAAAACCTGTTGTAAGGTCGCAAAACCACGCATCAAGTTTTTGGCGCCGCTGCCGGGGAATAGTTATTGTTTAGGTTGAATTTTTTATTTTATTAGGTCTACTCACTAGATTCCTTTCTAGTGAGATTTTTATTTTATTTTTCTAGGTTTTCTTTAGTCTATCTTTTTTCTTCGTTTCTTTGTTCGTAACCATTACCATCCGACACCATGGAAGGTGGTAATATCCTCGATCCCAACAACCCACCACCACAACAACACCCACCTCCTAGAGCCCGTACCTTAGGAGACTACTCCCGTCCTAGCCACCATGGCTATCGAAACACCATTGAGCTCACTCAAGGAGCCAATGTCACTCCCTTGCGATCCGACACCATCCGGTTGGTGCAAAGCGGATGCGCATTCCATGGACTTCGTTCCGAAGATCCTAATCAATATCTCAAGGACTTTCTCAAAATCGTTGATTCTATAGACCTTGATGTTGCCACTCGTGAGACGACCCGACTGCGTCTCTTTCAATTCTCTCTGCGGGACCAAGCTAGTCAATGGCTAGAGCGTCTACCCGCAGGATCCATCACCTCTTGGGATGATCTCACCACTCGTTTCCTTGCTCAGTTTTTCCCACCAGGAAGAACTACCAAGCTAAGGAATGATATCTTGATGTTCCAACAATGTCAAGGTGAAACCCTCTACGAGGCATGGACTCGATTCAAGGACTTACTCCAAAAAGTCCCTCACCATGGCATAGAACTTTGGCTCCAAGTCCAAATCTTCTATGACCATATCAATCTCTCCACGAGGCAAACCATTGACCAATCGGCTGGTGGTAAGCTACGTGATCTAAGTGCGGAACAATCATGGGCTCTCCTAGAAGATCTTGCTCTTTATGACAACGAAAGTTGGAGTGATCCCCGTGATTTGAATAAAACGGTCAAGGCAATATCTTTGCCTTCGAACAATTCAAGCACTTCCGACCGTAGGATCATAGAACTTGAAGACCAAGTCAAGTTTCTTATGAAATCCTACGAGGCTCCTAAACCTTCAAGCCAAGTGAACAAAATCACTTCTTCATGTGAATTATGTAGTGGTCCCCACGACACTCGTGATTGCATGGAACTCCCCGAACAAGCTTTTGCGGACTACGCATCCTCGCGTACCGACGGAGCGGGAGACAAGTGGTACAGTTTTAAACCCGAGCCAAACCCCTACGGTGATTCATACAACCCCTCATGGAAAAATCACCCAAACCTTAGGTGGAAACAAAACCAAAACGCACAACAAACCAATTCTTCCAACCCACCTAATCGTTTCCAATCAAGCGGTTCCAACTCGAACTGTACTTTCAATAACAATCCTTCCAACAATTATGGTAGTACCAATAACTTTGAAGGATTGATGTCCAAATTTATGGCATCTCAAGAAGCTCGGATAGCTAGATTCGAATCCAAATTCAATCAACAACAAACGGAGATGACCAATAAAATTGACAACTTATTGAAAGCCCTCAATAACCAAGTGCTATCACCTCCACATAAGGACGCTAGGAACATAAATAGCGGACCCCAAGTAAAAGACCCCTCTTCATCCAAACACGTCCACTTCGTCAACATTGTCACTATCAAACCAATTGATAGGAATGAGGATAATAGTGAACCTGAGGATGAGGTTAAGAAAGTCGAGGTTGATAAAGAAGTTAGGAAAAGTGAGATTGAAGAAGTAGATGATGATGAGGACTACTTCAATAGGCTACCCACTAAGGAAGAGCGCGCATATCATACAGACTTATTCGATGACCCCGAGACACCATACTTCCTAGGTAGACCAATTATAAAAATAGGTGATCCTTCTAATCTCAACATACCATGCAACATCGGACATTTGCATGTGTGGAAAGCTTACATCAACCTTAGATCGCCCATAAACATCATGACTAGAGCCCACTACAACTTAATAATGAAAAATCAACTTGGGTATAGGATGCTCCCTGATAAGGGTTGGATGAGTAACTTCACGGGAAGAGTTAAGGGATTACCGGTTTATGTAGAAAACTTCACCTATGTCGCCGACTTTGTAATTGTAGAAGATATCCGTCTAATAGTCGATGCATCCTTAACTCAAGTAGTTTTTGGAAAACCATTTGTTGAGGTCTCTAGAATGACTTATGAACCTTCCTTAGGGATAGTTAGATTTAAGGATGAGACCGATGAGGTAAACTACCAAATGCCATATAAGATAGAACAATTCCAACACTTGTCAAATGTTGAGAAGGAGCTTAAGCAAGCGGTCTACTATAGGAATGATGAGGATAGAAATAAAGGAGTAGACTATGTTATGGAAAGGATATCCGGTTTCTACAAGGATTGTTTGAAATTAGGACCGGAATATAAAACCGGAAATGAGAATGGCCTAGGAACCGTGACCAATGATGGAATCACGTAATGTACGTGACTTTGAGTCTAGCTACAAGACTCGTTAATAAAGAAAAGCGCTTCTTGGGAGGCAACCCAAGCTTTATTTGCTTTGTTTGTTTATTTGTTTGTTTGTTTTATTTTATTTGCTTCCGTATGTATGTTTAATTATTATTATTATTGATTCATGTTCAAAACTAAATTGTGAAAATGCTTTATTTTGTTTTTAACTTCGTCTTAACTACATATAAAGGTATTTTGCAAAAGTTAAGTGTTAGGGAAATCCAAATCGGTTTATTAGAACAAAAGAACATGAATCATAATAATATTAAATTAACATACATATTAGTATTTGTTTGAGTCAAATGCTTGTATCGAATCATAGTGATGTTTTGCAGGATTTCCAGGAAGTAAGGTATAGGTTTTTCCAGAAATTTTTCGGAAACTTAACATGAGAATTCTGTCAGATCATTTCTGACGGCGTCAGGATTTGCAACCTGACGGCGTCAGGTTTTAATTTTCTGAAATTTTTGAAAGTTTTGTTTTCATAAAAAGTTTTTATTAAATCTCTAACTTATTAACTTCAGGAATCTGCAAAATAATCATTCCACAAGCATTATATCCTTATATATAGAATTTAGCCCGCCGATGATTATACAGGTTTTCGTGTTTGTTTTCTCAGGTTTAACAGGTTATTTTGGACAAGGAGATGTATGTGGAATCAAGCTTTTGGCGATGCATTAGTCTTGAAGCTTCTACTTTCTCTTGGAAGAAGATCTAACCATGTTACCCCTTTATCCACCGAACGAATCAGGGGAGTATTTGATTTCATTCGTTTACCTTATTTACTTTTACATTTTGTTATTTGAACATTGGGGACAATGTTCATCTTAAGTGTAAGGGGAGGTAAAAATACGATACTTTAGAGAATGCTATTACGCTTGATTTTTCGTTTGTTTGATGGTAGATGTGTAATAAAACTGAGAGAAATACCTATTAGGGCAATTTTAGTGCCAAATTTAAAATTTTTTACAACATATAGGAGTGAAACTTTGGTCTTAATGAGCGTCTCATGGATAGGAGTTATATGACTAGCACAAAAGCCGTACCACTAAAAAATTTTCCACCCCCAAATATGTGAGATTCGCCCCTAGAATTGGTAGGAAAAGCATTTATGCTATGATGTGTGTACCGGTAGCACTTAGATTCTAGAACTTGAGTTAGGACCATTCCGAGGCCACAAGTGAGACTACATTCGTGTAGTTAGATTTACTACATGATAAGAGGCATTAGGATTAACCCATTGTTTTACACCTGTGCTTTTGTTATAATTACATTGGCTACATTGGTCAAGTAATTCTTCCACACCCTTTGCGTTGTACTCATTTTTAGTACACGATACCCCTAGTACACCCCTCAGAGCCTATCTTTTCGTTTCGACCTTTAAGCATTTTACTTAAAGGAAGAATTTGTTTACACCCCACTTAAATGTACACCCAAATCGCCTTAGCCTACCTTGTATGCACTCATTTTTAGTGCATTATTGTGACAACATTTGTTTAAACCCTTAGTTAATTATCTAATTGATTACATGGTTGCTAAGTCGAGTCATATCCTTGTACATATTGTTTTAGGACGATTGGGACTCATGGGTAAAGTACTAGTGTAATGGAGTAATGGGGAAGAACAACATTATTACCCCCATATGTGCTAAATATTTTTAAAAGTACTCCAAGTGTTTCGATTATCTTAATTCGAGTCATTAGAATAGTTAATTGTAAAGTTATGTAAAAGTTCAAGTGTAAGGGGAATGCAACGCCCCTATGATGTATTATTGTGGATGGTAGGGCAAGAGTGTATGAAAAAAAAAAAAAAATCGAAAAAATCAAGAAAAAAAAAATGAGAAAAAGAAAAGTAGAAAAAACATACGGACTACCATCCCGTTTCATTTTATGTTTATTTTATGTTTTTGTTATTTTGTTTCTAGCTTAAGTCGAGTCTAGTCTTGGCTTAGCAACGCCATATTGTACATGTAATTAATCAAGATCTTTAACTCGCCACCAGTAAAATATCCCTTATCCAACAAAACCGTGTTTATCATATCCCTACACCTCACGTTATAACCCATGTAAAACCCCTCTTTGATAGTTTATCTTAGGTGCTTACGCCTAGTGGAGGAGGTTTTCGATCCTTTCCCAAGCCTATGGTAATCTATTTGCTATGACAGGTAGTGAGAGATATTATCCGTTTTCATTTATGAGATTTATTTTGATGACACCTGAGAGATGTGAGTATCTAAACACTACTTGTGAGGTGCTAGTTTGTAATCTCCGTGCTTATTATGATTAAAGTGGAACGACTATTTGTTGTAATTACTTTTATATTAGCATTAAATGACCCCTAACTTGTATTTTGATTAGAATAAAAGCGCATTTGCTTAAGGACAAGCAAATCTCAAGTGTAAGGGTATTTGATGAAGCAAAAAGTGTACCGCTTTTAGGGGGTCATTTAAGCCCTAAATCGTATTTATTTGATCAAATATTGCCCTAAATCGTTCCTTTTGTCATTTTAGGTACTTTGGAGAAGAAATCTGGAAAAGGAAGCATTTTGGACGTTTTTGGAGCATAAAAGTGAAGAAAACGACAAAGTCTCAAAATCGGCTGGAAAAGTACCTTTGACGGCGTCAGATATTGTTCTAGACGGCGTCATGGCTTGGCAAAAGAGGTGGATATGAAAAATACACGAGACGCGCCAGAGAGTTTTGCAATGTAAAGTCTGACGGCGTCACCCTTTAAGGTGATCAAGGCCATCACGGTTTAAGTTAAAGAGGGACGGCGTCAAGCTCATTTCTGACGGCGTCAAGCCTTGATAAGCCAGAGCGGATTTTGGAGCACTAAAGAGGGACGGCGTCAGGAAGGCCATCCGGGAACCCTAGACACGGCGAGGTGACGGCGTCAAGATCTACAACGTGACGCCGTCAGCCCTTAAACTCTATATATAGTTTTGCAATTTTTTGTCATTAGTGTGCAACTTTTGGTGTGCAACTTTGTGAGGAGAAACCCTAAGACGAATTTCTGCCATTTTTAAGGGTTTTCATACCCTTGGATCTCCCATGTTTAATTGAAGATAAGTAATCATTTAATCAATCAATATGTCTATGTGTTGTTTGATTACATCTTGTTCTTGTCTTTTAATTAACATGCTAGGCTAGATTTATCTTGTGTTTGCTTAGATCTAATGAAACCTAACTATTGATTATTGGTTATTAGTGTGTTATTAATTGTATTGGATGATTGTTCATCGATGTTAGGCTTAAGAAAACTGGCTAACCTCCTATTCGGTAACTTGCTTGAACGTCTTAAGAAACATGAACCAATGCGTACTAGGTTTTTATGGTTGTATTTAATGCATGAGCGAATTCTAGTGATCCCATGTTAGGAGCTTCCTAGCCGGCTCGACATAGGAGTGAAGTAGGAGCTTGTAGAGTTGGGGAAGTACGTACACCACCCAACGATTGGTATTAAGGAATACACCCGTCATCCACGCAATTAATACACACTAATCAACCGGTAAAAGATAGTTAGGGAGTAAGGAAATCTAAGTAAACACATTTCTCTCCACATAAGTTTCACAACCTTTTCATTTTCAGTTATTTATTTTATTTGCATTTGTAGTTATTTGGGTTAGTTGACTAGCAACTAATTCCGCCCACTCCTTCAAACCTGAGATTTTACTTGCTTTCTAAAAAATATAAAAATACAAAAAGAATCTTCCCTCACCCTTAGACCTATTAGAGTAGTTTTTTCAATCCTAACGACACTATTCCCTGTGGAGAACGATCAATCCCCTGTACTTACCACTATAGGTAAGGTTAAGGCTAAAGGTGAGAAATATTTTTATTTTTTTCTGGTGTAACAAAATGAAAAGACTGGCTCGGAGGATGTACTAATGGAGTCTATGTAGGATATGACCATATTGATTGTGTGGATCTATTCGGGTGGCCTTGGAACTTGAAAGATCAAGAAAGCCATTGTGGATGAGTTAGATGTAAGAGATGAAGAAGAGAGAGAGTTGGGAAACTCTGTACAATTAGATTAAAGTGTAAAGTGAGTTCCACCCTTCCCTTGTGTGGGAAGGGTTATATATATAGTAACTAATATTGTGCCCCTAGTGGGCTGTGGAGTGAGCTGACAGTGGGGAAAGCCCCGACCCACTTGATGACATTAAATAAGTACATTTTATTAGCATCATGTATCCTATGTATATTGCTTGTTTTTGTATTATTTTATATGGGAATTGATACTTAATCGCCTACTTTTGTAATTCTCAGTTATAAACAAGCATTTGGTGAAAGTTAGCTATTATGGACATAAAATGGAGCAAAATGATCAAGATTGGAAAAGTCTGCTGAATTGAAGAGATTAAAGACCATTGCCTGACTTTGAAGCATGCGCCGCATTTGATTTTATCATGCGTCGCATATGAAACTTTGGTCAACGAAGAAGAACCAACTTGTTCTACTCCAGATACGCCTCATCAGACCAATCCGATGCGCCGTATCGGCCATACACAATCCTTACCAAGAAATCAAGTGGAGATTAGAAGCTTAATGAAGAAGTCAAGATTACAAGTCGACACTTGAAGATGCTTTCGTATTTTGGCCATAAAATCTTCATCCGGACTCCGTTTTAGTTGATTCAAGCGGCCACGGAAAGAGAAAAAGGAGATCTACCTGTATCTGAAGGAGATGCGGCGCATCAGGTCTTTAGATGCGCCGTATTGGGAGATGCTCCATATCAGATTTATAGATGCGCCATATCGGGTCAGTTTCAGACTTGGAGGCTACGTTTACTTATAGATGCGGCGCATCTAACTCTCTAGATGCGCCGTATCGACCCAGATTTCAGAATCTATAAATACCGAACTCATTAACGAATTAGGGCATCATTGGGGACCCTCGGGATCATTCCCAGGCGTCTGTAAACATCCCAGAATAGCAGAAGACTATATTGAAGATCCATTCCATCCACGAAGAACATCTCAAGCCAATTTACTTTGTTTAATCATTCGGTTAGCGTGTAGTTTTCATTATGATTTCTATCTTTTATGCTATGATTCAAACATTGTGTATTGTTACTGAGATTATGGGCTAACACCCTTAGGTGTTAGCCAAGTTTATGAAGTCTATTTAGTTTATTTGTGTTCTTGATTACGTGTTTGCTCTGTTATTGGATTGGGTGCTTATCGTTAAAAACTCATTTATTGCTTATCACTAGTAGAAGTCTATGTAACTAGATTATGATCTTATTGGTTTAATTGGTGTAATTTAACTATCTGAAACTGTGGTTACTTTAATTGAATCATAAGTGTAGTAATCCGAATCCTATATAGACGGGCTTAGATGGAACACATCGGAACCGTGCCTTATGCCACTATTAGGACTAGTAGCGCGTAATGCCAAACTAGGTTAGATGGTGATTATGCAATAAGTTAGTATTGATGCTAGATAGGTCACTATGATCTTGGCCAATTTCCCGCTCCGTATAGCAAGTTATTAAATCGTGACAGGGTTTAGTGATTGGATCTTCGCCTTAACTTTTGAATGAAGTAAAACAAGTAGACATTAGCACATATATAACTATAAGATGGATTAGACTTGGCTAGCATGTTCTTCTATCATTGAATTCACCTTTACTTTTAATTAGTTTAATATTTATTTTCTCGCATTTAGGTTAATTAAACACACAAAATCGTGATAGCCTCTCAGGCTAAAACCCCAAAAATATTTACTTGCTTTCTAGGTTAGTTAGTTTAGTAATTAGAATACCTTTAGATTACTTTAGCTTCGCTCCTAGTGAACGACCCTTGCTTACCTAAAAACTATCTACATTGATCGGGTACACTGCTCGTGAGTGTTTAGAGTCTATAGGTTAGTTCGACAATAAATAAATTTAAAACTTGGTTGATTTTTATAGACCTAAAAAAACACATCAAGTTTTTGGCGCCGTTGCCGGGGAGTGATTGTTTTAATTTGATTTATTGGTATTTTAGTTTAGTTAGTTTTATTTGTTTCTGTGTTTCTGTCTCAGAAAGGCAATACGGCGTATCCTTGTCTGTGGATGCGGCGTATCTGTCTTATATCAATACGGCGTATACAGGTCAATTGTATACGGCGTATTGACGTTCTGTGACCAATTTTTTTTTTATCGTTTTTCTTTATTTTTGTTTATTTAATTTTTATTTTTCGTTTTAGTTTTTATTATTTTTGTTTCGGTTACTGCTGTTCTTGGTTGTTTATCTTTCAGGTAATAATGATGATGGATAATCCGGACATAACTATGGAAGAATATCTTAGGCTTAACAATGAAATATCCTTGAGCAATAAAAAGGTTTACGATTGGGAAAGAGCAAGATATGGTGCACAAGTCATCAATGATAAAGAACCCACGATGGAAGAGTACTTATTATCAAAGCAGGAAGAGTCAGGGAAAGAAAGAAAGACTTTGCCATTTAGACACACTTGGACTTTATCCAATGATGATGATGAAGAAGAATCATACGATTTTGGTGCAATTAGGTTTCCGGCAATAGTTATTGATGATGTTATTTCTCTGGAAGTTGCCCAAGATGAAGAAGAGTCACAAGTGTTTGATTTGAATGAAAATCCGGAAATTGTTTACAAATAAGCTTATTCATCCGAAAGTGCTTATGATGAAAATGAAAATGAATGTGGAACAATGGTGTATGGTGCTATTACTAGTGATTTTTCACCCGAGTTGGAAAATATATTCTCATCATATCAAAAACACCATGATGATATTCCATCAGATGAAGATAATGAGTATTCTCATATTGAAAGTTTTGATTGTATTGTGTACGATGCCATACCGCAATTGCCACAACAAAATGAAATATTCATGCGTGGAACAAATGAGCCAGATTATGACCCCACAAAGGATTTTGAAGAAATGTGGGATGACTTATTTGAGGCGGCTATTCGGGAAAAGGATGAAATTACAAGACCACTAGTTGAAGATGGAGACTCACAAGATGAATTGGAGTCACTTACAACAAAAAGTGGTACTAATTTATTTAATATTATTAATCCCGTTACTAATAATCTTGCTAGTTTTCCTAAACAGGTTGCAAAACGAAAGAATGGTGAGGTGGAATTTACTACACCAACTAATGATGAATATAAAGCACCTGTTATCAACCCATTTTTGGTTGAAATAGAAAAAGAATTCAAGGATGAGCTGATGGACACGACCATGATTGAAGAGGATGATTTCAATCCTATGAAGGATATAGAGGAACCCGAACTTTTACTCGCCAAAGACCCTTTCTCATCTTTTATGGAAGTCAAGGGACACCTTACTACCAATAGAACAAACGAAGAAGAAGGGAGATTCATTGATCCTCAACATACTACTCTCTCACATGTAATGTTCATGTCATCCAATTTAACAACCAAACCGGGTAAGGTAATGAACGAGGTACACATATTGCCAAGGTATTATCTTTACATATTCTATCCATCTCTAGTTGCAAATTTACACCGTTATGGTACTTATTGCTACTATCACCCGCACTTAACCGCAAGTGGGGGGAAAAACACCCTATTGCCTAGTAAATAAGGGTGGAGTCAGGCTCGTGACTCTAACAAAAACAAGCGCTTCTTGGGAGGCAACCCATGCTTGTCTTTTATTTTGTTTTTAGTTTATTTTTATTTTCGTATTTCTGTCAGTTGGTCAAATACGACGCATGCACTTTTAGTAGATGCGTCGCATTAACCCATGACGTGCATTTTAGTATTTCCTACAGGTTGTTGATGCGGCGTATCCAATATTCCATGGATACGGCGCATCGACACTCTGACCTGTAATTTTTTGGTATTTTTATTTTCCTAACCAATGATTAACGAGATGCTCTCGAGATTCTTTTTCTGTGGTCTCTATATTTTTACAGGTCTGGACAATTGAAGAGGTTGATGGACTCCCGCATTATATACGCTCGCACGTTTACATTGGAAGATCATACCGAGCAAATCTCAGGGGAGTTCTCCGTTCTAATTCTTTCTATCCCTTGTTTTTAATTTTAAATACAAACAACGAGGACGTTGTTTAACTTAAGTGGGGGGATGGAGAATTAGAACGTTACTTGTCCTAAATTTTCAAAAATATGCTTTAATCTATGCTTAATTATAAAAATTTAAAATTTTTTTAGCATGTTTTTGTTTAATCTAAGTTGCATAGCTGCACACATAACCTTATTTCAAAAATTGTGAACTTATCAAAATTCACAAATCTATGAGTGTGCCGGTGACTTGTAAACTTTAGAACTTGGCTTGTATACTATTCGAGACCACCATAATGAGTATTATTGATATAATTGGAGTGACTTGTCTAACTTGGTAAATTTCTAGGATTTCACCCAAAAAGCCTATTATATGTTTTGTGTTATTAACTAACTACACTGGTTAGTTAACCCCCGTATAAACCCTTTGTTTACTCTCATTTTTAGAGTAAGATACCCCTAGAAAAACACTCAGAGCCATTCCTTTCGTTTCTTACACCTTTGTTATAATGTTTCGTTACACCCTTACACCTTAGCCTATCCTGTAGATTAAAATCCGTGGTTGGTTAATTGCTTTAGGAAAAGTGTGTTTCCTTACATTACCTGTGTTCGCGTGCGTAATTCATTATCTATGGTTAGGTCGGGAAATTGCACAATGCAATTGGAGTGAAAGTAGATATTGTATATTTTGAGTCTTGTTTTTCGTGTGTTTACTACTTTCACTATTACCGTTATTTCTGAAGTCATGAAAAGTATGGAAAAATTATCCAGAGTTATCGTTATAGTGATGTGGTGAAATTTTACACATCTATGTTTATGTTTTTAGTTTAAAAAAAAAAAAAAAAAAAAAAAAAAAAAAAATCGAAAAAATGAGAAAAGAAAAAGAAAGAAAAAGTTGGATGTTTGTTTTAGCCAACTTATGTAAAGTTTTGTATTAAGTGGGAGATATCACCACTATTTGTTGTTGTATATTATATTTATGGATTGAATGGGAGTTGGCCGTTATGGGAACGCCAACTAAGGTTATTCTTTGATTGAGATTTTATTGAGTATAATTCGTGTCTACCTAAAGCGTGTGTTTCAAGTGTTAAAGCGTGAGTTATTCAATGATATGAGTCTTATTCATGGGATGGTTGGGAAAGTGATTAACCACACTTAGGATTTTAATCTATCTGTTTTGTTTATTTTTCATTGTATCCCAAATATTATCCATACCCTATATTATTCTTTATCCAAACCTTTGATTTATTGAGATTAGGGATTTGAGCAATCTTAAGTATCGTAGTCGTGGATTCGGCTATGTATTTATGATTTTGTCGCCCTTTTTGATATAATATTATTGGTGAAGATTACTTGGTCCTATCTTTAGCCTATTCGAGTTAAGGATTTGAGCAATTGCAAGTATCGTGGTCGTGGATTCGATCATGTATTTGTGATTTTGTCGCCTTTTCTGGAATATGAGATCGATAGAGATTAACCCTTAACCTACAAACCCTTTTTACCGCTTTAGACTTGTTATTCCTTGGCTTTAGTGGGGGAGATGCGTATACTTGCCAAGCTTATGATAGAATATTCGTCACGACTGGACAGTTAAACGATTAGATTTGCTTTTATCAAAATATTTTATTTTATTTCTAATTCGTTAAGTGTTTGGTTGTGCAATTATGATAAAACGAATAAATGCTTAATTATAAAAATACATCCTATTTAGGATACATTTTCATAAGTTTAATCTAAGGTTTACTTGAGGACAAGTAAAGTTCAAGTGGGGGGATATTTGATGACATCAAATAAGTACATTTTATTAGTATCATGTATCCTATGTATATTGCTTGTTTTTGTATTGTTTTATATGGGAATTGATACTTAATCGCCTACTTTTGTAATTCTCAGTTATAAACAAGCATTTGGTGAAAGTTAGCTATTATGGACATAAAATGGAGCAAAATGATCAAGATTGAAAAAGTCTGCTGAATTGAAGAGATTAAAGACCATTGCCTGAATTTGAAGCATGCGCCGCATCTGATTTTATCATGCGTCGCATATGAAACTTTGGTCAACGAAGAAGAACCAACTTGTTCTACTCCAGATACGCCGCATCGGACCAATCCGATGCGCCGTATCGGCCATACACAATCCTTACCAAGAAATCAAGTGGAGATTAGAAGCTTAATGAAGAAGTCTAGATTACAAGTCGACACTTGAAGATGCTTTCGTATTTTGGCCATAAAATCATCATCCGGACTCCGTTTTAGTTGATTCAAGCGGCCACGGAAAGAGAAAAAGGAGATCTACCTGTATCTGAAGGAGATGCGGTGCATCAGGTCTTTAGATGCGCCGTATTGGGAGATGCTCCATATCAGATTTATAGATGCGCCATATCGGGTCAGTTTCAGACTTGGAGGCTGATGAAGCGAAAAGTGTACCGCTTTTAGGGAGTCATTTAAGCCCTAAATCGTATTTATTTGATCAAATATTGCCCTAAATCGTTCCTTTTGTCATTTTAGGTACTTTGGAGAAGAAATCTGGAAAAGGAAGCATTTTGGACGTTTTTGGAGCATAAAAGTGAAGAAAACGACAAAGTCTCAAAATCGGCTGGAAAAGTACCTTTGACGGCATCAGATATTTTTCTAGACGGCGTCATGGCTTGGCAAAAGAGGTGGATATGAAAAATACACGAGACGCGCCAGAGAGTTTTGCAATGTAAAGTCTGACGGCGTCACCCTTTAAGGTGATCAAGGCCATCACGGTTTAAGTTAAAGAGGGACGGCGTCAAGCTCATTTCTGACGGCGTCAAGTCTTGATAAGCCCGAGCGGATTTTGGAGCACTAAAGAGGGACGGCGTCAGGAAGGCCATCCGGGAACCCTAGACACGGCGAGGTGACGGCGTCAAGATCTACAACGTGACGCCGTCAGCCCTTAAACTCTATATATAGTTTTGCAATTTTTTGTCATTAGTGTGCAACTTTTGGTGTACAACTTTTGGTGTGCAACTTTTGGTGTGCAACTTTGTGAGGAGAAACCCTAAGACGAATTTCTGCCATTTTTAAGGGTTTTCATACCCTTGGATCTCCCATGTTTAATTGAAGATAAGTAATCATTTAATCAATCAATATGTCTATGTGTTGTTTGATTACATCTTGTTCTTGTCTTTTAATTAACATGCTAGGCTAGATTTATCTTGTGTTTGCTTAGATCTAATGAAACCTAACTATTGATTATTGGTTATTAGTGTGTTATTAATTGTATTGGATGATTGTTTATCGATGTTAGGCTTAAGAAAACTGGCTAACCTCCTATTCGGTAACTTGCTTGAATGTCTTAAGAAACATGAACCAATGCGTACTAGGTTTTTATGGTTGTATTTAATGCATGAGCGAATTCTAGTGATCCCATGTTAGGAGCTTCCTAGCCGGCTCGACATAGGAGTGAAATAGGAGCTTGTAGAGTTGGGGAAGTACGTACGCCACCCCACGATTGGTATTAAGGAATACACCCGTCATCCATGCAATTAATACACCCTAATCAACCGGTAAAAGATATTTAGGGAGTAAGGAAATCTAAGTAAACACATTTCTCTCCACATAAGTTTCACGACCTTTTCATTTTCAGTTATTTATTTTATTTGCATTTGTAGTTATTTGGGTTAGTTGACTAGCAACTAATTCCGCCCACTCCTTCAAACCCGAGATTTTACTTGCTTTCTAAAAAATATAAAAATACAAAAAGAATCTTCCCTCACCCTTAGACCTATTAGAGTAGTTTTTTCAATCCTAACGACACTATTCCCTGTGGAGAACGATCAATCCCCCGTACTTACCACTACACTATACTACATCGGTCAGGTACACTGCCTGGTGGGGTTGTAAGCCTCTTGAGATCCCTCGAGAGGTAAAACCTGTTGTAAGGTCGCAAAACCACGCATCAAGTTTTTGGCGCCGCTGCCGGGGAATAGTTATTGTTTAGGTTGAATTTTTTATTTTATTAGGTCTACTCACTAGATTCCTTTCTAGTGAGATTTTTATTTTATTTTTCTAGGTTTTCTTTAGTCTATCTTTTTTCTTCGTTTCTTTGTTCGTAACCATTACCATCCGACACCATGGAAGGTGGTAATATCCTCGATCCCAACAACCCACCACCACAACAACACCCACCTCCTAGAGCCCGTACCTTAGGAGACTACTCCCGTCCTAGCCACCATGGCTATCGAAACACCATTGAGCTCACTCAAGGAGCCAATGTCACTCCCTTGCGATCCGACACCATCCGGTTGGTGCAAAGCGGATGCGCATTCCATGGACTTCGTTCTGAAGATCCTAATCAACATCTCAAGGACTTTCTCAAAATCGTTGATTCTATAGACCTTGATGTTGCCACTCGTGAGACGACCCGACTGCGTCTCTTTCAATTCTCTCTGCGGGACCAAGCTAGTCAATGGCTAGAGCGTCTACCCGCAGGATCCATCACCTCTTGGGATGATCTCACCACTCGTTTCCTTGCTCAGTTTTTCCCACCAGGAAGAACTACCAAGCTAAGGAATGATATCTTGATGTTCCAACAACGTCAAGGTGAAACCCTCTACGAGGCATGGACTCGATTCAAGGACTTACTCCAAAAAGTCCCTCACCATGGCATAGAACTTTGGCTCCAAGTCCAAATCTTCTATGACCATATCAATCTCTCCACGAGGCAAACCATTGACCAATCGGCCGGTGGTAAGCTACGTGATCTAAGTGCGGAACAATCATGGGCTCTCCTAGAAGATCTTGCTCTTTATGACAACGAAAGTTGGAGTGATCCCCGTGATTTGAATAAAACGGTCAAGGCAATATCTTTGCCTTCGAACAATTCAAGCACTTCCGACCGTAGGATCATAGAACTTGAAGACCAAGTCAAGTTTCTTATGAAATCCTACGAGGCTCCTAAACCTTCAAGCCAAGTGAACAGAATCACTTCTTCATGTGAATTATGTAGTGGTCCCCACGACACTCGTGATTGCATGGAACTCCCCGAACAAGCTTTTGCGGACTACGCATCCTCGCGTACCGACGGAGCGGGAGACAAGTGGTACAATTTTAAACCCGAGCCAAACCCCTACGATGATTCATACAACCCCTCATGGAAAAATCACCCAAACCTTAGGTGGAAACAAAACCAAAACGCACAACAAACCAATTCTTCCAACCCACCTAATCATTTCCAATCAAGCGGTTCCAACTCGAACTGTACTTTCAATAACAATCCTTCCAACAATTATGGTAGTACCAATAACTTTGAAGGATTGATGTCCAAATTTATGGCATCTCAAGAAGCTCGGATAGCTAGATTCGAATCCAAATTCAATCAACAACAAACGGAGATGACCAATAAAATTGACAACTTATTGAAAGCCCTCAATAACCAAGTGCTATCACCTCCACATAAGGACGCTAGGAACACAAATAGCGGACCCCAAGTAAAAGACCCCTCTTCATCCAAACACGTCCACTTCGTCAACATTGTCACTATCAAACCAATTGATAGGAATGAGGATAATAGTGAACCTGAGGATGAGGTTAAGAAAGTCGAGGTTGATAAAGAAGTTAGGAAAAGTGAGATTGAAGAAGTAGATGATGATGAGGACTACTTCAATAGGCTACCCACTAAGGAAGAGCGCGCATATCATACAGACTTATTCGATGACCCCGAGACACCATACTTCCTAGGTAGACCAATTATAAAAATAGGTGATCCTTCTAATCTCAACATACCATGCAACATCGGACATTTGCATGTGTGGAAAGCTTACATCAACCTTAGATCGCCCATAAACATCATGACTAGAGCCCACTACAACTTAATAATGAAAAATCAACTTGGGTATAGGATGCTCCCTGATAAGGGTTGGATGAGTAACTTCACGGGAAGAGTTAAGGGATTACCGGTTTATGTAGAAAACTTCACCTATGTCGCCGACTTTGTAATTGTAGAAGATATCCGCCCAATAGTCGATGCATCCTTAACTCAAGTAGTTTTTGGAAAACCATTTGTTGAGGTCTCTAGAATGACTTATGAACCTTCCTTAGGGATAGTTAGATTTAAGGATGAGACCGATGAGGTAAACTACCAAATGCCATATAAGATAGAACAATTCCAACACTTGTCAAATATTGAGAAGGAGCTTAAGCAAGCGGTCTACTATAGGAATGATGAGGATAGAAATAAAGGAGTAGACTATGTTATGGAAAGGATATCCGGTTTCTACAAGGATTGTTTGAAATTAGGACCGGAATATAAAACCGGAAATGAGAATGGCCTAGGAACCGTGACCAATGATGGAATCACGTAATGTACGTGACTTTGAGTCTAGCTACAAGACTCGTTAATAAAGAAAAGCGCTTCTTGGGAGGCAACCCAAGCTTTATTTTCTTTGTGTGTTTATTTGTTTGTTTGTTTTATTTTATTTGCTTCCGTATGTATGTTTAATTATTATTATTATTGATTCATGTTCAAAACTAAATTGTGAAAATGCTTTATCTTGTTTTTAACTTCGTCTTAACTACATATAAAGGTATTTTGCAAAAGTTAAGTGTAAGGGAAATCCAAATCGGTTTATTAGAACAAAAGAACATGAATCATAATAATATTAAATTAACATACATATTAGTATTTGTTTGAGTCAAATGCTTGTATCGAATCATAGTGATGTTTTGCAGGATTTCCAGGAAGTAAGGTATAGGTTTTTCCATAAATTTTTTGGAAACTTAACATGAGAATTTTGTCAGATCATTTCTGACGGCGTCAGGATTTGCAGACTGACGGCGTCAGGTTTTAATTTTCTGAAATTTTTGAAAGTTTTGTTTTCATAAAAAGTTTTTATTAAATCTCTAACTTATTAACTCCAGGAATCTGCAAAATAATCATTCCACAAGCATTATATCCTTATATATAGAATTTATCCCACCGATGATTATGCAGGTTTTCGTGTTTGTTTTCTCAGGTTTAACAGGTTATTTTGGACAAGGAGATGTATGTGGAATCAAGCTTTTGGCGATGCATTAGTCTTGAAGCTTCTACTTTCTCTTGGAAGAAGATCTAACCATGTTACCCCTTTATCCACCGAACGAATCAGGGGAGTATTTGATTTCATTCGTTTACCTTATTTACTTTTACATTTTGTTATTTGAACATTGGGGACAATGTTCATCTTAAGTGTAAGGGGAGGTAAAAATACGATACTTTAGAGAATGCTATTACGCTTGATTTTTCATTTGTTTGATGGTAGATGTGTAATAAAACTGAGAGAAATACCTATTAGGGCAATTTTAGTGCCAAATTTAAATTTTTTTTACAACATATAGGAGTGAAACTTTGGTCTTAATGAGCGTCTCATGGATAGGAGTTATATGACTAGCACAAAAACCGTACCACTAAAAAATTTTCCACCCCCAAATATGTGAGGTTCGCCCCTAGAATTGGTAGGAAAAGCATTTATGCTATGATGTGTGTACCGGTAGCACTTAGATTCTAGAACTTGAGTTAGGACCATTCCGAGGCCACAAGTGAGACTACATTCGTGTAGTTAGATTTACTACATGATAAGAGGCATTAGGATTAACCCATTGTTTTACACCTGTGCTTTTGTTATAATTACATTGGCTACATTGGTCAAGTAATTCTTCCACACCCTTTGCGTTGTACTCATTTTTAGTACACGATACCCCTAGTACACCCCTCAGAGCCTATCTTTTCGTTTCGACCTTTAAGCATTTTACTTAAAGGAAGAATTTGTTTACACCCCACTTAAATGTACACCCAAATCGCCTTAGCCTACCTTGTATGCACTCATTTTTAGTGCATTATTGTGACAACATTTGTTTAAACCCTTAGTTAATTATCTAATTGATTACATGGTTGCTAAGTCGAGTCATATCCTTGTACATATTGTTTTGGGACGATTGGGACTCATGGGTAAAGTACTAGTGTAATGGAGTAATGGGGAAGAACAACATTATTACCCCCATATGTGCTAAATATTTTTAAAAGTACTCCAAGTGTTTCGATTATCTTAATTCGAGTCATTAGAATAGTTAATTGTAAAGTTATGTAAAAGTTCAAGTGTAAGGGGAATGCAACGCCCCTATGATGTATTATTGTGGATGGTAGGGCAAGAGTGTATGAAAAAAAAAAATCGAAAAAATCAAGAAAAAAAAATGAGAAAAAGAAAAGTAGAAAAAACATACGGACTACCATCCCGTTTCATTTTATGTTTATTTTATGTTTTCGTTATTTTGTTTTTAGCTTAAGTCGAGTCTAGTCTTGGCTTAGCAACTCCATATTGTACATGTAATTAATCAAGATCTTTAACTCGCCACCAGTAAAATATCCCTTATCCAACAAAACCGTGTTTATCATATCCCTACACCTCACGTTATAACCCATGTAAAAGCCCTCTTTGATAGTTTATCTTAGGTGCTTACGCCTAGTGGAGGAGGTTTTCGATCCTTTCCCAAGCCTATGGTAATCTATTTGCTATGACAGGTAGTGAGAGATATTATCCGTTTTCATTTATGAGATTTATTTTGATGACACCTGAGAGATGTGAGTATCTAAACACTACTTGTGAGGTGCTAGTTTGTAATCTCCATGCTTATTATGATTAAAGTGGAATGACTATTTGTTGTAATTACTTTTATATTAGCATTAAATGACCCCTAACTTGTATTTTGATTAGAATAAAAGCGCATTTGCTTGAGGACAAGCAAATCTCAAGTGTAAGGGTATTTGATGAAGCGAAAAGTGTACCGCTTTTAGGGGGTCATTTAAGCCCTAAATCGTATTTATTTGATCAAATATTGCCCTAAATCGTTCCTTTTGTCATTTTAGGTACTTTGGAGAAGAAATCTGGAAAAGGAAGCATTTTGGACGTTTTTGGAGCATAAAAGTGAAGAAAACGACAAAGTCTCAAAATCGGCTGGAAAAGTACCTTTGACGGCGTCAGATATTGTTCTAGACGGCGTCATGGCTTGGCAAAAGAGGTGGATATG
Organism: Artemisia tridentata subsp. tridentata; assembly: GCA_021014915.2. Lineage (NCBI taxonomy): Eukaryota > Viridiplantae > Streptophyta > Magnoliopsida > Asterales > Asteraceae > Artemisia > Artemisia tridentata. The sequence goes on along the minus strand of CP139504.1, from coordinate 330,989,580 downwards.
AAAAATACACGAGACGCGCCAGAGAGTTTTGCAATGTAAAGTCTGACGGCGTCACCCTTTAAGGTGATCAAGGCCATCACGGTTTAAGTTAAAGAGGGACGGCGTCAAGCTCATTTCTGACGGCGTCAAGCCTTGATAAGCCAGAGCGGATTTTGGAGCACTAAAGAGGGACGGCGTCAGGAAGGCCATCCGGGAACCCTAGACACGGCGAGGTGACGGCGTCAAGATCTACAACGTGACGCCGTCAGCCCTTAAACTCTATATATAGTTTTGCAATTTTTTGTCATTAGTGTGCAACTTTTGGTGTGCAACTTTGTGAGGAGAAACCCTAAGACGAATTTCTGCCATTTTTAAGGGTTTTCATACCCTTGGATCTCCCATGTTTAATTGAAGATAAGTAATCATTTAATCAATCAATATGTCTATGTGTTGTTTGATTACATCTTGTTCTTGTCTTTTAATTAACATGCTAGGCTAGATTTATCTTGTGTTTGCTTAGATCTAATGAAACCTAACTATTGATTATTGGTTATTAGTGTGTTATTAATTGTATTGGATGATTGTTCATCGATGTTAGGCTTAAGAAAACTGGCTAACCTCCTATTCGGTAACTTGCTTGAACGTCTTAAGAAACATGAACCAATGCGTACTAGGTTTTTATGGTTGTATTTAATGCATGAGCGAATTCTAGTGATCCCATGTTAGGAGCTTCCTAGCCGGCTCGACATAGGAGTGAAGTAGGAGCTTGTAGAGTTGGGGAAGTACGTACGCCACCCCACGATTGGTATTAAGGAATACACCCGTCATCCACGCAATTAATACACACTAATCAACCGGTAAAAGATATTTAGGGAGTAAGGAAATCTAAGTAAACACATTTCTCTCCACATAAGTTTCACGACCTTTTCATTTTCAGTTATTTATTTTATTTGCATTTGTAGTTATTTGGGTTAGTTGACTAGCAACTAATTCCGCCCACTCCTTCAAACCTGAGATTTTACTTGCTTTCTAAAAAATATAAAAATACAAAAAGAATCTTCCCTCACCCTTAGACCTATTAGAGTAGTTTTTTCAATCCTAACGACACTATTCCCTGTGGAGAACGATCAATCCCCCGTACTTACCACTACACTATACTACATCGGTCAGGTACACTGCCTGGTGGGGTTGTAAGCCTCTTGAGATCCCTCGAGAGGTTAAACCTGTTGTAAGGTCGCAAAACCACGCATCAAACTTGGAGGCTATGTTTACTTATAGATGCGGCGCATCTAACTCTCTAGATGCACCGTATCGACCCAGATTTCAGAATCTATAAATACCGAACTCATTAACGAATTAGGGCATCATTGGGGACCCTCGGGATCATTCCCAGGCGTCTGTAAACATCCCAGAACAGCAGAAGACTATATTGAAGATCCATTCCATCCACGAAGAACATCTCAAGCCAATTTACTTTGTTTAATCATTCGGTTAGCGTGTAGTTTTCATTATGATTTCTATCTTTTATGCTATGATTCAAACATTGTGTATTGTTACTGAGATTATGGGCTAACACCCTTAGGTGTTAGCCAAGTTTATGAAGTCTATTTAGTTTATTTGTGTTCTTGATTACGTGTTTGCTTTGTTATTGGATTGGGTGCTTATCGTTAAAAACTCGTTTATTGCTTATCACTAGTAGAAGTCTATGTAACTAGATTATGATCTTATTGGTTTAATTGGTGTAATTTAACTATCTGAAACTGTGGTTACTTTAATTGAATCATAAGTGTAGTAATCCGAATCCTATATAGACGGGCTTAGATGGAACACATCGGAACCGTGCCTTATGCCACTATTAGGACTAGTAGCGCGTAATGCCAAACTAGGTTAGATGGTGATTATGCAATAAGTTAGTATTGATGCTAGATAGGTCACTATGATCTTGTCCAATTTCCCGCTCCGTATAGCAAGTTATTAAATCGTGACAGGGTTTAGTGATTGGATCTTCGCCTTAACTTTTGAATGAAGTAAAACAAGTAGACATTAGCACATATATAACTATAAGATGGATTAGACTTGGCTAGCATGTTCTTCTATCATTGAATTCACCTTTACTTTTAATTAGTTTAATATTTATTTTCTCGCATTTAGGTTAATTAAACACACAAAATCGTGATAGCCTCTCAGGCGAAAACCCCAAAAATATTTACTTGCTTTCTAGGTTAGTTAGTTTAGTAATTAGAATACCTTTAGATCACTTTAGCTTCGCTCCTAGTGAACGACCCTTGCTTACCTAAAAACTATCTACATTGATCGGGTACACTGCTCGTGAGTGTTTAGAGTCTATAGGTTAGTTCGGCAATAAATAAATTTAAAACTTGGTTGATTTTTATAGACCTAAAAAAACACATCACCACTCCACAAATATATTTAACTACACTAATAATACTAATAATACTAATAATACTAATAGTACTAAACTAATATAAATAAGCCTACGAGCTATATGAATGCTAAATAGATGCTCGGGGTGTCCGAGTCTTCATCTGAATATTTATATTCCTAACAATCTCCCCCTAAGGGAGGTCACCCCGGAAATAATAATTTGAATTCTAGCATTCTTTCTTCTGAACTTGTATTTATAGCTCGTAGTCTTTGATTCTTCAAAGTCTTGTATCTTTGTGCATTGTGCATCCAGCAGTAATCATTTGATGACTCTTTGATTGTCTTGGATGATCTTTGAGTATTCTTCGACTTTATCATCCAACATTTGTTTCCAAGTCATCTTACAGCAGTATGTCTCCACGTGATGTGATAGTCTTCGAGCCGACATGCTCACACTATTTGGTGTCATGATCTTCAGCATCAGAGTTTGCAGAAGCTGTGTTAAAGGTCTTTAGGTTGATCATGACTTCTTTGATTAAGATGATGATGTAGTGTGAACATGTGGTAGAGGATTGGCATCTTTTCTGCAACCAGCTACAACAGCAACCAGCTACAACATTCCACAGCTACAATCGCCAGAAGTTCCTGCATACGACAGTTAGCAACAAATCGACCGGTACTTACAGGTTCGGACTTCGAGATTGTTAACAGCATAGTGTGAAAACTCTCTCTAATCCTTACCAAGACCGTTCCTAATCGAAAACCCACAGAGGACTTTTTAAGATCGAACCGTAGCACATCAATGATTAGGTGAGTCGCTGGAGATCACTCCACGACTGTAGACCGTTTGAAACCGCCGTGATCACTAAGCGTAATCCACAGGGAATTACCGAAGTGACCTGCTTTCAGGGCTGCTTGATGTTGACCCTGGCAGGAATTTCCATTCAATCATTGAGAATTACATTTGTAAGTTCTCTCATAAATGTTCTGGCAGATTGCTAAGATCTGCGTAGGACTCATAAGTTTACAACTGGTGTCCTTAATGTTGAACAACCAGTGTAGAAATAAATCGTGTTCCTATGAGATCTTATTATGCATCTCATGGCTCTAGACTCGATAGTGCGTTTTGATTTAGTGAGCGGAGGCTGGAGAGAATGCCACCTTTTCAATATCATCTAACTCGGAGTGAGAGAGACGATAGAAATGTATTGAACTCCGTGACAATTGAAACAAGAATCCTTTGAGGGACCTTGAGTGGCTAGGGAGGGTTGTGCAGCGTATCACTGGGTCCATGATACTTTGTCTTCAATGTCAGTGATGTGCGTGTGTATTGCTCTAATTTTTATAACCACGGCAGCGGCTCCAAAGACTTGGTGCGCGCGTGATGTGTCGTTGTGGTTTTAGCAGTATTCAAGTTTTAAATTTATATTTAGCCGACTTATCAATAACACACACTTTAACGAGCAGTGTACTCGGTCAGTATGAATATAATGGTAAGTAGAGTGTCGATCACTAAGAGTGGAACGTATTATCTAGTTATTCTAATCAGTATTTTAATATCTTAAGTTAGCTATACAACCTAATCTAACGCAAGGGGGGTCAGCCTGAGAGACTGGCACGGTTTGGTTATGATTAAATAATAAACTAAACTAATAAGCACGAATCAACGATTAGCACACACGTACACAGATAGATACTTGAGACAATAAGAAGACCTGTCCTGATAATTAAGTAGCTTGTCACTTGTTTTATTGCTAGTTTTATATGAAGTGTATATAATTAACCCTTTCTCGTTGGCTCTAATCTTATCGGCGAGTAAACCCTTAATGATCACTTATGTCTATCCTACTTACCTTTCTTCCTACTTTTCTACAGACGATAGAATGCATAGGCGATAGAATAAATAGGCGAGGACAGAGGCATGGCGACCCGATCAATGCTCAGCTAGACACAGAGGTTATCAATGCACTAATAAAAGTCACCAAAGACATCAACATATAAACTTTAATTAATGGGAAAGCAATTTTAAGGGGTGCCCATGGTTTTCCGTAGTCACATGGAATCGGCCCATCAATCCTGATGAATTAAAGTGTACTAATACAATAAAACAAAACTACTTAATGAATTGAATACATGCAGGACCTTCTTACAGCTCTTGTATCTTCGTTTAGGGTGTGTCTTGTGCTGCTACTTCGTCTGAATTCGGCCTTAGGGTTTTGTGGTCTTCGGTCTTCTTGTGTAGAATCGAACTCCGAAATTCATCTGACTTTGGGGTATTTATAGTTTCTGTCTGAGGGCTAGATGCGGCGCATAGGATAAGTAGATGCGGCGCATTGACTTAACTTCACGTGGGGTCCAAGATTAATATATTTAGGAATATTCGTACACTGCCAGAAGATGCGGCGTAACTCCATTTCTCTATGCGGCGCATGTCCTTTGCCGTCTTGGATTATATCTTGTGAAATCTTGATAGTGATGCGCCGTATGTAATAAGTATGTTGCGGCGCATCTGGAGCAGAATGATCTTGATCTTGTACATTTCAGTAGACTCTTAACATCTTGCTTGTTTTGCTCCATAATTGGTCCAAAATCGCCAAGTTTCACATAATACTTGTTTTTACCTGAGAATTACAAAAGTAAACATTAACGTATCAATTCTCATAGATAATATAATAAAACAAGCCAAATAAATAGGATAAATGATGGTAATAAAATGTACTTATTTGAGTTCATCAAATATCCCCCCACTTGAACTTTACTTGTCCCCAAGTAAACCTTAGAATTAATCTTATGAAAATGTATCCTAAAAGATGTTAGGATTTATTTTTATATTTAAGCATGTATTCATTTTTTGTCATAATTGCACAACCAAACACTTAACGAGTTAGAAATAAAATAAAATTTTTTGATAAAAGCAAATCTAATCGTTTAACTGTCCAGTCGTGACGAATATTCTATCATAAGCTTGGCAAGTATACGCATCTCCTCCACTAAAGCCAAGGAATAACAAGTCTAAAGCGGTAAAAAGGGTTTGTAGGTTAAGGGTTAATCATTCTTCTTAATCTTTATCGATCTCAAATTCCAGAAAAGGCGACAAAATCACAAATACATGATCGAATCCACGAACACGATACTTGCAATTGCTCAAATCCTTAACTCGAATAGGCTAAAGATAGGACCAAGTAATCTTTACCAATAATATTATATCAAAAAGGGCGACAAAATCATAAATACATAGCCGAATCCACGACTACGATACTTAAGATTGCTCAAATCCCTAATCTCAATAAATCAAAGGTTTGGATAAAGAATAATATAGGGTATGGATAATATTTGGGATATAAATTGGTGTAAAATAAAAAATAAACAAAACAGATAAATTAAAATCCTAAGTGTGGTAAATTACTTTCCCAACCATCCCATGAATAAGACTCATATCATTGAATAACTCACTCTTTAACACTTGAAACACACGCTTTAGGTAGACACGAATTATCCTCAACAAGATCTCAATCAAAGAATAACCTTAGTTGGCGTTCCCATAACGGCCAACTCCCATTCAATCCATAAATATAATATATAACAAATAGTGGTGATATCGACCACTTAATACAAAACTTTACATAAGTTGGTTAAAATAAACTTCCAACTTTTCTTTCTTTTTCTTTTCTCATTTTTTTTTTTGATTTTTTTTTTTTTTTTTTTTTTTTTTTTTTTTTTTTTTTAAACATAAACATAGATGTGTAAAATTTCACCACATCACTATAACGATAACTCTGGATAATTTTTCCATACTTTTCATGACTTCAGAAATAACGGTAATAGTGAAAGTAGTAAACACACGAAAAATAAACACAAAGATATACAATATTTACTTTCACTCCAATTGCATTGTGCAATTTCCCGACCTAACCATAGATAATGAATTACGCACGCGAACACAGGTAATGCAAGGAAACACACTTTGCCTAAAGCAATTAACCAACCACGGATTTTAATCTACAGGGTAGGCTAAGGTGTAAGGGTGTAACGAAACATTATAACAAAGGTGTAAGAAACGAAAAGAATGGCTCTGAGTGTTTTTCTAGGGCTATCTTACGCTAAAAGTGAGAGTAACAAAAGGGTTTATACGGGGGTTAACTAACCAGTGTAGTTAGTTAATATCACATAACATATAAAGGCTATTTGGGTGTAATCCTAGAAATTTACCAATTTAGACAAGTCATTCCAATTATATCAATAATACTTATTATGGTGGTCTCGAATAGTATACAAGCCAAGTTCTAAAGTTTACAAGTCACCGGCACACTCATAGATTTGTGAATTTTTGAAAAGTTCACAATTTTTGAAAATAACGTCATGTGTGCAGCTATGTAATTTAGACTTTAAACAAAAACATGCTAAAAATTTTTAATTTTGATATATTAAGCGCATTTTAAGCATATTTTGAAAAAGTTTAGGACAAGTAAGTGTTCTAATTCTCCAATCCCCCCACTTAAGTTAAACAACGTCCTCGTTGTTTGTATCAAATGTTAAAAACTGGAAAATAAAAGAATTAGAACAGAAAAACTCCCCTGAGATTTGCTCGGTATGATCCTCCATTATTCGTATAAGAGCAAAAATCAACTTCTTGTGGATGAGAACGTTTAAGCTTCATAAGTGATGTATCCACAAAAACGCAGGAATCTATTATACCATTCAGACTTTAACACACCTGAGTTAAGAAAGTTCAAACTTGCATAATACATTAGTAGTTAGTAAAAATAAAACTTAAAAAATTAAACTTAAAATCATCAGGTCAGTCGATACGCCGTATCTTATGGAAGAAGATACGCCGTATCGAGCCTGGAATAAATACGAATCAGAATAGAAGATGCGTCGCATCCTTAACCAGGGATGCGCCGCATTAAAATACTGACAGAAAGTTTTAAAGTAAAAAAAAATGCAGAAAATTAAATAAGATATGACCAGTGCAGGCGATGCGTCGCATCTAAGGATTGAGATGCGCCGTATCTTCTGCGGGCCTGACTGACTCGACACAGAACAGAATAGTAAAAATTTTCCGGGTTGTCTCCCGGTCAGCACTTGTCTTTATTCCAGAGTCTTCAAGTTAGACTCACGTTCAGCTCTTTATTTAGATCTATTGATCCCCACATGTCCGTGCACGAGGTAGTTGCGAATTACTTCGTCACGAACATATTCCGGCCCCAATTCAAGTACACCTTTGTAGAATCCTTTCATCTTTTGGTACGGATACTCGATCCCTTTCTCAGCGTCATTTTCATCTACAAAAAGAAATGGTGTAAATTTGTAACAAAATTTATTAGGGGCATGTTTAAACCTTGGGTGATCACGAGGCATCATGTAAGTGATAACGTTGCTTCCACTTTTAAGGGTGATCTTCCCTTCAAATCGTTTAGCGTTTATATCGACCTCCTTACAAAAGGGTTTCCCAACGATCACGTCACCCATCTCAACATCACGATAAGCATCCATGTTTTCCACCACGGTGAAATCTGTAACAATAGTTAAATTCCCAACAAAAATAGGTACATTCATGAACATCCCAACTACATTTTTCCCTCTATACTCAATTTTGCTTTTCATTATAGAATTATAGAAATCTTTTGACATTACATTAATTGGTAAAATAGGGAAAAAGTTGGCACTAATTTGTTTAAATCCTATCATGCAAGGAAATTGTAAATTATAAGCACAATCTACATGGATCTTTCTACCGTAATCACAGAAACTAGGATATCCTTCAAATTCATCATAATTCTTAGTGTTGATCATATTGATTCTAGGTATATCCATAATTTCTCCTTCTTCAATTTCGGGTTCAGAATCCTCCATAAATTGATCATTGATTCCTAATGGTAGATTAAGATCATTTAATTCAATATAGTCTCCACTATAGGTCTCAAGTGATTCATTATTTACCAAGGTTTCTCCCATAAAACTAGCTTCTAGATCGAGGTCCATACGTTCTCTTAATCCTAGCACATAGACGCCTCTAATTATGCTTTTAGCATGATTTTGGCACTTATAGACTAGTTTATTATTCCCTACCCTTAATGAGATTTTTCTTTTAAACACATCAATCTTAGCATGGGCAGTAGACAAGAAAGGTCTTCCAAGGATTAAAGGAATTTTAACATCCTCGGGCATATCTAATATAACAAAGTCTACAGGGAAAACAAACTTCTCAATCTTAACTAGCACATTATTAGCAATCCCTTCAGGTCGTTTTACCGTTTTATCAGCCAATTCAATAAGCAACTTAGTTGGTGCTAATTTTCCTAGTCCTAGGGTAGTGAATGTCTTAAGGGACATTACGCTAACGCTAGCTCCTAAGTCAGCTAACACATTATTGAAAGATATATCATTAATTGAACAAGGTAAAGTAAAACTTCCTGGGTCCTTTTCTTTATGAGGTAAGGCATGTAAGTCGGTTGCAGAGCTCTCTTCTTTCATTGTAGCCTTGATCTCCTCTTCAATCTTCGTCTTCTCTTCGAGTAACCTCCTTAAACTGATTGAAGAATTAAAGAAAAATTCGGGCTTTGCAGCATCATTACCATTCATCAATCTTCTAGGTATGTTAGGTGTGACTTCCTCAGTGGTGCTTATGGCCTTGACATGATCTCTTTGGTTGGTTTCAGTTGAGCTTGGTAAACTTCCGTATCCCCTTTCTTGAAGAACCTTACTCATTTGTCCAATTTGTTGTTCCAATGCTTTGATCGAAGCTCCTTGATTTCTTGTAATAGTATCAGTTGAGGCTAAGATTTCTTTGATCATAGCAGTGTTCTCTTCATGTCTTTTAGCAGCATCGGTCATAATTTGCTTTAGAGTGTCATCCAAAGTCTGCCACCTTTCTTGATAAGTGGGATTAAAGTTGTTCTTTTGATAGTATCCCGGAGCAGCTTCCCTAAATCTTCCTGAAGGTCGGAAAGGTTGTCCAAATTGTGTGTAGTATGCTTCTTCAAAAGTCTCACTTTCATTCTTATTAGGGCAATCTTTAGTGTAGTGAGTTCCTTCGCATTTTTCACATCCAACTTGGGCAACATACACTTTCTCATCACGCTTCTTCATCTCTCTACTAATTTTATCCAATTGAGCTTGAATAGCAGCACACCCGTCAAAATTAGTGCTGCTCTTAGATCTAGTAGAGGTTCCGTCGTTCCATTTTTGAGAATGATCAGCAGCTTCTTGGATAGCCTTTGTAGCATTGGCTGCACTCATTTGAGGCACAGCTCCCTTAGCATCCAAGATTTTTCTAGTAGGCACGTCCAATCCTTGATAAAACAATATTATCTCCTTCATTTCACTTAGATAATGTTGAGGGCATTTCATCAATAGGTCTTTAAATCGTTCCCAAGCTTGATAAAGAGTTTCATCAGGCTCTTGCTTGAAACTGTTGATAGCCTCCATCTTTTTGGCAGTCTTAGCAGGTGGACAATATCTTTTCAGGAATTTGCTCTTCAAATCTTCCCATGTTGTGATTGAACTAGCAGGTTCATTCCTTAGCCACTTATTAGCAGCTCCTTTAAGCGAGATTGGAAAGATTCTTAGCATGAGTTGATCGTCAGAGACTCCTTCTATAGTAAACAAATCTGCAATCTCGAGGACCTTTTCAACATGTTCATTAGCATCTTCATGTTCTGTTCCACTGAAAGCATTTTCTCTTAGCTCCTTGAGAAACTGACCCTTCAACTCAAACTTTGACTTTTCATCAAACTTTGGTCTAGCAACTCCTGAAGTGTAACAGCACGGGTTTTATTCATGTATTCCTCCATAGTAGTTGTTTCCGCCATTGTTTCTGTTTCTACTTCCTCTTTCTCTTCAGAAAAATAATCAAGCTCGAATGAACTTGAAATTTCAAAGCTTTTTGTGTTGAAAAGCCTTTTAAGCGAATGTAGGGCTCGTTCAGGATCTTCGAAAGGTGTAATCAAGTTCTTAGTTGAACTCCTGGTCATGCACTTCCTGAAACTATCACAAAAGCATCAGTAGGGTATGTTCAAGAAAGTAATATATCAGAAAATTAACAACGAAAACGGAATACGAAAAATAAAAGTTACTAATATCAGCAGACGATGCGTCGTATCCAAAAAGTTGGATACGCCGTATCTTATAATCGTTAAAATTTAATTAGACTTTTATTCAGAAAATAGATACGCCGCTTAGAATTTTAGAATGCGCCGTTTCGGTTTAATTTATCAAAAATCTATTATACTTAATAAAATTAAATGCGTCGTATTAACAAAAGCTAATGCGCCGTATTTTCGTTACGTTTCAAAATACAAGATTTTTTATTCAAAAGATGCGCCGTATCGATAGAGATCGATGCGTCGTATCTGTTTAATAATTCGAAAAGCTGTTTTTAATTTAAATAATAAATACGCCGTATCTGTTAAAACAGATGCGTCGTATGGCGTTATCGTTTAGAAAAATTTCTTATTAAAAACAGATACGCCGTATCTTGGGGAAAGATGCGTCGTATCGAATTTATTAAACGCGTTGTATTTTATAAAAATTAAACGCAATACGCTGTATCTGTGAAAACAGATGCGCCGTATCGTTTGAATTAGCACAGTACAACGATAGCAGTATGCAGAAAAATCGAAAAAAAAAATAAAAACAAAAATAAAAACAAGCAAAAAGAAACAAAAATTAAACACACAAAAACAGAAAATATGCAAATAATACAATGAATGCAAATTAACTAATATACAACGGAGTTAGCGGTTAGAAATTAAAAATTAAAACCTAATTAAAATACTAATCAAATTAACAGATAATAACAATTCACTCCCCGGCAACGGCGCCAAAAACTTGATGTGCGTGTGTATTGCTCTAATTTTTATAACCACGGCAGCGGCTCCAAAGACTTGGTTCGCGCGTGTTGTGTCGTTGTGGTTTTAGCAGTATTCAAGTTTTAAATTTATATTTAGCCGACTTATCAATAACACACACTTTAACGAGCAGTGTACCCGGTCAGTATGAATATAATGGTAAGTAGAGTGTCGATCACTAAGAGTGGAATGTATTATCTAGTTATTCTAATCAGTATTTTAATATCTTAAGTTAGCTATACAACCTAATCTAACGCAAGGGGGGTCAGCCTGAGAGACTGGCACGGTTTGGTTATGATTAAATAATAAACTAAACTAATAAGCACGAATCAGCGATTAGCACACACGTACACAGATAGATACTTGAGACAATAAGAAGACCTGTCCTGATAATTAAGTAGCTTGTCACTTGTTTTATTGCTAGTTTTATATGAAGTGTATATAATTAACCCTTTCTCGTTGGCTCTAATCTTATCGGCGAGTAAACCCTTAATGATCACTTATGTCTATCCTACTTACCTTTCTTCCTACTTTTCTACAGACGATAGAATGCATAGGCGATAGAATAAATAGGCGAGGACAGAGGCATGGCGACCCGATCAATGCTCAGCTAGACACAGAGGTTATCAATGCACTAATAAAAGTCACCAAAGACATCAACATATAAACTTTAATTAATGGGAAAGCAATTTTAAGGGTTGCCCATGGTTTTCCGTAGTCACATGGAATCGGCCCATCAATCCTGATGAATTAAAGTGTACTAATACAATAAAACAAAACTACTTAATGAATTGAATACATGCAAGACCTTCTTACAGCTCTTGTATCTTCGTTTAGGGTGTGTCTTATGCTGCTACTTCGTCTGAATTCGGCCTTAGGGTTTTGTGGTCTTTGGTCTTCTTGTGTAGAATCGAACTCCGAAATTCATCTGACTTTGGGGTATTTATAGTTTCTGTCTGAGGGCTAGATGCGGCGCATAGGATAAGTAGATGCGGCGCATTGACTTAACTTCGCGTGGGGTCCAAGATTAATATATTCAGGAATATTCGTACACCGCCAGAAGATGCGGCGTAACTCCATTTCTCTATGCGGCGCATGTCCTTTGCCGTCTTGGATTATATCTTGTGAAATCTTGATAGTGATGCGCCGTATGTAATAAGTATGTTGCGGCGCATCTGGAGCAGAATGATCTTGATCTTGTACATTTCAGTAGACTCTTAACATCTTGCTTGTTTTGCTCCATAATTGGTCCAAAATCGCCAAGTTTCACATAATACTTGTTTTTACCTGAGAATTACAAAAGTAAACATTAACGTATCAATTCTCACAGATAATATATAAAACAAGTCAAATAAATAGGATAAATGATGGTAATAAAATGTACTTATTTGAGTTCATCAGTCAGCAATCAACTAAGTGATTCTGACAGCATATGTATTGACCCGGTTTCTGCCTAAGTTTGTAAGGAGGGCTTCTTTCTTTTCACCCTTTATCTTTACATTTCTTTTTCATTCTTCAACCCCTTCAGCGCTTACCGAGACTTCATTACTAGTACCTTGTTGGGTTTGTTCCAGTACTAGCTCCATCTCAGTCGGCACTTTTCCCTTATCCACTATTCTCCTTTTTAATCATACCTAAGGACTTCTACACTAACTAGTGGATTATCCCTGGGTAGATCCCTCCGGCTCTGGCGGGATCGTGGGAACTTGAGCCTAACCTAACCATCCTTATAATTCCGTGCATTAATTAAAATGGTCGGTCTTTGGTATTCATCCACGATTGCCAAAACAAATCTTTGAAAAATCTCTCAAAGTGCTCACGATTCTGAAACACATTTTTGTAAACACTTGAGAGTTTTATATATTTCAAATGCTCCCCCTCAACATGTGCTCAAATGATTGTTTTATAAACTTGCACATGTTAGGTAGAGCTCACACTTTTTTGAATTGATCAACTTTCAGTGAACATGACCGATTCGAGACACGCTTACATCACTGGTTAGACCAGCTTGAAATTATTACCCGTCCTGGTCAAGTTCACAGAAAGTTTCTCGAAACGGTACACTCTACTCAGATACATCCTTTTCGAGACACGATTACATCACTGGTTAGACCAGCTTGAAATTATTACCCGGCCAGGATATGTCCTTTCGATAAATGACAGTTTGTGTTTCGTCAATTCATTGGTTACGTCTGAGTCATGATCTCATGCGGTGCCAAATCCTTTTTGTCCATTTGCTCCCCCTCAATATGTGCATCGATATACGAAAGAGTTTAGCACATATGGGAGAGACTAACATTTAATTCCAAAACATCACATTTTCATCAGGTTTCATATTTAAATCACATTCTCTCCCCCGATCAAAAATTTCAAACCTTTTGAGATTTGTGATCCCAATTGATTTAAATAAGTTAGAAAATGTGGGAGAAAATGTGTCCGATTTAAAGTAGTCTGATGATGAAACATACTATGCTCCCCCTTAAACTAAGAGGGAGATTCACTTCTTATTATGCACAATTCGACAATTATGACACAAATGATATTGACCTTTTTGCGCAGATGATGTAATCACCCGCTTTTTTTGAGTGAGTCAGTGGTCAACATCGATTATCCATCCACCAACAAGAACGTCCAAGTATTGTAGATCCCCACTTGGCGAGATCGGAACAAATATTGCTTTGTTTCACTGAAGGTGGTGGTGGTGATGACGGTGTTGTTGTTGTTGTTGCTGCCGAAGTTGTTGTCGTGGTGAATTCCGAGCCAATCAATAGAGTTTGAACGTCTGATCAAATGGTTAGAATGGGAACTGGTACATTCATTTTGGCTATGGAATCTGCATAAGAATATCAACACAGATATACATACATACAGATACACTATTCCTAAATAGCTACCCTTCAGCAGCTTGCCACATTATAATACCAAGTTCATCTTATAATCAAACCACAATCAGGAACTACGTCAAACCACTATCTAGCAAGAAAAGCAAATACCAATCATGCACATGGCAATTCACACAGATATCAATATTCAACTCAGGAACTTAGGAACATGATTCTAATATGATAGCAATATACCTAAGCGATAACCTGAGAACATATGCACTATTTCAACAACAATTAAGCAGCAATCGACTGACAGAAGTCAGACAACATTTGAAACTCATTCATTCAGATCATACAAATGTCAGTGGAGTATTCAAGAACATCAAACACAATGGGTTTTCTAACTTCTTTTAGATTTTGAGTTTTAAAGTATTTGGGGATTAAACGAGGATTTCAAAGTAACACAAATGAACCTTCTAGATATATAAAGCTAGGAAACTATAAGCACATTGCACATAATGTCCTAAACTTTCTAGCAATTAACACATTTGGCCATTTGATATAAATTTTAGCAATCTCCTCTTCAACTAATACCCCATTAACTACAAAACCTTTTCTAAGAGTTATGAATATATCAAGAAACCCGTTTGATGATATAAAATTTGAATTCACTCTCCCCCTCAATCAATGACTCGTATTCTAGTTAAAGATTTGTAGTCGTTGATTGAGTGACAAATTTTATGCATAATCCAAGTTTAAACAAATTTCATACAACATATATTCACCAAGTGTCTCACAAATAATTTTCAGAAGAATCATAGAATGAAAACTATTTGCATGCAAAGAAGATTTCTCTTCTTTTTCAAGAAATGATGCACTGAGATATACATCAGATCGAATAAACATGGATATAAAGTAATCCATGCCCAGGTGAACATCACCCAGTTGGAGGAACAGCCGTCTTTTTGGCGACATGCTTTCCCCAGTTTGAAGCGCGGGTTGCTATCTAAAGTAATAGCAAGCCATTTAGACATGTTTTATCCATCCATTTTAACTTCTGCTCGAGCTTCATTTAAAGACCCGTGCCATTATTGAATGACATTTCTAAGTCTGTAAATGTTATCGATAAACAGAAGACATGCCTAGGTGAAACTATTTTTGGTCTTTTCTAATTTTTTAATTTTTATGGTTTTTCTGATTTTACGATTCTCTATTTACAATTAGCATGATTTCTATGTATCTATCTACAAAAAGGTATAAAATATGAAAAAGAATGTAAGAAGCAAAATATATACAAGGATACGAACCGAAAACCATTACTCCTCAGCATCCTGAATCTTTTCCGCTTCCATCATTTAACTTGCTGAAGAGTAACGTGAGCACATTTAATTAGGGATTAATTCAGGCTTTTCACTCTCCCCTAATTAGTGCTCTCCCCCAATATGACAACCTTTCTGATGAACACCCATAATAGAAGAAAGAATTTGGATGAACGCCCATAATATGAAGAAGTCTTTAGATAACCGAATGCATGCTGTCTTTAGTCTTCTAACACTCCCGTCCTTGAGTAACGCTGTCAAAAACCTTAGGCATCTTTTCGATAGTTTAAGATGAGCCTCAACTGAAATCTAGCTTAACCCCACAACTCATCAAACAAGAACTGTCATGAGGTTAAGCTAAACCACAAATTTAAGCCCAGTAACAACTTGATTTCAGCTTAACCTCACAACTCATCAAACAAGAACTGTCATGAGATTAGGTTAAAATCAAGTTGGACCTAACCTTAAACTACAGAACAACTTGAACCTAACTTAACTCCACAACTCATCAAACAAGAACTGTCATGGGATTAAGTTAAATATCAAGTTGTAAGAAAAGAGCTCAACATTTTTGAATGTAGAGAAGACTGTAGACTCGACCTTCTTCAAGATTGCCCAATGTGGAGGAACAGAATACCAATCATCTTCATCTCACCAAATGCCTTCCAGTAATCTTACATGTAACCCATCAACCCGCAGCGTGCACATGAGACGATAACACACAGCAGAGAATGAAGAATAGACTGACGACTCGACCTTCTTCAGTCTTTAGTATAACACCAAAGTAACAAGTTGAACCACTGATCATCTATAGTATGTATCCTCTTGGATATTAAGCCCTGATCACGTGAACCTGTTGTGCGTCCTTGATGTACACATTCTCTCTCCCCTGATGGTTACGATTAATCAGCCCATGACGTAAAAGCGAAACGATAATACCAAGGTAACAAGTTGAACCACTGATCATCTCTGCGGTTATCAACACCGGAATAACTTCAACTCGGAAGCAGTATAAAGCCCGATCACGTGAACCTGTTGTGCGTCCTTGGTGTACACATTTCTCTCCCCCATGATGGTTACTATTAATCGGAATCATCATCATGATGTGTACATGTAGCCTAATGACGTATACATGAAGCATTGACTAGAACCCTTTGTTACTGATTGTACCAGCCCGTGAGAAGATGTCGATTAGCATTCCATGACCATGTTCTTCAACACCTTGAAAGACGGAGGAAGATGTAGTGTTGGAGAACCATGGTTTGCACGACTCCTGAACTGACGTATTCAGGAGTCGTATGACCATTTCTCAATCATCAACCAACACGTAGATTAATATTCACCCTTTCCCCCCCTCAAAAATTGCATATGCCTGGCAACTGCAATTTTTGATGATTGAACTAGTGAATATGAATACCATCAACGGTAAGCGGCTCCGCTTGACGGTTCTTGAAGACTAACACGTTGTTTATTCACCCTTTCCCCCCCTCTCAAAAATTGCATATGCCTGTCAACTGCAATTTTTGGTTGAATACGTGAATAAAAGTATACTCCAATATGCGCCGATCCACTTGAAGATTGAATAAGCACGGAAAGAGCATGAATCTTGTTGATGAGAATGGCCAAAAATAAGAAGATTTCTCTTCTTCCAAAGATAAAGCGCACTGAAGCGTACACCTTTCTTTTCTTTGAGGAACGAGGCCTGAACTGAGGTATTCAGACGTCATTATGATGAAGAGCGAGGCCTGCACTGATGTGTACAGACGTCATTACTCTCTCTTTACTTCTTCTCTCATCTAACTCGTTACCAACCCCATTATCATTTTGTCGGCTTGACGTCGTGACCACTAATGGAGAAAAACCCAATATGATGAACTTGAGCCTGAAGTAACATAACCCGAACTTGTGACTTAAACTTGTACTAATGCGAGACAAAGAGCGGTGCACAGACTTCGTGCAACATCGAATCCCTAAGTACTCTATACTCTTCAACCAACCAACCATCAAGTATAAGACGTACATCACCTCTTGGATATCCACAACTTCGTGTGACACTGAGCACTACAACGTGACTCCTTAAAGTGATAGTTATTTTGTAAAAGAGAGAAAGAAAAAATAACTAGATATCCAAGTCCTCGTCATTGTAAATGTTGAAAGCTCAACAAGGATCTCGAAGAATCTTCATCCAACCTCCCCGATATCTTCAGATACTAAGTACACGCATCCATGAAATTTCACTTCAGCCTCAAATAAATAATACTGATCTAACGCCGTAGTCACATCTTGTCGATTAACTGCCCCGATCCAGCCATTTGTGATGTTTTGGCTGATCTTTGATAATGGTTTTAACCCGATCATGGTTAAGAGCGCATAGCCCATCATCACGGAATTTTACAAATCTTATGGTTTAAACCGAGAAATAACTTCTTTCGCGGGATTTTACAAAACCAAGAAGAAACCGTGAGACAGTAGCAGATTGAATGTGGCATGACTGATTTGGTTTTGGTGAACATTAGTTTGGGTTAAGAATATCTCGTGAGAATTACAGATCACATCACAACTTTTAAAACCTTTGGCCAACTAACCAACCTTGTACATAGATTAGTGACCACTTGATGAAGGAAACCCGATATACCAATACTGAAACTGAAGTAGAAGTCCCCAAATTTGTTACTTAAGCTTGCACTAATGTTGGAAGAACGGTGTAGAGAATTAATGCTCCAAGCAAATCTCTAAGAGCTCAATACCCAACCAAAGTATGAGACATTAACACCTCTTGCGATTATCGACAACATCAATGACGTGTGACACTGAGTACTCCAATAACTCTTAAGTGATAGTTACCCCGACTGCTGGTAACTAGATAACCCAAGTCTTCAACTTACTTCTTAAGCACGAGCAAGTTATCATTGAAATCATGCATCCAACCAACCCCGACTTCAAGATAAAATAAGTAGACGCCTTCGTGAAATCCAACTTCACTCTCAAGCAAGGAATACCAAATTAACTTCGTGATCATCTTGTGCGGTTGAATAGTCAAAGGGAGAAGAAACATACGCTAATTCTTAGCAGTGCCCATGACTCATAGTCAGTCCTATCAAACAAAGCTGTCTGACCCAGCTACTTGGATGTTATCAGGTGCAGTGCATGGAATAGTTGTCGTACTGTGTACAGGATTTTATAGTTCTTGAGATTTATCCGAGAAATAAATTCAAGAACAAACTCCACAACAGTAAGTGTCAAACTGCTGAAATCTTAGGCAATTTGCTAAGACCCAAACCGCTGAAAGCTAAACCACTGAAACTGGAACCGCTAATATTCAAACCGCTGGAGACTGAACCGATACGATTTGACCCGCTGTAACCGGAACCGCTAAGATTCACACCGCTGGAGATGGAACCGCTAGGAACACGCGCTAATTCTCCCCCTCAAAAAGGGCATGAAATGACCTTTTTGCCAAAGCTGAGAGTCCGTGATGTTTGTGAATTTGTTAGGCATAATACATGGAAAGAGACAAATAAAACTACTGCAACGAAGATGGTGATTAAGACTCTCTTGTAGTAACCCCTCGTTTGTCTCCTCATCAATGGTTTAGCAGATTAAAAATTCCCTGAAGCTCATAATATGCCAAAACCGCTTGATGAAATATGATTAGCTATAGAATGTGTAACAGGTTAAAACACGTCTCTGAACAAACCACCTCCCGTCTTTAAGTCTGACCACCTCTTGAGAAGATCTTGTACTACAATCCCATTAGAAGCTTGAGAAACAACAATCACTTGATGAAGCTTGATAAAGGACAAGTTCGCGACTTATACTTGCACTAAATTTGTGATTTAGAACCTATATTGAGCACAACAACGTAACTCCTTTAAATATAGGTGGTGATATATACCCAACCTTCCATCCTTTATTGTATATATCCACTTCTTGAACATCCAAGTCTAATCACCTTAATCACCTAATCTTGCAAATTGTGATTTAGAACCTATATTGAGCACAACAACGTAACTCCTTTAAATATAGGTAGTGATATATACCCAACCTTCCATCCTTTATTGTATATATCCACTTCTTGAACATCCAAGTCTAATCACCTTAAATACGCTCGAGCAAGGGTCATCAAACATCGTGCGTCCATCCAACCCCGAAATGTTTGAGACACTAAGTACACCAACCCGTGAATTAACAAACTAACCAAGCTACCATAATTTCCCAAACCCTACCGATCTCGTAGCACAAACTAATCCCCGAAAAATAGTCAAACCCCGTAAGTTCTATAATGTCTAAATCCAAATTCAACCTACTTGTCCAAGATTAATTTCACGGGATTTTACTGCTCTTGAGATTTAAACCGAGAAATCGAATCTTTCGCGGGATTTTCTAAAATCAACAAGAGAAACCGTGAAATCAACAAGAACAACTAAGAGTGAAGTGCAATACTGATCTTCGAAATTCAAGTCACAGAAGTCAAGTCACACCTTGATTAAATCGCAGCAAGTCAAGTCACAGATTGTCAGTTTGCAACAGGTCAGGTTGCAATCAACCAAATCACAATTAGTCGAATCGCAAGTGTTAACTCGCAACGTCAAATCGCAACAGGTAGCATCGCAATCAGTCGAGTCGCAACAAGTCAAATAGCAACTTGTCAATTCGCCATTAATCAAATTGTAATTAGTCAACTGTAACTTAAATTGCAAATATCAAATCGCAGGCTCACTCAAATCATAGGCATCACTAGGATAATGCTGCTAAATCTACAACTCTGTAATCGCGTTGACGTTCATAACCCCAAATACTAACCGTGACGTGGATATACTTGTGAAATTTTATGCGACCAAAATACCACACCAAATAATAAAGACAAACAAAAATCTGTGTATCCCAAACAAAGTCCGGTTAACTCATTTTTGTATGTAATGATTTTGGCAACGATTTTAATCCAAGTCCACAACTCCAAACGAAATGCTCGGTTCAATTTGTGAGCCTAAATCCATCAATCCAACCCTACATATAACCATAGGCCCACACGATTAAAGAATAAGCCCGATCCAATTCCATACATACCCTAAAATTACGGTATAAGAAGGAAAATAGCAACCCTAATCACATTCATTTAGTTAACTCCAACCCTAATCACGCCTAAATAATTCGCCCCCATCTCAGTTAACCCACGCACCATTATTTACCTCATCTAATCTCAGACCATCACCCATCATCAACCTCGATTCTCACGAACACAAACCCAATTGACACGAACTTAACCGACCAAGATGTCATCGATTTCTTAAGCCTGACTCAAGATCGCGACATGGCTTCAAGATCCTAGGGGTCTCGGGTAGGTTCTTCATAAGTTGTGATGTTTTTATGTGTTTTTCATTTAAACCGAATAAAAGAAACGGTATAACATTCTTGTTATATTCCGTTCTTTATATTTTGGATATTGAGAAATGAAGGTTATAAACACTTTCCACAGATCGATGATGTCATGTTCTTTTCGTGTTATGATCTGTTAAGATCAATGAATAATTGTGCCACACGAAAATCAAACTGAGATCTTGTTAATAGTTGTTTGAACTAATGATGAGATGGTGTTTGTTTTGTGATTCTGGTATTGGACTAGTGATGTATAGACTTTGTTGGCATGAATTAGACTCGAGTCTGGTGTTATGTTGTTTTGAGGTGTTTTGTTGCTTTGTTGTTCTGTGGTCGTGGTCTTTTCTGCTTCATCATCTTTCTTTTTATCGTTTTGAGTACTTTGACTTTTCTTGACTAGTCAACTGTGGTAAACTGCCAGTCAATAAACCGCCAGCCAATAAACCGCCAGCCAATAAACCGCCAGTCAATAAACCGCCAGTCAATAAACCGCCACAGTCAATAAACCGCCAGTCAATAAACCGCCAGCCAATAAACCGCCAGTCAATAAACCGCCAGTCAATAAACCGCCACAGTCAATAAACCGCTAGGACAAGTCAAACTGCTGTTTACCGATCAAACAGTCAAACCGCTGGAGCATCAAGTCAAACTAGTCACTTTCAGCACTTTTGTCTTCTTTCCGGTTTTGGTTAAGCTCCAAACTGCTGCTCTAGTTTTTGCAAAAAAAACCGCTATTCCATTTTGGTAAACATCCAAACAGCTGGCAAGAATGCTACTAACCCGCTAGCAAGAAATTTTACAAGCCGCTGCCAAGAACACCATTTTGAGCAAGCAACATAAAAAAAAACAAGACAAGAAGCTGGAAACCAAACTTAGATAGACATGTAGATCAAAGTAATATATAACACTAAAATCAAGCAGACCCAACTCTTGACTATTAAAGCCCAAATTCATATATGTTACCAAACCATCACTTAACACAGTGAAGGCCCAATCTTGAAATATGTTAAAATTATAAGACAACAAAAAAACAAATGTTCCTGTCAGTGATTTAATAGCTGTTGTGTTGCGAACATGTAAGCCAAAATGTAAAGTAGTATTAGGTGACCAAAAACACAAACCAGTTAGAACAAAAACCAAAACACCACGATTCGAACTAAACGAAATAAAGATGAGAAAGTATAAACCACGAATCCAAGCACACACAATCAATCGAACCTAACCATGGCTCTTGATACCAATTGTAGGATATGACCATATTGATTGTGTGGATCTATTCGGGTGGCCTTGGATCTTGAAAGATCAAGAAAGCCATTGTGGATGAGTTAGATGGAAGAGATGAAGAAGAGAGAGAGTTGGGAAACTCCGTACAATTAGATTAAAGTGTAAAGTGAGTTCCACCCTTCCCTTGTGTGGGAAGGGTTATATATATAGTACCTAATATTGTGCCCCTAGTGGGCTGTGGAGTGAGCTGACAGTGGGGAAAGCCCCGACCCACTCCACAAATATATTTAACTACACTAATAATACTAATAATACTAATAGTACTAAACTAATATAAATAAGCCTACGAGCTATGTGAATGCTAAATAGATGCTCGGGGTGACCGAGCCTTCATCTGAATATTTATATTCCTAACAGTCTAGCACTTAAAATAAGTACTAACAAATGGGTCCATGGAAGTGATTAACCAACCAATGTGGCTAGCTAATATATCAATATATGTAAAATGGAAGGCCATTTGGTTTAATTCCTAAGGTTGCCTCTTATCACGTGAATACACTTATATTACACGAGTGTGATCTCACTACGGTCTGGTAATGATTTGCATGTACAAGTTCTAGAAGAAATAAGATCACTGACACACTCATAGCAAAAAGATTAGAGCATAAAAGATATATGCTATATAAGAATAGGTTCAAATCCTCACATATTAGTTGAATGGGTTATGGTTGTGCTGTCAATGTTATCAATCCAAAAATGGATTGCAATGCCAATCAGGACACATCTCAAATTTTCAAAAATTGCATGTTTTATTAGTGGATTAATCTAGTTATTCTTTATCAATATTCTCAACGTGCGAAAACAACTAGATCAAAGGGGCAAACAAATTAAAAATAGGCTCAAATTTATAGAAAAATTTAAAAGTCTAGATCATTTCCTATTTCCTCCCCCCACACTTAAGTTTGACATTGTCCTCAATGTTAAGAACGATAAATCATAAAAATAGGGAAATGAAACATAAGAGAAATGATATTGCCTGAGCTTTGGAATAGGAGGATTCCATTTGTTTTCAAGATCAAGCATCCTAACCTGCATAATCATCAAAACAAAAACACACAAAAATGCAAAATATTTTTGTATTTTATTATTCATAATATTAAGGCCCCCACACTTATGGTGAAACCATCGGGGCATAAAAAAAAACACACGGGTTGCCTCCCGAGAAGCGCTAAATTTATTAATGAGTCATCAGCCCGACTCAATCTCTCTTTACTTTTGTGGTTTGTATTTAGGATTCTTTCCTGACGTCTTTGGAATATACACCACATTTCCTTTTACTATTCCTTTTCCAGTTTTATCAATATCATGTAACTTCGCGGTATTGCAAGTTCTAGGGAGAACATCCCAGATGTAACCAGTTTCCGCAGCCCATGGTATTACTTTTTTATAATCGGCTGGAAAAGGTGCCATGAAGGGAATAGCAGTATATTTCTTTTTATCGAGCATTTCAAGTGGAATTTCCTCACTTGACATTTCATTCAATTGCTCCTCATCATGGTATAATTTAATTCGATGTCCATTAACAATGAAAGTTCCACCCTTCTTGTCATATAGTTCAACATATCCGGATGGAAAACCATGTTTTACCACGAATGGACCAAACCATTTGATTCTGAGTTTAGGAGCTTTGAATTTATACTTTGAATTGAACAAAAGAACTTTGTCTCCAGCCTTGAATTCTTTACGGATTCTTAGCTTTCTATCATGATAAGCTTTTGTTCGAGCTTTGTATAGTTTTGAGTTTTCATATGCTTGGAGTCTCAATTCATCGAGTTCATGCAATTGCAAGAATCGTTTTTCTCCAGCGATTTTTAAATCAGGATTACATTGTCTCAATGCCCAGTAAGCACGATGTTCAATTTCAAACGGTAAATGACAAGTCTTTCCATATATGAGTCTGTACGGGGTTGTACCAATTGGAGTTTTATATGCGGTTCTAAATGCCCATAGAGTATCATCGAGTTTCCTTGACCAAACAGAAGGATTATCCTTAACTATTTTTTCAAGTATTCTTTTTAAAGCTCTATTGGTGTTTTCGACTTGACCACTGGTCTGAGGATGGTATGCTGTTGAGAAACGACGGTGGACCCCATATCGTTTCATAGCTTTTTCCATTTGATGGTTGCAGAAATGAGTTCCTCTATCGCTTATCAAAGCTTTTGGAATTCCGAATCGAGAGAAAAGTTTTTTCAGAAAATTCACAACTACTCGTGCATCGTTAGTAGGTAGAGCTTCTGCTTCTGCCCATTTGGAAACATAATCTACTGCAACGAGGATGTATTCGAATTTATGAGATTTAGGAAAAGGACCCATGAAGTCAATTCCCCAAATATCAAATATCTCAGAAACTTGGATGTTTTTTTGTGGCATTTCGTCTCTACGAGAAAGATTACCATATTTTTGGCATGCGTCACAATTCCGCACAAGTGTATGTGATTCTTTAAAAATTGTTGGCCAATAAAATCCCGCATCAAAAACTTTTTTAGCGGTGGTGGATGGTCCATAATGTCCTCCGGTTGGGCCGTGATGACATTCATCAAGAATTTTTCGAGTTTTGGAACCATACAAGCATCTTCTTATTATACCATCGGGGCACATTTTGAATAGATACGGTTCATCCCAAAAATAATATTTTAAGTCTGCAAAGAATTTACTACGTTCAGCATGAGATAGACTTTTTTGTAATATTCCTCCATCTAAATAATTTGCATAATCAGCAAACCATGGAACTTCTTCATTTTCAATTTCCATAAGAGTTTCGTCGGGAAAGTAATCATCAATCTCGTTTTCACCGATTTCCTCTAAATTTGGATTTTCTAATCTGGATAAATGATCTGCCGCCACATTTTCTGCACCTTTCTTATTCTGGATTTCTATGTCAAACTCTTGAAGCAATAAAATCCATCGGATAAGACGTGGTTTTGCATCTTGTTTAGCAAACAGATATTTCATATCTGAATGATCGGTGAATACAATAGTTTTTGATAAAACAAGATAGGAACGAAACTTGTCGAATGCAAAAACTACAGCTAACAGTTCTTTTTTAGTCACTGTATAGTTTTGTTCGGCATTATTCAAGGTTTTGCCAGCGAAATATATAGGACGAAAATGTTTACCATCTCGCTGTCCTAATACTGCTCCAACAGCATAATCACTTGCATCGCACATGAGTTCAAACGGCAACGACCAATTTGGTGAAACCATAATTGGTGCATTTGTTAGCTTGTTTTTTAGTGTTTCGAATGCCTTGATGCACTCTTCATTGAAGTCAAAGACTGAATCTTTTTCAAGCAATTTCGTCCTTGGACGAGATATTTTTGAAAAATCTTTAATGAATCGACGGTAAAATCCCGCGTGTCCCAAAAAACTTCTAACGCCTTTAACGTTAGTTGGGGTGGTAACTTAGCAATAGCATTAATTTTCGCTTTGTCAACTTCGATTCCTTTGCTCGAAATCTTGTGACCAAGGACAATTCCTTCTGTCACCATAAAATGACATTTTTCCCAATTAAGTACGAGATGAGAAGTTTTGCATCTTTCAAGCATTTTATCAAGATTGGAAAGGCACGACTCAAATGATTCTCCAAATACTGAAAAATCATCCATGAATACTTCCATGGAGGTTTCAAGCATATCTTGAAAAATAGCAATCATGCATCTTTGAAATGTTGCTGGTGCGTTACAAAGACCAAAAGGCATACGCCTATAAGCATATGTGCCGAACGGACACGTGAATGTGGTTTTTTCTTGATCAGCTGGATCAATTGGAATTTGAAAGTAACCGGAAAATCCATCGAGAAAACAAAAGTATTTGTTCCCCGCAAGTCTTTCCAACATTTGATCCATGAACGGTAATGGAAAATGATCTTTTCTGGTGGCATCATTTAATTTTCTATAATCAATGCATACCCGCCAACCAGTGATAGTTCTTGTAGGAACAAGTTCATTGCGTTCATTAGTTACGACAGTTGTTCCTCCTTTCTTAGGAACACAGTGAACCGGACTCACCCATGAGCTATCCTCAATAGGATAAATAATTCCAGCGTCAAGAAGTTTGATTATTTCTTTCTTAACTACTTCCTTCATATTTGGATTGAGTCTTCGTTGTCATTGAACAACTGGTTTAGAATCAGTTTCAAGATTTATTTTATGTTTGCAAAAGTTTGGACTTATTCCAGGAATATCAGAAGTTTTCCAAGCAAAAGCTTCTTTATGCTTTTTGAGTATAGAAACTAGTCGTTCCTTTTCATCTGGTTTAAGTTCTGAAGATATGACAACTGGAAGAAGAGAATTTCCTTCCAAAAATGCATATTCCAAATGATCAGGGAGAGGTTTCAAGACTAGATCTACTGGCGGTTCCTCAATTGAGGTTGTAATTCTCATATCATCATTGAATTCCAACTCTTCAAAGTTAGTATTTTCTTCCTCCAAAATTTCTTCAGTGTCAATCTGCATAAATTCAGCGAATTCTCTGTCGAGATCTTCATCACTGATTTGTCCAGATGTGTTATGAATCTTAATTCTTTCATCAAGCAACTCATCGAACGTTTCTTCTGTTATATCATCGATAACATCAACGCTATAACAAGTGTCATCATTCGCATGAGAATACTTCATCGCTTGATTAATCGAAAAATAAATTCTTTCATCCCCAACTCCAAGGTTGAGTTCTTTGTTTTTTACTCGAATGATAGCATCTGCAGTATTTAAGAAAGGTCTTCCTAGAATTAATGGAACTTTGCTATCTTCCTCCATCTCAAGGATCACAAAATCAACAGGAAAAACAAATTTCCCAACTTGAACAAGCATATTTTCAGCTACTCCAACAGGATACTGGATAGTATGGTTGGCTAATCGTATACTCATTCTTGTTGGTTTCAATGTTTTGATTGAAAGTTTCGCATACAACGAGTATGGCATAAGATTTATACTTGCACCAAGGTCGGCTAAAGCATCACAAGTTATTGAATCTCCCAAGGTACATGGAATAAGAAAACTTCCTGGATCACCGAGTTTCTTTGGTAATTTATTCTCAATTATTGCAGAGCAATCTTCATTTAAGAAAGTAGTGGAAATGTTTTCCATTTTGCTTTTATTATTAACAAGTTCTTTCAAAAACTTCCCGTAATTGGGCATTCCAGCCAGAACATCAACAAGAGGAATGTTGATTCTAACTTCTTTTAGTAAATCAACGAACCTTCCATATTTTTCTTCCATCTTTTCCTTCCTCAAACGTTGATGATATGGAATTCTTCGTTTATATGGTTTGAGTGTTGGAGTGGATTTAACAACTGGTGTAGAATTTGGTTCATTTTCTTTAGATTCTTCTTCTACTTCATCCTCACTATCATTTTGGACAACAGGAGTTGTTTGGGTTGGGTTGGGTGGTGGATCATAAGATAGACCACTACGAGTATATACAGCATTCACCTGCTCATTTCTTGTATGAGGTGGACGATAACTTCCAGATGATGATGGTTTCGGATTGGTTTGCGTATTACTTGGCAAGGTACCGGATGGTCTTGCAGCGAGTTGATCAGAAAGATAACCAAATTTGGTCTCAAGATCTTGGATAGAAGCTTGATGATTCTTTTGACCTTGCTCAACCTTGCTTTTGAGCATAAAGAATTGATTTTTCATGAATTTGTTCGTTTGTTTTTGAGCATGCACAAATTCACGCATGGTTTTTTCGAATTCGGATTCTTCATTTTTTGTTTCACGAGAACGATTTTCATCATGAAAAGATGTCTGACGGTTTTCATCACGAGTTTGGGAACGATTATCATCCCTTGGTGGACGATCTTGCCAATCTCGAGAATTCCTACCGTAGTAGTTTCCACGATATACTCCTCCTCGATATCCTCCAGAAACATAATTAGCTTCTGCTTCGGGACCTCCCATGGGTTTATCATCACACTCGGATGAGGAGTGATTTCCACCACAATGAGTACATCCCTCACGTATTTTTTTGATTTCTTTTTGGATACTTTCGAATTTGGAATCAATTTTAGAGGTAAACTCTTTCATCATATCCAAGATTTTGGAATTTTCATTTGTCGCTTCGGCAAATGCAACCGATTTTCGTTGAGGTTTAATTTTGGCATCTTTAGACCAATCAAGCTTAAGAAGTACACGGTCTTCTAGTAAATTGTAAGCTTCATTAGGAGTCTTATAAAGGAAAATTCCTCCGGCATCAAGTATGCCTTGAGTTGCGTCATCAAGACCATGGTAAAAGATTTGGATAATATTACCACGAGACAATCCATACCCATGACAACTACGGAGCATGTTTTTCACTCGAAGCCAAGCTTCAACAAGATTTTCTCCTTCTTTTTGAGTAAAACTACGAATTTCACCCTAGAGACGAACAAACATGGCTGGTGGAAAGAAACGTCCAACAAACGCTCTTCTCATTTGGTCCCAAGTTGTGATCACTCCGGGGCTTAATTCATTATACCAAATTTTCGCTTCTCCGGTGGGAGATGATGGAAAAAGTTTAAGTCGGATTGAATTTGGATCGGTAGTTCCATAACGAAACATGTCACAAATTTCAAGGAAATTGGCGATATGTTTATGTGGATCAGATTTAACTCTACCATCAAATTGGTTGTCTTTACTCATCGAGAGATGATGACCTTTGATAGTATAATTTTCTCCTAGATTCATGGGAATAATTGCGGCTTCGGGTGTAGGAGCTACAACCCTATTGGTATCCCACATGGGTTGATCGTCAGCCATTGGAAATGGTAATTCTTGAAAAAGATTAACGATTGGATGAACTTCGGAAAGGTTTTCAAATGGTGGGTTAACGGTTTTTGGAATTCTTTGATCGGGTGGAATGAATGGATTTTTCTTTTTGCGAAATAAACGTTCGGGATTAGACAATGGTGAACTTAATTCTTCGTTAGAAGAACGAGTGGTCATACACGAGAAAAATGAGCCTATCGAAAAGGATTTAAAAACTAAATTTTTTAAATAAAAAAAAAAAAAAGGCCAAGCCGGCGGTTTGAAAGTGAAACCGGCGGTTTGGTCGAGTTCCGAAAAAGAAATTTGGACAGAAAGCTCAAACCGGCCGGTTTGGATTTATACCGGCGGTTTGGGACTTAAGAAAAAAAAATTTATACGAGCGATACCGGCGGTTTGGGATTAAAACCGGCGGTTTGGGCAAATAGAAGGGTTCAAACCGCCCGGTTTGTGTTTATACCGGCGGTTTGGGAGTGAAAGTTTTTTTTTTTTTTTTTAAGAACCTAAAGAATACGCTAAAGAGTATCAATACTAGTAGAATTAGAGCTAATGAATTATAAGCAAAAACTCACACAAACGAGATCAAATCCCCGGCAACGGCGCCAAAAACTTGATGTGTTTCAAGGGATATGCCCGTTAGGAGTACAAGTTTTAAAAATTTTAACACGATTTACCAATGATTTAAACAAAACACATACGAGCAAGTATACTCGTCCGTGTGTAGTAAGAGATAATTGAGGTAAGCCGAGGTCGTTCACTAGGATTTGTTTTGTTTGTATGATGTGAAATTTTTGTGAATAAAGAGCAATCCAACTTATCGATTCTAATTAGCAAGCAAATGAAAATGATTTAAATTCAATAATTAAAAGACTACACTTACCTAGACTAGTTTGCACAATTCCTTTGACATGATTATGAAATTGGTTCCATTTGATTATGATCAACAAATTAGATGGTGTTCTAATTCGATTAGTGGTGTACTAATTATATTGTTTCCCATACTTTCAATCCTCGTCAAGATTTAGAGATTATAAAAAACAATATTTCAAAATTGATCAATCCAAGATTAACACAACTCAATTACCCGATTCGCTTTCGTTTCACAAATAATTAACAACCACCCTATTTAGTTTTCCAAGTTAAATTAAGTTTCTTATGAAATGGTCAATACATAAGGTAGAACCCTCATAGAAAAAGGTTTACAACTAATTTACTAACAATGTCTTTTTCAACCCAATACATTATTAGAAATTACCCAAACTTAACAACTCTTTGGTGGAGAAAACTCAAGATAGCACAATTCGTTCTTAGTGTTAACTTTTCTTTTGTGTTAGAACCAATAAGTCATAATCAATCAAATAAATCATAAATCAAACATCATCTAGGCAAGTGCATAAGGCACTTAGCCACTCATGGTAAACAAAGTAATAACCATAAGAAATTTATCACTAGTAAACATGATTGAATAGTCTTACAAAATGTTGTAATGATGATTACAAGTAATGAAGAACACTTGTGAAATGATAAACAATGATCCTTGCTTAATTGAAGTTATGATTGGTACGAGTTTAGCTTCCTTTTTCTGCGTTTTTCTTCTTCTTGTCGCCCCAAATGTAAGAGAAAATGGTGACAGATTTTTGTTGTAGTTGATTGTGTATTGTCTTCTCTTTTTTTCTATGTGTATAGGGAGATTACCCTTGGCCAACAAGCATACATCTTGGGCTCCAAGTGTCATAATGTTGGAGTTGAGTTAATAGATGAGTAATGACACTTAACTCTTTCTTTTAATGCAACTTAGAAGTCTTTAATATTGTTGGACCTAAGGTTTGGATACTAAACCTTAGGCATGGAAGTGACTTCTTAAACCTTAGGTTTGAGATAGAAACCTAGGGTTTAGAATATGATCTCTAACATTTATCTTTTCATGAACTTTTTCTTCAACTTGAAAACCATTGTAATCTTGATTTTCCATCTTTATCAATCCTTCCAAAGCTTTTATTGTGAGACGATTCCTACATTTGTGCATAAGCTCTTGATTTGACAACTTTTCCACATCTTTTAAGCTTTTCCTTGAACTTGATCGCACCTGAACTAAAATACATCTTTTGCACTTTTTAAGCATAATACGTTCATAAATTCAACCAAATACAATGCATAAATATAGAAATAACGCGACTAAAACATGTTAGATTTGAGCATTATCAAGGTATACGTGGCACAACCTCCAGGATTCATTGACTTCGCAAAACCTGATTATGTTTATAAACTCAAGAAAGCTTTATATGGACTCAAACAAGCTCCCAAGGCTTGGTATGATCGATTAAAAGCATTTCTTATTAAACATGATTATTCCATGGGAATGGTAGATAACACTCTTTTCACGAAAAAGAAAAGCCCAAATCTCATCATTGTCCAAATATATGTCGACGACATTATATTCGGATCGACTTGTCAGGATATGTGTGATGAATTCGCCAATATCATGCATGATGAGTTTGAGATGAGTATGATGGGTGAACTTAATTTCTTCCTAGGATTACAAATAAAACAATTAAAAGATGGAATTTTTTTTAATCAATCTAAGTACATTAAGGAAATGCTTAAGAAATTTGGATTAGAAGACGCTAAGCCCATGAAAACACCGATGTCTACGGAAGTAAAACTCACAAGAGATGAAGAGGGTGAGTCCGTAGAAAACACTAAGTATAGAGGAATGATAGGTAGTTTACTATACTTAACGGCAAGTAGACCGGATATCATGTTTAGTGTCTGCCTTTGTGCTCACTTTCAAGAGGATCCCAAAATCTCTCACCTAGAAGCGGTTAAGCGTATCTTCCGATACATTAAAGGCACTATACACTTAGGATTATGGTATCCTAAGGGATCCGGCATAGAAACCATCGTCTATGCGGATTCGGATCATGCGGGAGACTACGTGGATAGAAAAAGCACTAGCGGAATTTGCACATTCATGGGATGTTGCCTAACATCTTGGTTCTCGAAGAAGCAAACTACTCTTGCTATTTCTACCACAGAAGCCGAATATGTAAGCGCTGGAAAGGCATGTCAACAAGCACTATGGATGAAACAAGCTCTCGTAGATTATGGCATTAGGTTAGATAATGTCCCAATTATGTGTGACAACAAAGGTGCTATAGATTTAAGTAAGAATCCCGTTCAACACTCTAGGACTAAACATATAGAAATACGCCACCACTTCCTCCGCGATAACGTTCAAAAAGGAAACATATCTATAGAAAAGGTTGCATCGGAAGATAACTTAGCAGACATATTCACTAAGCCCCTTAAGCGTGAACTTTTTAACCACTTACGTTTAGGTCTAGGGATGATGGAACAAATTGACTGAATTTTCTGCATTTTTGGTACAATTTTTTTTCCAGATGGGCGGACCCCTTAATGTTATAAAGGCGGTCTGTCTGTAAAATTAATTTTATTTTTCTCCTCTCATCTGAGTCTAGGAATCTGTTTTGCACAAAACAAAAGATTGGGAAATATTTTTCTTGCATAAACATATTTATAAACAAAACCCAATCTATTTTCTACAAATCATTCTCACATCTAGGAAAACACATGAAAACCATTTTCCTTACATTGTTGAATAATGCTAAAAACATTTTTTTTTCATGCATAAGATCTCACATGAATTGTCAAAGTATATAATCTAATATATATCTTTGATATTCATATATTGAGCAAAATCAAATCAAGGAGACCTTGGATTGTTTCTTAGGAAATTTTTGCATTTAGGAGTCGAAACAATCACATCTCCACATTTGTTGCATATAGGCACACACTAGAACAATCTTATTAATCACATCCTCACAATTGTTCCATCACCTATTCCCCATTAGTTTCTAGTGCCTTTGCTCCATTACCCTTGCCTTAGATGATTAATTGCCTTAATTCTCTAAATTGCTAGACATAACTTATTTCTTGCTTATTTGTTTAACATATATGCCATGCATGCTTAATATGTTTCTCTATTGCCTCAAAGAGTGGGACTTGCCTAAAACCAGAAGCTCAAAACATAGCCATCCTCACCTATTTCTGTAGAAAACCCCATTTCTGGAACCCAGAAAGGTACCAGATGGGCGGCCCCCTTAATTCATAAGGCGGCCCCCTTAATTATTAAGGGGACCGCCCATAATTAAGGGGACCGGCCATCTGCTGGTTGGGTTCACAGAATCTTTTTCTGCTTTTTAGCCCATTTGATCCTATACTTCCCCAAAATTCACAAACACATTCTGTCCTAATCACCCAACAAGCCTATCCATTCCTAAACAACACAAATCCTCCACTATAAATAACCCCATGTCTCACCACATTCAATCATCCCATCATGTCTTCTCCTATCAACCCAAAACCAAAAACCTTAAAGCTAGCAAGGATGACCTTAAAACCCGGGTGGAAAAGAAAACCTCACCCTCACCACAAGCCCATCACAAATGGTGCGACTAGACAACCAACACCTCCATCATCATTCATCCCCAACTACTCTCCAAGATCACAACCTCATTCCATTGAACCATTTCACAAACCCTATCATTTTGGCCAAACATCCACATTCATTCCAAACTACTCCCCTAAACATCAAACCAACTTCAATGGAATCCTTGAAAACCCTCATCACCTTGGTCAAACATCAAACCTTTCCTCATATCATACACCCCAATACCATCCATTTCTACCAAATAACCAAATCCCCATTCATGAAAGGCAAAAGCTTCATGAAGAGATTAACCAAATCCATGATCTTAGTGATCTCCTTGCTATGCACCTCACACAACGCAACAAGGGACAACCTCCATCCTCACCTTACTCAAATTGCCTACCCCACTCTTTTAACTTGGATCAAGTTACAAACCACACCCACTATTGCCCTTGTTTCATCTTCCTTCAAAAACAAATTCTCCACTTAAGTGAAGATATTTCTTGGATCGAATATCTACTCACTCGTCCTCATCCCATTCCTCCCCGACAACGATATAACATCACTGGATCCGCTCCATTTCCCTCACCATCACATAACTAAAACCCATCCACATACTTTCCGCCTCAAAATAAAATCCCTTACCCTTTTGTGTCGCAAGCAAGTCCAATCGCTCTCTTTGGCAATATGAGGACCATTAGTGTTTCTAGTTATGTTGTAATCGTTATGTTTTAAGTATTTTATGTAATGTAATGATGATTCATATGTTATATATGATCATCTTGAATGAATAAATTAGTTGGTTGTTCTAAATATTTTTGCTATGCATATATATGTATCTTGTGTCTCCTAACTTGTTTTTGCAGCCAAGATTTCCATAGCTCGTCTCCTTGGTGCCCTCGAACGAGGGGGGTAAGCATCAAGGGGGAGTTTTCGTCCCGATAAATTTCACGTCTAAATTTGTCGGCTTAACCTTTTTGATTCTACAGAAAGGGGGAGAAGTGAATATAAACTCACCAAATACTTGTCCAAAAATAAACTTTTGGATTTAATGAGTTTAGGTTTTGTAATCATCAAAAAGGGGGAGATTGTTGACATAAATAATGCCTAAAAACATTATCAATATTTATTCATATCTCTATGTTTTGATGATCACAAAATGTAAACTCATTAAAACATAAACTTATAAAATAAACAAGTACTTAGTTGTAAATATTCACTTCTACAACTAAAATCACTTAAGGTATAAATGAACTAATGCTTAATGCATTATATGATCAAAGGAACATTTTCTTAAACACTAGATTTTTTATAAAATGTCAAAAACATTTTATATTTTTTAGAAAAACATTTTTGGTAATAAATAAAAAGGTTTAATTCACTATAAATTTATGAATTCAAATTTTTAACCAAAATCAGTAAAAATGTTCCAGAAAAACCTTCCCCACAAAAAGACAAAACTGGGCAACGGCTGGCAAGGGCGGCCCCCTTAATTATGCTAGGCGGCCCCCTTAAAATTAAGGGGACCGCCCCCATATTTAAGGGGGCCGGCCACGCTCCAGTAGCTCCCAGCTGTCCAGTTTTTCTGCCTATAAATACCAGCCTTCCCCTGGATTTTTACTCACCTTTTGCACACTAAAACTTTCTGTTGTAGATCTCATTTCATATCTTCAAAAACCCTTTGATCATATAATCTTAAGCTTTGATTTCCAAGTGATCCAAGCTTCCTTCATTCAAGTGCAAGAGAAGAATACTCCTTCAACAACTAGAGAAGAAGTATTGCAACTTAGATACCTAAGTTGTTTGTGTCATCATACATTTGTACATAAGTTGTGTATTGTTGTTAGATAGTTGTGTGAATAATTGTTTGGGATAGGTTAGAGTGTTAATAGTGAAGTTGTGAAGTTAAGGTGTATTAGAAGTAAAGGTGTGAAGAAGTAGAATTGTACATAGGTTGTGTTAGGTTGTGAAGAAGGTGTGAAGTCATAGTAAATGAGTTGTGAAGAAGTCGTGAACAAGTCGTGAAGAAGTCGTGGAGAAGTCGTGAAGAAGTCGTGAAGAAGAAGGTGTGATTAAGTCGTGTATAAGTTGTGAGATTGGTTCTAGCTACGATTAGAACTCGACATTTAGCTTTGTGTCGTTAAGCCGGTGTAAGCTAAAGTTGTGTAAGGTTTTCTCCGCCATAAGGGAGCTTGTTGACATAGTGAAGAAAACTCTCGAGTTGGGTGCTCGGGGAGTGGAGCAGGGCAAGGAAGGTGTCCTTGTAGCCGAACCACTATAAATCTCTTGTCTCTCGGTTAGATCTTTCCATCTCTATCTTTCAGTTCATTTTATTACCTTACTTGCATTGCTTATTTATATTTATTTATATATATATATATATTGTTCATATTGTTCAAGAGTTGAGATCATATAAACTCGAATCTAAGTTTTAAAAAGTAAACAAAGTTTTCACAATAAAAATTTAAAAGGACATAAAACTATTCAACCCCCCCTTCTAGTTTTCCACACAACAACCTCAGTCAACTACACTTAAATCGAACCAAATTCAATCAAATCTCAATTCGAAACTAAATCAACGAAGCTGAAAAGGAAACAAACAACAACAACAAATTACAAGAACTACTAAATCATTAGTTTTAAGATTACACAAAAACTAATCCTATTACAATCTCTGTTAACCAACACAAATTCAACACTCTCCTAATTCCGCCCACTCATATATCTCACCTTTCAAATCACTAATGATTCACGAGCTACAATCCACCTTCGATCTTTCTTTCGATTTTGAAAAACAAAAACATAACCATTCACACTTACTTGTGATCTTGCTTGAAAGATCTTAATAGCATTTTTATGATCCTTGTGTGTTCGTCGACTGTGAACAAAGTCTAGTGGTGTGATTGTGATTCGTATTTCTTCTGAATATCAAGTGGTCCTTGTGTGTTCGTGCTTTGTGAATCGTTTTTTTTTTAGATACAAAAGGAGAGGTGACGAATTTTGTTTGGGATTATCTTTGATCTGTGGTTTGACTGCGTTATTTTTTTTGGAAGATTAGGGTTCATGTGAGATAAAGGTGGCGGATTTATTCTTAAAAGAGATTAGGGTTACTTTGTGTGCCTCTTATACCGAAAAGTTGGATTAATTAGTCTAGTAGTGGGCTTGAACTGGATCTGCTCTTGGGCTATGAGTAATTGAACATTGGGCTTATTTTTTTCCTTTCTAACTGATAACACAAGGATGAGTTAGGTCTAGTTAGTATAAGTGTTTGTCTAGACGAAATATTATTGAGCCAATTGTTCACAAGGACGAATTTGTTGTTGGGGATAAACATTTGTGGTATAATTTAGGACAACAACTTTGATTGAGCTTCAAGATTCCGTGATTGATGATTAGTTTGAGTTGAGATATTTTTGGGTTTATTGGACATAGTGGTAAGCTACGAGGTTTATTCGGATTTCAACACACGAGTGTTGTCAGAGATTCACCGTGTCTTGTATACTTCATCACTTAAATTCATTTCAACCACACCGAATCATAATCTAACAACTGCTCACAAAGCCTAATCATCAAATCGATCCAAATTCTTTTTAACACATTCAAGTATTCATTATCATTTCACGGTTTATTCTTGAGTTTTGTAAATTCCCGCGAAAGAATCTATTTCTCGGTTTTAATCATAGAATTGCAAAATCTCGTGCATGTTTATATCATGTCTACTACTTCATATTCCTTCATATCTGAGGTACTCAAGTTGTACGACACATATGATAAACAAAAGGTTTCCAATTCTGTACAACAAATAAACGTGGGTGATGCTGATAATACTAATGTGGAATCTTCGTGCCCGAATTTGCAAGAGAGAGAGTTGATTCAGTCACTAAGGTTACCTAATGCAAAGGAAAGTTGCATTGAATGTTTTTGATTACTTCATTCACATCTCAAGGTTCTGTTTGAAAAACCTGAATACGTGATGGGTTACACACGGGCTTTCACAACACTCTTTGGTCAAGATGTTCATGATTTCACAGTCAAAATGACTCTATATTTGGATCAACTTGAACAACAACTTGACAAAGGAGAATTCTCTGAAGATAGATCCATGGCTGCCTTTTGGGTGATCAACAACCAAATCCAAGTGTTCATTGACTCGCAATACACTGAGAACTATGATTTTGACAGTGAAATGACGAAAAAGTGTTTTGCTAACTACACTGGTACCGAGGTTGACGTGTTCAGAGTTACATTACTCCAACTTATGAGTAATGTTAAGGGGTTCATTAATGAAAGAGCACAACATATTGAAAATGGGATAGAGTCAGATAAGCATGGTGATAACAACAACTCAGGAACTGATATCATGCTTAATGAGGATACAGATCTCAAACTATCTGCTGAGGTACATCTGTCTGATCAACATAATGTTCTTCCTAATGAACAACAACATACTGATCAAATTAAACCTACTTATGACACACATCTGATGGAAAAGACTGATAGCAATATCACCTTTGATTCATCAAATATGAGTTATAAGGGGGAGAGATTGATCAGGATGCTGAACATGATGATGCGTCAAGTTCTTTGCCTACGGCTGAGTTTTCCAAATCAAATGATATGGTTGAAAAGGATGTTTATAATGAACTGTCAAAAAGGTTTTTACAGCTTGAAAAACATTGTATTTCTCTTGAAATTGCAATGCAACAAAAGGAAGAAAGTTTTCAAACTAAACTACCATGTAAAAATCTGGAACTCCCTCAATTCCGTGAATTTTTTATGATAAATGATTTGAAAGCTCAGCTGCAAGCCAAAAATGTGACGATCAAAAACCTGAAAAATAGTTTGTCAGAGATGCGTGAAATGTGCAACGAAGTCAAGGCTAAACATGACAATAATACTGAATTAGAACATAAAGTGACTAAATTGTTTAATGAAAATGAGTCATTGAAAATTCATTGCAAAGAACTGTGTGATACAATCAAAGAAACGAAAACTAATACTGTAGAGCAAACAACCTCTTTGATTGCCAAAAATGATGAATTCAAAGCTCAACTTCAAGAAAAGGGTTTTACAATTGCAGCATTGAAAAACGAGTTAAGAAAAGTGACAGGAAATGGTGTGAACACTAAGTTTGCAAAACCATCAATCTTGGGGAAACCACCACTTAGAAACCAATCAGTTGTTAGACAACCGACTGCGTTTAAATCTGATGAGTGTGTAAATACTCATCATTTTATACCCATAATAGACACTGAAATGACCTAAAACACCTGAATTATACTGCAGATATCCTTGTTTTGTGTTTTATGTGTCTCAGGTACTGAAGGATTGAAAACAGAACGAAAACGAGCATTTTTGGATCGACTTGGCAACAATTGTGCATTTGATCAAGTGAAGACGAAAGTCAAAGACAGAGTCAAAGTCAACCCCCAAAATACCAAAATGACACAAGTGGTCCCTGGAAATAATTTTCTGAATTGGCATGATTAGTCCTTGGATTTTCAGCATTGTACAACTTTGGTCCCTAAGATTAAACCTAAAATCCAAATCTAATCCTAATCACTAAACCCAGCCAACCCAATCCTAAAAATAAACCCAACCCACACTTAATCTAAACCCAGCCCAACCAAAACATTTCCCAAGCCCAATCCCCACCAATAACCCAACCCGACCCCTTAGTTAACCCAGAAGGTTTGACTTCGGTCAAACCTTCTTCTTCAATACCACCCCGCCAAAAACCATACCACCATACCCACAGGTTTCTCTGCATCCCCCATCACACCACCCTCCTCCTTCCCAATACACTTCACCTAAAAGCCAAGAAGCATTTATTGCTTCTTCCTCCCCCCCCCCCAAGTTACCTGTACACAAGTGGGTTTCCCACTCACCCTTTTTGGCGCCAAAATCAGTTTGAAGGGCTGAGATCACTTCAAAGCAATCCAATGGGTGGGATTTGTTCGGAATTGAGGAGAGAGTCTTTTTGGCTTGCTATATAATGAAATGAAGACACAGAGAGAAGACTGTCTCTGCTTTAGACCATTCGTAGTGTAATTTACTCTTAAGTCAAATTTAGAATAAGCTTTTAGTTGTAATCAATCTCATGTTATTGTAATTTCACATTTCAATTTCAATTTCAGCTTCAAAAACCTTTGTACTATTTCAATTTTAATTCAAGTTAATGTTAAGTCATTTGATTCGAATCAGTTGTTACTAAGTTTAAAAGCTCCTATTTCCAGTTTAAGTAAGCTAATATAAGCCTGTGACAGCTTATTGTTAGTTTATTATCACTTAATTCAGTTTAAATTTTAAAAGTCAAGAAAAAGTCAACAATAAGCCATAATAAGCAGTTGTGTGGAATAAGCTGTTCTGGAAAGCTTAATTGGGTTTATAGCTTGGTTCTGACAAGCTAGGCTTATCCCTGATCAATTTCCTTTGTCTCATATTCCAATACAATTGTAAGCAATTTTCTAGTTTTTGCATTACTTTCTATTTCACTGTTCTATAGCTTAATTTTAGCTTATTATAGTCTTTTCCTGCTTATTAGTAGTTTGTAAGTGCATTTCATCAATCTCATCAGTGTTTAATAACTTTTGTTTCATTTTCTTAAAAAACTTAAAAAAAAAAAAAGAGCCAAAAATAGCTTATTAGTGATAACTTATTCCTAGTGCTTAATTTCCTTTGATTTCTGCTTTTCTAGACTTAACATAGCTTAATTTATATTTGTCTTTCCAAATCATAGCTTTAAATAATATGTCTTAGTTTGAAAATCATAACAGACCACACAAAGGACTGTTTGGTTTAGTGCTAAAATGGGTCATTTGGGGTATTCACTGTTCAATTGCATTTTCTCTAAGTTTGATCTTGGATAAATGAGCTTGTATAAGTTGTTAGTACAAGCTTTTAGCCTGTTTTCAAAGATTTTTAAGTTTTGAGTTGACTGTGATAAGTATAGAAATTGTTCTGATCAAATAAGCTCATTATAGCCATAAGCTCTTTTGGTCCTTTTTCTTTGCATTTCTGAGTCTCTTTAGGTCAGTTTAATAGATTCGCAAAAGATTGGATTAGTCTCTTTTGGTTTGTGCATGTTTCCATTTAGACTGATCACTCAGAATAACATTTGCAGACCAGCACATGCTGAGCTTTTCTCAGCTTTTTCATTGGTTTGAATCTGCTTATCCTCTTGACCTTTGTTCTTGAAATTTGGTTTTCTTAGAGTTAGTATTATTGGCTTTTAGAATCTGAGTTTGGTTTTCAATTTTTAGATCATTAGCTAGCTTATAATTTGTCTGCAATAAGCCCACTTGAACCTGTCCAAGCCTGCAACTAGTTTTTAGTTCCTAGACCATCTGATCTAGGGCCCAATTGGGGTTTAATTGGGTTGTTAGAATTAGGGATTTTTGAATTTTAGTATAGCCTGTAGTACCAGGAAGGTTTTTCCCCCATAAGTTCCCACTTTTCTGCTTATTTGAAGTGCTTAATTTGATCTGCAAGTTGGGGATTTCCCTGTTATTTCTGCATAATTAGTGAATCTGCCCAAGTGCTTATTGGCTTATTTCCTTAGGTTATTTGAGTTTATTCAGTTGTTTTATGCTTAATTAAGTTGTGTGAACTATTTCTGAGCCTTTGGTAATTTTTAGAGCTTTTTAGCTTATTTTAGTGCTTATTTCCAAACTGCTTATTAGCCCATTTGCTTATTAGGGTTTAGATAAGTTTTGATTTTATTTTTCCTAGAGTCAGAATAATATTTTAGATTTACCTTGAATTTTTTAGAATTTTCCAAAGTCATTTACTATTTTTAACCTTTTAATTAGTTTTTAATAGTTTTTAATTCATAATAAAAAATATAAAAATCAAAAAAATATAAATCTTTTTTCTAAAATTTTCTTTTGTCATTTTTAACTTAGGAAAAATAATTTGGTACTTGTAGGATTTATTTTTATAGATTTCACTTTTTAATCCCGTTTTAGAATTCCCGTAACGCGTTTTTAGTTTAATTTGTTTAATCTTAATTTTCCAATGAGAATTTGTTTCTCATTTGTTAATTAGAATTAAAAAATCAAAATTCTATATCCCAATCATCAGTCACTCTAATTCCAAACCTTAAACGATTGTCCATTCACACCTCGTTGGGACACGACCCGGGTAATCACTTACCTGGTATCACACATATCACAAACGTGAGTTTTTGCAAGTTAGCCTTTCTCCTAAAGGGTTGATTTGTCTTTATTCACGTGTATCCGTCTGATCTTATTTATATATACACTTTTGCACGGATCAAATTTTGGCGCCGCTGCCGGGGAGGTTGTGTTGCGACAATATCGTTGAGATTTATAACGATTAGTGATTTGAGATCCTTCCTTGTGAAGTTTCCACTTTCATAAAACCATATAAAACACAAAAATATTTTTCTTTTCTTTTATAATATAATATCATATAAAAATAAAAACCCAAAAACATTTTCCGTTTTATTGTAAAATAAAAGATAAAAGCAATCCCAATATAATATTCCTCAACTTGGAGTATTATCATAATAAGTTCCCAAACATCAGATTAAAACTTGCCTTTGTGTCGCTTGCGAATTCGGCTCACCTTTGATTGATAAACAAACTCTAACGGAGGTTTCAGGAGGTTTGACATTAAATTGTCGAACCGAAAGGAGCGGGTTTTTAAGGAGCATTTATTGCCCACCTTTGCTCCTCCGCCACTCTGTGCGTTTATCTTTTAGAGAGCTACCGTACGCTTGTTTGATTTAAGGTTTAAGTTTCCAAAAAAAAAAAAAAAAAAAAATTGAAAAACCAAAACCCAAAAATATTTTTCTTCACCCCCTATCCGTTTAATTCTTTTTCTTTATGTCTTCATCTTACCACTATGGTTGTGAATGGTGTGGAGGTCCTCATAATGGTGGGAATTGTCCAGGTTGTAGCATTGTAAATTCGGAAAACGGGTTTGTCTATGACCAAAATCCCTACAATGAAACACCCGACTTTTTCAACCAGCCCCCACACCATGAGATGGAAACATATTCTTGTGAACATTGTGGAGGTCCACACCCAAGTTTTGATTGTCAAGCAGGAAATACGTCTGTCTATGAACAAGATCCATGTAATCAAAACTTCGGGTATGACCAATATCCATATGATTCACCGAATCAGTCACAGCAAATGTATTGTTGTGAGTACTGTGGTGGTCCACATTATGAATCCGATTGTCAAACGAGGACCCCGCTTGTCTATGAGCATGTCCCTTGTAACAATTACGACTATTCTTGTCATGACCAACCTCCACAGTATCAAATGATTCAACCTCAGCCATCTCCTCTTGAAGAATCTCTTGAAAATGTATTCCAAAAACTCCAAAATATGATGGATACACTTAATGATTTGGCTGTTAAACATGCCCAAGATGATCGTTATGGTAAATCTATGGAAGATTTACTCACCGAAGAAAAAACAGCTAGAATAAATTCCAGATATCTTCAAACTTTCATTTGCGATGACGATGATGAAGATTCTATGTGGGGAGTTTGCGAGAATTCATCAGCTGCAATTACACCTGTCCAGAAAAGGCAGGAAGACAAGACTATTGCAGAATTGCTAGCCGACGAGCAAATGGAACGTATAAAAGCCATTTATGCTAGCAATATTGATGAGGAGGACAACGAGGAGAGTGCTATTCCTTTGAATAAATCCATTTTTCAACTCCCTCAGTCCATTGTAATCACACCCTTCTTACAGTCTATGGACTCCGAGGACTCTCTTATTATGGGGGATGAGCATATTAGCACTATTCCTGAAAAAGAATCGGACGAATTCATAAAGTCTAGTGCTGAGAACCTTATCCCAATCCCAAGTGAGTCTGAGGATATGTCCGACTGTGAAAGTGATTGTTCTTTTCGTAGTGATCAACCTCTTGACACTACTGATGATTTTTTCGGGACGTTTTCTAACCCTCTTTTCAATTCAAACGATGAATTTTTCGGGATTTTCTCTAATCTCCTTTTCAATTCAAATGATGATTTTTCCTCTAGTGATGACGAATCACTTTCTGATGAGGACGTTCAAAATGAAAGTTTCAAAGTCTATTCGAATTCTCTTTTTGAATTTGACGATGAGTACTTTTCTAGCAAAATAAATCCTCTCTTTGATGAAGAGTTAGAAAACGATGAGGTCAAGGACTCTATTATTCATAAACTTGATGATGTGACCTCAACTCTTAAACCCGATATTGATCTTTCTCCGACATATGTGACATTTCCCGTTGAGGATCGCCATTATATTGACTTCACATATGTCGTTCGAGTTTTTCTACCTTTCTGTGCTTATAAGGTAGCTTGTCCTTTCCCTCACTCGTTTGGGAATGAAGACAAAGTTTTTGACCCCGACATCTCTTTTGAGCCGGATGTATCTCATCGGAGTGGATCTTTCAAGAACTTCAATGTTTATCGAAACATTTTGAATGAAAGTCCGATGGAGATTGTTTCTTCCACTTGCTTCCCCATGAACCAATGAATTCGGGGTCGAGTCAAGCTAGTGACTCGGTTAACAAAAACATTAGCACCACATGGGTAAACACCCATGTTTCTGACTTCTTTCTATTTTCTGATACTAAGTGTGGGGGGAATTCCTCTACTGTGCTTTGTTTGTGTGTTGTTTGCAGGTTTCCCTTGGATTGTGATGATTGTCGCGCCTGTTTTCAATCCAGCCGCCCAATATCCTATCCTTTTGCTAACGATTATCTAGGGATATCTTTTTAATCCTGTTTGTGAAAATTGAGATTTCTTTCACACACTTGGCTATTAGTCTTACCTTTTTACGTTGCAAGTCTCGGCATAATAGCCGGTACTTTGAATATTGAGGGCAATATTCAATTCTAAGTGTGGGGGAGAATTCTCTCGAATTTTGTCACATATGTACCTTCTAGTGCCCTAGTACCCCCGTTTTGGCCAAAATTTTAAAATTTTTTCGTTTTTTATATAAGAAATTGCAATAAAAAAGAAGA
The DNA here is from genome assembly GCA_021014915.2 of Artemisia tridentata subsp. tridentata. Lineage (NCBI taxonomy): Eukaryota > Viridiplantae > Streptophyta > Magnoliopsida > Asterales > Asteraceae > Artemisia > Artemisia tridentata. The sequence goes on along the minus strand of CP139504.1, from coordinate 330,945,369 downwards.
AATGTTTAGTCTTGATTAGGTTAGAACAAAGGGAATCCCGACTCTGCCAGAGTATTGATCTGGCTGCTTCCTTAACTATTAGACTAAGGTTTTACGATATGTGCAAATGAAAATGCTAAGCGTAGAATAATTGGTTTTCTTTAGAGCTTATATAAGTCATCTATGGCTTTTCCTCCCAGGAGATAACTAATCTGACTTAATTAGTGCTTATTTTCAAACTTTTGAACACACAAAAATCATTTTTCTTTACGATTTTGAAAAATTCTAGTTCAAAGCTTTATTTAACCTTCAGAACAAGCATATGTCATAATAATGTAAAAGTTAAGTAATAAATAAATGTGCTAAAAAAGCTAAGGTTCAAGATCGGCCCTTGGATCCTTATTTCCGGAAGGCGTTTAGGTCTTGGCTACCCTCTTACACCGGCCCTTGGACCCTTAATTCTGAAAGGCGTTAAGGTCTTGGAACTCTCCGTTGTAACGGCCCTTGGATCCTTTATTCCAGGAAGGTTTAAGGTCTTGGTTCCCGTGAAACTCCGTTAGTTTATATTGCACAAAGTTAAGTTAAAAAAAATGAAAAAAAAATAAAAAATGAAAAAAATGAGAAAATAAAAATAAAATTAAATGGAATGATATTGCAAAATGCAATAAATTTTGAAACTTGCTTGTTGTGAATTTTAAATCTATCTTTCAACTAGTATTAGTCAAAGTTTTATAAAAACGTCGATTTTTGTTTTCAAAAATTTGAAAATCAAGCACTGTCACCTAAACTTGAATATATATGCGGGAGTGAAAAGTTAAGTTTCGGCTTACATAGATTATTGATATAAGTAGTGTTAGCATTTTACAAAAGCATTTGCACATTGAGTTTAAGCTTAGTTGGGAGTATAAAAAAGAGGATGACGATTACAATTCCCTGGAGACACCCAGTTTGTGTGAATCCTGTTCCGTGATACCATTTTTGTAAATCAAGCGTGTTATATATTTTGTTCTAAGTTTAAATTTCTTGCATTGTATAAAAAATCAAAACGGGGTATACTTGGTATTCTTTTGATCCTTTCATTACTTTATATGATCGGATTGCTAGGGACTAGCAATAGCTTAGTGTGGGGGATTGATGAGTGTGTAAATACTCATCATTTTATACCCATAATAGACACTGAAATGACCTAAAACACCTAAATTATACTGCAGATATCCTTGTTTTGTGTTTTATGTGTCTCAGGTACTGAAGGATTGAAAACAGAACGAAAACGAGCATTTTTGGATCGACTTGGCAACAATTGTGCATTTGATCAAGTGAAGACGAAAGTCAAAGACAGAGTCAAAGTCAACCCCCAAAATACCAAAATGACACAAGTGGTCCCTGGAAATAATTTTCTGAATTGGCATGATTAGTCCTTGGATTTTCAGCATTGTACAACTTTGGTCCCTAAGATTAAACCTAAAATCCAAATCTAATCCTAATCACTAAACCCAGCCAACCTAATCCTAGAAATAAACCCAACCCACACTTAATCTAAACCCAGCCCAACCAAAACATTTCCCAAGCCCAATCCCCACCAATAACCCAACCCGACCCCTTAGTTAACCCAGAAGGTTTGACTTCGGTCAAACCTTCTTCTTTAATACCACCCCGCCAAAAACCATACCACCATACCCACAGGTTTCTCTGCATCCCCCATCACACCACCCTCCTCCTTCCCAATACACTTCACCTAAAAGCCAAGAAGCATTTATTGCTTCTTCCTCCCCCCCAAGTTACCTGTACACAAGTGGGTTTCCCACTCACCCTTTTTGGCGCCAAAATTAGTTTGAAGGGCTGAGATCACTTCAAAGCAATCCAATGGGTGGGATTTGTTCGGAATTGAGGAGAGAGTCTTTTTGGATAGCTATATAATGAAATGAAGACACAGAGAGAAGATTGTCCCTGCTTTAGACCATTCGTAGTGTAATTTACTCTTAAGTCAAATTTAGAATAAGCTTTTAGTTGTAATCAATCTCATGTTATTGTAATTTCACATTTCAATTTCAATTTCAGTTTCAAAAACCTTTGTACTATTTCAGTTTTAATTCAAGTTAATGTTAAGTCATTTGATTCGAATCAGTTGTTACTAAGTTTAAAAGCTCCTATTTCCAGTTTAAGTAAGCTAATATAAGCCTGTGACAGCTTATTGTTAGTTTATTATCACTTAATTCAGTTTAAATTTTAAAAGTCAAGAAAAAGTCAAAAAAGTCAACAATAAGCCATAATAAGCAGTTGTGTGGAATAAGCTGTTCTGGAAAGCTTAATTGGGTTTATAGCTTGGTTCTGACAAGCTAGGCTTATCCCTGATCAATTTCCTTTGTCTCATATTCCAATACAATTGTAAGCAATTTTCTAGTTTTTGCATTACTTTCTATTTCACTGTTCTATAGCTTAATTTTAGCTTATTATAGTCTTTTCCTGCTTATTAGTAGTTTATAAGTGCATTTCATCAATCTCATCAGTGTTTAATAACTTTTGTTTCATTTTCTTAAAAAACTTTTAAAAAAAAAGCCAAAAATAGCTTATTAGTGATAACTTATTCCTAGTGCTTAATTTCCTTTGATTTCTGCTTTTCTAGACTTAACATAGCTTAATTTATATTTGTCTTTCCAAATCATAGCTTTAAATAATCTGTCTTAGTTTGAAAATCATAACAGACCACACAAAGGACTGTTTGGTTTAGTGCTAAAATGGGTCATTTGGGGTATTCACTGTTCAATTGCATTTTCTCTAAGTTTGATCTTGGATAAATGAGCTTGTATAAGTTGTTAGTACAAGCTTTTAGCCTGTTTTCAAAGATTTTTAAGTTTTGAGTTGACTGTGATAAGTATAGAAATTGTTCTGATCAAATAAGCTCATTATAGCCATAAGCTCTTTTGGTCCTTTTTCTTTGCATTTCTGAGTCTCTTTAGGTCAGTTTAATAGATTCGCAAAAGATTGGATTAGTCTCTTTTGGTTTGTGCATGTTTCCATTTAGACTGATCACTCAGAATAACATGTGCAGACCAGCACATGCTGAGCTTTTCTCAGCTTTTTCATTGGTCTGAATCTGCTTATCCTCTTGACCTTTGTGCTTGAAATTTGGTTTTCTTAGAGTTAGTATTATTGGCTTTTAGAATCTGAGTTTGGTTTTCAATTTTTAGATCATTAGCTAGCTTATAATTTGTATGCAATAAGCCCACTTGAACCTGTCCAAGCCTGCAACTAGTTTTTAGTTCCTAGACCATCTGATCTAGGGCCCAATTGGGGTTCAATTGGGTTGTTAGAATTAGGGCTTTTTGAATTTTAGTATAGCCTGTAGTACTAGGAAGGTTTTGCCCCCATAAGTTCCCACTTTTCTGCTTATTTGAAGTGCTTAATTTGATCTGCAAGTTGGGGATTTCCCTGTTATTTCTGCATAATTAGTGAATCTGCCCAAGTGCTTATTGGCTTATTTCCTTAGGTTATTTGAGTTTATTCAGTTGTTTTATGCTTAATTAAGTTGTGTGAACTATTTCTGAGCCTTTGGTAATTTTTAAAGCTTTTTAGCTTATTTTAGTGCTTATTTCCAAACTGCTTATTAGCCCATTTGCTTATTAGGGTTTAGATAACTTTTGATTTTATTTTTCCTAGAGTCAGAATAATATTTTAGATTTACCCTTGAATTTTTCAGAATTTTCCAAAGTCATTTACTATTTTTAACCTTTTAATTAGTTTTTAATAGTTTTTAATTCATAATAAAAAATATAAAAATCAGAAAAATATAAATCTTTTTTATAAAATTTTCTTTTGTCATTTTTAACTTAGGAAAAATAATTTGGTACTTGTAGGATTTATTTTTATAAATTTCACTTTTTAATCCCGTTTTAGAATTCCCGTAACGCGTTTTTAGTTTAATTTGTTTAATCTTAATTTTCCAATGAGAATTTGTTTCTCATTTCTTTATTAGAATTAAAAAATCAAAATTCTATATCCCAATCATCAGTCACTCTAATTCTAAACCTTAAACGATTGTCCATTCACACCTCGTTGGGACATGACCCGGGTAATCACTTACCTGGTATCACACATATCACAAACGTGAGTTTTTGCAAGTTAGCCTTTTTCCTAAAGGGTTGATTTGTCTTTATTCACGTGTATCCGTGTGATATTATTTATATATACACTTTTGCACGGATCAAGATCTGAACGACCAAAATCATCAAAATCACGGTTTGCCTCCCATGTTGATTTGAAACAAGTTTTGTCAAAACCAGTCACTTCACAGTCTAGATCTAGTGAAAAGGAATATGCTGTTGCCAAACCACATCATATGGGTGCCTCTAGTTCTTCTAGGATTAGTTCAAAGCATGTGTCATCTGTGACACAAAAGGAACATGTTAGACATAGAAACAGTGTTCAGAACTACAACCTAGAGGATGCTAAGAAAAACACACATGAAAAGACTAGGAATTTGCCTGTTTCTAGGAGTAGTTACGTATCGATTAAAGCGATCCCCGTAGCAGATCACTCTAAGAATTCTAGATCTTTTTCTGACTCCAAACATTATATTTGCTCAACTTTTCAGAAATGTGTGTTTAATGCAAACCATGATGATTGTATAACAAAATTCCTGAAGGAAGTGAATGCTCGTGCTAAGGTTCAATCCTCTAAGACTAGAAACAACAACAAGCCCGTAGAACCAAAGGAGTATATTCAGAAACCTAGTAGGCAGATTGCTATAGGACAAAGTTCTTCTCCTAACAAGTCTTTCACTGTGCATGAGAAACCAAACACTCCTAGATCTTGTCTTAGGTGGATACCGACGGGTAGAATTTTTAAGATTGTTGGTCTTAGATGGATACCTACTAGTAAGCAGTTCACTGATTGAAAAGATAAGGTTGACAGTGAAACCCCAAATGGTCAAGATGTTGATATCACTAACCCATATAAATGCAAACAAACCCTTAATGTCAGTGCAGGTAGTCTTTACTTAAGTGCAGGTACAACGTTCACTCCTCTTAGGGTTTGGGTGCCGAAAAGACTGATATCTCATAAATCAGGGGTTCAAGCAAGTCAATCTTGATCTTCAACGACCATGACGTCTGTTCACATCAGTTCAGGCCTCGTTCTTCATTGACCATGACGTCTGTTCACATTAGTTCAGGCCTCGTTCTTCAACGACCATGACGTCTGTTCACATCAGTTCAGGCCTCGTTCTTCATCGACTATGACGTTTGAACACAGCAGTTCAAGCCTCGGGTCTCAATGTCAACATAATGGCGTCTGCTGACAACTCTTCAGGCCCCATTCCTCAAAGAAAAGAAAGGCGTACGCTTGAGTGCGCTTTATCTTCGGAAGAAGAGAAATCTTCTTGTTTATGACCATTCTCATCAAGCTTCATGCTCTTCTCATGCTCATTCAGTCATCAAGGGGATAAACGTACATTGGAGTATATTCTTATTCACCTGGTCTATCAAAAATGGCAGTTGGCACTCTTATGCAATTTTTGAGGGGGAGAAGGGTGAATAAGCTACATGGTGATTGAGATTTGAGAAATGGTCATACGACTCTCCTTGTTTCTGACTATTCTCATCAACAAGCTTCATACTTGCTCCATACTCATTCAGTCATCAAGTGGATCTACTTTCATTAGATTGGAAGTTTATTCACTCGATCAAAAATGGAAACTTCAGATGCAATTTTTGAGGGGGAGAAGTGTGAACAGTGGATCAACCTCATATACACTTGTTCAATCAAAAATGGCATCCTCATATGCAATTTTTGAGGGGGAGAAGTGTGAACAAGTGGATCGACGTACACTTGATTGGTTGTTCACTAACTTGTTGGGCATCTAATGGTGACTACGGAGTTGATCAGGTATCACTTATTTGAGGTTGAAGTTGACTTTCCCAAAGGCGTGATCTTACTCTATCTTGAAGTCGGGGTTGGTTGGATGCATGACTTTCAGTGATAACTTGCTCGTGCTTAAGATGTAAGTTGAAGACTTAGTTTATCTAGTTACCAGCAGTCGGGGTAAATGTTTGATGACCTGGTTAACTATCACTTAAAGGAGTTACATTGTAGTACTCAGTGTCACACGCCGATGACGTTGTGGATAATCGCAAGAGGTGTTAATGTCTCATACTTTAGTTGGGTATTGAGTACTTAGAGATTTGCTTGGAGCATTAATTCTCTACACCGTTCTTCCAACATTAGTGCAAGTTTAAGTCACGAGAACGGGGAATTCTACTTCAGTGTCAAGTTTGGTATATCGGGTTTGTTCCATCAGTCATCTCGTCAAATAGCCTGATTAAGGGTTGGTAAAGATGGTCAGAGACAGTTTCGGTAGCGATTGATTCTCACTTGATACACTTGAGCAATTTTGTTCTTCTCACAAGATCTCAAGAATATGTGCGTAAAATGTGTTGCTGATTCTGAGGTATCAAAACCAGCAAGGGGGAAGGAGACATACATCTGAGCGCACAACAAGTACACGTGATGAACTTTTTACCTCTTCCGAGTTGAGGTTATTCCGGGAAGACAAATGTCATAACCGCAGAGAAAATCAGTGTTTTAACTCGTTCCTTATGGTGTATCATTCCAACTACGTGGGGGAAGTGGTCTCTGGATACTTTTGGTATGCATTATTTCAGTCTTCAGCGAGAAGAAATATGAGAAGAATCATTCAAGCGTGAGATGATACGTTGCTGATCGATTTGATGATCCCCCGAACAAAGAATCATGATGATTATTCTTAAAAGGAGCAGCAGTATTTGATGTGGTTTGCTACGGTTTTCGTTGTACACTTACCTTATGTAAGCTTGAAAGAGAGCTTTGAGGCTGCTCAAAAAGGAAGATTGTCGGTTTGGGGGGAAGCTATCAAAGCTTTACAATTGAGAAGGCTCAAGTTCAGACGATTATTCAGGAGCCTCGAAAGCTTTGGTGGTGAAAAGTTAAGAAATGTTGACTACTGACTTCTACAACGTACAGATCGATATCCTTTTTCGGTATTCATGTCAACATCTTCTTAATCTGAATAATATAGTTTGTAAATATCTTATACCAAAATGTAAATAGAAAATTATAAAACCAACAAATTGTAAATAGAAAAACTTAAACCCAGAAAAACCATAAAAATCAGAAAATTAGAAAATACCAAAAATAGTTGTTCTAGGCATGTCTTCTGTTTATCGATAACATTTACGGTCTTAGAAATGTCATTCAATAATGACACGGGACTTTAAATGAAGCTCGAGCAGAAGTTAAAATGAATTGTTAAAACATGTCATGATGGCTTGCTATTACTTTAGATAGCAACCCGCGTTTCAAAATGGGGAAAGCACGTCGCCAAAAAGACGGTTGTTCCTCTCACTGGGTGATGTTCACCCGGGCATGGATTACTTCATATCCGTGCATCCCCGATTTAGTGTACGCTTCAGTGCATTATTTTCGGATTAAGAAGAGAAGTCTTCTTTGCATACAAATAGTTTTCTTTCTATGATTCTTCTGAAAATTATTTGTGAGACACTTGGTGGTTATGTGTTGTTTGAAATTCTTTCAGACTTAGATTATTCATAAAATTTGTCACTCAATCAATGACTACAGCTCTTTAACTAGAATACGGGTCACTGATTGAGGGGGAGAGTGAATTAAAATTTTATTTCATCAAACGGGTTTCTTGGTTAACTCATAATTCTTTGAAAAGGTTTTGTAGTTAATGGGGTATTAGTTGAAGAGGATCTTACTAAACTTTATCTCAAATGGGCAAATGTGTTAGTTGTTAGAAAGATTATGACATTATGTGCAATTTGCTTATAGTTTCCTAGCTTTATGTAACTATATGATCCATTTGTGTCACTTTGGAATCCTCGTTTAATCCCCTAAATACTTTATAACTCAAAATCTAAAAGAAGTTAGAAAACCCATTGTGTTTGATGTTCTTGAATACTCCACAGGCATTTGTATGATCTAATTGAATGAGTTTCAGATGTTGATTGACTTTTGTTAGTCGATTGCTGTGTAATTGTTGTTGACATATTGCTTGTGCTCTCAGATTATGCTTAGGTATGTAGCTATCGTGTTAGAATCATATCCCTAAGATCCTGATTTGAATGTTGAAATATGTGTGAATTGCCATGTTCATGATTGCTGATTGCTCTTCATGCTAGATAGCGGTTTGATGTATTTCCTGACTATGGTTTGATTATGAGATGAATATGGTATTATGAGTTGGCAAGTTGCTATGTGGTAGCTATTAATGAAAAGTGAATCGGTATGTATGTATATCTGTGTTGATATTCTTATGCAGATTCCATGGCCAATATGAATGTGCCAGTTCCCGCTCTAACCATTTGATCAGATGTTCAAACTCTATTGACTGGCTCTGAATTCACCACTACAACAACATCAGCAGCAACAACAACAACAACACTGTCATCACCACCACCACCTTCATTTCAACAAAACATTACTTATTCTGGTCTCGTCGAGTGGGGATCTACAATACTTGGGAAGATTTGTTGGTGGATGGATAATTGATGCTGACTACTGACTCCCTCAGGGAAGCGAAAAGGTCAACATCATTTGTGTCATAACGATTATCTTTGTACATAATAAGCAGTGAATAAACAATTGTTGTTATGTGTCAGTGTATGATTGTTTTAATTCAAAATCTTTCAAACCTATCATACCTGACACTAACATTCTCCCTCATTGATTGAGGGGGAGCATCGTAATGTCTCATTATCAGAATATATTAAACCTGACCACATTTTCTCCTATAATTTTCTAACTTATTTAAATCAATTGGGATCACAAATCTCAAAGGGTTTGAAATTTTTGATCGGGGGAGAGAATGTGATTTAAATATGAAATCTGATAAAATGTGATCTTTTGGACTCATGTGTAGGCTCCCAAATATGTGCTAAACTCTTTCGTATATCGATGCACATATTGAGGGGGAGCAAATGATTTGTGATGGCAATTGTGAAAGAATACCAAAGACCGACCATTTTACTTTATGTACTAGAGTTATAAGGATGGTGAGGTTAGGTATTAGTTCCCATGATCCAGCCAGAACCGGAGGGATCTTCCTAGGGACAATCCTCTAGTTAGAATAGAAGTCCTTAGGAATGATTAAAAAGGAGAAAAGTGAATAAGGGAAGAGTGCCGACTGAGATGGAGCTAGTACTGGAACAAACCCAACAAGGTCCTAGTGATGAAGTCTCGGTAAGCCTGAAGGGGTTGAAGAATGAAAAAGAATTGTAAAGATAAAGGGTGAAAAGAAAGAAGCCCTCCTTACACTTTAGTCAGAAACCGGGTCAATACATATGCTGTCAGAATCACTTAGTTGATTGCTGACATTGAAGACAAAGTATCATGGACCTAGTGATACGCTGCACAACCCTCCCTAGCCACTCAAGGTCCCTCAAAGGACTCTTGTTTCACTTGTCACGGAGATCAATACATTGCTATCACATTTCTCACTTCGAGTTAGACGATATTGAAAAGGTGGCAGTCCCCTCCAGCCTCCGATCACTAAATCAAAACGCACTATTGAGTCTAGAGCCAAGAGATCATCAATAAATCTCATTAGGACACACTTCCAATATGCTTTCTATTTCATACACTGTGAAAAGTAAGAAAATATATGCTAAAGAGTCCTACGCATTATCCTTGGGGTATTGCCAGAACATCCGAGTGATACGTAAAGTATTCACAATGAAGATGGAAATCCTTCTAGAGCCAACATCAAACAAGCTCTTGGTGGGTGACATGTGAGATCCTTCATGGATCAAGCTTGTGACAACTGGAAAGAAACGATGGGGCGATTCAAATTTGAATCAAACTTGTTCCAGGAAATGGATTGACGGATGCTTTTGGAAAACCTTTCAATGTGCTCACCAACAAAGTTTCGAGCACATTGATTGTGAAAATTTTCAAACAAAAGTATTTTTGACAGAAATGTGATTCAATTTATAAAACTCTTGTCGTGTTGCACAAAATGTTTATCCAGTGACAAGCAAGTGATTTTTCTAATCAATTTCTCGTCAATTAGTGGGTATTTAATTCACTGATTCACTCTACCGTGCTGTCTGCTTTGAGACGTTCCGGTATGAGAACATGCTTAGTATGATGATTCTGACATTAATTTGTTGGAAGACTCATTACTACAAGCTGGAAATTCCTGTCAAGGAGAATCTTCTTTAAAGGGGGTTCTACCTGATCACAGGTCGGTCTTCACAGAACCGAAGGTTAAATCCAACCACCACATCGAACGAATGACAAAGCCATATTCGTTCTCCAACTTTATTGCTAACTGTTTTATTTCAGATTCATATAAAGATGGCGATGGTGGTTCCTGATTCCAGCAGAGACGTGTCAATCCACACTCCATGCTCATACTTCCAATTCATTATCAAAAACATCATGATAGCAAAAAGACCTACAACACAGCTTCCGCAACTCTGATGATAATTATCATGATCCAGAAAAGTGTGAGCATGCGAGTTCAAAGGTCACAACATGTCACATGAAGGCAATATTACAACGGATGAGCTTGGAGATTTACGGTGACTGATGATCTCAAAGAATGCTCAAATATCACAACATCACATGAAGACGATGCTGCAAATCAAGATGACTTGAAGAAGTATGTTGGATGATAACCTCAAAGAATACTCGAAGATCATCCAAGTAAAAAGATCAGCCATCAAAAGCTCGTTGCTGAATGTACAAAGAGTAATGACAATGAAGAATCAAAGAACTACGAGCTAAGAAGTCAAACACACATAGAATGCTAGAATTCAAATTATTATTTCCGGGGTGACCTCCCTTAGGGGGAGATTGTTAGGAATATAAATATTCATGTGAAGACTCGGTCACCCCGAGTATCTATTTAGCATTTGTGTAGCTCGTAGGCTTATTAGAATTATTAGTATTATTAGTTTAGTTAGTATAGTATTCGTGGAGTGGGTCGGGTCTTTACCCACTGTCATCTCACTCCACAGCCCACTCGGGGCACTTATGTCTTGTACTATAAATACCCCTTCCCACACTTGGGAAAGGTTGGAGATTCTTAATCATTCAACTAGTTTTTCTTTCACTCTCTCTCTCTACATCTCCCAACTCTCTCGTCTCACTCTCTCTCTAGAATTCCTTTAACATCTAATCCAAGTATACAAAACTTACAATCCCGGTGGTTAAACAGGCCACTATTAGGATGGTTCTTAGTCTCGCTGCTTCTCGGCATTGGCCTGTTCATCAGCTCGATGTTAAAAATGCTTTTATCTATGGTACTTTATCTGAGACTGTCTATATGCATCAGCCTCCTGGTTTTCGGGATCCTCGGCGTCCTGATCATGTTTGTCTTCTTCAGCGGTCGTTATATGGCCTTAAACAGGCACCCCGTGCCTGGTTTCAGCGGTTTACGAGTTATGCTACTCGTATTGGTTTTTCTCACAGCAGATGTGACTTGTCCTTGTTTATTTATAAACAGGGTTCTGATGTTGCTTATTTATTACTATATGTGGATGATATTTTGCTGACAGCTTCCTCTACAGCATTATTACAGAGGAGTATATCTTCTTTACATCAGGAGTTTTCTATGACTGATCTTGGTTCACTGAACTATTTTCTGGGCATCTCTGTCACCCGTACCACCAAGGGGATGTTTCTTTGCCAGAAAAAGTATGCAGTGGAGGTTCTTGAGCGCGCTAGTATGTGCAATTGTCATTCTTGCAGGACTCCCATTGATACGGAGTCCAAGTTGGGGGCTGATGGCACTCCAGTTGCGGATCCGAATCTTTACAGGAGCCTTGCTGGGGCTTTACAGTATCTCACCTTTACTAGACCTGATTTATCTTATGCTGTTCAGCTGGTTTGTCTCTATATGCATGATCTTTGGGAGCCTCATCTTGCTGCTCTTAAGAGGATATTACGTTATGTTCACGGTACTTTAGATTATGGTCTTCAGTTGTTTTCTTCCTCGACTTCTTCATTGGTTGCTTATTCAGATGCTGATTGGGCGGGTTGCCCAACTACTCGACGTTCTACTTCAGGTTATTGTGTTTTCCTTGGCAACAATCTACTGTCTTGGTCATCCAAGAGGCAGTATACTCTGTCTAGATAAAGTGCTGAGGCTGAGTACCGTGGTGTTGCAAATGCGGTGGCTGAGACTTCCTGGTTACAGAATCTTCTTCGCGAGCTTCATTCTCCTTTACATTCGGCTACCATTGTTTATTGTGATAATGTCAGTGCAGTATATTTATCTTCCAATCCCGTGCAGCATCAACACACGAAGCACATCGAGATTGACATTCATTTTGTCCGTGATCAGGTTGCTACTGGACAGGTTCGCGTTTTGCATGTTCCCTCACGTTACCAATATGCAGATATTTTCACTAAGGGACTTCCGTCTGTATGTTATTTGATGAATTTCGAACCAGTTTGAGCATTCTGCGTCCTCCTGCTCCAACTGCGGGGGGCTGTTAGTGGACTATTATTATGAGTTCTATTATTTGTATTGGGCCAAAGGGACTTCCGCCCATCTGTATGTTAGTTAGTCTGGTATTTATATTGTATCAAACCTTCATGATCAGGTAATCAACCATAATACGTTTTACATTAGAATCTTTATTTCGTCTTTTGGTTTTAGTGTAACCCGATTTTCATTGAGTGTCAAAAGACAGTAACATGTGAAAATATATTCTACTACTTGAAATCAACATTCTTTCGTATTTTTAAACTCAACAATTATGCATGAACTTATTACAAGGTAAGCTATGGTTGTTTGATGCTACAAATAGCTACTTTGTAGCAATTTGTATATTTGCATACAATGTTTTGCTTTCATGCAATATCATCCGAGTTATGTCTTTGATATCATCCTATTATAAGAAACTAAGTTAAGCCTGCATATAAAGAATAAAATCAATTGACTACATAAAAGACCTAAGCACTTTTAGTTGAACATGCTTTCTTTAATAAGATCACGCAAACATATATTTAGGGTTGAAGATTTTTTTATCAAATTTTACGCCTTTTGATTTGATGGTCTCCTTCTCGACATAGTTAAATCCTGAGATTTCAAGGGTCAAGTACACGAGAGCTTTGGTCGAACCCGATTAGATCAAATTATGCTATAAACTCAAAAATTTATTACAAATTGTTATTTAAAATGTTAAAAGGTAACGTTTCATGCAATAAAAAACGAAAATGTAAGTAGAAACTAAACTATTCCTTAATAATCCGAGTTACTAGCTTTTTGTAGCAACGGTTGTAAGCCTCCTTTAGGTCTGATTTAGTCGAGCGATGTTAAAAAGTTTTCATGCAACAAACGTGAGTTTTCGAGATTTTAAACTATTTTACAACTTCAATAAAAAACTCACATAATATAGTTAATCGACATTTTCAGTAAACTATCGAGCAACCAAATTTATTAACAACGACAACTTATTTTGCAGTGAAGTTCATTGCACGAGTCCGCATGCCTATACTACCAAATGCCAAGTCTTAAATCTGTTAACTTTTTCTTTTGTCTAACTTTTTAACAATAAAAATCAAGCCTAAACTACAATATTAATATGTGCTTTTACAAGGAAATATTAATTGTCTAAAAAATTTGGGTTTTACACTTAAGCAAAAGGTTAACTTTTATCGAAAAATAAGATCGGTGCATCGCACGGGTCCGAATGACTCGTATTCTTATAACTTTCAGTATCTAATAGTAGCTATAATATTGTATAGGAAAACAAAAGAGTTAGAAGTTTTCGAAAGAAACAACCTACAAAGGAACTAGAAGAGGCATGGTATTTATTCGGGGATGCGGTTGCTAGTGGTGTAGAATGTGTGGCGCCATGTATGGACCCGAGTATTTTAAACCAGGTGCACAATGTGGATGTGGAGGATTTCGAAGCTGTAGACTTAGGGAAAACTTGGAACCCCAAGAGGATCGAGATGTGAACTCACGTTTGGAAAACTTGGAACCCCAAGAGGAAATTTTTTTTCCCAAGTTTCTTAAACGATTTTGGGTTACAAGATGACTCGACGCCTAACCAATGTGGGGGATTTAAACAACCTAAAATGAGTGCTAAGATTAGTGGTAAACCTATTCCAATGAAACCTAAATTTTAAAGTGTTGCAATTAGAAAAAGAATTTGAGGATCAATTGTAGTAACAAGGTCACACAATTACATGATAATTTGGAAGGTATTTTAACAGAAACAAATATATGTCATAAAAGATAGAAACAATGATCATAGGGATTGTCCAATAGAACATGATGCCTAACATTTGTTAATTATACATATACTAGAAATTCCCAAATTAAACAACCGCCAATTAAGATTATCAAACTCATGATTCAAACCTATTATGGAGTAATAATATAACGAAGTATCAATTCGAATTTAAGAATCATCGAATAGCTTTTGTACTTAAAAACAATATGAAGTTCATACAAAAAATACATGTATTATAAAAATACCCCCACATTGTTTCTGCGAAATAATTCAAATTTATATGAGAAAGATTAGGGACGAACAGTCGCATCTGATATGAGAAAGATGAAAAGCAGCGTATGGCCTTTACCCTAATTAAAATGTTAATAAAACATCACGTTACCTAGAAGTTCACTTGTTTATCTATCTTGTATATGATTAAATTTATCTCAAACAGGTCAAATGAGGTCAAACAGTTACGTATGGCTTTTGCAACAATAATTAACATAAATTGTTTACGGAACGCATAACAGTAGTAAATTAACTTCATTGACCTAAATTGTACATGTATCAAACAATAACACCAATCATCAAAACATCGGCAAAATTAATAAGAAATAGGGAGCACAATCATGTCTCATACATGAAGATATGACCAGATACGAAGAAAATGCTAATGTTAAATCTTATGCTAAAGGTCATACTAAAGTATTACGGAGTAACATGGATTGCTCTATGAATCTGAAGGTTTATTGATAGAAGAAGATGATTTGAACGCTTCAATATGAGATTGACATTTCAAGTATTCGTCATAACACTTTTTCATAGCTTCAGCATCACGTGCTAGCTTTTTCATAACTTCAGCATCGCGTGCTAAAACACTTATCTTCTTCTTCAAGTCAGAGTTCTCCTCCGCTATACCGCCATAATACTTTTTCTTAGCTTCAGCTTCGCGTGCTAACGCTTCTTTGTTTTTCTCCATCTCCATGTTCTCCTCAACTAGGGTCCAAATCAGCACGCCAGCAACCGCAAAACCGATGGTACTTAACACGAAACGTCCCATGGTGTTGTATGTTATACTTTGTAGAAACTCTAACCCAATAAATGTATACTGATGCCATATTTATAAATTAATTTTACTTTTACCCTAAAGGTTAAAGTACTTGTACTTTTTCATCAAGTCACTTGGTCTTAGGCTGACCACAGTAAAGCGACCCAATCCCCCCATTTTTCTCTGCCACGTCAGTTTTCTTTCTCCAGCGACCTACAGGCGATTAGGTGCCTCGGTAAGGGCGACCAAGTTCAATTTTTTTTTTTTTTTTTTTTTTTTTTTAACACAAACTCAAATTTTATTAAAAATTAAAACGTTACATAATAATTCAAATAAAATAAAAACATTACAATAAAATTCAAACCACACTAAAACATTACGATAATAAAACGACTAAACTAATCTTGATTATGACGATTCCAAATGTCTTTTACCAAATCGGCTTTGAGGCTAAGATGAGTTGTTTTGTTGCATATCTCCCTGGTAATTTTCAACGATTCCACATGTGTTCTTATGGGATCATAAGAACGGTGCTGCTCCGCTGGAAAGAAAGTGGGAGATATCGTCCGCCCTTCGTCCTGAATTATCATATTATGTAATATGAGGCATGTATACATAATATGTGATAGACGCTCTTTGTCAAACTCTCTAGCCGGATGTTTGATCATAAGCCACTTCCTCTTTAGTACACCAAATGCACGTTCAACATCTTTTCTTGCTGCTTCGTGCATCGTCTTATACATTATTCGTTTCTCATCACCCGTCCCTGGATTTTTAATGGACTTCACAATAACAGAGTATTTCGGATATATCCCATCAGCAAGATAATATCCCCGTTTATAAGGCACCCCGTTAGCATAGAATTCCACATCCGGTGCTCTCCCCGTTTTGAGATCATTGAAAATGGGAGATTTACGTAAAACATTGATGTCATTATTCATCCCTGCGACACCAAAGAACGCATGCCAAATCCATAAATCTTGTGAGGCGATCGCTTCCAATAAAATGAAAGGAGTAGACCCGTGATCACCCCTACAAAATTGAGCTTTTAAAGCATGTAGGCAATTCTCCCACGGCCAATCCGTACAATCAATGATTCCTATCATCCCAGGAAACCCATGCCTTTCGTAGTGATGAGCATACAGTTTGTCAATGTCAGTAACCGTCGGCTTTCTCAAATACTCTGGACCATATAACTCCATGATGACCTCACAAAATTTTTGGAGACACTCACGAATTGTTGACGCACCCATTTGCACAAATTCGTCAAGAGCATCAGGATTGACTCCGTATGCTAATTGACGAATTGACGAAGTACACTTAATCAATGGAGAAATACCAAGTAAGCCCGTACAACTAGGAGTTTGTTGGAAATAAGGTGAATGATCGGTTACCTCTTGAACAATTCGTGTGAATAGTCTTCGGGTCATTCGGAAACGATCATGGAATGCTTGATCGCCGTAGATTGGGGTCTCGCAGAAGTAAGCAGCAACTAAACGGTTATGAGCACCCAAACGATCTCGAACAATTTGGTTTCGTGAGACTTTTTGTGATGCCTGAAAAGCCTCCCAACAATCTTCTGCAAACATCATAAAATTGCTACTAACTTCATTTTCATCATCCGATGACGAATCGGCAAAGAATATCTCGTAAGAATCCATAGTGTGGAAAAATTTAGAGAATGTGTGAAAAATAATGAAGTGTGAGATTTTGATTAAGAGAATTGAGAGAGTTTGGTGTAGTGAAGTGTGTTGAATATGTGTATGTATTTATAATGGTTTGAAAGAATTTTTTTTTTTTTTTTTTTTTTTTTTTTTTTTTTGTATCAAGTTTACGTTACAAAATATGGGGCAATGGGATCGACTCTTCTGTGGCAACAAGTCACTTGGCCTTAGGTTAAGCGAAACTTTATCCGCAAAAATGGTATCAAATGTACATTATCCTAACTATGATAAACCATGTTAAATCTTAATCGTATTTTCCAATTGTCAATTTTTATATTAAATTTGAATACCAGAACCTTATTTTACTTTGAAAGATTTTATACCTAAAATTTATATTCATAATTGTAAAATTATTTTTATATAAACTTATCTGTTCCGTTAAATCGGCAATCATCCCGTTTTCCCTAGTGCAATACTATTCTTCTTGTGTGCTGGCATGGATGTTCATGTGGCTGCATGTAATGTATCTTGAAGCGCTGGTGTTCAAATTAGGGACGGACCTAAAACACTAAGTAATCAGATGCACAAATGTTTTTACGAGAATAAAGAAAATAAAAAGTAACTAAAAGGTAAAAGTCCATTAAAACTAGTAAAATAAATTAAAAAGACATATATTTTTTTAACATATTAGTGGACTACTAAGTGATGACGTATAGTCTACACCCGGGTCACGAACCCGGTTAGTAAACAATACTAACAATTAAGCCCACCACGCTTGGGCCGCAACTGGACTACCAGTTATGCGGCTTGGGTCGACAAGGCCCAAGCCCAAAGTTATTTCCGGATAATATATAGAGTATCTTCTAAATAAAGAGGATATATACTATATACCCGATGTCGGCTAACACGCCGAAGAGTAGGGAACACGAAACCCACTAGGGTTCCATGCATATATAAAGGGCACCCAAGCCCTCGGTAAAGGTACGATCTTCAATAAACCCTAACCCTTTACTAAACCCTACATTCGATTACTTACTCTCACGCCGGAGGATAATCGGGGGAGACAATCCCTCGATAAGCCTAACGGTGTTTGCTTTCTTTTCTTAGTGCGCAGGTTCCATCGAGCATTAAGATTCAATTGGTACGAGAATAAAAGTCCTATCCAGGAAACGCCCAACTTTTGTATCAACAAGTGGCGCCATCCGTGGGACCTTACACTAAGGATTTTACCAAAAAACTAGAATGACGAAACACGGAAGTCATAAGAGTCCGCATGGGAAGAAAACGCAGGACGATCCACTAGGAAAGAAGCATCAAATTGATACGGCTTCTAAACAGGCCTCTGGGACAACCAGTACACCTCAAAGCTTAGGAGCGCACCCAAATCTGGTCTTTCCTGCAGGGGAATCGCTTACCAGGTTTACCCCCGCTATTACGACAAGTACTAGCGAGATAGAACTGGAGCGCACACCTCTTGCCATGCCAGAAGTGAACTTCACTGAGCCTCCCAACGCGCCTGTACGAAACAAGGATCCAGTTTTGGAAACCGACTCTATCGCGCTAGAAGGAGTTACCTCCGAATTAGCCCCAAGTGACTTCGTATCTCAAAACTACGAAGCCTTGACTGCGCTCATGCGAGAGGAGGCAAAGAAGAGGTCAAGCCAAAGTCTGCACGCCAGACTCAACTTTGACCCTAATCCTGACGCATCCCCACCGCGCTACCGAAAGGAAAGACGCGAGAGGGATAGCCGTAAACAACCAGTGTTCGCCAGGATTGGAAGGAAGGTTGTGGACGATGAAGCAGCCGACCTTCAACATCTGGAAGAGCCTGAAGAGGGGGAGCGGCGCGCCAATGTCCACGCTAGGCTTGGCAGACGCAGGATCCAAGATAGGCTTGGGCGACGATGTTCCCCAAGTGAAAGCCCCTCAAGCTCTGACTCTGAGGATAGTCGGCGCAAGCGCCGCAGAGGAGCAAGCTCAGACTCTGATGATAGTCGACGCAAGCGTCACAAAAGAGTCCGCTCATCCTCAAGAGATTCCTCGGACAGCGAGACTGGACACTGGAAATCAAGAGGGAAATACCGCGACCAGGATGATGAAGACATGTCTCTCCCCTGGCGTCGCCAAAAGGTTGATGCGTTTACTAGGCGCATCAGTGACTTTTCTGAGAACAAGAAAAGGCGCATGCCTGCTAATGTCAAAACATATGATGGGACAGGTGATCCTGATGATCACCTAAAAATTTTCGAATCAGCAGCTACTATCGAAAATTGGCCACAGCCTGTGTGGTGCCATATGTTCAACTCCACATTAGTAGGGAATGCGCGCAACTGGTTTAGTAAGCTTCCACGCAGAAGCATTGGTGGGTTTGAAGAGTTGCGCAGAGCATTTCGCTTAAACTTCACTCAAAGGAAGAAGTGCGCCAAAAACCCTGTCGAACTCGCTAGGGTTAAACAGCGACAAGGGGAATCTACAAGCGCTTTTATGGAACGCTTCAAGGACGAGTGCATGAAAGTCAAGGCGTGTCCAGAGATACTAAAAATATCGGGTTTTATGAATGCAATCAATAACCCAGATCTGATAAAAAAGCTAAACGATAAGGTTCCCCTAACCTTCGATGAGCTCATGAAGCGCACGAGGTCTTTCGTCCAAGGAGAAGAAGCCGTTGCAGATAGCAAAAAAGGCTATTCGAATCATAGACCACAAGAAGAGTCAAGGAGACAATCCAATGACCAGGGTGGCAGTCGTAACAGCCGCAGCAGAGGCTATCGCAACCAAGGGAGTGGAAGAGACAATGATAGATACACACCCCTCACAAAAACCCCAAGGGAGATATTTGTGACGGAGGGCGCAAACTTCCCGAAACCACCACCAATCCGCACCCCAGAGGATAAGCGCATAGGGAATGGTTATTGCGAATACCATGGACAGAAGGGCCACACAACCAACGATTGCGTCCAACTGCGCCAATTGATTGACAAATTGGTAAAGGAAGGAAAGATGGACCATCTCGTAAAAAACATCAGAGAAGGGAAAGACAAATCAAAACCAGGGGCCAAGAAAGAGACACCAAAAGAAAAGGCAGATATCATCTACATGATACAGCCATGGCCCCGCGCGACAAGACAGAAAGTTAGTCAGCGTTTTTCTAAGGGAAACGAAATTTCTTTCCCCTCCCTGACTGCGAACAACGCAGTAGTGGATCCACTCACCATTGAAATACATACGGGGGGTCACGACATCCGTCGCATGTATATAGATGGAGGTGCATCCGCTGATATCATATATGAACACTGTTTCAAGAAGCTGCGACCTGAGATACAGAGTCAGCTGACCCCAGCCACAACGCCGCTCACCGGCTTCACAGGGGAGAAGATATGGCCCACGGGGCAATTACGTCTATTTGTAGAAGTTGGTGACAAACCACACTCTACAACTACCTGGATGAACTTCATGGTAATCAGATCCCCCTCCCCGTATAACGGTATTATTGGGAGACCTGGAATATCATCCATCCGCGCCGTCCCATCCACAGCGCACGGGATGCTCAAGTTCCCAGTGGAAGGAGGTATTGTCACCCTTTACAATACCACCACACCACCCAAGGAATGTAACGCAGTGACAAGTGACGTAAGTGTTGTTCCAGAACAGCGCGCAATCAAAGTCCCAAACCTAACGGTCGCCATTCACCCTGAATACCCGGATCAACAGGTATCTATTGGTGGGTCTCTGTCTGACAAAGGCAGGTCAGCTATATGCGCACTCTTGCAAAATAATTTGGATATTTTTGCATGGGAACCTAAGCATATGACAGGAGTGCCACGCTCCATCACGGAACATAAGCTACAAATCCGACAAGGATATCCTCCAATACGACAGAAAAAGCGCGGACAAGCTCCAGACCGCGCAAAAGCCATCCTGGAAGAAGTACATAAGCTAGTAGACGCAGGCATCATGCGTGAAGTCTACTACCATGACTGGCTCTCTAACCCAGTGATGGTAAAGAAGAGCGATGGCAGTTGGAGGATGTGCGTAGACTTTACAGATCTCAATAAAGCATGTCCACAGGACTGCTACCCGCTACCGGAAATTGACTGGAAAATAGGGTATTCACAATGCAAGAATCACTTGTATGAGGCTTGTATGGATCGAATAGAGTAAGATTTCTAGAGAGAAGTGGGAGCCTTTTAGAGAGAGAAAGTAACTAGTGATATATTAGATTGAAAAGGTCCAACCCTTCCCTTGTGTGGGAAGGGGTATATATACTACTACATATTATGTCCCTAGTGGACTGTGGAGCGAGCTGACAGAGGGTAAAGACCCGACCCACTCCACAATAGTAATTAATAACTAAGCTACTAATAATATTACTGATAATCTAATGAGCTATGATGATCTAATAAGTACTCGGGGTGACCGAGTCTTCTGCTGAATATTCATATTCCTAACAATCTCCCCCTAAGGGAGGTCACCCCAGAAGTAATGTTCTGAAATTCAGCACTTCTTCCTTGGATCTTGACATCATAGCTCGTACTTATTGAATCTTCAATGTCATAGATTGCTGTGCAAACATCAGTGATCTGAAGATGACTTCTCTTTTGTCTTGGATGAATTTTGAATAATCTCTGAACGTATCATCCCACTTGAGTCTCCAAGTCATCTTTCTGTAGTAATACTCCATGTGATGAAATATACTTAGAGCCGACATGCTCACACGATATGGGGTCATGATCTTCAGCATCAGAGTTAGCAGAAGCTGTGTTGAAGGTCTTTTAGGTCGATCATGACTTCTTTGATGATGATGTGGTGTGAACATGTGGTGATGGATTGGCATCTTTTCTGCAACCAGCTACAACAGCAACCAGCTACAGCTTTCCACAGCTACAATCGCCAGAAGTTCCTGCATACGACAGTTAGCAATAATTCGACCGGTACTTACAAGTTTGGACTTCGAGACAGTCAACAGCATAGTGTGAAGACTCTCTCTAATCCTTACTAAGACCGTTCCTAATCGAAAACCCACAGAGGGCTTTTTAAGATTTTACCGTAGTAAATCAACGATTAGGTGAGTCGCTGGAGATCACTCCACGACTGTAGACCGGTTGAAACCGCCGCGACCACTAAGCGTAATCCACGAGGAATTACCGAAGTGACCTGCTTTCAGGGCTGCTTGATGTTGACCCTGGCAGGAATTTCCATTCAATCATTGAGAATTACATAAGTAAATTCCCTCATAAATGTTCTGGCAGATTGCTAAGATCTGCGTAGGACTCATGAGATTACAACTGGTGTCCTTAATGTTGAACAACCAGTGTAGAAATAATTCGTGTCCCTATGAGATCTTATTATGTATCTCGGGGCTCTAGACTCGATAGTGCGTTTTGATTTAGTGAGCGGAGGCTGGAGAGAACTGCCACCTATTCAATATCATCTAACTCGGAGTGAGAGAGACGATAGGAATGTATTGAACTCCGTGACAATTGAAACAAGAATCCTTTGAGGGACCTTGAGTGGCTAGGGAGGGTTGTGCAGCGTATCACTGGGTCCATGATACTTTGTCTTCAATGCCAGCAATCAACTAAGTGATTCTGACAGCATATGTATTGACCCGGTTTCTGCCTAAGTTGTAAGGAGGGCTATTTCTTTTCACCCTTTCTCTTTACAATTCTTTTTCATTCTTCAACCCCTTCAGTGCTTACCGAGACTTCAAAACTAACACCTTGTTGGGTTTGTTCCAGTGTTAGCTCCATCTCAGTCGGCACTATTCCCTTATGCACATTTCTCCTTTTTAATCATACCTAAGGACTTCTACACTAACTAGTGGATTGTCCCTGGGTAGATCCCTCCGGCTCTGGCGGGATCGTGGGAACTTGAGCCTAACCTAACCATCCTTATAACTCCATGCATTAATTAAAATGGTCGGTCTTTGGTATTCATCCACAATTGCCAAACCAAATCTTTGAAAAATCTCTCAAAGTGTTCATGATTCTGAAACACATTTTTGCAAACACTTGAGAGTTTTATATTTTTCAAATGCTCCCCCTCAACATGTGCTCGAGTGATAGTTTTATAAATTTGCACATGTTAGGTAGAGCTTGCACTTTTTGAATTGATCCACTTTCAGTGAACATGACCGATTCGAGACACGCTTACATCACTGGTTAGACCAGCTTGAAATTATTACCCGTCCTGGTCAAGTCCATAGAAAGTTTCTCGAAACAGTACACTCTACTCAGATACATCTTTTTCGAGACACGCTTACATCACTGGTTAAACCAGCTTGAAATTATTACCCGGCCAAGACGTATCCTTTCGATTGATGACAATTCAATTTTCGTCAATTCTTTTGTTAATTCTGAGTCACAGCCACATGCGATGCCAAATCCTTTGTTTTGTAAAACCATTTGCTCCCCCTCAATATATGTATTGATATAAGAAAGATTTTCGTACATATGGAGGAGCTTGCTTTTATGACCAAAACATTTTGCTCCCCCTCAATATGTGCCTTGATATGCAAAATGGTTTAGCACATACGGGAGAGCTTACATTAATTGCCAAATCATCACATTTTATCAGAATTTCCTATTTAAATCACATTCTCTCCCCCGATCAAAAATTTCAAACCATTTGAGATTTGTGATCCCAATTGATTTAAATACGTTTAGAAAAATTCGGGAGAAAATGTGGTCAGGTTTAAATGTATTCTGATTTAGGAGCATACGATGCACCCCCTGAAACAACGAGAGAGTGTCACTGCTGATGTTGCACAAATTTGGTAAGGTGTCGGAAATTTGAACAAATATGCTCCCCCTCAATTAATGACCCGTTTTCCATTAAAAGAGCTGTAGTCATTCAATTGAGCGACGGACATTTGTGAAAATTTAGTTCATTTTACCACCTTGTGTAACATCAAGACTCTCTTGAGGGATCTAACAAGATAGAGAATCTTGATGAAAAGAAGACTTCTCTTCTTATATACGAAGTGATGCACTGAAACGTACATCAAGTCGGGAGAACATGGATATAAAGTAATCCATGCCCAGGTGAACATCACCCGGTTGGAGAAACAGCTGTCTTTTTGGCGACATGCTTTCCCCATTGTACAGTGCGGGTTGCAGTATGAAGTAACTGCAAGCCATTAAGACATGTTTTAACTGATTAGTATAACTTCTGCTCGAGCTTCATTTAAGAATCCGTGCCATTGTTGAATGACATTTCTAGATACGTAAATGTTATCGATAAACAGAAGACATGCCTAGGTAGAACTATTTTTGGTATTTTCTGATTTTTCGATTTTTATGGTTTTTATAGGTTTTATATTTTTGTATTTTTCTTTTTGATTTAAGATATATACAACTATGTACAAGGATATAAGAAGACAATCCTTTACTCCTCCTTTTCTTCCTGAAGACACTTGAGGGTTTCAGGAGTCATGCTTTTCATGCCAAGGCGTGGGAGAATAAACTGAAACCTTTCTCTTGGGAGGGCCTTGGTGAAGATGTCAGCTAACTGAAACTCTGTCCTCACGAAGTATAGCTCCACAATTCCTTTTTCCACCTGTTCCCTGATGAAGTGATGCCTGATGTCGATGTGTTTTGACCTGGAGTGCTGAACATTGTTACAACAAAGAGCAATGGCGCTTTTGTTGTCACAATATAGGGGAATTTTGTTGTATGAGAATCCATAGTCCGAAAGCTGTGATCGCATCCAAAGGATTTGTGCATAGCAAGCAGACATAGCAATGTACTCAGCTTCAGTAGATGATATGGAAGTACTCATCTGCTTCTTAGAAGACCAACTAACCAACTTTTCCCCTAAAAATTGAGCTCCTCCTGACGTACTTCGACGAGTGTCTTGACATCCCGCATGATCAGCATTTGCGTATGCCGTTAACTCCATTGCAGTGTCCTTAGGATACCAGAGACCCATATGAACCGTGCCTTGAAGATATCGGAAGATCCTTTTCACTGCTTCAACATGCTTCTTGGTTGGTCTGGATTGATACCGAGCACACATACACACAGCAAACAGAAGATCTGGTCTGCTAGCCGTGATGTACATCAAAGATCCAATCATGCTTCGATATTGCGTTATATCCACTGGAATCCCTGAAGGATCTTCATCCAGCTTCGTTCTATCAACCATGGGAGTGTCAACAGGTTCACTTGAATAGAATCCAAACTTTTTCAAGATCTCGTTGGCGTATTTGGATTGATTGATGAATATGCCTCCGGGACTTTGAGATACTTGTAATCCTAAGAAGAATGACATTTGCCCCATCATGGACATTTGGAATTTGGAATTCATCTCCTTTGAGAAACTATCACATTCACTAGGATCTGTTGAAGCAAAGATGATATCATCTACATATATCTGAACTAGCAGTAGATGGTTTCTTGATTTCCTGGTGAATAGTGTGGGATCAACAACACCTTTGGAGAATCTGTTTGCTAGGAGGAACTTGGACAATGTATCGTACCATGCCCTTGGCGCCTGTTTTAGCCCATAAAGAGCCTTCTTCAAGCGGTAAACATGAGTAGGGTGTTCAGCATCCACGAATCCTTCAGGTTGACTCACATAAACTTCTTCCTTCAAGTCACCATTCAAGAATGTCGTTTTGACATCCATCTGGTAGACTATCATATTACGACTAGCAGCATTTGCCAGGAAGATTCTTATAGCTTCAATTCTAGCAACTGGAGCAAACGATTCTTCAAAATCAATGCCCTCTTCTTGTCTAAACCCTTTAGCAACTAGCCGTGCCTTGTTCTTTAAGACACCACCATACTCGTCAAGCTTCACTTTGAAGATCCACTTTAAAGCAATGATCATTGCACGCTCCGGAGGAGGCACTAATTCCCATACTTCAAGTCGATCAAATTCATGGATTTCATCCTGCATAGCCTGGAACCAGCAATCTTTAGTCATTGCTTCTTTGGCATCTTTTGGTTCGACTTTAGACATTACGGAATTGAAGAAGCACCATAGTGCATCAGTGGCTAGTTGATTACGTGTGGATACTGGACGTGAAGGATTGCCTATGATGTTGTCGATTGGATGATCACTGGTCCATTTCCTGAGATGGTCGTGAGGTTGATGGTTATGAACGGACGTAGCAGTGCTGTGTTCCTCAGGTAAGGATGTGTCTGATGAATGTTCAGGAGCAAATATGTTTTCAAAAGGAACCTCTTCAACAGGAGCAAAAGGATTAACTTCCAAAGAATTATTATCTGAAGATTCTTGCGTTACTGGAGTAGTTTGAGTGTTTGATGACGAAGGCGATTGACTGGCAGCAGGAGCATTGTGACTGACTGATACTGAAGCTGCAGGACCTTCTGAACCTTGTGGGGCTTGAACCTCATTCATAGGAATTATTGCTGGTTCACTCGGGATGGTTCCATTCGTTGGCTCAAAGTATTCATCAAACATAGGATCGAATAACTTTTTCAACTCCTCACATGTAGGTGGCACATAAGAATCTGCAGGCGTGGAATTCTGTACAAGTCCTGAACTAATGGGTCCAGGAGACAAAAGGTGAAGATCGGGTCCAGAACTGATTTGTCCTGAAACAGGTAGCTCACTCAGCTCATCGAACGTAACATGAATGGTTTCCATGATTTTACGGGTCCTTTTATTGTAGATTCGAAACCCTTTACTGTCTGGTGCGTATCCAACGAAAATACCTATATCTGCTTTAGCTCTTAATTTTCCCAGGTCTTGACTATCGTTAGTTGGATAGCAAAGAGCACCAAACACACGCAGAAAGGAAAGATCTGGTTTCTTGTTATGAATTAACTCGAAGGGAGTCTTCTCATGAACCGGATGAATTAGGGATCGGTTTTGAGTGTAACATGCTGTTGCTATAGCTTCTGCCCAGAGAAACATCGGTGTCTTTGAAAATATAAGCATGGTTCTTGCAGCCTCCACCAGAGTACGGTTCCTTCGTTCAACCACCCCGTTCTGTTGAGGCGTGCGAGGGATACTTTTCTGATGCGTGATGCCAATACTTTCATAGAAATTACGGAGTTGTTGGTTAACAAACTCAGTACCATTATCTGTGCGGATGATTCTGACAGTTTTATCTAGCCTTACTTGCAGCTGTTTTATCAGTTTAATGATAACCTCTGGAGTTTCGTCCTTGGTTCTCAAAAACTTTACCCATGTGAACCGAGAATAATCATCTACTATCACCAGAACATACTTCTTTCCATTTATGGTTTGTATTCTCATTGGACCGCACAAGTCCATGTGGAGGGTGTGAAGAACTTCCAAGTTGGTGTTGACGGTTTTAGGCTTGTGGGTTTGTTTCTTGCTTTTACCCAGTTGACATGCAGAGCAGAGATGATCTTTCTCATATTTCAGTCTGGGCATCCCTCTAACAAGATCTTTACGGGAAAGATTATTTATGGTACCGAAGTTCAAGTGGTTCAAACGACGATGCCACAGCCATGATTTTGTTTTAGAGGCTTTAGAAAGCAAGCATATTGGAGAGGACTTCAACATTTCTTCAATTGAGATGGTGTATAGATTGGTGCCCCGACTGCCCTTGAGGAGATCTAAACCATCCAATTCTCTGACGAAACATGTATGCTTTCTGAAAGCCACTTCCAGATCTGAATCACAAAATTGACCCACAGAAAACAGATTGTGTCCTAGTCCTTCCACATAATATACCCTTGAGATTACACTATTACCAAACACATAATCTCCATAACCCATAATAGCACCAAAATGGTCGTTCCCAAATCTAACTGTCCCGATAAACTTTTTCACGAAGTTCTTGAGCCGTGAGCGATCTCCAGTCATATGTTTTGAGCAGCCTGAGTCCAAATACCACAGGACGATTTGTACGACCTGCATTTGAAACCAGACAACAATGGATAACTGAAAAATGTGGATCCCCAAGTGCAATTGGGGTCCATTTGGTCAGCACACACATATTCAGGAACCACAGATTTCACAGATGCTACTATCTTTACTGTGGAGACAGAACTTGAGACAGGACAAGACCTAGATGGAAGGCATTGTGATTCTAAAGGCAAGATTCTACCAGTTGGTCTCCATTCCTTCTTCTTCACAATTTTATGCATATTCATTTTAGGTAATGGTCTCTGTTTTCCTAAGTTGAATTTCCTTCCAGTGGGTCTCCATTCCTTAACTTTTACAATTTTATGCTTATTCATTTTAGGTAACGTGCACTGTTTTCCTAAATTGAATTTCCTTCCAGTGGGTCTCCATTGATAACCTACGCTAGCAAATGTTTTTCCTGTAGCTTTCCAAACCTTTTTGCATGCTTCAGATATCCTACCATTCTTAACATGGGATGATGCAGAAGACATCAGGAAAGACACAACACATTCATCATGATTAGCAGAAATTAAACAATTGTCGCAAGTTTTACAGATAGCATTAGAATTCGAATTAATTACAGTACTTTTGATACTAGAATCAACACGATTCATCCTACTCATTGTAAACTTATTGTTCCTAGGTTGGGCTTCTACATTCTTCAAGTGATCATTCTTAGCTGGCGCAGTCATATCCTTTCTTTCATTTCCTCTAGACCTTGACCCGCTAGCTTGGGTGTCACTTTTTACTCCTGTAGAAGCATCGAAGGTAACATTAGTTTGTTTTTCTGTCACATGCCTTCCTGATAATGATGTGTTGGGTTCTGATGTTTTGGGTGGTAGGTCAAAGGCTACATACTTGTTCACAACATTGGATGATGATGCAACAGATCTATCTCTATGGCCTCTAAACTTAGGAATTGAGCCTATGGCATATTCTAAGTTTTCCTGAATCCTTTTCGTGAGTTTGCATGCATAGACAACCGCTTGATCAAGTGGCTTATCATTCCTATCCTCTTCAACTACCTCACGAAGTGTGTCAAGACCTTCTCTAAGATGATCTAGATATGTTTGATGGGCAAGGCTGTTATTTCTAAGCTTAAACGGAATACGCCCAACATCAACATCATACTTTTTACAATCAGTAGCCTTTGGTGTATCACAATTACAAGTGGTGCATGGCATTTTACCTTTCACCCGAGCCTTAAGATTCTCAATTTCATTTGTCAAAGAGGTTATTTGATCATTATGATTGCTTCTTGTAACTTTAATAGAATCATATAACTCTTTGAAATGTTGTTTAACCTTTGAATTTTCTTCTCGATAACACTCATTTTCATAATGTAACTTATTTATGATGTTTTGATATTGAAAATTCTGAGAATCTGAAGACGAAGGTTTATTGGTGCCATATACTTCACACTTGTTGGATTTCAATTGGGCAATTTGGGCCCTCAGCAGTCGAATCGTGTTCGTGTGAGCTTGAATTGTCTCATCACGTTTGCTTAATTCAAAGTAAGTATCAAACTCAGGAGCATCCGAGGATGTCTTGACATTTGATATTTTGCATTTTTCTTCTAAGTGTTGATGTTTGAGTTGCAAACTCAGATAATCAACTTCTAGTTTTGAAAAACGTTTAACCATGTTATCATGGTCATCATTTTGAATTTTTTCAAGCAATTTCAAATTCTCCCCCTCAAGCTCAACAACACGATTCTGGGTGACATTTAACGCAATAGCATACTCATTAAATTGACAAGCAGACAATGCAGAATCAGTGACAGTGTAAAATACATCTTGTGCAATACATTTAGCAATCAAGTTGTCATTAGTGATGAGTATGTTTTTTCTTTCAATCTCACGACTCTTAAGTTCTATTGCATGTTCATTCACCTCATTTTCCATATCTTTAAACACTACTTTCATTTCATTTATTTCGGCTTTAAGGGCAGTTTGCAACCCTTCAAAGTGTTCTTTAAGTAGATTAAAGAATGGCATGACCTCAGTTAAGTAACACCTTTTTGCATGTTCAAAACACCTTTCCCCCTCAGTAATGCCAGTGGGTGTGATTCTCTTCTTACATGTTTTATCGAAATCAGCAAACAGTTGCCAAAGCACATATAAGCTAATAAAGGTTTTGCATTCAGTGGGAAGAGACAAAGGCACCAAATTCCTAGGTGTATTGGGAGGATACACCGTTATGGACGCAACTTTTCTAATGAGGGGGGTGTTGGCCTTAAGTTTTTCTACCTTAAGTTTTTCATTATCTTGTTTCCAAAATATCTGCTCAGGTGTTAACTTCATTTGAGGAGCAAACACAGTCAAACGATTTTCTTCATAATAATCATGGGGTTTGATTATTATTCGTCTGGCTATGCACTCAGGATCCCTCATTTTCACATTCATTTTTTTCCCTCGTTTTATCACTCAACTCATCCTCTTCATCAGTGTAGATATGCTCAGGTTGGTCATGAATAGGCTTAAGCATCACATTACCATCATATAGGGCTGGTTGAAGTACTTGCATGTCCCTAAGGATGGTTGACTTAGGTTCACCTATCATGATTTTACTGTGCTTATCACTCAACTTTCTGTGCTTATGAATCATTTGAGCAGTTTGTATAGTTTGATTTTGTGTGTACAACTTATCTTCAAGCTTATTTTTTAACGTCTTGAGTTTAGAGAAATCATTTAAAAGAGTTGTTTCTTTTTGTTTGAATTCTTGCTTAAGTGTGGTTACACACTTTTGTGCTTCCTGTTTCTGTTTGACAGACTCTTCTAGTTGACTTTTCAAAGAACTCAACTCTAATTTTAATGTTTCTTCTCGCACTCTAGACTCTTTAATAAGTGTACTCATTTGACCTTCTAATTTCTGCTCACGATCATTAAGCTCAAACTTAGCACGCTGTTCATACATAGCAACTTGTTCTTTATAGATGTTTAGTCTAGTGATCAAGTTATCATCAGGGACAGGCAATTTGTTCTCATGGTACGCACATGCATTATCTACACAACCCGCATTATCTAAGGCACATACATTACTCATAGCACACACATCATTATTGACAAAGGATTCACCATTTGATACATCAGGAGAGTTGTTGCTATTCAAATACTGTTCATATGAGACAATATTGCTATTTTCCATATCAACATCACTTGAGTCAGAAACAACTGCCTGATGTACTTCTTCGGGAATCTGTTGTCCCTCGACAATATTATATATGTCATAAATTTTTAGTACCTCAGATATCACAGATGCATTAGAAGGACCAGCTTGACGAGATGAGGCCAGGGAAGACAAGTTAGCCATGAAGATTGTTTGAGCAGTAGGTTCATCATCCACATCAGAGTCAAATGCATCACAGTCATCTGCCTTGAAGATGTTAGGATCATTAAGTGCTAGATCCTGAACAGGTTTCTCATCCACATCTTCATCAAAAGTATTTCCTCCATCTCCTGCCAAGAATAATAACTCTTCCTCATCCAATACAGCTCCATTTTCTTGAGCTTGCATTAACAGCATCTTGTCTTTGAAGTAATCTGAGTTCTGAGGACGTTTAGGTTGATTGCAGTTTCTAGCAATGTGTCCAAGCCCCCCACAATTATAACACTTGATCTGTTTCCCTTGCCCCTGATTGGCATTCCCTGCTCTATTCTGCACAAAACCTCGACCCATGTTTCTACCAGCTCTCCCTTGCACATTCTGAACCACAATTTTCCCATCCTCCACCATTGCTAGATTGCGTGGGTTGGAAGAATTCCTTAACTGATTGTTGGTCTGTGGGAGTGATGCTTGAAACTGTTGAACCAGTAGAGAAACTTGATTGGTAAGGTTATCAATCATTTTGTCGGTCTGAGAGTAGCCTGAGTCAAGTTGTGAACTCATAGCAGGTACTTGTGAGTGAAGTTGGTGATAGCTTGGATTGGATGATGATTGGATTGTTGGTTGTACATTTGTCATGAAAGCCAGTGGGTCATTCGTAGTTGAAGGATTCAACTTTTCTCTCAGCACCCGATCATAGGCAGCATGCTTTCATGTTGTTGAGGTAGCATACAGTGTTCATAGTTAGTCCTCCCTTAAACCCTTTGTTGAGTTTGACGCAGTAACAAATCTGTCCCATTCCGGAGTCATGTTGTTCACAAACTTTGAGTTAAGTTGGATATTGGGCATAGTCATTCTGATCATCCTCCCTATCATTCACAACTTATGAATCTCACATAGTAATCTGTGATATTTTTCCTGGGTTCATTTTGAAATGCTCGAACTCAATCATACAGCTGTGACTCTCGATCTTCCTTTGTGAGGTTCTGACCCTGCCAACAACATTTTAACGTTGTCCCACACAGCCTTGGCTTCAGTGTTAAAATTGATGAGCTTGTATACATCCTTTGGAAGACCTTGAATAACTATGTTGGAGGCTCTAATATCGGCATCATACCTCTTCTTTTCTTCTTCATTAAGATCATTGTAGTTTCTAGGTCTGTCGATGCCCCAAGTTACAGTACCATCTTCACCAGTTGTAACAACGTCTCTGGTGGTACCCATCTGATAAGGTCCTTCGTCAATTGACTTAAGAATGTTAACACCATTATCTTTTCCCAAGCAGTAAAGTCTAATTCGTTGTGCCCAAGACTCATAATCCGTCCTATCTAGCATAGGTGGACGAGTGTCAGATCCTGCTGCTTGAATATCATCTGATGATGTACCTGATGTGGTAGCCATAGTAACTACGGGATTTTACTGATCTTGTGATTTAACCGAGAAATCGAATCTTTCGCGGGAATTTCTAAAATCACCAAGACACAAACCGCCTAGACAAACCGCGTAGACACAAACCGCGTATGTGCCTAAGAGACAAACCGAGTTCACACAGGAGACGCAAACCGCGTTGACACAAACCGCGTATGTGCCTAAGAGACAAACCGAGTTCACACCAAAGATACAAACCGCGTTGACACAAACCGCGTGTGCGCCAAAGAGACAAACCGAGTTCACACCAAAGACACAAACCGCGTATTCGCCAAATAGACAAACCGAGTTCACACCGGATATACAAACCGCGTATGTGCCAAGAGACAAACCGAGTTCACAATGGAGATACAAACCGAGTTCACACTAGATACACAAACCGCGTAGACACAAACCGCGTATACGCCTTAGGGACAAACCGAGTTCACACCAAAGATACAAACCGCGTAGACACAAACCGCGTACGCACCGTAGAGACAAACCGCGTTGGCACAAACTTCCAAACCTGTCACTATCAATGCCGTTTGTCCTTTTGCCTAAACTAGTATAAAGACAAACCGCGTACCCGATGCTACACAAACCGCATTCAAGAACGTCCAAACTACACAAACCGCATTCAAAAACACTTCCACAAAAGACCCACGAATTGCTCCAAAATCACCACACGGTTCTTGGATCTGTGAATCCAAACACCAAATACCACTCTAATACTAATCTTAATCAAGAAAGTACAAAGTAAAACAACTTCTAATCACTAAACAAAGTACAAAATGAGATTTATGCTACTAAACAAACAAAATAAAAAAAACTTAAAACTACAAGTCGAACCAACAAGAAAACCTCAAGAACTACACAAATTCGTGAATACCAACTCTCATGGACCTAACCATGGCTCTTGATACCAATTGTAGGGTATTCACAATGCAAGAATCACTTGTATGAGGCTTGTATGGATCGAATAGAGTAAGATTTCTAGAGAGAAGTGGGAGCCTTTTAGAGAGAGAAAGTAACTAGTGATATATTAGATTGAAAAGGTCCAACCCTTCCCTTGTGTGGGAAGGGGTATATATACTACTACATATTATGTCCCTAGTGGACTGTGGAGCGAGCTGACAGAGGGTAAAGACCCGACCCACTCCACAATAGTAATTAATAACTAAGCTACTAATAATATTACTGATAATCTAATGAGCTATGATGATCTAATAAGTACTCGGGGTGACCGAGTCTTCTGCTGAATATTCATATTCCTAACAGAAATAGACTGGAAAATTGAGTCTCTATGTGGATATCCCTTCAAATGCTTCCTGGACGCATACAAGGGATACCACCAAATTCAAATGGCGGAGGAAGACGAAGAAAAGACGGCCTTCCACACAAGTCAAGGGGTCTACTGCTACACAAAGATGCCCTTCGGCCTAAAGAACGCAGGAGCAACATACCAAAGATTGGTGGACACTGCGTTCGAGAAGCAATGGGGACGCAACTTGGAAGTATACGTCGATGATCTCGTCATCAAAAGCCATACAGAGGACGAGCTGGTGCGCGACATGGAGGAAACGTTCAAAACACTCAGGAGAATCAACATGAAATTGAACCCCAAGAAGTGTACGTTTGGCGCTACGGAAGGCATGTTTCTCGGGTATTTGATAGAACCCGATGGGATCAAGCCTTGCCCAGAGAAGACTCAAGCAGTCATTGACCTCCCCTCACCGCGCACACTAAAAGAAGTTCAGTCACTAAACGGCAAGCTAGCCGGACTGAACCGATTCTTATCCAAATCAGCAGACAAGTCACTTCCCCTATTCAAGACACTCAAGAAGTGCACCAAAAAGGGAGACTTCAGGTGGACTGCGGAGGCAGAAGAAGCCTTCCAACAGCTCAAACAACACATAGCAGCGCTCCCAAAGCTTGTTACACCCCGACCAGGGGAAGAGCTGATCATGTACCTATCTGCGACTCAAGGAGCAGTCAGCGCAGTCCTACTGACAGACAGGAATTCCGTCCAAACACCCATCTATTTTGTTAGTAAGGCGCTGAAGAAAACGGAGATTAACTACACTGCAATGGAGAAATTGGTCCTAGCCTTAGTGTTTGCAGCGAAAAGACTACGCAGGTACTTCCAGGCGCATCCAATCGCTGTTATCACAGACCAACCCATCAAACAGGTTATATCGAAACCCGACGCATCGGGACGCCTACAAAAATGGAGTGTGTTACTGGGCGAGCATAACATATCATACAGACCGCGCACTGCAATTAAAGGGCAGATATTGGCCGACTTCATCATCGAGAAGCCGGATACAGACACTCCACCTGCGACAAGCAAGGAGGAACTTCAAGAACCATGGATTCTATTTACTGATGGATCCTCATGCGTAGATGGATCAGGAGGCGGCCTTATTCTCACCAACCCAGAAGGAGTTTAATTCACCTACGCACTGCGTTTTGAATTCACAGCCACGAACAACGAGGCAGAATACGAAGCACTCCTAGCTGGGTTACGCATCGCAACTCAAATGGGTGCACGCAACCTAGAAGTAAACGTCGATTCGCGGCTAGTGGCTAACCACGTCTCAGGAGAATATATAGCAAAGGAGGAACACATGATCCAATACCTCGAAAAGACCAAATCTCTGATCCAGAACTTCGATAGATTCATCATCAAGCAGGTTCCCAGGAGTGAAAATAGGAAAGCAGATGCGCTGAGCAAGATTGCATCCACCAGTTTTGCGCATCTATCAAAACAAGTTTTGGTGGAAACCTTGAAAAACAAGTCAATCACAGAGATGGAAATATCCACGGTGATAGAAGAGGAAAATCCTACGTGGATGACACCGATCATTGACTTCATCAGCAAGGGCATACTTCCCCAAGAGCAGAAGGAAGCTCGAAGAATCCGACGCACAGCGCAGCGATTCGAGCTCAGAGACAACGTCTTATATAGACGTTCATTCCTACAACCATGGCTTAGGTGTGTTGGACCTCTCCAGGCAGACTATGTACTTCGAGAGATCCACGCAGGCTCATGCAGCATGCACTCAGGACCATGATCCATTGTAGCGCGCGCCCTAAGGTCTGGATACTATTGGCCAACTATGCACCGTGACGCACGTGACTTGGTACGGAAGTGCAATGATTGCCAAGTTCACAGACCTATTCCGCGCCGACCACAACATGAACTAACACCTATTACATCGCCATGGCCCTTCTACAAATGGGGTATCGACATCGCTGGACCTTTCCCCATTGCCGCAGGAGGATTGAAATTCCTCATTGTGGCAATAGATTACTTTACCAAGTGGATCGAAGCAAAGGCAGTAGCAACTATAACAGGTAACCAGGTGAAACGATTCGTGTGGGACAACATAGTATGTCGTTTTGGATTGCCTGGAGAAATTATCTCTGACAACGGAAAACAATTCCGTGATAACCCGTTCAAAGATTGGTGCGAACAACTGAACATCACGCAACACTTTGCATCAGTAACTCATCTACAAACCAATGGTCTGGTGGAGCGCGCAAATAGAAGTCTGGGCGAAGGAATCAAAGCGCGCCTGGACAGACACAAAGGTAGATGGGTGGAAGAACTATCACATGTTCTCTGGGCGCACCGAACAACCATCAAGGTTAGCAACGGGGACACCCCCTTCTCTTTGGTCTATGGGACAGAAGCGGTTATACCAGCTGAAATTGGAATGCCAACCATCCGTACTGCGGAAGTTAACGTGGCAACCAATGACGATGAGCGGCGCATAGACTTAGATCTATTAGAAGAGCGACGTGAGCGCGCAGCAATACGCGAAGAGAAAGCTAAGTCAAGAATGAAAAAATACTATGATACCAAAGTACGCAGCACTTCATTCAGACCAGGCGACTTCGTATACCGTGACAATGACTCAAGCCGCGCAGAAGACACTGGTAAGCTAGGACCAAAGTGGGAAGCACCTTACGAGGTCATAGAAGCACTTGGCAATGGAGCGTACAAGCTACGCGACAAGGACGGACGTGAGCTACAGCGAACATGGAACGTCCGCAACCTTAAACGGTGCTATCTTTGAAGAAGGCTACGGCCCAACATGGACACTCATGCGCTTTAAAAAGTGCCCCCAATAAAGATCCATGTAATTTTATTTTTTAAGTATTATCTAGATAAGTGTTCTTTTTCAAAACTTGCAAGTATTAATAAAACGTTATGGTTTCTAGCTAACTCCATAACACATTTAACTTTATTGTTTGCATCTTTTATTATCATGTTTCAATATTGGTATATTCTTGCCTACATGGCGTGCATGCACACACTAAGACCCACGATGGCAGAAAGGATGAGTAAACCTAATAAACTACTCGTTGAGTAAGAGGGTTGCAAACCCATCAACACCGGATCACGAATCCTTGTTAAACACCTTGCGCTCAAGACGTTGGCGCAAGTTCCTTACGCACCCCACGACGGATGCGCAAAAGGGCACACTGTGCGCGTTTAACAACTCAGGAAGTCAAGACTCTTGACTCCTTAAAGTAAAATACGACAAGTAAAAATTACAAAACTACATATACGACTATGATTTCTTTCTTTACAATGAGTTAGACAAATTCAATACACGACTACGGTCAATATTTAAGGAAATTCATACACGATTATGATTCTTCTCTTTCTAAATACGCTTAGACACTTAAAGATATCTTCACGCAAAGATACATAAGTCATACAAGATCTACGAGGTCAAAAGCATAAGTATTTAGAAGTTACAAAAACACTAAGTACAAAAAGCAACTTTTTATTCATAGAATACGTTTCTACAAAAAGACTTGTACAAAAAAGTTAAATACTATATGTACGCCTTAACTGGCTGGAGCCCCCACTCAAAGCCGTTTCCTTTGCATCCGCGAGCCTCTTCAACAACTCTGCATCATCAAGGGAAACAGTGGCCACGCAGACAGGCACACCATCGGATCTAGGCTGATGCGCAGCGCCTATGCCGCACAGAATGGCCTTTCCTTTCTCGCCTTTCTTTAGTGCGACCCTGGAAACATGCGCATTTAGCGATCTTTGCAAAGAAATCTCTTTCTCAAGACGGAAAGGATTCAGAATGTCACGAGGCTGAGCAAAAATGGGTACCTTCAACTGCGCCACTTCAGGCTTCAAGTAGAAGTCCACCTGCTGATCTGCATCATCCTGCAGATGCCTAGGAAGAGTGAGCCCCGCCATGATCACGCTGATCGGCTGGTCCTGATCACGCTCCAAGAGAGCGATATGCGGAAGCTCAAGCTTCTTTAGCTCCTCCATGGCAGCAACAAGCTCAGCATGGGCATCCGCCTTATACCCAGGCACCTCAGCAAGCGGCACAGTCAGCAACTTGGCCTCCGCAAGCTTGTCGGCGGCCGAGGTCTCACCGTGCGCAATAGCGCAATTCACAACCTTCCCAAAGGATGCGGTGACCTCAGGATGCTCCAGCGTACACATGGCGGCCAGGCGAAGACCATGACTGATCAACCACCTACGAAATAACACAAGTGTTAATAAGAAAAAGGGTCTCAAATATATACAAGTTATAAACAGCATGTACCTGCGCTCAGCCACAGACTGAACCAAATGAGGATATAGCTCCTCATCATACTCGATGCTAAGCTTACGGAGCTTCTCCTCCTGCATCTTCAGC
Source organism: Artemisia tridentata subsp. tridentata (assembly GCA_021014915.2). Classification (NCBI taxonomy): domain Eukaryota; kingdom Viridiplantae; phylum Streptophyta; class Magnoliopsida; order Asterales; family Asteraceae; genus Artemisia; species Artemisia tridentata. The sequence goes on along the minus strand of CP139504.1, from coordinate 330,907,190 downwards.
GCAAGCTCCACCTTGCTACGGAACTCTTCAATATTGGCAAAGTGCTTGCTCCTATTTTGTTGCAAGTACTTCAGCGCCCATAAAGAATTTCGTCTCTGAAGATCCGCAGCAGCACGCTCCTTCCCTAGCTCAGCCATCACCATGACCTTCTCCTCACCCATTTTTCGCGCAGACGCCTCTGCGCGCTCCAGTTTAGCCTTGGAGCTCAGCTGCTCAGCTTTAGAGCTTGCTAATTCAGCCTGCACAGACGCCAGTTGCGCCTGCAGTCTGGAAATTTCCTCAGACTTGTGCACCCTTGCTTGCGCCACCAGCTCAGACTGGCGCACAGCGATAGAGGCAAGCTCCTCCATCGTAGAGTCAAATGGACTTGACTCCACTTCAACATCCCTCGGTGAACGCGCCCCGTCCAGAGCATGACTCACCTCGGGTGGCGCACTCCCATCTAGGACGCCAGCGTCCTCCACAGGCTTTTCACTGCAAAAAACATCAAGAGAAAAGGTTAGTGCACGGTCAAACATACACAAAATACTAAGGAAATGCTAAATAATACTTACATGGGGGGAGGAGTCGAGGACACGTCCTTCTCCTTCTCAGTCTCAGTCGTGGACGCACCTCCACCAGACTTCTCAACATCCACACTGAGGACACGAAGGAACAAAGTTAGCACAAAATATAACTTGACAAAAGTTTATAATAACTAAGGTACTTACCTCATCTGCACCTCAGTAAAAGACGAGCTTCCCCCAGCCTCAGTCCGCGGCCTCTTGGAGGGCCCTTCACCATCACTGCCAAGCGCTCTCTTGCGCGTCAGTGGGGAGCTCTCCTCCATCTCACTGTCAGTCTCCTCTAAATGGATTACCGTTTCAGGAAGAGGAGGCTGCGCAGCGTCAGGACCTGGCTGCACAGGAGGAGCCACCTCCTGTATGGGCTCAGCTACGATCACATCAGGGGAGCCTTCGGGATCTGGGATAACCAAATCCACGACGCGCCCTGCCGTCGCCTGCAGAATAGTCTGCTCACCGTCCCCCAGAGGACGCACTCCCACCGCCACGGAACGCGGATTCTCCAGCCTCACAACAGCGAACAGATCCATCTCTGCGCATCAAGTAAACAAAGAAAGGCAAGTTACATAAAGTATGAAAAAAGAAGAAGAGCTTACACTAATAACGACAGTAAGGCGATAGAAGGAGCACCCACCCGTGCCATCCGCATGCAAGAATGTGGGAACTTCTGTCTCATGCTCATAATAGTTACGACTGATGCCCATGTGCACCAGGAATGCTTCCGGATACGGTTTGATCGGAAGGCGATTCTCATCTATTATCGCCGCATGATCCACGTTATACCACGTCTCAGGAGGGCGCTCATCCTTGGGCAGATTGGCACGGGTGTAAAATGGAAAATGGGAAGGGAAGACGGCGTCATCAACCCAAAAGAATTTTTCCCTCCAATCCTTGAGCTTATCTACCTTAGTCAGATAACATTGTAACTTCCCTACGCGTTTGGCGAAGGTAACCCAACCATTTGACCACGTCAAGTGATAAAACGCGCGAAATAAGTGGAGGGATGGGTGAACCGCTAACAAGCGGCAGTTCACCTCAAAATTAGCAATCTTCCCAGCACCAATACAATGCAACTGGGAGATGTGGAGGTCGTAGTAATGGAGTATGTCACTCAATAACACGGAGATGGGGATGCGCTGATTCGCCCACTCGAAAAAGCGCGTATATAACCCTACCTTCCCGGCAGGGAAATCCGCGATGGTGTCATTCGGACCTGGTACCTCTGGGCGCAGGCCCAAAGGGATAAAATAATCCGAGGTGAACTGAATCAGTTCATCCTCGGTTATGTTAGAATGGAAATCATGAAGTTGCGCTACCATTTTCTGACTCAGATTATGTGCGCACGCGCAATTACCTTTGAATTATCTTTTTTGGAAGAAGATTTGAAGATGTAAAAATGGTGGAATGGCGATTTTTTAACTGTGGATGTCACAGTAAATGAGAGGCGGCAGTTTATATACTTATCCTATCCACCACAGATGATCGACACGTGTATCCCACTAACTCCAATCGTGTGGCTAGGATAAATGACGGTACAAGGCAAGTGGGCAACCTCTCCACTTCCCAAGGTACCCAAATTGCACTTTTTTGGACTAGATACATCACACGTGTGTTTTTGGCGGTATATTTTTTGAAAGCTTCCCGCGTACGCGAGGGGAATAATCTCGACACGACTCTAGTCTAGCGTCCGCAGGTTTTACCTTGCGCACACTAGACTGGGGGGACATGATGACGTATAGTCTACACCCGGGTCACGAACCCGGTTAGTAAACAATACTAACAATTAAGCCCACCACGCTTGGGCCGCAACTGGACTACCAGTTATGCGGCTTGGGTCGACAAGGCCCAAGCCCAAAGTTATTTCCGGATAATATATAGAGTATCTTCTAAATAAAGAGGATATATACTATATACCCGATGTCGGCTAACACGCCGAAGAGTAGGGAACACGAAACCCACTAGGGTTCCATGCATATATAAAGGGCACCCAAGCCCTCGGTAAATGTACGATCTTCAATAAACCCTAACCCTTTACTAAACCCTACATTCGATTACTTACTCTCACGCCGGAGGATAATCGGGGGAGACAATCCCTCGATAAGCCTAACGGTGTTTGCTTTCTTTTCTTAATGCGCAGGTTCCATCGAGCATTAAGATTCAATTGGTACGAGAATAAAAGTCCTATCCAGGAAACGCCCAACTTTTGTATCAACACTAAGCAATAAATGTATTTATATGACAGAAAATATAAAGACGATATTCATTTCGGAAAAATCTAGATTTTTAACGAAAATTTATACTAATCGACAAACTTTCATATGATTCCCGTGAACCCTGAAAACCCCCTAAGTCCGCCCCAGACTTCAAACACGAATTGAACATGTTTAGTGACAGTGTGTTGACTTTGAAAGTAGTTTAGTAATTTTTTTTATTTTTGTCGTTTAGTAATTTTTTGGCATAAAGTTGGGCGCTAACATGTATTTAAAAAAAAAAAACATAATTGGTGCACTTCGTGTTGAATTTGGTCTTCCATCACTTACACTATTATCGTATGTAAATAATCTGCAGCAACGCTCAGGTTAAAATCCTTTTTGTAAATAATCACAAAATAACAAAAGACACAGGTACTGTCGATAGCCAACAAGCTAATAGTAATAGTTGAAGTGAGAATGATTCAAAACCCAAAAAATTAGTCATGACCAAATCTATGTATCAAACAATTATAGTTATCAATAAATCATAGTAGTTAAAACTAATAACAAAGTGCATTATCAAGTCTAGTACATGAATATCAAATAAGAAGATAATGCTTTTAATCGATTACTACGATGAATTCTTTAATTAGGCTTCTCGATAGAACAAGATGATCTGAACTCTTCGATTTTAGATTGGCATAACTTAGCGCAATCACTTTTTAGTTGTTTTAAACGCTTCTTAAGAACCTCATTATCGCGTGCTAACGTCTTTGTCTTCTTCTCCAAGTCGCGGATGTCAAAGAAGTAGCAAGTAGTCGACACGGTCACTCCACACATCCATAAAGTATTAATGCATTTGTACATGATGTTGAATGATATATTTTAAATGTATGTCGATATGTTGATGATTTGGTATTTAACTATTTATAGATGAAAAAGGTACATACTAACCATAGTCGATAATGCGTACCCATTCTAAAGGATATCTATGTATTCTTAATAGATAAGTTTGTAGGTAATTTAGATGAGGGCCAGATCTAAAAAAAAAAATAAAAAAATAGCTAGGCCAATTTATTCCTCGCTAGGGGCGTAGATGAGACGAGACAACTTGTGAGTTTTTCGAGCTCGACTCATAGACTACTTGAAATTGACTCGATCTAAACGAGTCAAGCTCGAGCTACTCGAGTATACTTTCGAGTCGAGTTCGATCTTCATAATACTTGGCTCGTGAGGTTCGCGAGCCTTATCGAGCTCTTATTAAATTACAATTTTATCCTTTATATATACATGTTATTACTTATTTTTCATAAAATCGGGTCGATTCGAGCTTGATAAGCCGAGTTTTTATTGAGTTCGAGCTTGAAATATTGAGGTAATCAAGCTCGAGTTTTAGATGATGAGTTGAGCTCGAGCTTGAAATCCAAAACTTGCTCGAGCCGAGTTTTGAGCTCGAATCTAGTTCGAGCTTGGCAGTACTCGACTAGTTTTTTTGGGTAAAAGGACTACCCTACACCAAGAGTCGGAGTTTTTAGTCACAGACAAACTAGTCGCCACTAAAGATATGTTAGAGTCGTGGCTACAAGCCTTTAGGGGTGTGATTCGGGTTGACCCGGTCGGGTTCGGGTCAACTCGGGTCGGGTCAACTCGGGTCAAGGCCCCTAAAAAAATACCCGAACCCGACCCTGTTTGAACTCGGGTCAATTCGGGTCGGGTCAATTCGGGTCTCGGGTCAACTCGGGTCGGGTCAATTCGGGTCGGGTCAGCTCGGGTTTGGGGTCAACCCGAGTTTTTGCCTTGTAAATTGTCAGTTTTCTCGGGTCAATCGGGTTCGGGTCGGGTTCGGGTCGGGTCAAGGCTCCTAAAAACATACCTGAACCCGACCTTGTTTAGAACTCGGGTCAATTCGGGTTGACCCGATTGACCCGAATATAAATTCGGGTCAATTCGGGTTGACCCGAATTGACTCGGGTCGGGTTCGGGTCGGCTCGGGTTCGGGTCGGGTCGGCCCGAATGACACCCCTAGCTACAAGCCTTTAGCCACGACCTTAACTAAAGGCCTTTAGCTACGACTATTTATGAAACACCCCAACCCGGAAAGGGTAGAAGTGTCACGTAAATGGTGACATATCAAAGGCAAGCATCACATACGACTTAAATAATACAATAGGATTTCAAAGGTTACAAATGAAATACTGAAATTACAAGGTTACAAAAGCAGATACAAATTCTAACAATAAAATAACTTCTACTCATTTCTAGGCCAAAATAATTGTCAAGTCTTCTAGGTCTAAAAGTCTCTTCGCTTATTCCCATCTTCCATCTAAAACCTGCCGCACACGAAAAGAAACGTGCGGCTGAGCTTACAAAGCCCAGTGAACAGATATAACGGAAACAAAGCAGTAGTAAAGTATAGAGAATGAGCGAGAAAATACCAGGATGACAAGAGTCAGGAAGAGATATACAAAAGTTATACAAAAATATCAAGAATCATGGAACAGATATCAAAGTCAAAGTAAACAAATAACCCATCACATCCCAAGTCATACCAAGTCTAGTCCAGTATCACGCCCAAAATGCCAAGTCAAGAATCAAAGTAAACAAACCAGAAATCCAGGTCAAATCATGTCAAGTCAAATCTCAAGACAACCAAATCAAAATCTTCCACAAGTTCAAGTCTAAATCAGATCAGATCACATGGCAAGTCATATATCAAATTATAACACATATGGAAACAAGTAATGGCAATTAAAGGTGAAGATGTAGGGTGACAGAAATCCTCTACGAGCCCGAACCAAATCACATATCGAACCAGATCACATATCAGGATACCAGGGTGTACGGAGGGGTGACCTCGTACCAAGAAATGAGGGGTTACCTCCAGGGTTGGAGTTGCAAGCTCCCAGGGTCGTGAAAGACGTGTATCGCACACACCATCAGTCACCAAGATATACCAGAACAAGCAAATCAAGACACGACTAGGATGCATCCATACGCCCCCGCAGGCCACAAGGTCTTCCACAACATAATAAATCAGAAACAAGAGTCCGGGGACGGGGCAAGACATCACTTCCTTGCCCTAAAGTCAAGCCATCGGTGCATCAATGACAGGGATATGAAACCCTCATGCCTAGTAGATGGCTCGTAGTCTCAAACTGTGGGTCAGGGTCATGTATCAAATCTAAGGTGTCAAATCACAGGGTTTAGGTCTCAGGGTTCACATAAGGTTCACATCAGACACATATCAGGATCATATCAAGGTTCACATCAAGAATCAAGACAAGAGACAAATACAGGGTTCATAATCAGGAGGTCAAACATCAAGGTTCAAATACTAGAGGTCAATATTAAAATCAGAAGGTCACATATCTGGAGATCAAATATCAGGGAATCAAGCATTAGGAGAGCAAGTATCAAAATCAGGAGGTTCATAACAATTTATTCAAGGTTCATAACAAAGGTTTTTATTTAAAAGCTCATATCATAGTTTCAAAAGAAATCCTTTAAAATGGTCTTTAAAAAAAATGATCTCAAAAAGCAGTTTTCATAAGATAAGTCACATGTAATTTAAAAGAGTTTTGTACGTTCAGTTGTAAAATCTAATGAACCTTCAATGTAGCCTAGAGTCACAACTATCCAGATTACCAAGTGATGAATAGGTTGGTTCAAGTATCAAAATAACATAACAGGGTTTATGACAAGGTCCAGAACAAAGTAACCTAAGCAATGTTCAAATCAAAGAATCAAGGCAAGAGTTTCAACACAAAATCAGGACAAGAGTTTCAAACAATTTCTCAAAACAAAGGTTCAAACAAGGAAGCAATTAAGATTCACAATATCATATAAGAACAAACAGGATTCACAAATAAGAACATAACCAAGAGTCAGAAATCAGGAAAGTGAGACGAAGGCACCCTATACAATGAGGGCAGAATATCTGTACCTTATTCGATAGCAGAACAAACCAAAGACAGATCACGAGACATCGGATTACTCCCGCTTCAGTGAATCTACACGAATTATAAGTGTACTTATAAGTTTTCATAGTTTATTAGTTTCTTAATCATACGGCTTCATTTTAGTTTCTCTCCATCTTAGGTAACTTTAAGTTATAACATTCCCGTATGCCAATTTAAAGTATTACAGATGATCATATTCATAGTTCAAGGTTCATAATGTCTTTTACAAAATTTTAGGGTTCATAAAGTAGTTTTCATAATTTCAGGGTTCCTTATGTAATTATCACAAGTTTAGGGGCTGAAGTGTCATTATGATAAGATTAGGGTATAAAGTGTAAATATTATTAAGGTACATGTTTCTACAAGTTAAGCCCTTCCATTTTAGAAAAATAACCATTTAACCCCTTTAGTTTGCAAAATAAACACTTTAATACCTTTTTAACACCTTGAAAACTTTTCTCAGATTCTACATTCAATTCAGACCTGTTTTGTACGATTTTTCTTCCCTATTAGAACTCAGAATAAAAATTCCCCAAAATTCACACAAGCTCCCATAAGTCTTAAAAACTTTCCCAAATTTTTCCAGAATTTATTATTAAGTATAGCTATGGTCTAAAAATCATTTACTTCAGGTCGTCCAGATTTCTGATAACTTTTAACATACGAAAAGTAAGCAGTTAGCAGACCTATCAAATAAATTTATAAAAATCTGAAACAAATCCAGTGACTAATAGACATATCAAATATCACCCAGTTCAAAGGACATCTTCCAGTTCGACATATTTTGCAAATTAAAATTCATAAACCCAGACCATTTTTCCAGACATACGAATACGTTTTGACATTCAATTTTGTAAATTCATAAAAAGTGCCTTCCCGACCTCTAAAAATTACAAGACCAATTTTTCCAGAACCCTCTCTTCCTGAACTTAATTCTAGACCCAAAAACCACCCAAAAACACCTTACCATTATTTTTATACAATCGATTAAAGTTGAACTAATTTTCGGATCAGTAGCAGTTCTTCACAGAATCATATATAATTTAGGGTTTTCGCTAAGAACAATTCGCATGGATTTGATACAAGAACAACATGTTTACCTTATGATAGATGACACACGAATGGAACAAGAATCAAGTCTCTTTGGTGTCTTGTTTGGATCGAATGGCAGCAGGAAAGAAGGAGGCAGCCGAATTTTTTTGAGTAGGGAAAAATTAGGGTTTTCTTTGGTGGTTTGTTTGTGAAGATCGGTTTTAAGAAAAAGAAAAAAAGAATACCGAGTTTTCTAAATGGGCCAAATAAGGGAAAGAATGGACCTTCATAATGGGCTAGACAAACCTTAGTTACTTTTCTTGTTTCTAGTTCTTTGGGCCAAATATTGGAAGATCATAGGTACATAAATTAAATAAATTTCGCCTAGCATGTACAATGTAGGATTTTATTTATTTGTTACTTCTTATTTACATTGTGTATAGTTTACGTTGACTTAATTTGCTTATTCACTTAGGGTTTTAATCACTTTAGGTTAAGATCAAATGATGTTACTTATATGGTTTTATAAGTTCTTAAAATTTCAAATTTGAGGGTATTTTGGTCCTTTCGGATTATATTAATTTGCGGGTTTTACAATTTATCTTTTAGCCACGACATTTGGTCGTGTCTAATATTCCCGATTCTTCGGTTAATAGAAGTACTCAGTGCGCATGTTTGATCCCCTTATTCTGGAAGTTGAAATCCAAAGCTCAACAGCCTCATCAGCTGCTGTTTTATTTGATGTAGTTGTTTTGGGTGTTGTTTGGTGTTTATGGACAGCGAGCTAGGTATATTTGTTGGATTGGCATCGTATTCCTAAATACACTTGTTTAGGCTATTACCGAATGCTAGCGACTTGTTAGCTAAGGTTTTGTTTAATATAATCTACATACATCGGTCATTTCCAACAAACTAGGTTGACTTGTTATCACACAATATTATTTGATCTCGTCATAACTTTGTTCTAATCAAGTATGGGAAGAGATCAAATAAATTGTTTTAATATTTTAAAAAACTGTTTAGTGATAATTCCATATGTTGGAAACGAATGTTTAATATGAGGAAAGTTCAGTACAGAACAAATAATATTTAAAGAACAAATAGATACATCTCAACCGTTACTCTGACTTTCAACTGACGGTTACATTTACTTTAATTTCATCCGTCTCATTCATTTAACTGCAGGGTCAATTGTGTAAATTTATTTCATTCCTCTTTACACTCTCACCCATTCATTCACACACACTCTCATTAACATACACACACACTCTCTCTCACACACACACACCGAACTTCACACACACTCTCATTAACACACACACTCTCTCTCTCACACACACACCAAACATTCATCTTCATCAGATCTAAACTTTTTCAAACCAATAATAACCAAATCTTTACTGAATATTTGATTTTTGTGGTTTGGTGACTGTGATTTGTCGTAGAATCCACAGATATCGATGTCCAGCAACAAATGGTTATGGTTGAGTAACAACAGGTACAAATGTCCAGTTTCAGTTGCAGAAGGTGGAGCGACGTCGTTTAGATCGATTTTGGGGTAAGGTGCGTAGGTGTCCTTGTTTGATGCAGCTGCTTGTTCATTTGGAATGTTGCGATAACTGAGTGACTTCACCAGTTGACCTGGATAAAAATCCGATAATCTTTTTCTTCTAAATATTTAGATCGATTTTTCTTCTAAATATTTAGATCCGATAATATTTTGAACAAAAGTTTAGAAAAGTTGAAGCTTTTGACAATGGTGGATTATTTGAAGAAAATTTACACGGAGAAGAAAAGAGGTATTAAATTGACTGCATGGGATAGGATCTGGGGCCAAATTACTTTTTCCTTTTTTTTTTTTTTTTTTTTTTTTAATTAATGGGGCGTTAACAATTAACTTGGTTAATGCGATGTTAGATGTTGAAGTATCAATGACTAATGATAGGTTTTGAACTAGCAATATAGTTAGGAATGGTATCTCAAGATTGCGATGTTAGATGTTGAAGTATAAAATGCGATGTTAGCACTCTCTGTATCTCTTTTGGATATACAAGATTGCTGTAACATATAACTTGATTCATGACTTGTAACATATAACTTGATCCATGTGATTTATGTTGAATCTCATGTGATTCATTCTGAATCCCATGAGATTCATACAGAATCTCATGTGATTCTTAATGCTTTTTTATGGGTTGTGTTATAAGAACGGGGTCTACTTCTGCACCTACACTAACCCTCTCTATATAGGTCCCACTCTGTCTTGTCTTGTTACCCACTCGCCCCACAAATATAACACAAACCCACTTTTATGACTGGACATCAAATGAGATCAAGTAGTGGGTCTCAACTTCACGTGGGGTCAGCAAATTTTCCATCATTCATTTTTCTTTTTATTTGTTTACTCATCCTTATGCATTTAATTTTTGTTTTGTCGTGTGCTAAAAAGATTAGTGGTACCCAAAGCATTTAATTTTTGTTTTGTACCTCTCTTTTTTACAGAACGTTAAAAAAAAGTTGTAAAAATATAAAAAATAAAAAAATGGGTTGTAAAAGTTATAAAAAATAAAAAAAAAAGTTGTAAAAGTTATAAAAAATAAAAAATAAAAAAAAATTCTAAAAAATTTTAAAAAATATATTTTTCTAAAAAAAATTATTTTGGAAAAAAAAATTTAATTTCGAAATAAAAAAAAATATTTTTCTACAAAAAATAAAAAAAAATATATTTTTCTAAAAAAAATTAAAAAAAAATAAAAAAATAAAAATTATTTGAAAAAAAAATTTAATTTCGAAATAAAAAAAGTTTAAATTCAAAACATGGGCGGGATATTTTTAAATTCAAACGTATGCTACATGGGCGGGATTTTTTAAAATTCAAAAATTCAAATTCAGAAATAAAAATATTAAAAACGTGTGCATTGTCCACTATAAATACAATCCTTCTGATTTGCATTATCACACACAATTTCATAGCTAAACTATCCAACCTTGTTTAACTCAAAATGTCTTCCAGCAAAAAGGATTTCGGGCAACAATTTCCATCTCCGCTTCGCAAAAGGGATTTCGGCCAACAATTTCCATCCCCACCTCAACAAACTGAAGAATTCCATACTCCCCCAGAGCATATCTTTCTGGTTTTTCAAACTGAAAATTTTCCGGTGAACAATCCACCGGAAAATTAACCGTTTGGGATAACTGATGAAGAACTTCTCCAACTAGATCAACACATGCAGGTGCACAATCCACCGGTTGCCAACGAAGACATGCAGGACTTGTGGGACATGGAACATCATGAAGACATTCAGGTCTTGCTGGAAATGGAATATCAAGAAGCAGAAGAGAGGCGGGCTCGTTTGGAGCAAGAAGCAAAAGAGGCTGAAGAACGCAGGGAAAGGTGGGAGTGTGGTATTTACACAGCTTCTGAAGACTCTGATGATGGTTACCCAGATTCAGATGACACTTTTCATTAATCGTTCGCTGTTTATGTTAATCGTATGTTGTTTTTTAAGTCATCGTTTAATGTAGGTTCAATTTCATGTTTAATGTAATCTCGTCGACGTTTAATGTATTTTCAGTTTGCTAAAATATTCGACATTGCAAGTTTTATTAAAACTTTATATTTTCAGTTGTTTTTTTAGTTGTTTAATATGTTAACATTAACGTGTTATTGTTTAATATGTTAATTAAATAAAAACACGTCAGACGAATACATTTTAGTTGTTTAATGTGTTAACATTAACGTGTACAAAAAAACATTACACAAAATAACCATTACACAAAAAAAACATTACACAAAATAAATAGTACACACAAAATAAAGATAGTACTTTAAACAACTAAAAGCTATAGTACACACAAAATAAAGATGGACAAAGCAGATGGTACTTTAATATTTATATGATTATTCGAGTGAAAGAAAGTCAAATGAAAGATTTTTCTAGTGTTTGGCCCCACATGTCCATCAAACTGAAAACAAAAGTACCATAGACCCCGTTGGAATAACTAAATAGGGACCGTCCTTATAACACAGGCCCTTTTTTATTGTATAACTAATGCTTATGGATTTTTTTTTTTTTTTTTTTTTTTTTGTTCGGTGTTCTTAATGCTACTGCTAGTGGTTTGCCTAGGAATAAGAAGTGGATTACCAAGGATATGCATCAGTCAACAGACAAACCTGCCAATAAAGTTGTGAACTCGACGTCGTTGTCTCAGTTCAATCCTAATGAGAAGTTGTCGGCTGTTGTTACGGTGAAGGCGCCGATTGTTGTTCAGGAGAAGGAGAAGGTACCGGTTGTTGTTCAGGAGAAGGCACCGGGTGTTGTTAAGGAGAAAGCGCCGGATGTTGTTACCGATAAGGCAAATGAGAAGGCACCTAATGTTGTAACTTATATTCTTGTTTTTTTTAATTTTTTTTCTTCTTTACTTGAATATATAGATGAATTGCAAAGGAAATTCTTGTTTACTTTGAATATATCTTGTTTACTTTGAATATATCATGTTTGTTACTTATATTCTCTTTCAATAACTTGATCACATGGGTAATCTGTATGAATCACATGGGATTCAAGGATGAATCACAAGTGATTCATCAAAGAATCCCATGTGATTCATCAAAGAAACTACACTAATGTTACTTGACAAAATATCATATACCTTCAATAACTTGATCACATTGGTAATTTGTGTGAATCACATGGGATTCTATATGAATCACAAGGGATCATATAGAATCACATGGGATTAGGGATGAATCACAAGTGATTCATCAAAGAATCCCATGGGATTATGTATGAATCACATAAAGATACTTGATTAAAAAATATCATAAAAAGACAGATTTCTAAGAAACAACACTAATGTTACTTGACAAAAAATCATAAAACATTAGTTATGGTATTGTTGTTCTACCATGGACATAAAATGATCTATCATGGACAAACTCATCTAGCATAAGGACAAACTGATGTATCTTATACAATTATAAATTGTTCTACCGTTCACATGTTTTCAATGAGATTCATACAGAAACTACACTACTGTTACTTGACAAAATATCAGATTCCATCAATAACTTGATCACATGGGTAATTTGTATGAATCACATGGGATTCTATATGAATCACAAGGGATCATATAGAATCACATGGGATTAGGGATGAATCACAAGTGATTCATCAAAGAATCCCATGGGATTCTGTATGAATCACATAAAGATACTTGACCAGAAAATATCATAAAAAGACAGATTTCTAAAAAACTACACTAATGTCACTTGACAAAAAATCATAAAATATTAGTTATGGTATTGTTGTTCTACCATGGACATAAAATGATTTATCATGGACAAACTGATCTAGCATAAGGACAAACTGATGTATCTTATACAATTATAAACTGTTCTACCATTCACATGTTTTCAATGACTTCAAAAAAAGACATTCAACTTCACAAAAGACGATCTTTCTCTTAAATGCTTAGATACGCTCACGTTCCTCCCTATTCCTAACTGCTTCAACAATTATAGACATCTTTTCAGGAGAAGCAAGTTTATCAAACTACTTTGCTCATTCAAGCATCTTCTTTGCATGATCATTAAGCTCGTGTAACAATATCAATAGCCTCAACATGTAACGAAACTTAAGAGGGTCAACGGAAATGAAAGTTAGTCGTCAATAACTTCGGCTTCATAGAATCAATTTTTCCAAACATAAAGGGTCTGTTACAAAAATCCGTTCATTCAACACATCCAATCTCCTCAAGTCCGGTTAATCTGTCTTCGTCCGTCCATCAATCGTGAAGTGAAACCAAAATCGGGAATTTGTGTCTGGTTCGTCGAGCCTCCTGCAGTTCTTCTTGGAATGTGATGGAGTAATATGAATTTCTGACATGCTCTTTAAATTTCTTCATCGTCCAGTCTACTTCCGCTCTCAATTCACCTTAGTACGACTAAGATGAATAGGGAAGTGAGACTGCACGTCTTCATCGGTTCCAGGTTCGCCATCTTGACTAGATCTTCTGCATCGCCAACACTTCTACCTTGTAAGAAATGTCTTCACTCTTCAGGGTAGCCGCCGTTGTTGTCAACTCCAGGTCAGACAATGAAGTAATTCTTCTGATGCGCTTCTAGTTGTCTTGATGCATACGAAAAACCTTCTGTGCTGAAAGGGAGTATAACCGAGTCTCTTTCTCGAATGCCCAAAAATTCGCTTCGTCTGAAGGTATGGAAGTAAATTCCTATTTCAGCTTTTCCAAAATTCCATTCTCAATCAAACTAAGTTGTTTCTCTCTGTCCAAGAAATTTCTCAATGGTATTATAAGTTGCAAACGTCTTCCAGAATTCTTCTGCCAAGTTCAAAAGGTTTCAGTTCTCCATTCTGTTATCGGTCTTGACCACATGGTGATAGTTTTCAAAACTTGCGGGATTTAAAGAGATATCCACAATTAAGAACATCGTTGTCTCAACAAATATCCATCTCCCAAAATGCATAAATAATCGTCAAATTTCTAACAAGATGCAAAAATGATTTTCATGCACTTCCTCGTCTTCGAATGTACCATTAAGTCATACAATGACCATTTGCCCAGTACTCACGAGGAAATATCATTTATCAATTTCACAAAACCGTCAGAGCTTTAGCTAATACTATTAGCGTCACTAGCCGTCATAGCAGTCGTTTACGAATATGGAAGGCGATTCCAAGAATAAAATCAATTCATCAGAAGGGAAACTTCGCGCTCTGAAATTAAACAAACACATAGTCGTTTCAGGGTAGAGGAACATTGGCTCTTAACAGTATTACGGTTCAACTTCCATATCTCCAGTCGCCATCCTTCTTTATCGCGAACGAAACTAAAACACGCCCAGAAGATACACTTAAGCAAACTTACTTCCTGGTCTCCGGTTGCTCAAATCGACTGGTATGACCCCGGACACATCTGAAATACATCTACGCTTGGTGACTAGAAAATCTCTCGGTATCAAGTCAAATTCCACTTCACACTCCGGTGAAAAACTTGGTGGTTCAAACAGGAATCATATTCAGAAAATTCAGAGTGCCAAATAACTCTCAAGATGAGGTTCATTCATTGGTGTACGAGATGGGTTCTAGGAAAACTTCATGACCGCGAAAATAACACACGAGTCTCCAGAGTAATAGTGATAGCAAAAGTTTAACAAGCGGTATTCATGGTAGGGAGTTCAAAATTGTTGCAGACGTCAAAGGTGAGACATAGAAGGGTAGTTGTCAATATTTGACTGATCAATCAACCAATTTCCTGGTCAGAATAAAATCGAAGTTAACTATCCAAAGAAGGACGGATCACAAATCAAATCTTTATCATTCAAAAGTGAGGGGGAACATTCTTATATTCGTGGTTACACACCACAAGACTTCTCATAGGGACAGAGATGGGTGAAACGAAATCAATTAGTGTCGGAAGATTCATAGATACTTATCAAAAGCAAAAGACAATTTACAACATATCCAGTACGCCATCGCCATGGAGGTTCTCAGAGTGCCCGAAGAGGCGTCAAAATGATTAACGAAAGGATCAGAGATCAGAGTCAAAATCTGAAGATAAGGATCAAATAGTGTCAGGCAATTATTATGAAATTCTCAATGTCCTCAAGATTTAATCAGGTTCAAATCTTAGGTGGTGCATAAGCTTTCACTTTCCAAAAGTGGCATCAACAGGATCTAACCAAAAGCAAGGCACGAATCAGAGTGATGCGGAAGCAAAGATACTTAAACGAATGCCTTATAGTCTACCCATTCCTCACTGGTCAAAACTTACGTTCCTATACGGAAATCTTAAAGCAAATTTTTCAAAGGTTATCTTACGAGCGCCTACAGGGGAAAACTTAGTGGTCCTAACTTACACAGGTCAAGGGTAATGTATTACGAATCGCAGCCTGTCTCTCTGATACCATAATTGTAACACCCCAACCCGACAAGGGTAGAGATGTCACAACAATGGTGACATATCAGAAACATACACAAGCATACATCTTCAATAATACAAAGAAAGTACAAAGGTTACAAGAATTTACAAGGGAATACAAAATTTACAAAGGAATAAATACTAAGCCTGATAATATGAATTCTTCTAATAATCTCTACATCAAAATAACTATCAAAGTCTTCTAAGTCCAAAAGTCTCTTCACTCAAACCCAGCTTCCAACTAAAACCTGCCGCATGGAAAGAAATGCGGCTGAGCTTAAAAAGCCCAGTGAACAGATATGTATATACAAAGCAAAGAATAACGAAACAGAAATATAATATGAAGCACTGGGAATATCATAAGATATAAGCTATGCAAAAGAATAGTAAAGGAAATATAGGATAGTCATCTACCACGAGCCCAGAAACTCAAAGTCATAATCTCAAAGTCAACATCTCAAAGTCATAGTCTCACAATCAGAGGGGATACCTCTCAGGCAACCAGATAATATGAGGGGTGTCCTCATGTATCATAATAGTGGAGTAGCTAGCTCCAGCTAAATGTGAAAGGTGTGTATTGCACACAAGCACCAGTCACCTCAAAGTCATACTCAAAGTCATACTCAAAGTCATAGTCAAATAAATAAAACAAAACGAAACTAGGATTGCAATCCATACGCCCCAAACTCAAAGTCATAATCTCAAAGTCATAATGGCCATAGCAGATAATATAAAAGGGACGGTGTGAGAAATCACTCCCCCACACGGGAGTCATGCCAGTGGTGCATTACAGACATGGCCAGGTTACCTTCCTGGCTAGGTACACAGAAAATGGCTCGGGTGTCAAACTAAGAGTCAGGTCTCAAAGTCATAACAAAAGGTCATATATCAATAGGTGCATCTCAAAGTCATATCAAAAGAAGTATCAAAGGTTCACTCAAAGGGAACATAGCAATGGCTTGGGAAATCTTAACTGAATCATAACTCAAAATCAATGTATAGAATATCAGAACCCTTACTGAAAAAGGGCAGAGTATCTGTACCTTAAACCGCCAGTGAAACACACAACTAGAAACATAAGGATCAGAAATAAACTCCTTCTTCAGCGAATCTACACGAATTTATGATCATCTGATTAATAACTTATTTTAGATCTGATTACTTATTTTAGTCGGCTCTTCCATTTTAAGTAACTTTCCATATTTAGCAACTTTCCAAAATAGTAACTTTCCATATTTAGTACCTCTCCAGATTAAATAACTTTCTATTTTTAGTACATACATATGCTCATTTTATTATAAAGATACACAGTAATAATGACTCATTACCACATTTAGTCGAGTTTGAATACACAAATTATTTATTATCTTGGTTAGTATTTAATTGTATTTAGAGAAGTGACATTGATATGTTAAACAATAATTTCATAGTCAGTGAGATAATAAAACATTGTAATATTTTTCAAATTAGTACAGCAATTTGAATCCAGGTTTCATGCACAAAAACAGTCCCAAAACCATGCATATAATCTGCTCTTAAAACCCCTTCTTGTGTCCTCGGTATTAATTCTTTTCGAGACAAATCAAAGCGAGTGAAAGAAGTATAGCGAGACCAGCTTTTAGCTTTAATCCCATTCTCTTCAAATCTATTTAAATAGCATGCATATAAACAAGTATAGC
This sequence comes from Artemisia tridentata subsp. tridentata, assembly GCA_021014915.2. Lineage (NCBI taxonomy): Eukaryota > Viridiplantae > Streptophyta > Magnoliopsida > Asterales > Asteraceae > Artemisia > Artemisia tridentata. The sequence goes on along the minus strand of CP139504.1, from coordinate 330,889,824 downwards.
TTTAATCCCATTCTCTTCATTCTCATCAAATCTATTTAATATAGTTTTTAGCATGCATGTAAACAAGTATAGCGAGACCAGCTTTTAACGTGGCATGAGTTTATGTTTTATCTTCGATTGTCTATTCAAAATAACGAAACCAAAACGATCATATAATACGAGTGTGTGACCTATTAACGTGACCTGGTTTTGATTTAACATTCGCATGGCCTTTATCAACAGAATCTGTTAGGGTGATGTGCATATGTGTTATTAACATTTCTTTACGTATGGATTCTTATAACAACGAAATAAAACGAGTTAAGCGATCATATACGAAGGACATCAAAACAGCTTTGTGGAGGTACCTTGAGGTCGGATTAAACGAAGGAAATACGAAACAAGAGGCGTGTCAAAACCCACGAGTAGTACATAACCCCGCGAATAGAACACCAACTCCGCGATCTATGCACACCCTTCGAACCACGAACGAAACTTTCCGTCTCTTCTTACAGCCTCTTGTCGTGCCAACAGGAACCAGGACAGAGATACATGAACCCATCCAAAGTTGCAACTCTTTATCACTAACTGTCACCAACCACAGTTAGACCTCCTTTGTTATTTTTGGATTCCATAGGGAAGAATATAGAGGCTGCCAATTTGTTAATATTTTTAGGGTTTTGTGTAAGGGAGCAATTGGAAAATAAGCCGTGACTTTTTGTGAATGAGAAGGATGGAATGCGTTTTTTTTTTTTTTTAGAACCAGATTTGATAAAAGGGAGGAGCGTGGGTCAATACAGGAAAGTTTTAATTGCCCATAATGTGTGTTTAATTCTTTCAATACACCAGTTATATTATAAAATGATGGGGCCCAAATCTTAGGGGCTTGAGGAAATCATATTAATTAAAAGGGTGAGATTGGCGAGATCTTAGGCTAAAATTTGGGGATTTGCCATCTTGGTTACACGGTTTTTTTTACTTAGCTAAAATGATGCATCATGAACCTGTACGCTTTACAAGACCCTATGCATATGTGACAACTAAAATGAAATTGGCTAGGGACCATAGGAAACGTGTGACAATCTTTAAATGTGTACAAATTAGTTTACCATAAGGTTTAATATTCGTATTACTTTTATTCATTTATTCGTTTAAATATTAACGGTTAGATACTTAGGTTATAATTTCATATCGTACGGTTTCGAGTCATAACATGTTATATAACTCAGGTTTCAATTTATAGCGTATTTCATAAGTTCTTAAAATTTCAAATTTAGAGGGTATTTTTGTCTTTTCGGATTATATAAATTTCGGGGTTTTACAACTCTTCCCCTCTTAAAAAGAAATTTTCGTCCTCGAAAATTGAAGTCGCAAAGTGAAACGAAGTCGTAGTAAATCGCACAGATCATCATAATATTCTCATGCCCGAGGAGGTTCTTCCAAAAGATCTTCAGACCAAAAGTTTCTCATGACGCAGATCAAAACGAGGTGGGTTCGAATTCCTCAGAAGGAGATAAATTAGGTTGATTCCGATCAAATGACCATGCAACAAAATGGAGGGTAGGTGAATCTTTCGGAAAGCTCATATGGAAATACGAACAAGATTTCAGATCAAAATTAACTATATCAACAGTTGAGAGTTTTACAAGAATTCAAGATTTATAACAGAGGTCAACAGAATGCAAAACGAGAGTCCAAAATTCATCCAGATATTTAACGAACGAAGGTAGAGTATACGCATAGGTAGAATGAACCTAAAGTCTCACTAATCACGGATAATCCAACGGAATTTCAAATTCTAACCTCTTGGGTACTCCCCAAGATATCCTATGCCCACAACAAGTGCACGTTATATGATGTAAGTATTATCACGTTGGCCAGACGTCATAATACCGGCATCATATAAATATGCCCTCATGATGGTCATACTTTATCTCAAGTCGTAATCAAAACCAACAATCTAAATCCACCTAGTACTTCTACAGTCTCAGAGGTCAACAAAATCAAATGCCATAGTCAAGAGAGAAAACAAAACTATTCGCAAGAGTATTAAAATCCCAGATTGCCTAGCAGAAATGAGGTACGCCGTCACAAGCATCATATCTTCCACAACTCGCCAAAATCTCTCAAAACAAAGTCATCACCGAACATACGAAAATTAAACACGAAACTGAAATGCTTCTAGGGAACTTAAATCATAAGAGAATCTCATTACTATATAACGAAACTTAAGAGGGTCAACGGAAATGAAAGTTAGTCGTCAATAACTTCGGCTTCATAGAATCAATTTTTCCGAACATAAAGGGTCTGTTACAAAAATCCGTTCATTCAACACATCCAATCTCCTCAAGTCCGGTTAATCTGTCTTCGTCCGTCCATCAATCGTGAAGTGAAACCAAAATCGGGAATTTGTGTCTGGTTCGTCGAGCCTCCTGCAGTTCTTCTTGGAATGTGATGGAGTAATATAAATTTCTGACATGCTCTTTAAATTTCTTCATCGTCCAGTCTACTTCCGCTCTCAATTCACCTTAGTACGACTAAGATGAATAGGGAAGTGAGACTGCACGTCTTCATCGGTTCCAGGTTCGCCATCTTGACTAGATCTTCTGCATCGCCAACACTTCTACCTTGTAAGAAATGTCTTCACTCTTCAGGGTAGCCGCCGTTGTTGTCAACTCCAGGTCAGACAATGAAGTAATTCTTCTGATGCGCTTCTAGTTGTCTTGATGCATACGAAAAACCTTCTGTGCTGAAAGGGAGTATAACCGAGTCTCTTTCTCGAATGCCCAAAAATTCGCTCCGTCTGAAGGTATGGAAGTAAATTCCTATTTCAGCTTTTCCAAAATTCCATTCACAATCAAACTAAGCTGTTTCTCTCTGTCCACGAAATTTCTCAATGGTATTATAAGTTGCAAACGTCTTCCAGAATTTCTTCTGCCAAGTACAAAAGGTTTCAGTTCTCCATTCTGTTATCGGTCTTGACCACATGGTGATAGTTTTCAAAACTTGCGGGATTTAAAGAGATATCCTCAATCAAGAACATCGTTGTCTCAACAAATATCCATCTCCCAGAATGCACAAATAATCGTCAAATTTCTAACAAGATGCAAAAATGATTTTCATGCACTTCCTCGTCTCCGAATGTACCATTAAGTCATACAATGACCATTTGCCCAGTACTCACGAGGAAATATCATTTATCAATTTCACAAAACCGTCAGAGATTTAGCTAATACTATTAGCGTCACTAGCCGTCATAGCAGTCGTTTACGAATATGGAAGGCGATTCCAAGAATAAAATCAATTCATCAGAAGGGAAACTTCGCGCTCTGAAATTAAACAAACACATAGTCGTTTCAGGGTAGAGGAACATTGGCTCTTAACAGTATTACGGTTCAACTTCCATATCTCCAGTCGCCATCCTTCTTTATCGCGAACGAAACTAAAACACGCCCAGAAGATACACTTAAGCAAACTTACTTCCTGGTCTCCGGTTGCTCAAATCGACTGGTATGACCCCGGACACATCTGAAATACATCTACGCTTGGTGACTAGAAAATCTCTCGGTATCAAGTCGAATTCCACTTCACACTCCGGTGAAAAACTTGGTGGTTCAAACAGGAATCATATTCAGAAAATTCAGAGTGCCAAATAACTCTCAAGATGAGGTTCATTCATTGGTGTACGAGATGGGTTCTAGGAAAACTTCATGACCGCGAAAATAACACACGAGTCTCCAGAGTAATAGTGATAGCAAAAGTTTAACAAGCGGTATTCATGGTAGGGAGTTCAAAATTGTTGCAGACGTCAAAGGTGAGACATAGAAGGGTAGTTGTCAATATTTGACTGATCAATCAACCAATTTCCTTGTCAGAATAAAATCGAAGTTAACTATCCAAAGAAGGACGGATCACAAATCAAATCTTTATCATTCAAAAGTGAGGGGGAACATTCTTATATTCGTGGTTACACACCACAAGACTTCTCATAGGGACAGAGATGGGTGAAACGAAATCAATTAGTGTCGGAAGATTCATAGATACTTATCAAAAGCAAAAGACAATTTACAACATATCCAGTACGCCATCGCCATGGAGGTTCTCAGAGTGCCCGAAGAGGCGTCAAAATGATTAACGAAAGGATCAGAGATCAGAGTCAAAATCTGAAGATAAGGATCAAATAGTGTCAGGCAATTATTATGAAATTCTCAATGTCCTCAAGATTTAATCAGGTTCAAATCTTAGGTGGTGCATAAGCTTTCACTTTCCAAAAGTGGCATCAACAGGATCTAACCAAAAGCAAGGCACGAATCAGAGTGATGCGGAAGCAAAGATACTTAAACGAATGCCTTATAGTTTACCCATTCCTCACTGGTCAAAACTTACGTTCCTATACGGAAATCTTAAAGCAAATTTTTCAAAGGTTATCTTACGAGCGCCTACAGGGGAAAACTTAGTGGTCCTAACTTACACAGGTCAAGGGTAATGTATTACGAATCGCAGCCTGTCTCTCTGATACCATAATTGTAACACCCCAACCCGAAAAGGGTAGAGATGTCACAACAATGGTGACATATCAGAAACATACACAAGCATACATCTTCAATAATACAAAGAAAGTACAAAGGTTACAAGAATTTACAAGGGAATACAAAATTTACAAAGGAATAAATACTAAGCCTGATAATATGAATTCTTCTAATAATCTCTACATCAAAATAACTATCAAAGTCTTCTAAGTCCAAAAGTCTCTTCACTCAAACCCAGCTTCCAACTAAAACCTGCCGCATGGAAAGAAATGCGGCTGAGCTTAAAAAGCCCAGTGAACAGATATATATATACAAAGCAAAGAATAACGAAACAGAAATATAATATGAAGCACTGGGAATATCATAAGATATAAGCTATGCAAAAGAATAGTAAAGGAAATATAGGATAGTCATCTACCACGAGCCCAGAAACTCAAAGTCATAATCTCAAAGTCAACATCTCAAAGTCATAGTCTCACAATCAGAGGGGATACCTCTCAGGCAACCAGATAATATGAGGGGTGTCCTCATGTATCATAATAGTGGAGTAGCTAGCTCCAGCTAAATGTGAAAGGCGTGTATTGCACACAAGCACCAGTCACCTCAAAGTCATACTCAAAGTCATAGTCAAATCCATAAAACAAAACGAAACTAGGATTGCAATCCATACGCCCCAAACTCAAAGTCATAATCTCAAAGTCATAATGGCCATAGCAGATAATATAAAAGGGACGGTGTGAGAAATCACTCCCCCACACAGGAGTCATGCCAATGGTGCATCACAGACATGGCCAGGTTACCTTCCTGGCTAGGTACACAGAAAATGGCTCGGGTGTCAAACTAAGAGTCAGGTCTCAAAGTCATAACAAAAGGTTATATATCAAAAGGTGCATCTCAAAGTCATATCAAAAGAAGTATCAAAGGTTCACTCAAAGGGAACATAGCAATGGCTTGGGAAATCTTAACTGAATCATAACTCAAAATCAATGTATAGAATATCAGAACCCTTACTGAAAAAGGGCAGAGTATCTGTACCTTAAACCGCCAGTGAAACACACAACTAGAAACATAAGGATCAGAAATAAACTCCTTCTTCAGCGAATCTACACGAATTTATGATCATCTGATTAATAACTTATTTTAGATCTGATTACTTATTTTAGTCGGCTCTTCCATTTTAAGTAACTTTCCATATTTAGCAACTTTCCAAAATAGTAACTTTCCATATTTAGTACCTCTCCAGATTAAATAACTTTCTATTTTTAGTACAGACATATGCTCATTTTATTATAAAGATACATAGTAATAATGACTCATTACCACATTTAGTCGAGTTTGAATACACAAATTATTTATTATCATGGTTAGTATTTAATTGTATTTAGAGAAGTGACATTGATATGTTAAACAATAATTTCATAGTCAGTGAGATAATAAAACATTGTAATATTTTTCAAATTAGTACAACAATTTGAATCCAGGTTTCATGCACAAAAACAGTCCCAAAACCATGCATATAATCTGCTCTTAAAACCCCTTCTTGTGTCCTCGGTATTAATTCTTTTCGAGACAAATCAAAGCGAGTCAAAGAAGTATAGCGAGACCAGCTTTTAGCTTTAATCCCATTCTCTTCAAATCTATTTAAATAGCATGCATATAAACAAGTATAGCTTTAATCCCATCTCTTCATTCTCATCAAATCTATTTAATATAGCTTTTAGCATGCATGTAAACAAGTATAGCGAGACCAGCTTTTAACGTGGCATGAGTTTGTGTTTTATCTTCGATTGTCTATTCAAAATAACGAAACCAAAACGACCATATAATACGAGTGTGTGACCTATTAACGTGACCTGGTTTTGATTTAACATTCGCATGGCCTTTATCAACAGAATCTGTTAGGGTGATGTGCATATGTGTTATTAACATTTCTTTACGTATGGATTCTTATAACAACGAAATAAAACGAGTTAAGCGATCATATACGAAGGACATCAAAACAGCTTTGTGGAGGTACCTTGAGGTCGGATTAAACGAAGGAAATACGAAACAAGAGGCGTGTCAAAACCCACGAGTAGTACATAACCCCGCGAATAGAACACCAACTCCGCGATCTATGCACACCCTTCGAACCACGAACGAAACTTTCCGTCTCTTCTTACAGCCTCTTGTCGTGCCAACAGGAACCAGGACAGAGATACACGAACCCATCCAAAGTTGCAACTCTTTATCACTAACTGTCACCAACCACAGCTAGACCTCCTTTGTTATTTTTGGATTCCATGGGGAAGAATATAGAGGCTGCCAATTTGTTAATATTTTTAGGGTTTTGTGTAAGGGAGCAATTGGAAAATAAGCCGTGACTTTTTGTGAATGAGAAGGATGGAATGCGTTTTTTTTTTTAAGAACCAGATTTGATAAAAGGGAGGAGCGTGGGTCAATACAGGAAAGTTTTAATTGCCCATAATGTGTGTTTAATTCTTTCAATACACCAGTTATATTATAAAATGATGGGGCCCAAATCTTAGGGGCTTGAGGAAATCATATTAATTAAAAGGGTGAGATTGGCGAGATCTTAGGCTAAAATTTGGGGATTTGCCATCTTGGTTACACGGTTTTTTTTTTTTAGACTTAGCTAAAATGATGCATCATGAACCTGTACGCTTTACAAGACCCTATGCATATGTGACAACTAAAATGAAATTGGCTAGGGACCATAGGAAACGTGTGACAATCTTTAAATGTGTACAAATTAGTTTACCATAAGGTTTAATATTCGTATTACTTTTATTCATTTATTCGTTTAAGTATTAACGGTTAGATACTTAGGTTATAATTTCATCTCGTATGGTTCCGAGTCATAACATGTTATATAACTCAAGTTTCAATTTATAGCGTACTTCATAAGTTCTTAAAATTTCAAATTTAGAGGGTATTTTTGTCTTTTCGGATTATATAAATTTTGGGGTTTTACATTGTTACTCTAGTAAGGCTCAAGATGACCACATGAAAATAGCTCTTCTTCCAACATTACACAACATTACACAACAAGAATATAAGTAACTTATCTGCTTATCTAGTATCTCATGGGATTTACACTTTTCTCACACCATTACACAACAAAAATAGAATCTCAAGGGATTTTCTACTTCCAGTTTATATAAAGCAAAGTGTAAATCCCATGAGATTCACACTTTTCTCGCAATATAGAATCTCAAGGGATTTTACCTTCAATTTCTTTAATAGCATCATCTTTATCTTTATCTTCTGCAAAGGAAATTCTTGTTTACTTTGAATAATAACCAACATGTCTCAGTCATCGATTACAAGTTTACAACCTGTCCCTAGCATCTCTTTTATAAAGAATCAAAAGTACAACATTTCCCTAGCATCTCTTTTATAAAGAATCAAAAGTAAAAAATAAAAAACTCCATATGAACCCCTGTATAAACAAACAAACCAAAAGTAACAAAAATCAAACAACTTCCATTTCATTTCATTTCTCAATGATTGTCATCTCCAAGCTACTTCACCGGAAAAACTTTGCGATCACTTCCCGACGACAAAACCACCGTCAACACCGTCACTGATCTCACATTCGAATCCAGCGAGTTCGACATCTGGACGTTACATCGTCATCTTTACGTTAATCCGGCGGTTTTACGATGGTTTATTCACCGGTGGTGATATTCCGGCGGTTTTTATGGTGATTGTGATGAGAGAGAAGGTAGATCTGTGAACGGCGGCGGTTTTTATGGTGTGAATGACGGTTTTTATGGTGTAAATGACGGTTTTACGGTGGTTTATTCATCGGTGGTTGATTTTCTAGTGGAGGTTAATTTTCTGGCGGGGTGTATGACGATTTTGATCGCTGTGTGTTTTTTAGGGTGAATAAATGAGAGTATTGACTATATTTTTTTGCTTTTATAGGTTAGAGGTGGAATTACAGTTTTGCCCTTATTTGTAATTTGCAGATCTGATTTCTGCCGTTGGATGAAAGAATGATGGATGGTTGGGATGTTGTGGTTTGTTCTTTAGAAACAAGTGGTTTGTCATGGATCTCACCTCTGTTTAATATATAGTAAAAAAAAATATATAATAATAATTAAAAAAAATGTTAATATAAATAATGCCTAAACACGTTATTAATATTTTTCGATATCTCTACGTTTTGATAATCACAAAATGTAAAATCATTAATCGGAAAATTATGACTTAAACAAGTATTTAGTTGTAAATATATATTTCTACAACTCAAATCACTTAAGGTATGAATGAACTAATGCTTAATGCATTATATGATCAAAGGAACATTTTCTTAATAACTAGATTTTTTATAAAACATCAAAAACATTTTATATATTTTTGAAAAACATTTTTGGCATTAAATAAAAATGTTTAATCTTTTATAAAAATATGAATTCAAATTTTTAACTAAAATCAGTTAAAATGTTCCAGAAAAACCTTCCCCACAAAAGGACAAAATTAGCCAACGGACAGAAGGGGCGGCCCCCTTAATTTTACTAGGCGGCCCCCTTAATTATTAAGGGGACCGCCCCCTATTTAAGGGGACCGCCCCCGCTCCAGTAGACTTCCAGCTGTCCAATTTTTCTCCTATAAATACCAGTCTTCTCCTGGACTTTTACTCACCTTTTGCACACTAAAACTTTCTGTTCTAAATTCATTCTAAACATTGTAAATCCTTTGATCATATTTTCTTAAGCATTGGTTTCTAAGTGATCCAAGCTTCCACCACCAAAAGTGCAAAAGAAGAACTCTACTTCAACTAGTGAAGAAGTGTTATTACTTACCTCATTCAATTGTGTTGTTGTGTAAAGTGTTGTGTAGTTGTGATAAGTAGATCTAAGTGTAACTACGTAGTGGTGTTGTAAATTTGTTGTGAAGTAGTTGTGAATAAGTAGTTGTGAAGAAGTAGTCGTGAAGAAGAAGTCGTGAAGAAGTCGTGAAGCTGTTGTGAAGAAGTCGTGATAAAGTCGTGTAGAAGTTGTGTATAAGTTGTGAGATTGGTTCTAGCTACGATTAGGACTCGACATCTAGCTTTGTGTCGTTAAGCCGGTGTAAGCTAAAGTTGTGGAAGGTTTCTCCGCCATAAGGGAGTTTGTTGACATAGTGAAGAAAACTCTCGAGTAGGTGACTCGAGGAGTGGAGTAGGGCAAGGAAGGTGTCCTTGTAGCCGAACCACTATAAATCTCCGTGTTGTGGTTTGATCTTTCCATCTCTCTCTCTTATTTCATTATATTTACCTTACTTGCATTACTTATCTATATTTGCTTATATATGTTCATATTGATCAAGAGTTGAATTCACATAAGATAGAATCGAAGTTTTAAAAAGTAAACAAAAGTTTTCATAAATTAAAAAGACGTAAAACTATTCAACCCCCCTTCTAGTTTTCCACAATTGGTATCAAGAGCCACGTCAAACAAGATTTTTAAAATTAACTGTATTTTAAAACTTGAAACGATCTATGGAATCTGAAAAATATTTAGAAGGGCAATCTATGCAAAGACCACCACTATTTGAAAGTGATGGATTTTTATATTGGAAAAATCGATTCGAAACTTATGTGAAGTCAAAAGATCTAGATCTTTGGCATGTTATTACTAATGGTGATTTTTTACCTATTCAACATAATCTTGAAACTAAAAAGGATGAAATTGTACCTTTTGAAAAACAAAGTGATGATTTAAAAAGAAAACTTTCTAAAAATAATGAGGCTAAAATGGTTATTTATAATGCGCTACCACTTAAAGAATATGAAAGAATCTTTATATGCGAAACCGCAAAAGAAATTTGGAACTCTTTACTAATAACTCACCAAGGTAATAGTCAAGTCAAAGATAATAAAATAGATCTTCTTGTTCAACAATATGAACAATTCACGATTCCGGAAGAGGAATCAATTGATAATGCATTTGCTAGGTTTAACACAATCATCACAAGTTTAAAGGCACTTGATGAGAGTTTTTCTAGTAAGAATTTTGTCAGGAAATTTCTTAGGGCTCTTCATCCAAAGTGGCTGGCTAAAGTTACGGCGATTGAAGAATCAAAGAACTTGTCAACTCTTCAACTTGACAAGTTGATTGGCAACTTGAAAGTCTACGAAGCAATAATCAAGAAAGACTTCGAGATGGTCAAAGGAAAGAAAGAGCAAAGCAAGTCAATCGCGTTGAAAGCTAGGAAAGCATCAAGTGACGAGGATAGCTCAACCTCCGAAAGTGATGATGAAGAATATGCCATGGCCGTAAGAGACTTCAAGAAGTTTTTCAAAAGACGAGGAAGATTCGTTAGACAACCACATGACGAAAGGAAAACACTCCAAAGAAACAAAGACGACAAAGGTAGCAAGAGCGAGAGAAAGTGTTTCAAATGCGGTGATCCAAATCATCTCATTGGAAGATGCCCTATGATGTCAAAGGAGCAAAACCAAAAGGCGTTCATTGGAGGAGCATGGAGTGACAGTGAAGAAGACGAGAAAGAAACCACAAAAGAAGAGAAGTGTCTTATGGCTAAGACATCAAGTGAGGTACGTTCCGAAACCGAATACTTTAGTGATGAAAATTTATCATTAGATGAAAAAGACCTAGATAACGAATATAATAGATTATGTATATTAGGCCAAAAAGTAATGACTAAAAATAAATCACTAAAACACACTAATAATCAATTAGAAAAAGAAATACTAGAATTAAAAATCAAACTACATAACTTAGAAAAGGGAAAAGAAATTCTTGAATGTAAAACATGTCAAGAAACAAAAAATGAAAATGAAATACTTAAGGAGGAAATTTGTAGGCTTAACAAATTCGAAAATAGTAGTAATTCTCTTAGGGAAATAATAAGTATTCAAAGAGTATAAAGTGATAAAACCGGATTAGGATTTAATTCAACTAAGGATTCAAATAGTCAAACTAAAAATGTAAAGTTTGAATGTGAAACTAGTGAGCAAAAACCTTTAGAGTCAAAACCTAAGTATATACTTATAAAAGATAGAAAAATACCTATAGCTAGTGATGAGGAAGTAAAAACCTTTTATAAACCATCCTTAAAAAATGAAGTAAAATACTCAAAACCAAGATTAAGGTCAAAAACACCTCCACCTAGAAGACCACCTAGTCCTCACCCTCGGCCTAAAACTCCTCAACCTAAAAGAAACCAAAATATACCAAACCGTCATAATAATAGTTACCCAATGTGGAATTACCCAAATCCACCAAGCTACAATCCTTGGGGAATACTTCCACCATATATGCATCCAAGTCAATTGCAAACCATGTTTGGGCCAAACAACTTTGGACAAATGAGATCATGGGGACAAAGTGGCTAGATTGCATACTCATCGGGAAAGGCGTTTTCTCTTTCGTAATTGACTTTTATAAGTTAATACGCTTTGAAGAACTTGAAGACCACATTTTGAAGACCAAAAGGTACGCCACTCTTTCATGCTCACCATCATATGCGTAGATAAATGAACTAGCCAATTGCATGCCCCATTAATCTTTTATGCTTAGTATGTTAGTTAGTAGATTTTTCCCTATACATATATACTTATATATACCTATACTACTATTTATACATACTATATATATATATATAATATATATATATATATATATATATATATATATATATATATATATATATATATATATACATATAAATATATACGCACATAACCTAGATACGTCATTTGTTGACTATCTAGAACTAAAAGAAATTGTTCGTCCTCGAACCTTTTCTTCCCCCTTTGCCTCTTTTGAACTCTAACGTTCAACACGAAAATCTTCCGTGTCCACTGTTACATAACTCATGGTGATGAAGAGAAGTGAGTTAAGTGGATTAACGTAGAAGTAGCTCTTTGACCGTCGAGTCAAATAAACTATGGATGAAACAAACTCCCGTCACCGCCAGCACCTATCTCCGTCATTACCTTATCATTCCTCAAAATCTACTCAACATCCCACACTTACACATAATACTAATATATATATATATATATATATATATATATATATATATATATATATATATATATATATATATATATATATATATATATACGCACATTTCTTCCCAATCCTTAAACCTCCTGTCGACTTGACGTCTTGAGCATTTTGTCCAAAATTATCAAGATCAAGTTTATTAACATAATGTTAATAAAATGTGTCAAGTATTCCTTCTTCGTGCCAATAAACGTATTTTTGATATATTATAAATATATACATATAAATATTTTGCCGTCAGAAACAAAAATCAAGAAATTATAAAATTTGGCAGGCGGCCCCCTTAATGTTTAAGGGGACCGGCTAGTAAACGGGGGCGGTCCCCTTAATGTTTAAGGGGGCCGGCCTACTATTGCTGCCAAAACGAATTTTCTCCTTGAAAACTTTGCCAAACACCCCATTTTTCAAACTCACTTCACTCCCACTCTGCTGTATACGAACTGCCATCACAAATCCATCATCAAATCACCTCTTCGAGTCAATTTCACAAAGGGCAAACATCTATACATCGATTAGCAACACGTTTAGTAAGTTTTTCATTATACATTTCATCTAATTTCATTCAATTTTGAGTCTAATCTTAATTAGGTCTTTTGCTAAACTTTTCCAAACTTAAATTTTTATTAAAATTAAGTCTAAGAATGTTGTAATCAAATGCTCCCCATAGGATTTGAATGCTTAAACAACCTAGAAACTAAGTAATTAAAAAACCATTATGTCAAACTAATCACTCCTTTTCAAAACTAATCATATTGTTGAATTATGCCATAAACACTTGTTAAAACTAATCACATTGGTTTATTACAACTCACAAATCCTAAAAATATATTTTTCGAATCATAAAAAATGTTTTTGTTAAATATAAGAGAGTGTTTGGATTAGGAGCTAGAATCATCAAAATTTAATCAAAATTAAGTTCATAACTACTTGTCAAGTTTATAAACATGCAATTAGTTGTTTTAAGTCATCAAGATACATAATTCATATGTATATTGAAATTTTACTAGTTATTTTCTTATTTAAAGGAGCGTTTGGCACAACATTTTGAAAGAAATTTTTGAGTCAAAATCTAAGTTACTTAACATAAACACTCGTAAGAAATAGCTAGATATACAATCCAATGTTTGTCTAGCCACATTTCAAGGTAGCTTATGACGTATAAAAGAACGTTAGGATATTGTTGATTTCTTGTCATAATGTCCCTATAACTATTCTTTAACATCATAAAATACATTTCAAGCGAGTTAAAAATTAAAACTAAGGAACATTGTAAACTACTTCTTAGGATTTAAGTTTTAGAGTCGAAGTATGTTTACGTTCCACATAAGTAGCATATTTAATATATGCATGTCATTTTCTTTTTTTTTTTTTTTTTTTTTTTTTTTTTTTTTTTGCTATCTTGTATAGGTGAAAATGCCCAAAGTGACAGTTGGCGATGTCTCAAAAACAAAAGCATACATTCCTAAAGTCTCTTCCACTCCGGGCATGGCTCCCTCTGTTGCTTGTTTCTATCGTCCCATTGAGGATAGGAACATTCACGAAGGAAGAATTGTCCATCCATCGTTCTATGAATCCGACTTCATCGAACGAATGTTCACCAACATTGGTCTTGATTGTCTCTACACAATAAATGAGCCAATAATTCCCCGGTTTGTCCTCGACTTTTATAGTCAAGTGATGTTACAAACCGATCCCAATGGGTATATCCTCATATCCTTCATGATTCAAAACCAATTCATCACTCTTACTCTTGCTCAATTCGGGCAAATTCTAAGAATCCCCTTCTCCGGTCAAGCCGTCTTCTCTAATGAGTGGGACCTCTCGTCTCTTGAGGAAAATCGACCTCAACAGGGTCCTTACTACTCAGAGATTCCATCTCCTGAAGAGATTCGTCAATATCTTGGACTAGCTCGTGGTACGACTAGTCGAAAGATCAAATCAAAAGATGTTGACATCACTCCAAACCAAGTCCTTCTCAAGGAGATACGTAGCGACATGAAACGTTGGGAAGAACTCATTCGTGAGAATGCGTTCGGTACCAGTGGTCACCGTGATCATGTCACAGCAAGCATACTCCACATGTTGTATTGTATCGTTACTGAAAAGCCGTACAATTTGGCATATCTCTTTGTCTACCGTATCATGTCCGCCAAAAACACTCGTAATGCAAATCTTTCGTATGGCATGTTTCTCACCCGTCTCTACAATGATATCATGGAACACTATCCACAGCTTCGGAGTCCACTCTATGAGTCTGTTCTACCGGTCCTCAATCCACTTGTTCGTGTTCGTGTTCGTGCTCGTGTTCGTGCTCGTCGCTCCCGAAGTGACAAAGGAAAATCTCGTAAATCTGTCTCACTTCCACCTCGTGGTTCCACATCACATCAAGGAGACGATGATGATGATGATGATGATGATGATGAGGAGGAGGGCACAACACGTGCTAGTACCCCATCACCTAGGACCTTCGTTCAAAATCTTCCGGATCTTGATTACACCGAGTATCAAGTCCCTTCTCCTTCCGAACGAACAGACGAACTGCTATATGAAAGACAAACCGAACTACTCAACACCACACAGCAGATGCGTCAAGAAGTACGAGGCGGTTTCAAGTCTATTGGAAAGACACTCGGAAGGATGTTTGGAAAGAAGAAGAAATAGACTTGTTTGATGAGTGTTTCGTTAGTTATCATCGGTGTTATAATTAGACATTTATATGTAATATTATTATTTGCTTGCTATGACTTCTATTATGTTAGATGATAAACTTATTAGAACTAAGCTACTAGTTTATTTGAAATTATATGACTATGCTTCTAATATGATTTTTTTTTTTTTTTTTTTTTTTGTATTAAATATGTATATTATTCATTTTAATATGCAATTGATAATATTTAATCATTCTTGATGTACATGATCCAAATGGAACTTGCTGCAAAAACACCCTAAAAATGACCTTTTTCTGGAAATTTTTTAAATTTGGTCGCCTGGGAAATTACCAGATGGGCGGCCCCCTTAATTCCTTAGGCGGTCCCCTTAATTTTTAAGGGGGCCGCCCAACAATTAAGGGGACCGGCCATCTGGACAGTAAAATTCACTGTTTCCTTTTGCATCTTGTGACCACTTTTACCTAGCCCCAGCTACCATTACCCTTAATGCACGAACTGGACTTGGAATATTACCACAATACCTCCATAATTTGCCTAAATCAACCACATTTTCACAATATAAAAACCCTCCTTACAATTACCTTTCACTTCATCAACCATCACCTTCATCAAACACCCATTTTTCATCCACAATGCTATCACCCAAATCCTCCATCTCTAAGACTTCAAAGAAACAAAGACTTGTTATCATACCACCAAAACAACCTTTCATTGACCTAACCCAAGATGACATCAAAACTCCATCACCACCACCTCAAAATTCATCCCCAAGTGCACCTAATGCACCATCAAAAACACCCTCTACCCATGGAGCTTCATCTTCTTCCATTCCATCCACCTCATCCATAAATGACTACATCCACACTCACCTAACATCATCACCAAGAGCATCATCACCACCATCCACTCAAGAACCTTCATACACCCAACTTGCCATTTCCCTATCACCCATCACACCTCTTGATGCTCACTTTTCACCATCACCAACCCCACCATCATTCTTTCCTATACCTTGGGCAATGCTTGAAGCCCATGGTGATAATTGTCTTTGTTGCGTCCATAACCGGACCTTAATCTTTGGTCTTAGAGATGAGATACACTACATGTTTTCATCTCTTGAACACATGATTGCCAACCCACAACCACCACCTCCTCCACCTCCTTCACCCACTACACCACCACCACCTCCATTTTCACCCAATTAAGCATATGCAATGCTTAAAAATAATTTTTCAAACCCTTCTTGCAAGCAAGCTCCATGGAAGACCATGTACCTCTAAGATGATTATGTAGTTTCATTAGTAGTTTTTGTTTGTATGCTTGCATGCTTCATGTTGTATTCTTTTGGTTGTGTACTTATCCACAACACCTTTATTAAATGAATGATCTTATTCTATATGCTTGCTTATTGTTGTTACATATACTTGTGCTTCTAACATTTTTTTTGCAAGCGTTCCATAGCTCGTTTCCTTGGTGCCCCCAAACGAGGGGGAGTACACATCAAGGGGGAGTTTTCGTCCCGACAAATTTAGTTACTAAAACTTGTCGGCTTAACCTTTTTGATTCTACAAAAAGGGGGAGAAATAGATGTAAACTCACTAAATACTTGTCTAAAAACTAATTTTTAGATTTAATGAGTTTAGATTTTGTAATCATCAAAAAGGGGGAGATTGTTGATATAAATAATGCCTAAACACGTTATTAATATTTTTCGATATCTCTACGTTTTGATAATCACAAAATGTAAAATCATTAATCGGAAAATTATGACGTAAACAAGTATTTAGTTGTAAATATCTATTTCTACAACTCAATCACTTAAGGTATGAATGAACTAATGCTAATGCATTAAGTGGAACATTTTCTATCAACTAAAATTTTTTATAAAACATCAAAAACATTTTATATATTTTTGAAAAACATTTTTGCATTAAATAAAAATGTTTAATCTTTTATAAAAATATGAATTCAAATTTTTAACCAAAATCAGTTAAAATGTTCCAGAAAAACCTTCCCCACAAAAGGACAAAATTGGCCAACGGACAGAAGGGGCGGCCCCCTTAATTTTACTAGGCGGCCCCCTTAATTATTAAGGGGACCGCCCCCTATTTAAGGGGACCGCCCCCGCTCCAGTAGACTTCCAGCTGTCCAATTTTTCTTCTATAAATACCAGTCTTCTCCTGGACTTTTACTCACCTTTTGCACACTAAAACTTTCTGTTCTAAATTCATTCTAAACATTGTAAATCCTTTGATCATATTTTCTTAAGCATTGGTTTCTAAGTGATCCAAGCTTCCACCACCAAAAGTGCAAAAGAAGAACTCTACTTCAACTAGTGAAGAAGTGTTATTACTTACCTCATTCAATTGTGTTGTTGTGTAAAGTTTTGTGTAGTTGTGATAAGTAGATCTAAGTGTAACTACGTAGTAGTGTTGTAAATTTGTTGTAAAGTAGTTGTGAATAAGTAGTTGTGTAGAAGTAGTCGTGAAGAAGAAGTCGTGAAGAAGTCGTGAAGCTGTTGTGAAGAAGTCGTGAAGAAGTCGTGATAAAGTCGTGTAGAAGTTGTGTATAAGTTGTGAGATTGGTTCTAGCTACGATTAGGACTCGACATCTAGCTTTGTGTCGTTAAGCCGGTGTAAGCTAAAGTTGTGTAAGGTTTCTCCGCCATAAGGGAGTTTGTTGACATAGTGAATAAAACTCTCGAGTAGGTGACTCGAGGAGTGGAGTAGGGCAAGGAAGGTGTCCTTGTAGCCGAACCACTATAAATCTCCGTGTTGTGGTTTGATCTTTCCATCTCTCTCTCTTATTTCATTATATTTACCTTACTTGCATTACTTATCTATATTTGCTTATATATGTTCATATTGATCAAGAGTTGAATTCACATAAGATAGAATCGAAGTTTTAAAAACTAAACAAAAGTTTTCATAAATTAAAAAGACGTAAAACTATTCAACCCCCCATCTAGTTTTCCACAAAAAAGAAAAAAAAAACTAACTTTTTGCAATGTTGGTGACATGGTTTACATTTTACTTAATTACTCTAGTAAATTGTCTGTAAATATTAGAATCTATATCTATATATTCTAATATACAACAGTTGAAAAAGACCATGAATACCCCTCTAAAAATGGAATACTCAAATTCTAGAGTGTCTACATTTGTCATTTTGCATACACAAAAATTAAATTACCAATTAATAAAAGGAAAATATCAATGCCTAATAAAGCAATGTGTTAAAAAGTCTATTATGCCCTCATAAAAAACAAATACTAAATTTGAAGAGTGTCTAGATTAGGAAATTTGCATATTTTTTTTTATAAATAAACACTAATTCCGGAATTTTAGTTAATTAAAAAACTGATTTAGTGATTAGCAAAACTTATGGTGAAAGCTCCTATTTGTTCGGCCTTTTTTAAAAGCTGTAGCCCAACTCATGCCCATCACTTTGGACGAGACAAAACAAGGCAACACAAACCATTTATTCTAAACAATGAACCCTAACCCACCCCTTCCTAACCTGGGTTATCATCACCAGAAAATCCCGCACAATAAACATCCGATCCAACTATCCAACCACACACAAATTCACACTAACCTTAAACCATCATCCAACCCGCCGTCAACCACCATCCCTCCCAAACATATTCATCTGGAAATCATGCGACCTATGTACAGATGGGTGCTATTTGATGAATTTCCATGAAAAAAACATATGAAAAGACGATCATCTTTTCTTTCAAAGGTATCCAAATAATTGGATTCTTTTTAATTTGATTGATTGTTACATTACTATCAAATTCTTTTTCTCATCATTCAAGAAAATTGTGTCCATTTGGTATGTTCTTCATCTTCAAAGTTGAAGCTAATTGGAGTGCTTATTAATCGATGAATTAAACATTTCGTGATTCTTTGCTCGAAAAATTTTGTGATTATTTTCCTCATCATCTTCATTTATTCATGAATTGGTTTTTTATAATTTGTGTTACAAATTGATTTATAATACTACAAGAAAAGTTTGATTATTAAATGAATTAGAGTCAAAACCAAATATTGTTAATTTTTAGTTTAATCAAAAGCTATGAAAACACTAGATATCAAACCTGTGAAAATATTGTTAGTTTTTAGAATTTTTGTTGTTATATATATATATATATATAGACTAAAAACAGGGGAAAGCGTGACTTGAAGATCGTTTTCCCGTCTATATATATATATATATATATATATATATATATATATATATATATATATTTGGAACTTGTGTTTTATGTTGTTAATTTCTGTTATTGTTTAGTTGACTTTATTTATTGTTTTTGAAACTTTAATATTGTTTTACATCAATGTTGCAGCATTGCGGCAGTGGCTGCTGATGTATTCATAAAGTTTGCATCATTTAAAAGGTATTGTATAACTTACATTATAGCACCCCATCAATTAAACGAGGATCGTGAGGTTTTTTTTTTTTTTTTTTTTTTTTTTTTTAAACTTAATGCTTACTATTTTTGCGAAAACTTATTGATATTTTGGAAATGTATATAGCGGTGGTTGCTTCATCAGATAGTGATTAGTGGAACTGAAGTTGCTGTGAAAGTAAACTTTTGTATGCAATTCAATTCAAAATTGTGTTGTATGTTAGTTAATTTCTACTAATACCAATAACATCAGTCTAACTTCTTTATTTCTTACTTTCCTATTGGCACTCACTTTCCTATTGGCACTCAGCAATAGTGGAGTTGATCGATAATTGAAATTTAATTTGGTTCTTGCAGATGCTGTTAGATACACAGACTATTGTGGGAAACTAGAAGGGGGGGTTGAATAGTTTACCGGTTTAAAAACTTCTTTTAAAAATCTTGTTTTAAAAGTATGCTATTGGAAACTTTGATTCGAACTCTATGTGTAATCAAACAACACCAATATGAACTACAAACTAAGCTACGTAATAATAACAAATAAAAGTAAAGAGTAGAGTTGGAAAGATCAAACCGAGACAGAGGATTTATAGTGGTTCGGCTACGAAGCTCTTCTTCGCCCTACTCCACTCCCCGAGTACCACACTCGAGAGTTTCAAACACTATATCAACAACCTCCCTTCAGGCGGGAGAAAACCGTACACGTCGCTTATCCTATTTCCGACACTAAGCTAGATGTCGAGTGCTAATCTTAGCTAGCACCAATCTACCAAGGTCCACGTGACCAAACACTCAAGCCCAATGGCTTCAAGAGATCACCAAGATCTCAACACGATCACAATGATCAACACTCACTTCACTCTACTCGACTAACACTATCCTAATGACCCTTGATCTTCTTGATCAATCACACAAGCCCAATGGCTTCAAGAGATGTTCACTATCTCTATAGATCACACTTGATCTTCACTCTCACTCACAAAAAGAAAATAAACTTGATGTATGCTAAGACACAACAAGGTTGTAACAAGTGTTACAAAAACCTATCAACTATAACTCTAGTATCTTCTTGATTACTTGAGTTCTTCTCTTGCTAATGAAGAGGGATGACAACACCTTGTATCAACTTAGATATTTGTGTTCTTCTCTTGCTAGTGAAGAGGTATGAAGAGGATCACTTGAAGGATGATTGGATCACTCTTGAAACAAAGAAAAACTAATCTAAATGACCCTAAGAAGTGAAAGGTGTGAGAGGATTTGACTAAGGGATTTTTCTGTGTGTGAAGGGTGCCTAAAACTGTGAAAGAGGTGGGTATTTATAGGCAAAGAAAATCTGAACGTTACAATTCAAAATCGTACAGACGGCTCCACTAAATGACCCACGGCTCCGTTAAATTTAACGGTACCGTGGAGCCGTGGTAGACTAGGACGCTCCAAATTTTGTCTTTTCTGGTGAAAACTTATTTGGGGAAGGTTGGAGCTGATTTTGGGGGGAAAGATAGCTGTTGTGATTTTCAAACTTATTTTTCCATTAAAACATTTCTTAATATTTCAAAAATAATTTGTCATGTGTATTTTTGAAAAAAAATATTTTGTCCCATTTAAAATGTGAATTTTCAAAACATGAATTCACTTCTTTGATCACTAGTTCAAGTTGTAACTTTGTTCAAGAGTGATCTGCGTAGAAACGGGATCTTCCGATTAAAAACTTGTTAACGTTAATTTTAACGTAACGTGAGTTCACATTTTGTCATCCTCAAAACGTGAAGTAATCGAAAGATATAAATAACGTTTTTAGAACATTATTTGCATCAACAATCTCCCCCTTTTTGATGATGACAAAATATAAACTCATTTTAGGTTAAAATTAGTTTTAACAAGTTTTTAATGAGTTTACTCCCATTTCTCCCCCTTTTTGTCAAATCAAAAAGGTGGTTAAGGCTCCCCCTTGATGTGTACTCCCCCTCATTTGGAGAACACAAAGGAATCGAGCAATGGATCGTGCTACAAAACAAAGTTAGGCGACAAATATACAATATCTAACAAGTAGCACATTTGTGACAAATATCCAACCACAAGAAAAATTATGGCTAAGAAGCCAAAATGAAAAGCCCATTACATAAATATGAAATAAATGTCATACATAAGTATGACTACAATAGGGAAGCAAATTTAAACTAACAAGAAGACACATAAACATCTAAAGTAACATGAGGCTTCTAGATTTGCTTCCAACTTCAAAAGGGCTCCTAGGTATTTATTGGGAGAGACTAAACATGACTATGTTTAGTTGGTTAGGCTATGTGGTGGTGGAGGTGGTAAAATGATGGGTCCTTGTGGTGGTGTGAGGAGGTGTTCAAGGTAGGAGAATTGAAGACTCAATTCATCTCTAAGGCCCATGATAAGGAGTTGGTTGTGGTGACAACAAGCACAACTCAAGGTGTGTGGTTGTAGGGGATAAAGGATGGGATGACCCATTAAAGGTTGAGGTGATGGTGATAGGGAAGATGATGATGTGTTGGTGGTAAGTTCAAAAGGTGATATGGGTGATAGGGCTAGTGTGAGGGCTAAAGGTTGTGGTGATGGTGAAGATGATGGGGTGAAGGTTAAAGGTGTGTTGGTTCTAAAGGTTGTGGAGGATGAGGATGTTGGTTTGGTTGATGTTGCCTTGGATGGAGCATGGGGTGTAGTGAAAGAAGATGATGATTTGGTTGAGGTTATGGGTGTGTGTGTATCATCATCATCATCCAAGGTGAGATCAATGAAAATTGTCTCTTTGGTGTTTGGTAAGATTTGTGATGTGTGAGTACTCTTGATCCATTGATCAATTTGAGTGGTTTCATTTGTTGGTTTGATGTAGAATTTTTGCTTCTTGAATACTCTTGATCCCATGATGATGGTATGGTGAATGTGAAGGTGTAAGGATGGGTGTAAGAATGGCAATGCATAATGTTAGCTTAAATAGCCAAAACATAAGCATGCAAGTTTGAAATGTTGGATTTAGGGATTTGGGTGCATGGGAATCAGGTTTTGGTTGCAGATTTTCTGGAAAAGATAGTCAAAAAGTGGAAGAGAATAGCAGTTTTCATCTTCCAGAGGCACGGCACCACTAAATTTAGTGGAGCCGTGGCCTATTTAATGGAGCCGTGGGCTCTTTTGACCTTCTTTCCAGGTCTGCAGGTTTTAGGCAGCCTAAATGGGGAAATTTCTGGGGAATCCATTGGCTGCAAATCTCAAAGCCTCAAATTACTAAACACATAGAATTCCTAAAGCTAGTTTCAACTAGCAACTAACATGATCATGTGATCATCTATGTATTTAGGCAACTATTAAGCATGCATGAATTCAAGCATTTTTAACATCTAGTGCATGTAATAAAATAAGCTAACATGCATGGTTTAGGCAAGATAAAACAACATGAGGATTAATTAACAAGAAAATTAACCATGTTGAAGTGTTAGAATGTTAAGAAGGGAACATTCCAAGCAAGTTAGTGCCATGTCTTTATTTATAATAGCTTAATAATACTTAGGTTAATAGTACTACTTAAGCTAATCCTAACTTGTCTCGTTTCTTCCCCAACTTCTTCAGCTTGCTCCCGATCCCTTTTAGGGCCTTCCCAATAGACTTGAAACCCCCGACAGTTTGCTCATGCATCTCCACTTGTCTATTGTACATTGTAGTTTGCCTTCTCATCATGTAGGATAGGTTGACCATCCCGTTTTCGACGTCGGTTGTACGTCAAAATGATGAGGTATCAAGGTTACAAAAGTAGGTGTCGGGAGAAGGGATTTGAGAACTAGACGTTCCTTCTTCGTTCACCTCATCATCGTCCTCATCCATGGGTTCAGATGATGATTCGTGACTGAAGGAGGAGGATGAATGGGGAATATCAGAAGTGGATTTACGACCACGTTTGGACCCTTTGTCCTTACGTTGCTTTGTACGACGTTGTGGTCCACCAAGAGGTTTCATAACCGGATTGACTAGGACATAGTCGACATCATTGAGAGATGGGTAGGTTTGCATAACCCACCTGAATAAACGAGTAAGCAACATGCCGTATGGCATGAGCTCATCGGAACGACGATGAATACTGGCCATCCGTTTGACCATGTAGTATGCGAGGTTGTAAGGTTCCTCGATACTAAGACAGTAGAGCATGTGGGCAAGACTTGCCGAAACGTGATCACGGTTGCCTGCAAGGCTTAACGCGTTCTCACGCAGAAGAAGTTCCCAATTTCTAATATTGGGACGGAGCTCTTTGAGGTATATTTTGTTTGGGTCGAGGTAGACGATGGAACCATCACGTTTTTGATACGTGTTGGTGACTCGAGGGATTTGAATTACTTGTTTAATTACTTCAATGTCGGGAACTTCGGTACAATAGGCACCTTCGTTCTCAAGATTGTAGTAAAGAGACTCTAGAGAATGGTCTTTAGTGAATGCACACTGACCATACGAGGGAATACCGAGAATGTGACCAATCTCGGTGACAGACAATATGATATTTTGGTGTCGAATCCAAAAATCAAGGAAGACGTTTCCGTCAAGATCGGTGTAGGTACGGACACGACTATAGAACTCGAGAATAAAACGGGGACAGACTTGATCGTTTATTTTGTATAAACAATCGAACTCGATAGAAGGGAAACAGGCATTTATGTTGTCTATCGTGACATAGAGTGCATCGACTACACGCCCTTCGTGTATGTATCGATTTTGGACTTTAGCGAGATAAGCTCTTTGCTCATCGGGAATGTTTAGATTTTCAAGAGTGCTAAGAATGTAGGGTTTGGTATCTTGATAATCATTTCGAGGCATCGTTTGTCTACAAAAAATATTTTTGTATATGTTAGTTCGTTGCATTTTAATGATTACACTTCTAGTGTGTGTGCCTAAATGTAAACAATGTGGAGGTGCGGCAATCTCGACTCTAAAATTATCCTAAAGAGATTACCCAAACGCTCCTAACTTCACTTTTGCTCAATCAAATATGTCGAACAATAAATATCAATTATGTACTTCGAGCCATATTTGAGAGTTCATGTATGCATGCAAAAACGTTTTTAATTTGCATCAACAATGTATGAAAAAGGTTTCATGATCCTTAACTTGTGAAGTTTTTCGAAAAATGATCGAATTGGGGTGTTTGGC
Source organism: Artemisia tridentata subsp. tridentata (assembly GCA_021014915.2). Taxonomy (NCBI): domain Eukaryota; kingdom Viridiplantae; phylum Streptophyta; class Magnoliopsida; order Asterales; family Asteraceae; genus Artemisia; species Artemisia tridentata. Next base: position 330,865,052 of record CP139504.1, on the reverse strand, counting down.
AAATGCCTCAACATGGTGCCAACAAGCTTTAAGATTGAAAAGCTTTAATGCAGAACGTTCCTAATCCAATTTTAATCATCCTAAACATGATTTTATTACAAATAATCAATCATAATCCGAATTTAGTGATTAATTTCGGATTAGGTTTTGCAACATAAATGGGTTTTTGGAAATCCTAGGTTTAGGGAATCATGTGAATACTACATTGTCTAATCCTAGTCTTTATTTCTCAAGGGTTTAACTAATTTTGAAAATCCCCCAATTCGGATTTATACTCAAGAACAAACCCTAGACTCAAATTAAATGAAATTAAGAGTGATTTACTTACAATGAGTGATGTTGTGATTAGGATTTGTTGATTCCAATGCCTCAATCTTGATTTGTAAGAGTTTAGTTGAATTATGGTGTTATGGTTCGATTTTGACAGCAAGTGGAAGTGGTTTTGTGTGTTTGGAAAGTTTGTGCAGAAGAAAAGAGTAACTGGGCGCGTTTTTCAGATGCACGGCTCCACGGTTCCACTAAACATTAGTGGAGCTGTGGCTCTTTAGTGGAGCCGTATGTCTGATGGTCCAGTTTTTCTTCTGTTTTGACTCTTGGCTGATTAATCTTACTTATTTAGTAAGACTTTTTGACACGAGGAAAAAGTTTATACCTAATAAACTTTTTGACGAAAGATGATTAAATGGGAAGACTGGAAATGACCTTAGTGTTTCCGAGGAAATTGACTAAGATGTCATTGGATGAGGATTTACTTCTAGTATTTCCCGTGAAATAAATAGAAGTTATGAGTTGTATTTAGGAGGATGACTATAATATTTCCCATGAAATATTTAATTAGTCGGAGTATGCGACACAAGGAATGACTAGATATTTCCCGTGAAATATTCATGAGTCATGTGACGAGTGAAAGATATGACTTAAAAAGTCATGAGCGATTTGTAGAGAATGACTTCAATGTTTCCCGCGAAACTTTCGAGAGGTCATAGAAGGGATGAAAGGTTATGAGGTATGACGTGACGGATGACTTTAATATTTCGGAAGGAATATTCAAATAGTCATGAGCGGGATGAGAAGAATGACTTGAAAAGTCATATGACGAGACGCGAGGAATGACGTTAATATTTCCAGTGAAATATTACGAAGTCATGGGATGAGGCTTAGGGAATGACTTGAAATTTCCAATGAAATATTCAAGAGTCATGAGTCGAGAATAAGATGGATGTGTGAGATGACTTTAATATTTCCATAGAAATATGGAAATAGTCATGAGTGGGATATGAGGAATGACTTGAAAAGTCATATGATGAGACGTGAGAAATGACATTAATAATTCCAATGGAGTATTAAGAGGTCATTTGACGAGAATGTAAAGGTTAAGGTGAGAAGAAATACTTTTCAAAAAAAAGATTTCTCATTCGACGTTATCATGACGGAGGAGATGTCTTTCCGCGGGGAGATGACGTACTTCGACGAGCTTCGTTCATGAGCAAACTATAGGGTTCCCGGATAAGTCTAATGGCATCTTGACTGCTACTCTTCACAGGGAGTTGTCTCATCTATAGTGTTTGTTGTCATGCCTTTTCGGCGCTTGCGTACTCGGTTTCGGTCGTGGTGACAATAAGAGTAGCTTGTTTCTTGGGGAACCAAGATGTTTGTTAATCAACCTATGAAGGTACAAACATTACTCATTATGTTTCAACCCACATTAACTCTCTCATTATCAGAGTTGGTATAGAAACATTTTCTACATCAATCTCCTCAAGATATCGTAATCTCAAGTGTATAGTATCTTTAATGTATGGTATGATACATTAAACACTTTGATGTAAGAAGTTTTGGGATACTTCTTACAAGTGGGCACAAAGCCAACACCATTCATGATAATGGACCTACTTGCCGTTAGGTAAACTACTTTACCTATTATGCCCCTAACCTAGTTATATCCGTGCACTCACCTTCTTCGTCTCTTGTGAGTTTCGCATTTGCGGATATGGGCGTTATTGTCAATAAAGACTATTACTTAAACTATGTATCTCATACATATAGTATACATAAGTTTGCAGGGATACTTCATTTAGGCAAGATTGCATATGTGCAAGGAAGGGAACTTGATTCACTTATCAATGCTTAATTCAAACTTGTCACGCATGATCTTCAAGCGATCATCGAACATTTCTGGACAAGATGAATTTGGCATGATGAGATGTGAATAGAGTTTCTGTGTTATAGTGCCTACCATGTTAGATTCTAACTACACTATTTCATGCCAAACATTACTACTAACAAAGGGTGTTTTAAGAAAGCGTACCTGTGCCTGAGGTGTTTGCTCTTAAAACTAGAAGACTAGGGTACCTTTGTTGAATGTTAAGCATGAAAGACACGACTTGACTATTGCGTCACCGGGTATGCTTGATAACGTATCATACTCCTTTTGTTATATTCCAAAGTTTATTTACACTCATGTTTTCCTAGCAAAACAAATGTTCAAACATCTGGTCCCCAATATCTCATGGGTCCAAAGTTGTTAGAGTTAAACATCCTACGCATTTGTTGCGTTAGTTTAGGATGTGAGAATGGAGGACACATTTCCCATGGTAAGTAACTTTGTGGTGGACGATCATTCCAAGTTACGAGAAAGTTACTTGGATGATTTTGTCTTCTAAAGTTACCTCTCGGTAGAGGAGTTCTAGACCGAGGTTTGGGAGAGTTTACCTTTCTAGGTGGAGGGAGTTAGTTGACCTAGTGTCACGCTTTACAAATCCATGTTCGGGAGATGACAATGGTTTGTTAAAGCCTTTGGTTTCCTCTCTACTTGGAGTAGACACTCTAGTTCTATTTACAACTACTTGACTTGGTTTAGGACTTAAGTTACTTTTCAGAATTGACCCAGTTTTGTCCTCAGCACCACACGGTACCACGGTACCACTAAATTTAGTGGTGCCGTCTGTATCTTTAATGGTGCCGTCACCTTCAGACATGGACTTTTCAGGCATTACAAATTTTACTTGTTTAGTACCACTTGTAGAAGCCTGATTTGGGTCAAATCCTAAACCCGAACGGTCATGTTCACTATATCTAATATTTTCAAGTATATCATTAAGCTTTTTAGTTCCTTCATCAAACCTAATGATTCTTAAAGCATTTTCTTTAAGTTTTTCATTTTCTACTTGAAGACTAATACATGACCCGCATCCTAAGTCTACTTCCTTGTTTTTCTCAAGTCTCTTGACTTGATCATTTAGTTCTAAGACTTGTAGTTCTAGTTCTTTTAATTTTAATTTTAGCTTTGTGTTTCTACCTAAGATCTTAGTACTAACTACGCATAGTTTGTTGTATTCGTCATGTAATTCATTGTCATCTACTGACGAATTATTATCACTATAATAAGAAGAGTCGGATTGTACCTCGTTAGAAGCTTGAGCCATTAAGCACGTTTCATCGTTAGGCTTTGATGAACTCAAATAAGTACATTTTATCACCATCATTTATCCTATTTATTTGACTTGTTTTATTATATTATGTATGCGAATTGATACTTAATTGTTTACTTTTGTAATTCTCAGGTAAAAACAAGTATTATGTGAAACTTGGCGATTTTGGACTAATTATGGAGCAAAACAAGCAAGAAGATAAGAGTCTACTGAAATATACAAGATCAAGACATTCTGCTCCAGATACGCCGCATCTTGCTGATTACATACGGCGCATCACTATCAAGATTTCACAAGATACGATCCAAGATACAAGAGGACATGCGCCGCATTTGAGAATGGAGTTACGCCGCATCTTCTGGCGGTGTACGAATATTCCTGAATATATTAATCTTGGACCCCACGCGAAGTTAAGTCAATGCGCCGCATCTACTTATTAGATACGCCGCATCTTACCCTCAGACAGAAACTATAAATACCCCAAGACCAGACGAATTAAAGGAGTTCGACAGTTTTAGAAGACCGAAGTACAGAAACCCTAGGACGAATTCAGTCGAGATAGCAGCACAAGACACACCTTGAACGAAGATACAAGAGCTGTAAGAAGGTCCTGCATGTATTTAATTCATTAAGTAGTTTTGTTTTATTGTGTTAGTAAACTTTAATTCATCAGGATTGGTGGCTTGTGTAATGTGACAACGGAAAGATTGCACTCCCTTTAATATTGCTTTCCCATCAATTAAAGTTTATATGTTGATGTCTTTGGTGACTTTTATTAGTGCATTGATAACCTCTGTGTCTAGCTGAGCGTTGATCGGGTCGCCATGCCTCTGCCCTCGCCTATTTATTAGATCGCCTATGCATTCTATCGTCTGTAGAAAAGTAGAAAGAAAGATAAATAGGATAGTCATAAGTAATCATTAAGGGTTTACTCGCCGATAAGATTAGAACCAACGAGAAAGGACTTAATCTCGGTGCGTTGCATCGAACTATACACTTCATATAAAACTAGCAATAAAACAAGTGACAAGCTACTTAACTATCAGGACAGGTCTTCTTATTGTCTCGAGTATTTATCTGTGTACGTGTGTGCTATTCGCTGATTCGTGCCTATTAGTTAGTTTATTATTTAATTGCAACCAAACCGTGCCAGTCTCTCAGGCTGAACCCCCTTGCGTTAGATTAGGTTGTATAGCTAACTTAAGATATTAAAATACTGATTAGAATAACTAGATAATACGTTCCACTCTTAGTGATCGACACTCTACTTACCATTATATACATACTGACCGGGTACACTGCTCGTTAAACTGTGTGTGTTATTGATAAGTCGGCTAAATATAAATTTAAAACTTGAATACTGCTAAAACCACAACGACATACCGTGGGTATAAATTAGAGCACTCGCACGCACGCATCAAGTTTTTGGCGCCGATGCCGGGGAGTGAATTGTTATTATCTGTTAATTTGATTAGTATTTTAATTAGGTTTTTCTTTTTAATTTTTATTCTAACCGCTAACTCTGTTGTATATTAGGTTAATTTGCATTCATTGTATTATTTTGCATATTTTCTGTTTTTGTGTGTTTTTTTTATTTGTGTTTATTTTCGTTTGTTTTTATTTGTTTTTATTTTTCGTATTTTCTGTATTCTGCTATCGTTGTACTGAGCTAATATAAATGATACGGCGCATCTGATTTCTCAGATACGGCGTATTGCGTTTAATTTTTATAAAATACAACGCGTTAAATTAATTCGATACGACGCATCTTTCCCCAAGATACGGCGTATCTGTTTTTAATAAGAAATTTTTTTTCTAAGCGATAACGCGATACGACGCATCTACTTTAGCAGATACGGCGCATCTATTATTTTAATTAAAAACAGTTTTCGAATTATTAAACAGATACGACGCATCGATCTCTGTCGATACGGCGTATCTTCTGAATCAAAAATCTTTTATTTTGAAACGTAACGAAAATACGGCGCATTAACTTTTGTTAATACGACGCATTTAATTTTAAATAAATATCGATTTTTGATAATTAAAACTGATACGGCGCATTCTACTTTATAAGCGGCGTATCTATTTTCTGAATAAAGTCTGATTAAATTTTAACGATTATAAGATACGGCGTATCCAACTTTTGGATACGGCGCATCATCTGCAGATATCAGTAACTTTAATTTTTCGTATTCCGTTTTCGTTGTTGATTTTCTGATATATTACTTTCTTGAACATACCCTACTGATGCTTTTGTGATAGTTTCAGGAAGTGCATGACCAGGAGTTCTACAAAGAACTTGATTCAACCTTTCGACGATCCTGAACGAGCCTTTCATTCGCTTAAAAGGCTTTTCAACACAAAAAGCTTTGATATCTCAAGTTCATTCGAGCTTGATTATTTTTCTGAAGAGAAAGAGGAAGAAGAAACAGAAACAATGGGCGAAAACACAACTATGGAGGAATACATGAACAAAACCCGTGCTGATTACACTTCAGGAGTTGCTAGACCAAAGTTTGATGATAAGTCAAAGTTTGAATTGAAGGGTCAGTTTCTCAAGGAGCTAAGAGAGAATGCTTTCAGTGGATCGGAACATGAGGATGCTAATGAGCATGTTGAAAAGGTCCTCGAGATTGTGGATTTGTTTACTTCAGAAGGAGTCACTGACGATCAACTCATGCTAAGAATCTTTCCAATCTCGCTAAAAGGAGCTGCTAACAAGTGGCTAAGGAATGAACCTGCTAGTTCAATCACTACATGGGAAGATTTGAAGAGCAAATTCCTGAAGAGATATTGTCCACCTGCTAAGACTGCTAAAAAGATGGAGGCTATCAACAGTTTCAAGCAAGAGCCTGATGAAACTCTTTATCAAGCTTGGGAACGATTTCAAGATTTACTGGTAAGATGTCCTCAACACTATCTAACCCCTATGCAGGAGATAATATTGTTTTATCAAGGATTGGACGTGCCTACAAGACAAATTTTGGATGTTAAGGGAGCTGTGCCTCAAATGAGTGCAACCAATGCTAGGAAAGCTATCCAAGAAGCTGCTGATCATTCTCAAAAATGGCACGATGGGACCTCTACTAGATCTAAGACCAGCACTAATTTTGACGGGTTTGCTGCTATTCAAGCTCAATTGGATAAAATTAGTAGAGAGATGAAAAAGCGTGATGAAAAAGTGTATGCTGCCCAAGTTGGATGTGAAAAATGCGAAGGACCTCACTACACTAAAGATTGCCCAAATAAGAATGAAAGTGAGACGTTTGAAGAAGCATACTACACACAATTTGGACAACCATTCCGACCTTCAGGAAGATTTAGGGAAGCCACCCCGGGATTCTATCAAAAGAACAACTTCAATCCCGCTTATCAAGAAAGGAGGCAGACTTTAGATGACACTCTAAAGCAAATTATGGCCGATGCTGCTAAAACACATGAAGAGAATACTGCTATGATCAAAGAAATCCGAGCTTCAACGGACACTATTACAAGAAATCAAGGAGCTTCGATCAAAGCATTGGAACAACAAATTGGTCAAATGAGCAAAGTTCTTCAAGAAAGGGGATATGGAAGTTTACCTAGCTCAACTGAAACCAACCCAAGAGATCATGTCAAGGCCATAAGCACCACTGAAGAAGTCACTCCTAACATTCCTTTTCCTAGAAGACTGATGCGCGTGATGTGTCGTTGCGGTTTAGCAGTTTTAATGCCTACTCAAGTTTTAAATTTATATTTAGCCGACTTATCAATAACACACACACTTAACGAGCAGTGTACCCGGTCAGTATGAATATAATGGTAAGTAGAGTGTCGATCACTAAGAGTGGAACGTATTATCTAGTTATTCTAATCAGTATTTTAATATCCTAACGCAAGGGGGTTTCAGCCTGAGAGACTGGCACGGTTTGTTTGCAATTAAATAATAAAATAAACCAATAGGCACGAATCAGCAAGTAGCACACACGTACACAGATAGATACTTGAGACAATAAGAGGGCTGTCCTTATGATTAAGTAGATTGTCACTTGTTTTATTGATAGCTTTATATGAAGTGTATGTAGTTAACCCTTTCTCGTTGGTCCTAATCTTATCGGAGAGTAAACCCTTAATGATTACTTATGTCTAAAAGTTATTCCTAAGTGATCAATTTAGTAATAACCGTGGGAGCCACATTATGTCCCGCAGTCAAATGCCCGCAAGCCACTAATAGACACAGAGGTTATCAATGCACTAATAAGTAGTAACCAAAGACATCAACATATAAACTTTAATTGATGGGAAAGCAAGTATTAAAGGGAGTGCAATCTTTCGTTGTCACATTACACAAGCCACCAATCCTGATGAATTAAAGTTTGCTAACACAATAAAACAAAACTACTTAATGAATTAAATACATGCAGCACCTTCTTACAGCTCTTGTATCTTTGATTTGGGTGTGTCTTGTGCTGCCTCCTTGACTGAATTCGTCCTAGGGTTTTTCCTGTTCGGTCTTCGAAACTCTGATAATGCACACGAAATTCGTCTGGCTTTGGGGTATTTATAGTTTCTGTCTGAGGGAAGATGCGGCGCATCTAAGGAGTAGATGCGGCGCATGTACTTAACTTCGCGTGGGGTCCAAGATTATAATATTCAGGAATATTCGTACACCGCCAGAAGAAGCGGCGTAACTCCATGATTAGATGCGGCGCATGTCCTCTTGTATCTTGGATCGTATCTGGTGATATCTTGATAGAGATGCGGCGCATGTCATGAGTGAGATGCGGCGCATCTGGAGCAGATTAGTCTTGATCTTCTTCATTTCAGTAGACTCTTTACTTTATGCATGTTTTGCTCCATAATCAGTCCAAAATCGCTAAGTTTCACCAAATGCTTGTTTTTACCTGAGAATTACAAAAGTAAACGATTAAGTATCAATCCTCATACATAATATAGTAAAACAAGTCAAATAAATAGGATAAATGATAGTAATAAAATGTACTTATTTGAGTTCATCAAATATCCCCCCACTTGAACTTTACTTGTCCCCAAGTAAACCTTAGAATTTCTTTTATGAAAATGTATCCTAAAAGATGTTAGGATTTATTTTTATATTTAAGCATGTATTCGTTTATTTCATAATCACACAACTAAACACTTAACGAATTAGAAGTAAAATAAAATAAGTCGATAAAAGCAAATCTAATCGTTTAACTGTCCAGTCGCGACGAATATTCTATCATAAGCTTGGCAAGTATACACATCTCCACCACTAAAGCTAAGGAATAACAAGTCTAAAGCGGTAAAAAGGGTTTTTAGGCTTAAGGGTTAATTATTCTTGATCACTATCGATCTCATATTCCAGAAAAGGCGACAAAATCACAAATACATGATCGAATCCACGAACACGATACTTGCAATTGCTCAAATCCTTAACTCGAATAGGCTAAAGATAGGTCCAAACTTCACCAATAATAATATATCAAAAAGGGCGACAAAATCATAAATACATAGCCGAATCCACGACTACGATACTTAAGATTGCTCAAATCCCTAATCTCAATAAATCAAAGGTTTGGTTGGATAAAGAATAATGAAGGGCATGGATAACATTTGGGATATAAATTGGTGTAAAAATAAAAATAAACAAAACAAATAAATTAAAATCCTAAGTGTGGTTAATCACTATCCCAACCATCCCATGAATAAGACTCATATTATAGAATAACTCACGCTTTAACACTTGAAACACACGCTTTAGGTAGACACGAATTATACTCAACAAGATCTTAATCAAAGAATAAACCTTAATTGGCGTTCCCATAACTGCCAATTCCCATTCAATCCATAGATATAGTACAACAAATAGTGGTGATATCGACCACTTACATAACTTTACATAAGTTGGTTAAAACTAACTTCCAACTTTTCTTTTTTTCTTTTTCTTTTTCTTTTTTTTTTTTTTTTTTTCGATTTTTTTTTTTTTTTTTTTTTTTTTTTAACATAAACATAGATGTGTAAAATTTCACCACATCACTATAACTTTCTTTCCGGATAATTTTTTCCATACTCTTCATACTTTCAGAAATAACGGTAATAGCGAAAGTAGTAAACACACGAAAAATAAACTCAAAGATATACAATATTTACTTTCACTCCAATTGCATTGTGCAATTTCCCGACCTAACCAAAGATAATGAATTACGCACGCGAACACAGGTAATGTAAGGAAACACACTTTGCCTATAGCAATTAACCAACCACGATTCTAATCTACAGGGTAGGCTAAGGTGTAAGGGTGTAACGAAACATTTTAAACATAGGTGTAAGAAACGAAAGGAATGGCTCTGAGTGTTTTTCTAGGGGTATCTTACTCTAAAAATGAGAGTAACAAAAGGGTTTATACGGGGGTTAACTAACCAGTGTAGTTAGCTAATAACACATAACATATAAAGGCTATTTGGGTGTAGTCCTAGAATTTTACCAATTTAGACAAGTCATTCCAATTATATAAATAATACTCATTATGGTGGTCTCGAATAGTATACAAGCCAAGTTCTAAAGTTTACAAGTCACCGGCACACTCATAGATTTGTGAATTTTGAAAAATCACAATTTTTTGAAAATAACGTCATGTGTGCAGCTATGCAACTTATATCTTAAACAAAAACATGCTAAAAAATTTTTAAGTTTGATATATTAAGCACATTTTAAGCATAATTTTTGAAAAAGTTTTAGGACAAGTAAGTGTTAAGTGTTCTAATTCTCCAATCCCCCCACTTAAGTTAAACAACGTCCTCGTTGTTTGTATAAAAGGTTAAAAACTGGAAAATAAAAGAATTAGAACAGAAAAACTCCCCTGAGATTTGCTCGGTATGATCCTCCATTAGTATAAGAGCAAAAATCATCTTTCTTGTGGATTAGAACGTTAAAGCTTCATACTTGATGTATCCACAGGAAATCCAGGAAACTATAATACCACCAATACTTTAAAACACACCTAAGATAAGAAAGGTTCAACTTGCATAATACATTAGTAGTTAGATAAAAATAAAACTTAAAAATTAAAACTGAAAATCATCAGGTCAGTCGATGCGCCGTATCTTATTGAAGAAGATACGCCATATCGAGCCTGGAATTAATACGGATCAGAATAAAGATGCGCCGCATCCTTAACCAGGGATGCGCCGCATTAAAAATAAACTGATAAAAAGTTTTAAAGTCGAAAATAAAAATGCAGAAAAATAAAATAAGATATGACCATTGCAGGAGATGCGTCGCATCTCAGAATTGAGATGCGCCGTATCTTCATACGGGCCTGACTGACTCGACACAGAAAACAGAATAATAAAAATTTTCCGGGTTGTCTCCCGGTAAGCACTTGTCTTTATTCCAGAGTCTTCAAGTTAGACTCACGTTCAGCTCTTTAATATCGATCATTGAAGGAGTCGGAAACATCGCGCTCCTTTATCGCCAATTCAGTAATATTGAACACTCCTTGCTCGTCCTTAATTTCCACGCCGTTCTTCTTTAATATCTGCATAAACAAAGTCCTGTCCCTTTCGGGCAGAGATGACAAAATGATAGAAGGGAAGTTCTTATTAACATATAGGCATAAATAAGCAATGTGGGGTGGTAGTTCAATAAACACATCATTGTTCAAATTCGTTTTCTCAACTACTCTCCTACGTTTATTAATTACTACACAATCATACCACTCATCATCAGAATCATTAACAACATTGCGTCTAAGTTCGGTAGGTACATTAAGGTCAATGAATTCCTCAAAGTTCTCATGATTAGGATTAGTTGAGTTGTTTTGAATCAATGTTTCTCCCATAAGTCTAGCTTCAAGATCGAGGTCCATACGCTCTCTTAATCCTAGCACATAAACACCTCTAATTATGCTTTTAACCGGATCTTGGCACTTATAGACTAGTTTATTATTCCCTACCCTTAATGAGATTTTTCTCTTAAACACATCAATCTTAGCATGGGCAGTAGACAAGAAAGGTCTTCCGAGGATTAAAGGAATCTTAACATCCTCGGGCATGTCTAGTATAACAAAGTCTACGGGAAAAATAAACTGCTCAATCTTAACTAGCACATTATTAGCAATCCCTTCAGGTCGTTTTACCGTTTTATCAGCCAATTCAATAAGTAACTTAGTTGGTGCTAATTTTCCTAGTCCCAGGGTAGCGAATGTCTTAAGAGGCATAACACTAACACTAGCTCCTAAGTCAGCTAACACATTATTGAAAGATATATTATTAGTTGAACAAGGTAGAGTAAAACTTCCTGGGTCTTTTTCTTTAGACGGAAGTTTGTTGAGCAATGCCGCTGAGCTTCTTTTCCCCATTGTTATGGTGCAAGCCTCTTCGAGTTTAGACTTGTTTGTAAGCAAGCTTTTCAGATATTTAGCATATTTTGGCATTTGCACTAGGGCTTCCATAAATGGTATGCTTAGTTGCAGCTGCTTGAGATTCTCCAGGAATTTCTTTTGATAGGCATCTTCTTTCTCTTTCCTTACCCTATGTGGGAAAGGTGGTGTTGATCGTTTAGGTTCAACAGAAGGTTCTCTTCTAATTACAGGTTCTGGATTAGCCTCTTTTGGTTGCTCTTGCTCAGGTGATAAAGATTCAGGGGAAATTTTTTTGGTACTGTCATCCTCGGGTGTCTCTCCGATTTGAAAGGTTGACTTTCCGCCTCTGGTTGTAATTCCTTTCAGATCGTGCCTTACCAAAAGAACCTTGTTAAGCACTGTTGACAATTGGTGCACTTCAATTGCCAAACCATTGATCATATTGTTTTGTTCCTTTAGTAACAGCTCATGACTGCCTTTGAATTCAGTGATAAAGTTCCTTGCTTCATGATGTTCTTGTTCATTGGCTTGAGCGATTAGTAATGCAAACTCTTCCATAGTAAGGTTTCTTTGGGGTCTTCCGAACCAGTTTGGGAAAATATCGAACATTGTTCCTGAAAATTAAGAACAAGAAGATTTCAAAGTAAAAGCTTCCTAGTATAAGGGTAAGTCAGAATATTTTCCGTTCGGAAATTAGAAAAGAATAAAAGTTGCTGATATCTGCAGATGATGCGCCGTATCCAAAGAATTGGATACGCCGTATCTTAATACGTTAAAATTTAATCAGACTTTATTCAGAAAATAGATACGCCGCTTTAGAATTTAAGAATGCGCCGTATCGAATTAATTAATCAAAAATCAGCTTATCTAATTAAAATTAAATGCGTCGTATTAACGAAAGTTAATGCGCCGTATTTTCGTTACGTTTAAAAATAAATATCGATTTTTGATTCAGTAAAATGCGCCGTATCGAAAAAGATCGATACGCCGTATCTGTTTAATAATTCGCAAACTGTTTTTAATTAAAATAATAGATACGCCGTATCTACGAAAGCAGATGCGTCGTATGGCGTTAATGTTTAGAAAAAATTTTTTTTATCAAAAACAGATACGCCGTATCTGCAAAAGCAGATGCGTCGTATTACTTTATCGCTTAGAAAAATTTTCTTATTAAAAACAGATACGCCGTATCTTGGGGAAAAGATGCGTCGTATCGAATTAATTAAACGCGTTGTATTTTTAAAATTAAACGCAATACGCCGTATCTGATAAATCAGATGCGCCGTATCGTTTGATTTAGCACAGTACAACGATAGCAGAACAGAAAACACGAAAAATAAAAACAAATAAAAACACACAACGAAAATAAAACACACAAAAATAAAAGAAAACAATTAACACACAATACAACAAATATGCAAAAATAATACAATGATGCAATTAATCTAATAAAAAGAAAAACCTAATTAAAATACTAATCAAATTAACAGATAATAACAATTCACTCCCCGGCAGCGGCGCCAAAAACTTGATGCGCGTGATGTGTCGTTGCGGTTTAGCAGTTTTAATGCCTACTCAAGTTTTAAATTTATATTTAGCCGACTTATCAATAACACACACACTTAACGAGCAGTGTACCCGGTCAGTATGAATATAATGGTAAGTAGAGTGTCGATCACTAAGAGTGGAACGTATTATCTAGTTATTCTAATCAGTATTTTAATATCCTAACGCAAGGGGGTTTCAGCCTGAGAGACTGGCACGGTTTGTTTGCAATTAAATAATAAAATAAACCAATAGGCACGAATCAGCAAGTAGCACACACGTACACAGATAGATACTTGAGACAATAAGAGGGCTGTCCTTATGATTAAGTAGATTGTCACTTGTTTTATTGATAGCTTTATATAAAGTGTATGTAGTTAACCCTTTCTCGTTGGTCCTAATCTTATCGGCGAGTAAACCCTTAATGATTACTTATGTCTAAAAGTTATTCCTAAGTGATCAATTTAGTAATAACCGTGGGAGCCACATTATGTCCCGCAGTCAAATGCCCGCAAGCCACTAATAGACACAGAGGTTATCAATGCACTAATAAGTAGTAACCAAAGACATCAACATATAAACTTTAATTGATGGGAAAGCAAGTATTAAAGGGAGTGCAATCTTTCGTTGTCACATTACACAAGCCACCAATCCTGATGAATTAAAGTTTGCTAACACAATAAAACAAAACTACTTAATGAATTAAATACATGCAGCACCTTCTTACAGCTCTTGTATCTTTGATTTGGGTGTGCCTTGTGCTGCCTCCTTGACTGAATTCGTCCTAGGGTTTTTCCTGTTCGGTCTTCGAAACTCTGATAATGCACACGAAATTCGTCTGGCTTTGGGGTACTTATAGTTTCTGTCTGAGGGAAGATGCGGCGCATCTAAGGAGTAGATGCGGCGCATGTACTTAACTTCGCGTGGGGTCCAAGATTATAATATTCAGGAATATTCGTACACCGCCAGAAGATGCGGCGTAACTCCATGATTAGATGCGGCGCATGTCCTCTTGTATCTTGGATCGTATCTGGTGATATCTTGATAGAGATGCGGCGCATGTCATGAGTGAGATGCGGCGCATCTGGAGCAGATTAGTCTTGATCTTCTTCATTTCAGTAGACTCTTTACTTTATGCATGTTTTGCTCCATAATCAGTCCAAAATCGCTAGGTTTCACCAAATGCTTGTTTTTACCTGAGAATTACAAAAGTAAACGATTAAGTATCAATCCTCATACATAATATAGTAAAACAAGTCAAATAAATAGGATAAATGAAAGTAATAAAATGTACTTATTTGAGTTCATCAAATATCCCCCCACTTGAACTTTACTTGTCCCCAAGTAAACCTTAGAATTTCTTTTATGAAAATGTATCCTAAAAGATGTTAGGATTTATTTTTATATTTAAGCATGTATTCGTTTATTTCATAATCACACAACTAAACACTTAACGAATTAGAAGTAAAATAAAATAAGTTGATAAAAGCAAATCTAATCGTTTAACTGTCCAGTCGTGACGAATATTCTATCATAACCTTGGCAAGTATACACATCTCCACCACTAAAGCTAAGGAATAACAAGTCTAAAGCGGTAAAAAGGGTTTTTAGGCTTAAGGGTTAATTATTCTCTTTCACTATCGATCTCAAATTCCAGAAAAGGCGACAAAATCACAAATACATGATCGAATCCACGAACACGATACTTGCAATTGCTCAAATCCTTAACTCGAATAGGCTAAAGATAGGTCCAAACTTCACCAATAATAATATATCAAAAAGGGCGACAAAATCATAAATACATAGCCGAATCCACGACTACGATACTTAAGATTGCTCAAATCCCTAATCTCAATAAATCAAATGTTCGGTTGGGAAAAGAATAATATAGGGCATGGATAACATTTGGGATATAAATTGGTGTAAAAATAAAAAATAAACAAAACAAATAAATTAAAATCCTAAGTGTGGTTAATCACTATCCCAACCATCCCATGAATAAGACTCATATCATCGAATAACTCACGCTTTAACACTTGAAACACACGCTTTAGGTAGACACGAATTATACTCAACAAGATCTTAATCAAATAATAAACCTTAATTGGCGTTCCCGTAACTGCCAATTCCCATTCAATCCATAAATATAGTACAACAAATAGTGGTGATATCGACCACTTACATAACTTTACATAAGTTGGTTAAAACTAACTTCCAACTTTTCTTTCTTTCTTTTTCTTTTCTTATTTTTTCGATTTTTTTTTTTTTTTTTTTTTTTTTTTTTTTTTTTTTTTAACTTGAAACATAATTATAGATGTGTAAAATTTCACCACATCACTATAACTTTCTTTCCGGATAATTTTTTTCATACTCTTCATACTTTCAGAAATAACGGTAATAGCGAAAGTAGTAAACACACGAAAAATAAACTCAAAGATATACAATATTTACTTTCACTCCAATTGCATTGTGCAATTTCCCGACCTAACCAAAGATAATGAATTACGCACGCGAACACAGGTAATGTAAGGAAACACACTTTGCCTATAGCAATTAACCAACCACGGATTTTAATCTACAGGGTAGGCTAAGGTGTAAGGGTGTAACGAAACATTTTAACAAAGGTGTAAGAAACGAAAGGAATGGCTCTGAGGGTTTTTCTAGGGGTATCTTACTGATGAACTCAAATAAGTACATTTTATTACTATCATTTATCCTATTAATTTGACTTGTTTTACTATATTATGTATGAGGATTGATACTTAATCGTTTACTTTTGTAATTCTCAGGTAAAAACAAGCATTTGGTGAAACTTAGCTATTTTGGACTAATTAAGGAGCAAAACGTGCATAAAGTGAAAGTCTACTGACATGGACAAGATCAAGTCAATTCTGCTCCAGATGCGTCGCATCTCACTCTCAACATGCGCCGCATCTCTATCAATATTTCACCAGATACGATCCAAGATACAAGAGGACATGCGCCGCATCTAATAAAGAGTTACGCCGCATCTTCTGGCGGTGTACGAATATTCCTGAATATTATAATCTTGGACCCCACGCGAAGTTAAGTAAATGCGCCGCATCTACTTAGTAGATGCGCCGCATCTTCCCTCAGACAAAAACTATAAATACCCCGTAGACCAGACGAATTAAAGAGTTCCAAAACCCTAACACCAAAGACCGAACAGTAGGAACAAAGGACGAATTCAGTCAAGGAGGCAGCACAAGACACACCCAAATCAAAGATACAAGAGCTGTAAGAAGGTGCTGCATGCATTTAATTCATTAAGTAGTTTTGTTTTATTGTGTTAGCAAACTTTAATTCATCAGGATTGGTGGCTTGTGTAATGTGACAACGGAAAGATTCCACTCCCTTTAATACTTGCTTTCCCATCAATTAAAGTTTATATGTTGATGTCTTTGGTTACTACTTATTAGTGCATTGATAACCTCTGTGTTTATTAGTTGCTTGCGGGCATTTGACTGCGGGACATAATGTGGCTCCCACGGTTGTTTCTAAATTGATCACTTAGGAATAACTTTTAGACATAAGTAATCATTAAGGGTTTACTCGCCGATAAGAATAGGACCAACGAGAAAGGATTAACTACATACACTTCATATAAAGCTATCAATAAAACAAGTGACAATCTACTTAATTATAAGGACAGCCCTCTTATTGTCTCGAGTATCTATCTGTGTACGTGTGTGCTACTTGTTGATTCGTGCCTATTGGTTTATTTTATTATTTTAATTGCAACAAATCGTGCCAGTCTCTCAGGCTGAAACCCCCTTGCGTTAAGATATTAAAATACTGATTAGAATAACTAGATAATACGTTCCACTCTTAGTGATCGACACTCTACTTACCATTATCTTCATACTGACCGGGTACACTGCTCGTTAAGTGTGTGTGTTATTGATAAGTCGGCTAAATATAAATTTAAAACTTGAGTAGGCATTAAAACTGCTAAACCGCAACGACACATCACGCGCATCAAGTTTTTGGCGCCGCTGCCGGGGAGTGAATTGTTATTATCTGTTAATCTGATTAGTATTTTAATTAGGTTTTTCTTTTTTTTTTAGATTAATTGCATCATTGTACTATTTTGCATATTTGTTGTATTGTGTGTTAATTGTTTTCTTTTATTTTTGTGTGTTTATTTTTGTTTGTGTGTTTAATTTTTTGTTTTTATTTCTCGTATTTTTCTGTTCTGCTATCGTTGTACTGTGCTAAATCAAACGATACGGCGCATCTGATCTCTCAGATACGGCGTATTGCGTTTAATTTTTTTAATACAACGCGTTTAATTAATTCGATACGACGCATCTTTTCCCCAAGATACGGCGTATCTGTTTTTAATAAGAAAATTTTTCTAAGCGATAAAGTAATACGACGCATCTGCTTTTGCAGATACGGCGTATCTGTTTTTGATAAAAATTTTTCTAAACGTTAACGCCATACGACGCATCTGCTTTAGCAGATACGGCGTATCTATTATTTTAATTAAAAACAGTTTGCGAATTATTAAACAAATACGGCGTATCGATCTCTATCGATACGGCGCATCTTACTGAATCAAAAATCTTTTATTTTTAAACGTAACGAAAATACGGCGCATTAACTTTCGTTAATACGACGCATTTAATTTTAATTAGATAAGCTGATTTTTGATTAATTAATTCGATACGGCGCATTCTTAAATTCTAAAGCGGCGTATCTATTTTCTGAATAAAGTCTGATTAAATTTTAACGATTATAAGATACGGCGTATCCAACTTTTTGGATACGGCGCATCGTCTGCAGATATCAGCTATTTTTATTCTTATATCCGTTTCTATATTCATTAAATTCTCTTCTAGCGAACAAATCCTACTGATGATTTTACCTTGGATGACAGATTTTGCTATGGAAGACACGTCAGTTAACGGATATCTTGCTAAGGAATGCTTGTTTTCGGATTCATTCAACGTACTCATGATCGATGCAGATTTATTCTCTTGGGAGACTCCTCTTGAAGCTGCTTTTAAGGAATTCATGCGTTTATGCAACATTGACAAAGAGGTATTCTCTTATGATGTATTTGTGAGGTATACTGGAGAAGAATTGTCGCTCTTATGGCCTAGCATTGAAGCCGAAGGATTGAACTGGACTACTATCGAAGAAGATGATGGGAAATTCTATCTCGCATACATGGACTCAAGCAACAACAGCTGTGGTGGAGGCAACGCCCAAATCTCTTACATGCCATATTCCGAGGAGTACTGGGGATTAAATGAGAAATATCAGGATAATGACATGAATTATGCTTTGGCGGAGTTACTATTTCATGGCAGGTTGGTAAGATTGATAGACCTCTCCCTCAATGATTGGCTAGAACTCAAATATGGTAGTCCGGAATTTGCCCCTACAAATGAAGTCAAGGAGATTATGACTTCATGGTTGACTCGGAGTTTTAAGAAGCAATTTAACGAGTTCATGGAGATAAAAAAGAGTATGATTGGAAAGGTTTGCTTTGACGTTAACCATGACCCTAACGATGTTGATTTTTCAGAATGGTTGGCTAGTAAGTTTAATAACCATAAGAGCATGGATCGTGCTACTAAGGATGCATTATGGGTATATTGGATGAGAGGAGAAGATGAAGAAGTAGAAAGCGATTATGGGTCGTCACTTCATAATTCAACAATCAATGAAGGTATTGAAGAGTTATTCAGAATAGACATTGATGTGTTCGATTATGAGACACCCTTGTGCAAGCAATTCAAGGAATTTAACTACCTTCTTCAAGTCGATGATGATGTGCTTACCGGAGATCTACCAGGATTTAAGACTTATGACGATTTCAAAAACACCTGGTACTATGAATGGAATGACCAAGTACCATGGGTTTGGGATAAACCATGGGAATTTGAGCACATTAATCACACCTGTACACCCTTCGTTTTCAAGGACGGGAGTAGTGTTTGGCCGACCTGCGATTATAAAAGTGACGGAACCTGTAATGGGGGAAGTATAATTGGGATGAAACGGGTTGGAAACGATGTAACCTTTGAAGATTATGAGTGGTACGATAATATTGAAGACTGCCCACAAAAGGCGGAGGCTTTACAAGAAAAGGGCAGAATTGAACGCTTGAAAGGACTTAAGGGGACATCGGATACTACTTTCTGGGAATGGGTGCATAAACAGTTTGATGATTTCACAAAGCTTAGTCGGCGGTTACAATATGATTTGGAAAGAGAATGGGAGGCGATTCATGACGATAAGTCACTAATTGAAGAACTAGATGATTATTTGATTAAGGATCCTTATTTTAAGTTTGTTGATAAAGACGAGGAAGAATTCACCAAAAGAAAGTGTCAACTACTTGGGATTCCTTACAATGAGCCACCCATGATTATTTCTGAAAAATTTAAAATCATCAAATATTCTTTGAGTCCTAATGAAGAATATACTGCGGTGAAGACAAAGAGTTATACTAGACTTAGTCGAACGGAAGAAAACGTCGCAGAGATATACGGGAAAATCTTTCGGATGAAGGACGAAGGATGGACCGTGACAAGGACTTATTGCTGAGCTGAACGTGAGTCTAACTTGAAGACTCTGGAATAAAGACAAGTGCTTACCGGGAGACAACCCGGATTTATCTTTTATTATTATGTTTTCTGTGTCGAGTCAGTCCAGGCCGCATGAGGATACGGCGCATCTCAACTCTTAGATGCGACGCATCTCCTGCAATGGTCATATCTTATTTTATTTTTCTGCATTTTTATTTTCGACTTTAAAACTATTTATCAGTTTATTTTAATGCGGCGCATCCCTGGTTAAGGATGCGGCGCATCTTTATTCTGATCCGTATTTATTCCAGGCTCGATACGGCGTATCTTCTTCAATAAGATACGGCGCATCGACTGACCTGATGATTTTCAGTTTTAATTTTTAAGTTTTATTTTTCCTAACTACTAATGTATTATGCAAGTTTGAACCTTTCTTATCTTAGGTGTGTTTTAAAGTGTTGGTGGTATTATAGTTTCCTGGATTTCCTGTGGATACATCAAGTATGAAGCTTTAACGTTCTAATCCACAAGAAGTTGATTTTTGCTTTTATACTAATGGAGGATCATACCGAGCAAATCTCAGGGGAGTTTTTCCGTTCTAATTCTTTTATTTTCCAGTTTTTAACCTTTTATACAAACAACGAGGACGTTGTTTAACTTAAGTGGGGGGATTGGAGAATTAGAACACTTAACACTTACTTGTCCTAAACTTTTTCAAAAATTATGCTTAAAATATGCTTAATATATCAAACTTAAAAATTTTTTAGCATGTTTTTGTTTAAGATCTAAGTTACATAACTGCACACATGACGTTATTTTCAAAAATTGTGATTTTTCAAAATTCACAAATCTATGAGTGTGCCGGTGACTTGTAAACTTTAGAACTTGGCTTGTATATTATTCGAGACCACCATAATGAGTATTATTTATATAATTGGAATGACTTGTCTAAATTGGTAAAATTCTAGGATTACACCCAAATAGCCTTTATATGTTATGTGTTATTAACTAACTACACTGGTTAGTTAACCCCCGTATAAACCCTTTTGTTACTCTCATTTTTAGAGTAAGATACCCCTAGAAAAACACTCAGAGCCATTCATTTCGTTTCTTACACCTATGTTTAAAATGTTTCGTTACACCCTTACACCTTAGCCTACCCTGTAGATTAGAATCCGTGGTTGGTTAATTGCTATAGGCAGAGTGTGTTTCCTGACATTACCTGTGTTCGTGTGCGTAATTCATTATCTATGGTTAGGTCGGGAAATTGCACAATGCAAATGGGAGTGAAAGTAAATATTGTATATCTTTGAGTTTATTTTTCGTGTGTTTACTACTTTCACTATTACCATTATTTCTGAAGTATGAAAAGTATGAATAAAAATTATCCGGAAAGAAAGTTGTAGTGATGTGGTGAAATTTTACACATCTACGTTTATGTTTAAAGTTTAAAAAAAAAAAAAAAAAAAAAAAAAAAAAAAAAAATGAAAAAATAAGAAAAGAAAAAGAAAAAGAAAGAAAAGTTGGATGCTTATTTTAACCAACTTATGTAAAGTTATGTAAGTGGTCGATATCACCACTATTTGTTGTATTATATCTATGGATTGAATGGGAATTGGCAGTTATGGAACGCCAGTTAAGGTTTATTCTTTGATTAAGATTTTGTTGAGTATAATTCGTGTCTACCTAAAGCGTGTGTTTCAAGTGTTAAAGCGTGACTTATTCAATGATATGAGTCTTATTCATGGGATGGTTGGGATAGTGATTAACCACACTTAGGATTTTAATTTATTTGTTTTGTTTATTTTTCATTTTACACCAATTTATATCCCAAATGTTATCCATGCCCTATATTATTCTTTATCCAACCGAACCTTTGATTTATTGAGATTAGGGATTTGAGCAATCTTAAGTATCGTAGTCGTGGATTCGGCTATGTATTTATGATTTTGTCGCCCTTTTTGATATATTATTATTGGTGAAGTTTGGACCTATCTTTAGCCTATTCGAGTTAAGGATTTGAGCAATTGCAAGTATCGTGTTCGTGGATTCGATCATGTATTTGTGATTTTGTCGCCTTTTCTGGAATTTGAGATCGATAGTGATTAAGAATAATTAACCCTTAAGCCTAAAAACCCTTTTTACCGCTTTAGACTTGTTATTCCTTAGCTTTAGTGGTGGAGATGTGTATACTTGCCAAGCTTATGATAGAATATTCGTCGCGACTGGACAGTTAAACGATTAGATTTGCTTTTATCGACTTATTTTATTTTACTTCTAATTCGTTAAGTGTTTAGTTGTGTGAATATAAAAATAAATCCTAACATCTTTTAGGATACATTTTCATAAATGAAATTCTAAGGTTTACTTGGGGACAAGTAAAGTTCAAGTGGGGGGATATTTGATGAACTCAAATAAGTACATTTTATTACTATCATTTATCCTATTAATTTGACTTGTTTTACTATATTATGTATGAGGATTGATACTTAATTGTTTACTTTTGTAATTCTCAGGTAAAAACAAGCATTTGGTGAAACTTAGCTATTTTGGACTAATTATGGAGCAAAACGTGCATAAAGTGAAAGTCTACTGACATGGACAAGATCAAGTCAATTCTGCTCCAGATGCGCCGCATCTCACTCTCAACATGCGCCGCATCTCTATCAAGATATCACCAGATACGATCCAAGATACAAGAGGACATGCGCCGCATCTAATAAAGAGTTACGCCGCATCTTCTGGCGGTGTACGAATATTCCTGAATATTATAATCTTGGACCCCACGCGAAGTTAAGTACATGCGCCGCATCTACTTAGTAGATGCGCCGCATCTTCCCTCAGACAGAAACTATAAATACCCCGTAGACCAGACGAATTAAAGAGTTCCAAAACCCTAACACCAAAGACCGAACAGTAGGAACAAAGGACGAATTCAGTCAAGGAGGCAGCACAAGACACACCCAAATCAAAGATACAAGAGCTGTAAGAAGGTGCTGCATGCATTTAATTCATTAAGTAGTTTTGTTTTATTGTGTTAGCAAACTTTAATTCATCAGGATTGGTGGCTTGTGTAATGTGACAACGGAAAGATTGCACTCCCTTTAATACTTGCTTTCCCATCAATTAAAGTTTATATGTTGATGTCTTTGGTTACTACTTATTAGTGCATTGATAACCTCTGTGTTTATTAGTGGCTTGCGGGCATTTGACTGCGGGACATAATGTGGCTCCCACGGTTGTTTCTAAATTGATCACTTAGGAATAACTTTTAGACATAAGTAATCATTAAGGGTTTACTCGCCGATAAGAATAGGACCAACGAGAAAGGATTAACTACATACACTTCATATAAAGCTATCAATAAAACAAGTGACAATCTACTTAATTATAAGGACAGCCCTCTTATTGTCTCGAGTATTTATCTGTGTACGTGTGTGCTACTTGCTGATTCGTGCCTATTGGTTTATTTTATTATTTTAATTGCAACAAATCGTGCCAGTCTCTCAGGCTGAAACCCCCTTGCGTTAGGATATTAAAATACTGATTAGAATAACGAGATAATACGTTCCACTCTTAGTGATCGACACTCTACTTACCATTATATTCATACTGATCGGGTACACTGCTCGTTAAGTGTGTGTGTTATTGATAAGTCGGCTAAATATAAATTTAAAACTTGAGTAGGCATTAAAACTGCTAAACCGCAACGACACATCACGCGCATCACTTACTCTAAAAGTGAGAGTAACAAAAGGGTTTATACGGGGGTTAACTAACCAGTGTAGTTAGCTAATAACACATAACATATAAAGGCTATTTGGGTGTAATCCTAGAAATTTACCAATTTAGACAAGTCATTCCAATTATATAAATAATACTTATTATGGTGGTCTCGAATAGTATACAAGCCAAGTTCTAAAGTTTACAAGTCACCGGCACACTCATAGATTTGTGAATTTTGAAAAATCACAATTTTTGAAAATAACGTCATGTGTGCAGCAATGCAACTTAGACTTTAAACAAAAACATGCTAAAAAAATTTAAGTTTGATATATTAAGCACATTTTAAGCATAATTTTTGAAAAAGTTTAGGACAAGTAATTGTTAAGTGTTCTAATTCTCCAATCCCCCCACTTAAGTTAAACAACGTCCTCGTTGTTTGTATAAAAGGTTAAAAACTGGAAAATAAAAGAATTAGAACAGAAAAACTCCCCTGAGATTTGCTCGGTATGATCCTCCATTAGTATAAGAGCAAAAATCATCTTTCTTGTGGATGAGAACGTTAAAGCTTCATACTTGATGTATCCACAGGAAATCCAGGAAACTATAATACCACCAATACTTTTAAACACACCTAAGATAAGAAAGGTTCAACTTGCATAATACATTAGTAGTTAGATAAAAATAAAACTTAAAAATTAAAACTGAAAATCATTAGGTCAGTCGATGCGCCGTATCTTATGGAAGAAGATACGCCGTATCGAGCCTGGAATAAATACGGATCAGAATAAAGATGCGCCGCATCCTTAACCAGGGATGCGCCGCATTAAAAATAAACTGATAAATAGTTTTAAAGTCGGAAATAAAAATGCAGAAAAATAAAATAAGATATGACCATTGCAGGAGATGCGTCGCATCTCAGAATTGAGATGCGCCGTATCCTCATGCGGGCCTGACTGACTCGACACAGAAAACAGAAAAAGATAAATCCGGGTTGTCTCCCGGTAAGCACTTGTCTTTATTCCAGAGTCTTCAAGTTAGACTCACGTTCAGCTCTTTAATATCGATCATTGAAGGAGTCGGAAACATCGCGCTCCTTCATCGCCAATTCAGTAATATTGAACACTCCTTGCTTGTCCTTAATTTCCACGCCGTTCTTCTTCAATATCTGTAAAATTTCACCACATCACTATAACTTTCTTTCCGGATAATTTTTTTCATACTCTTCATACTTTCAGAAATAACGGTAATAGCTAAAGTAGTAAACACACGAAAAATAAACTCAAAGATATACAATATTTAAGAATGCGCCGTATCTATTTAATAACGGCGCGGCGCATCTGGAGCAGATTAGTCTTGATCTTCTTCATTTCAGTAGACTCTTTACTTTATGCATGTTTTGCTCCATAATCAGTCCAAAATCGCTAAGTTTCACCAAATGCTTGTTTTTACCTGAGAATTACAAAAGTAAACGATTAAGTATCAATCCTCATACATAATATAGTAAAACAAGTCAATTTAATAGGATAAATGATAGTAATAAAATGTACTTATTTGAGTTCATCAAATATCCCCCCACTTGAACTTTACTTGTCCCCAAGTAAACCTTAGAATTTCTTTTATGAAAATGTATCCTAAAAGATGTTAGGATTTATTTTTATATTTAAGCATGTATTCGTTTATTTCATAATCACACAACTAAACACTTAACGAATTAGAAGTAAAATAAAATAAGTTGATAAAAGCAAATCTAATCGTTTAACTGTCCAGTCGTGACGAATATTCTATCATAAGCTTGGCAAGTATACACATCTCCACCACTAAAGCTAAGGAATAACAAGTCTAAAGCGGTAAAAAGGGTTTTTAGGCTTAAGGGTTAATTATTCTTTTTCACTATCGATCTCAAATTCCAGAAAAGGCGACAAAATCACAAATACATGATCGAATCCACGAACACGATACTTGCAATTGCTCAAATCCTTAACTCGAATAGGCTAAAGATAGGTCCAAACTTCACCAATAATAATATATCAAAAAGGGCGACAAAATCATAAATACATAGCCGAATCCACGACTACGATACTTAAGATTGCTCAAATCCCTAATCTCAATAAATCAAAGGTTTGGTTGGATAAAGAATAATGAAGGGCATGGGTAACATTTGGGATATAAATTGGTGTAAAAATAAAAATAAACAAAACAAATAAATTAAAATCCTAAGTGTGGTTAATCACTATCCCAACCATCCCATGAATAAGACTCATATCATCGAATAACTCACGCTTTAACACTTGAAACACACGCTTTAGGTAGACACGAATTATACTCAACAAGATCTTAATCAAAGAATAAACCTTAATTGGCGTTCCCATAACTGCCAATTCCCATTCAATCCATAGATATAGTACAACAAATAGTGGTGATATCGACCACTTACATAACTTCACATCGTTGGTTAAAACTAACTTCCAACTCTTTTTCTTTCTTTTTCTTTTCTTTTTTTTTTCGATTTTTTTTTTTTTTTTTTTTTTTTTTTTTTTTTTTTTTTTAAAAAAAACATAAAGATAGATGTGTAAAATTTCACCACATCACTATAACTTTCTTTCCGGGTAATTTTTTTCATACTTTTCATACTTTCAGAAATAACGCTAATAGTGAAAGTAGTAAACACACGAAAAACAAACTCAAAGATATACAATATTTACTTTCACTCCAATTGCATTGTGCAATTTCCCGACCTAACCAAAGATAATGAATTACGCACGCGAACACAGGTAATGTAAGGAAACACACTTTGCCTATAGCAATTAACCAACCACGGATTCTAATCTACAGGGTAGGCTAAGGTGTAAGGTGTAACGAAACATTTTAAACATAGGTGTAAGAAACGAAAGGAATGGCTCTGAGTGTTTTTCTAGGGGTATCTTACTCTAAAAATGAGAGTAACAAAAGGGTTTATACGGGGGTTAACTAACCAGTGTAGTTAGTTAATAACACATAACATATAAAGGCTATTTGGGTGTAATCCTAGAATTTTACCAATTTAGACAAGTCATTCCAATTATATAAATAATACTCATTATGGTGGTCTCGAATAGTATACAAGCCAAGTTCTAAAGTTTACAAGTCACCGGCACACTCATAGATTTGTGAATTTTGAAAAATCACAATTTTTGAAAATAACGTCATGTGTGCAGTTATGCAACTTAGATCTTAAACAAAAACATGCTAAAAAATTTTAAGTTTGATATATTAAGCACATTTTAAGCATAATTTTTGAAAAAGTTTAGGACAAGTAATTGTTAAGTGTTCTAATTCTCCAATCCCCCCACTTAAGTTAAACAACGTCCTCGTTGTTTGTATAAAAGGTTAAAAACTGGAAAATAAAAGAATTAGAACAGAAAAACTCCCTGAGATTTGCTCGGTATGATCCTCCATTAGTATAAGAGCAAAAATCATCTTTCTTGTGGATTAGAACGTTAAAGCTTCATACTTGATGTATCCACAGGAAATCCAGGAAATTATAATACCACCAACACTTTAAAACACACCTAAGATAAGAAAGGTTCAACTTGCATAATACATTAGTAGTTAGATAAAAATAAAACTTAAAAATTAAAACTGAAAATCATCAGGTCAGTCGATGCGCCGTATCTTATTGAAGAAGATACGCCGTATCGAGCCTGGAATTAATACGGATCAGAATAAAGATGCGCCGCATCCTTAACCAGGGATGCGCCGCATTGAAAATAAACTGATAAATAGTTTTAAAGTCGAAAATAAAAATGCAGAAAAATAAAATAAGATATGACCATTGCAGGAGATGCGTCGCATCTCAGAATTGAGATGCGCCGTATCCTCATGCGGGCCTGGAAACAAAATAAAACGAAGTAAAGGATAGGATGCGTCGCATCTGTTTAAGCAGATACGGCGCATGTAGTAACCAAACAGACTGATAACAGTCTGTTGTAAAATGACTCGTTCCACGGTTTAATCTCATACGTCCTCTCGTACTCTCATGCTGAACTTAATGCCAGTCTTCATCAAACATAACAAGAAATATAAACTGAAACATTAAATATAAACATAAGAATAACGATTAGTACAATCCAAAAAAATAATAATAATGTGTGGAACAATGTCTGTAAAATCAAGAGAGTAAGATCATGGGTGAGCAAAGTCGTCTGGATGGGTCCCGGAAGTGCTGGCTCCATCAGTCCTCTGGCGGACTCTGCGCTCGTATGCACGTGTCACTCCCGCAACCTCAGTACCATCTGGACGAACGTGTGTAATACCCTGCTGCTCTAATAGTCTGCTCACACTCCTAACCACCCACTCAGAGTCCCTCCTCAGGGCTCTCAACTCTCCCTCGACTGCCTCAAGTCTCTGACCAATGGTGCGTGGGGGTACTGGTGCCTGTGGCACCTCCTCGTCGGCAGGAGCAGCAGCCGGAGGTCCCTGAGGTCCTCCCTGCTCCGCCTCAGGCCCTGCAGCTCTGGCGGGCCCTAATGCTGCCCAAAAGTGGCCTCCCGCAGCCACCTGGCAGATCCCGAGTCTAACCAAATAGTCCCTATCGATAACCGGGAGACGGGCCACAATAACCTCCAGCCCCGCTGGGATCTCTGCTCCAATAACTCCAAAATGGCGGGCCAGCCTCGAAACAAAATGCCCGCCAGTCATCTAGCTCCTACGATCTCTCCCTGCAGCAGATCGGTGGAGGTAGTGCGCTAAAAAGTGGGGGATGTTCACCGACAACCCCTCATCCATACTCCTAAGGAGGAAGAGGTCCAGAGTAGTCACCTTTTCAGGTGACTGACCCCTCCCAGCAATAGTAAGTGCAATCAGCCTGTGGTACAGCCTCCTCATCGGCTCCCTGATCAAAGTATATGAGGGGGTGGAAGTAATAATATCACCCAATGAAGAAATCCGGTCCCAGTAATCACTGAATAACCCTCTGTCAGGGACAACCCGTAAACTCTCAGCCCAGTACCTGGCAAACCCAGCAGATCCAAGCTCCTCCTCAGTGTGTAGCCCCATGGCCAAAATAAACTGCCTCATCGACATCTGCCTATGCACACCTCCTAACCTGAACACCAGAGTGTCAGCTGTATCAATCTCCAAATCCGTCTCCCTGTAATGAATCGTGCTAAAGAACTCCAGCATGAGCTCCCTAATCAGAGGCTCGTCAATCCTAAATAGTCTCTCCCAAGCACTAGACCTAAACACCACCTTCTCATCGTCTCCAGCAACTACCATCTCCATACGATGCTGTAAACTCTCAGCTGCATGTCCACCACCAATCAACCCTACATCATCAAAACTCAAAACCTGGACTCTGAATATTTTCTTGAAGTAAATCGAGTCAAGCCTACGCAAGTAATCTTCCAGAGTGGCAGGAGTTAGTCCCATGTTCTCAAATTGTAGCCACTGATGCCTAAGTGTGACCTCTGGTAATGCCATCTGAAATAGATATTCACAGTCAGTAAACAGTCTGCAAATAAGGTAGATACGGCGCATCTGATTTAATCAGTGCGGCGTATCTATATAAAGTATAAGAGATGCGGTGCAAGACAATAGATACGGCGTATGGTGATGCGTCGTATCTAGATTAATCAATACGGCGTATCTAGAATTTTATCAATTTTGAAACAGGTCGTTACGCCGCATTAATCAACCTAGATGCGCCGCATCTAAAAGCATATCAGTATAAAATAAAGGGTCAGGCACGTTTTTCAAGAATCCGTATCCGTGACGTAAACTACCACTAAATATCACAGTATCATATTTTCCTTATATCAGTTCTAATATCTTATTCCACTACTACTAATTCGCCTTCCCGCTAAATAATCAAAATCGAACCCAAAACCTAAATTTTCGGTTAGATCAAATTAGGTTATAAGTTCAATTACTTATGCAAATTAAATACGGGGGAAACTCAAAGATATACAATATTTAAGAATGCGCCAAAAACTTGATGCGCGTGATGTGTCGTTGCGGTTTAGCAGTTTTAATGCCTACTCAAGTTTTAAATTTATATTTAGCCGACTTATCAATAACACACACACTTAACGAGCAGTGTACCCGGTCAGTATGAATATAATGGTAAGTAGAGTGTCGATCACTAAGAGTGGAACGTATTATCTAGTTATTCTAATCAGTATTTTAATATCCTAACGCAAGGGGGTTTCAGCCTGAGAGACTGGCACGGTTTGTTTGCAATTAAATAATAAAATAAACCAATAGGCACGAATCAGCAAGTAGCACACACGTACACAGATAGATACTTGAGACAATAAGAGGGCTGTCCTTATGATTAAGTAGATTGTCACTTGTTTTATTGATAGCTTTATATGAAGTGTATGTAGTTAACCCTTTCTCGTTGGTCCTAATCTTATCGGCGAGTAAACCCTTAATGATTACTTATGTCTAAAAGTTATTCCTAAGTGATCAATTTAGTAATAACCGTGGGAGCCACATTATGTCCCGCAGTCAAATGCCCGCAAGCCACTAATAGACACAGAGGTTATCAATGCACTAATAAGTAGTAACCAAAGACATCAACATATAAACTTTAATTGATGGGAAAGCAAGTATTAAAGGGAGTGCAATCTTTCGTTGTCACATTACACAAGCCACCAATCCTGATGAATTAAAGTTTGCTAACACAATAAAACAAAACTACTTAATGAATTAAATACATGCAGCACCTTCTTACAGCTCTTGTATCTTTGATTTGGGTGTGTCTTGTGCTGCCTCCTTGACTGAATTCGTCCTAGGGTTTTTCCTATTCGGTCTTCGAAACTCTGATAATGCACACGAAATTCGTCTGGCTTTGGGGTATTTATAGTTTCTGTCTGAGGGAAGATGCGGCGCATCTAAGGAGTAGATGCGGCGCATGTACTTAACTTCGCGTGGGGTCCAAGATTATAATATTCAGGAATATTCGTACACCGCCAGAAGATGCGGCGTAACTCCATGATTAGATGCGGCGCATGTCCTCTTGTATCTTGGATCGTATCTGGTGATATCTTGATAGAGATGCGGCGCATGTCATGAGTGAGATGCGGCGCATCTGGAGCAGATTAGTCTTGATCTTCTTCATTTCAGTAGACTCTTTACTTTATGCATGTTTTGCTCCATAATCAGTCCAAAATCGCTAAGTTTCACCAAATGCTTGTTTTTACCTGAGAATTACAAAAGTAAACGATTAAGTATCAATCCTCATACATAATATAGTAAAACAAGTCAAATAAATAGGATAAATGATAGTAATAAAATGTACTAATTTGAGTTCATCAAAGACTGATGAATGGTAATGATGGTGCAAGACCCGAATTTTTCTTTAATTCTTCAATCAGTTTAAGGAGACTACTCAAAGAGAAGACAAAGATTGAAGAGGAGATCAAGGCTACAATGAAAGAAGAGAGCTCTGCAACTGACTTAAATGCCTTGCCTCACAAAGAAAAGGACCCAGGAAGTTTTACTTTGCCTTGTTCAATTAATGATATATATTTCAATAATGTGTTAGCTGACTTAGGAGCTAGCGTTAGTGTAATGCCCCTTAAGACATTCACTACCCTAGGACTAGGAAAATTAGCACCAACTAAGTTACTTATTGAATTGGCTGATAAAACGGTAAAACGACCTGAAGGGATTGCTAATAATGTGCTAGTTAAGATTGAGAAGTTTGTTTTCCCTGTAGACTTTGTTATATTAGATATGCCCGAGGATGTTAAGATTCCTTTAATCCTTGGAAGACCTTTCTTGTCTACTGCCCATGCTAAGATTGATGTGTTTAAAAAGAAAAATCTCATTAAGGGTAGGGAATAATAAACTAGTCTATAAGTGTCAAGATCCTGTTAAAAGCGTAATTAGAGGCATTTATGCGCTAGGATTAAGAGAGCGTATGGACATTGATCTTGAAGCTAGGCTTATGGGAGAAACATTGATTCAAAACAACTCATCTAATCCTAATCATGAGAACTTTGAGGAATTTATTGACCTTAATGTACCTACCGAACTTAGACGCGATATTGTTAATGATTCTGATGACGAGTGGTATGATTGCGTAGTAATTAACAAACGTAGGAGAATAGTTGAGAAAACGAATTTGAATAATGATGTGTTTATTGAACTACCACCCCACCTTGCTTATTTATGCCTTTATGATAATAAGAATTTCCCGTCTATCATTTTGTCATCTCTGCCCGAAAGGGACAGAACTTTGTTTATACAGATCTTAAAGAAGAACGGCGTGGAAATTAAGGACGAGCAAGGAGTGTTCAATATTACTGAATTGGCGATGAGGGAGCGCGATGTTTATGACTCCTTCAATGATCGATATTAAAGAGCTGAACGTGAGTCTAACTTGAAGACTCTGGAATAAAGACAAGTGCTGACCGGGAGACAACCCGGAGAATTTTTACTATTCTGTTTTGTGTCGAGTCAGTCAGGCCCGCAGAGGATATGGCGCATCTCAATCCCAAGATGCGACGCATCTCCTGCACTGGTCATATCTTACTTTATTTTTCTGCATTTTTACTTTTGACTTTAAAAACTTTTTGTTAGTTTATTTTAATGCGGCGCATCCCTGGTTAAGGATGCGGCGCATCTTCTATTCTGATTCGTATTTATTCCAGGCTCGATACGGCATATCTTTTTCCATAAGATACGGCGCATCGAATGACCTGATGATTTTCATTTTAATTTTTAAGTTTTATTTTTGCTAACTACTAATGTATTATGCAAGTTTGAACCCTTCTTAACTCAGGTGTGTTTAAAGCCTTGGTGGTATTATAGATTCCTGCATTTCCTGTGGATACATCAATTATGAAGCTTAGACGTTCTCATCCACAAGAAAGTTGATTTTTGCTCTTATACTAATGGAGGATCATACCGAGTAAATCTCAGGGGAGTTTTTCTGTTCTAATTCTTTTATTTTCCAGTTTTTAACCTTTTATACAAACAACGAGGACGTTGTTTAACTTAAGTGGGGGGATTGGAGAATTAGAACACTTACTTGTCCTAAACTTTTCAAAAATTATGCTTAAAATGTGCTTAATATATCAAAATTTAAAATTTTTAGCATGTTTTTGTTTAAGATCTAAGTTGCATAGCTGCACACATGACGTTATTTTCAAAAAATTGTGATTTTTCAAAATTCACAAATCTATGAGTGTGCCGGTGACTTGTAAACTTTAGAACTTGGCTTGTATACTATTCGAGACCACCATAATAAGTATTATTTATATAATTGGAATGACTTGTCTAAATTGGTAAATTTCTAGGATTACACCCAAATAGCCTTTATATGTTATGTGTTATTAGCTAACTACACTGGTTAGTTAACCCCCGTATAAACCCTTTTGTTACTCTCATTTTTAGAGTAAGATACCCCTAGAAAAACACTCAGAGCCATTCCTTTCGTTTCTTACACCTTTGTTAAAATGTTTCGTTACACCCTTACACCTTAGCCTACCCTGTAGATTAAAATCCGTGGTTGGTTAATTGCTTTAGGCAAAGTGTGTTTCCTTACATTACCTGTGTTCTCGTGCGTAATTCATTATCTTTGGTTAGGTCGGAAAATTGCACAATGCAATTGGAGTGAAAGTAAATATTGTATATCTTTGAGTTTATTTTTCGTGTGTTTACTACTTTCACTATTACCGTTATTTCTGAAGTTATGAAAAGTATGGAAAAATTATCCAGAGTTATCATTATAGTGATGTGGTGAAATTTTACACATCTATGTTTATATTTCAAGTTAAAAAAAAAAAAAAAAAAAAAAAAAATAGAAAAGAAAAAGAAAAAAGGAAAAGTTGGAAGTTTGTTTTTACCAACTTATGTAAAGTTTTGTATTAAGTGGTCGATATCACCACTATTTGTTGTATATTATATCTATGGATTGAATGGGAGTTGAACGTTATGGGAACGCAACTAAAGGTTATTCCTTGATTGAGATCTTGTTGAGTATAATTCGTGTCTACCTAAAGCGTATGTTTCAAGTGTTAAAGCGTGAGTTATTCTATGATATGAGTCTTATTCATGGGATGGTTGGGATAGTGATTAACCACACTTAGGATTTTAATTTATCTGTTTTGTTTATTTTTCATTTTACACCAATTTATATCCCAAATATTATCCATACCCTATATTATTCTTGATCCAAACCTTTGATTTATTGAGATTAGGGATTTGAGCAATCTTAGGTATCGTATTCGTGGATTGGCTATGTATTTATGATTTTGTCGCCCTTTTTGATATAATATTATTGGTGAAGATTACTTGGTCCTATCTTTAGCCTATTCGAGTTAAGGATTTGAGCAATTGCAAGTATCGTGTTCGTGGATTCGATCATGTATTTGTGATTTTGTCGCCTTTTCTGGAATTTGAGATCGATAGAGATTAAGGAGAATGATTAACCCTTAAGCCTACAAACCCTTTTTACCGCTTTAGACTTGTTATTCCTTGGCTTTAGTGGGGGAGATGTGTATACTTGCCAAGCCTATGATAGAATATTCGTCACGACTGGACAGTTAAACGATTAGATTTGCTTTTATCAAATTATTTTATTTTACTTCTAATTCGTTGAGTATTTGGTTGTGTGATTATGACAAAAATGAATACATGCTTAAATATAAAAATAAATCCTAATATCTTTTAGGATACATTTTCATAAGATTGATTCTAAGGTTTACTTGGGGACAAGTAAAGTTCAAGTGGGGGGATATTTGATGAACTCAAATAAGTACATTTTATCACCATCATTTATCCTATTTATTTGACTTGTTTTATTATATTATGTATGAGAATTGATACTTAATTGTTTACTTTTGTAATTCTCAGGTAAAAACAAGTATTATGTGAAACTTGGCGATTTTGGACTAATTATGGAGCAAAACAAGCAAGAAGATAAGAGTCTACTGAAATGTACAAGATCAAGACATTCTGCTCTAGATACGCCGCATCTTGCTGATTACATACGGCGCATCACTATCAAGATTTCACAAGATACGATCCAAGATACAAGAGGACATGCGCCGCATCTGAGAATGGAGTTACGCCGCATCTTCTGGCGGTGTACGAATATTCCTGAATATATTAATCTTGGACCCCACGCGAAGTTAAGTCAATGCGCCGCATCTACTTATTAGATGCGCCGCATCTTACCCTCAGACAGAAACTATAAATACCCCAAGACTAGACGAATTAAAGGAGTTCGACAGTTTTAGAAGACCGAAGTACAGAAACCCTAGGACGAATTCAGTCGAGATAGCAGCACAAGACACACCTTGAACGAAGATACAAGAGCTGTAAGAAGGTCCTGCATGTATTTAATTCATTAAGTAGTTTTGTTTTATTGTGTTAGTAAACTTTAATTCATCAGGGTGGGTGGCTTGTGTAATGTGACAACGGAAAGATTGCACTCCCTTTAATATTGCTTTCCCATCAATTAAAGTTTATATGTTGATGTCTTTGGTGACTTTTATTAGTGCATTGATAACCTCTGTGTCTAGCTGAGCGTTGATCGGGTCGCCATGCCTCTGCCCTCGCCTATTTATTAGATCGCCTATGCATTCTATCGTCTGTAGAAAAGTAGGAAGAAAGATAAATAGGATAGTCATAAGTAATCATTAAGGGTTTACTCGCCGATAAGATTAGAACCAACGAGAAAGGACTTAATCTCGGTGCGTTGCATTGAACTATACACTTCATATAAAACTAGCAATAAAACAAGTGACAAGCTACTTAACTATCAGGACAGGTCTTCTTATTGTCTCGAGTATTTATCTGTGTACGTGTGTGCTATTCGCTGATTCGTGCCTATTAGTTAGTTTATTATTTAATTGCAACCAAACCGTGCCAGTCTCTCAGGCTGAACCCCCTTACGTTAGATTAGGTTGTATAGCTAACTTAAGATATTAAAATACTGATTAGAATAACTAGATAATACGTTCCACTCTTAGTGATCGACACTCTACTTACCATTATATACATACTGACCGGGTACACTGCTCGTTAAAGTGTGTGTGTTATTGATAAGTCGGCTAAATATAAATTTAAAACTTGAATACTGCTAAAACCACAACGACATACCGTGGGTATAAATTAGAGCACTCGCACGCACGCATCAAGTTTCTTCTCTTCTTCTTCACCGCTATCACTCCAAGAACCTCCTACAAAGGCTCTTTGGTTGTTGGATTTTGGTGGCTTAGGACATTCTCCTATGAAGTGATTAGGATTTCCGCATCTAAAGCATCTCCTATCACTTGTCCCTTTTCTTTCATCATGATTTCTTTGGGATGACTTCTTCTCATCTCGAGATTGTCTAGGAAATCTACCTTTCCTCCTAAAGAACTTTCTAAAGTTCCTAACGGCTAGTGCGTACTCTTCATCTTCACTACCGGAACTCGAACATTCCTCATCACTAGACTCCTTCTTGGCTTTTAATGCTAGAGATCTAACTCTCTCACTTTTGCCTTTGACAATGTCGGAATCCTTCTTGATGATCATCTCGTGAACTTTCAAGTTTCCTATAAGTTCATCGAGTGACAATGCCGCCAAGTCCTTTGACTCTTCTATGGCGGTGACCTTTGCTCTCCATTTAGGATGTAGAGCTCTAAGAAACTTTCTAACATAGTTCTTACTAGAATAACCTTCATCAAGAGCTTTAAGACTAGTGATAATAGTATTAAATCTTGCAAAAGCATTATCTATTGACTCATCCTCCGAAATGGAGAATTGTTCATATTGTTGAACAAGAAGATCTATCTTGTTCTCTTTGACTTGGTTATTACCTTGGTGAGTGACTAACAAGGTTTTCCAAATATCTTTTGCTGTATTACACATGAAAATTCTTTCAAACTCCTTTTTAGGCAAAGCATTATAAATCATCATTTTAGCCTCATTATTTTTGGCTAATTTCCTTTTTAGTTCATCACTTTGTTTATCATAAGAAACTATTTCATCATTTTTAGTTTCCGGATTCTTTTGAATAGGTTGAAAGTCACCCTCGGTAATAACATGCCAAAGATCAATGTCTTTTGATTTCACATACGTTTCGAATCTTGTTTTCCAATAAATAAAACAATCGGTTTCGAAAAGTGGTGGTCTTTGCATAGATTGCCCTTCTAGATATTTGTCGGAATCCATTGATCGGTTCAAGCTTTAAAATACAATATACTTTAAAAACTTGACTGACGTGGCTCCTGATACCAATTGTGGGAAACTAGAAGGGGGGGGGGGGGTTGAATAGTTTACCGGTTTGAAAGCTTCTTTTAAAAATCTTGTTTTAAAAGTATGCTATTGGAAACTTTGATTCGAACTCTATGTGTAATCAAACAACACCAATATGAACTACAAACTAAGCTACGTAATAATAACAAATAAAAGTAAAGAGTAGAGTTGGAAAGATCAAACCGAGACAGAGGATTTATAGTGGTTCGGCTACGAAGCTCTTCTTCGCCCTACTCCACTCCCCGAGTACCACACTCGAGAGTTTCAAACACTATATCAACAACCTCCCTTCAGGCGGAGAAAATCGTACACGTCGCTTATCCTATTTCCGACACTAAGCTAGATGTCGAGTGCTAATCTTAGCTAGCACCAATCTACCAAGGTCCACGTGACCAAACACTCAAGCCCAATGGCTTCAAGAGATCACCAAGATCTCAACACGATCACAATGATCAACACTCACTTCACTCTACTCGACTAACACTATCCTAATGACCCTTGATCTTCTTGATCAATCACACAAGCCCAATGGCTTCAAGAGATGTTCACTATCTCTATAGATCACACTTGATCTTCACTCTCACTCACAAAAAGAAAATAAACTTGATGTATGCTAAGACACAACAAGGTTGTAACAAGTGTTACAAAAACCTATCAACTATAACTCTAGTATCTTCTTGATTACTTGAGTTCTTCTCTTGCTAATGAAGAGGGATGACAACACCTTGTATCAACTTGGATACTTGTGTTCTTCTCTTGCTAGTGAAGAGGTATGAAGAGGATCACTTGAAGGATGATTGGATCACTCTTGAAACAAAGAAAAACTAATCTAAATGACCCTAAGAAGTGAAAGGTGTGAGAGGATTTGACTAAGGGATTTTTCTGTGTGTGAAGGGTGCCTAAAACTGTGAAAGAGGTGGGTATTTATAGGCAAAGAAAATCTGAACGTTACAATTCAAAATGGTACGGACGGCTCCACTAAATGACCCACGGCTCCGTTAAATTTAACGGTACCGTGGAGCCGTGGTAGACTAGGACGCTCCAAATTTTGTCTTTTCTGGTGAAAACTTATTTGGGGAAGGTTGGAGCTGATTTTGGGGGGAAAAATAGCTGTTGTGATTTTCAAACTTATTTTTCCATTAAAACATTTCTTAATATTTCAAAATAATTTGTCATGTGTATTTTTGAAAAAAAAATGTTTTGTCCCATTTAAAATGTGAATTTTCAAAACATGAATTCACTTCTTTTATCACTAGTTCAAGTTGTAACTTTGTTCAAGAGTGATCTGCGTAGAAACGGGATCTTCCGATTAAAAACTTGTTAACGTTAATTTTAACGTAACGTGAGTTCACATTTTGTCATCCTCAAAACGTGAAGTAATCGAAAGATATAAATAACGTTTTTAGAACATTATTTGCATCAACAGCTATAAAGAAAATACTTTTAGATATTGCATCCCTTTGTAGACAGGTAATATATGTTGGGTTCTCTACTTTTGGGGTTTCTTGCGGTAAAGATTGTATTTTTGGGCTTATTGTTATGGAGTTCTTGATTATTTGTGAGTGTCCCAAAAGTTGAAAATTGATTTTTTTTTTCTTTTCTTGATGATTATATGTTTATTTGTCTAAATTTGGGTTTCTTGCAATAAACTTTATATATAACGACCATAATCTTGATGATAAATATGTCGTTTTGTCAAATTATGGGGTTTCTTGCAATATAGTTTAAATCGTTTTAGCTCTTTGACTAACGCTGCTTATTGAGTTCATTTCAGCTTGATACAGTAGAGAAATAATGTTTCAAATAGGATTGTGTACCCATTTTTTGTTCTTGATTATATGCGGATACCGGATATCCCAATAAATATAAATAAATATATTTGCGTGATGATTACATGTCAGTTTGCTCTAAATTTAGGATATCTTGCATATTGGTTTGTATCGTAAGGCTCATTTACTCATGTTAGAGTTTATTTGCAGGGCTATATTGCGACAGTATTTGATAATTTCAGTTCCAATGTGGCTGCGGATGGAAGTATCGTGAATATGGAACTATGGGATATTGCTGGTATGTCAACAATGCTATTAAAAACTCAGATTTAGAAGTCTTGTGTTGACTTTTTCTTTAATCAGTAAAGCAAGTTATGAAAATTTTCTCAAGAAGGTATTCATATTAGATTTTATATACTCGATCAGATATGTTTCCTTCGACAGTTTTTTTTTTAATTATTATTATTATTATTTTTTATTTCAATATTCTTTTCTTAAGTTATTGCCTTAAATGTGATTTCATTTTGCAGACAATCCTTCACAATTCACCTATTGCAGCTATAATGTGTCAATGGGCTGTGGTGTGTGATGTTTGGTACCTTGAGCCCTAACAGATAAAGCCTGGAGAAACAGCCATTGAGTTTGCAGAGAGGTTTGATAGCTTAACTTTGTCTTTCATTTTTTCTACATCGAAAGAATTTACTTCAGAGTGTTTAAAGTCATTTTAATTTTTGTATACAAAAATTTAAATTTGTATCCTTTACATACAAAAGAACCCAATATGTGATATTTGTTACCAAACTCAAAGTTTCTACAGGTTTTGATTTTAGTTTTTATCTACTGTATCTGACCCAATGAGTCCTATACCTTTTAATCAATCTTTTATTAAGCGTGTTTGACCCATTAGAGTTGAACATATATGTGAGTCAACATATATGTGGGTCAATTAGGATTTAGAGTCATGCTTTATCTCCCATGGGTTAACTGAAAAGTCTCAAAAAGAAACAAGTCGAAACATTGAATTGGTTAAATGGGTCAAAATAGGAACGATGTAGGTCTCTCTTTGTCTTACCTTAACATGTAGTATATTTGTCAGGGAATATGAACCGTGAATAGATCTTTTGAGGGCTGTGATCATAGGACCAGCAGGCACCAGGTATCATGCATGATGGTCTTTTCATCTTTGACATTCACTTTCCTCCCACGTACCCAAACACACCCCTGGTATATACCCATGGCTAATTATTTGTTTTTTTTTCTAAAAGTAGGCTTGTGACTTTTTAGGTATTGTGCAAACTGTTAAGCTATACAAGATTGCATCACAACGAGTTAATTTAATTTACTAGGCAAACTGTTAAGCTGTACAAGATTGCATTACTACTCATGCAAGTTATGTGAACCTATTGACCCCTAAGGAACAAGCTCTAAGACAGAAAGTAAGAGCGTGTGTCGAGAAAGAAATTGCTCCAATAATGATCAAGTTGCTTTCATAATTCTTCACGGGTCCGAATGGGTCATTAATAGTTTTGTGTCGGTTGGCCAGAAAACTGATGTTAAGTTTTGTGATTAATGCAGTACTGGGAGAAGGCTGAATTTCCATTTCAGATTGTTCCGAAGCTAGGTGCTCTGAATATTGCTAGTGGAAGTGTGGAACTATTAAGGTATTTTATAAATATATTTAACTGTTTGAATTTTAATGTCTCAAGGTATAGATAGATAGATATTGGAGGTTGTTGCTTAAATAAGTGTTTTTTTTTCCAGCCCTACGGGTGCCCTGGTCTATCTCTGACTGCAAATGCGTTAGTTACTGCAGAAATAGCCAGAGTTGATGCAAGCTATACTTCAGGTTTATAAACCAGAGACCATTACATAGAAATGTCGCGGGTGCATGGTTTCTGTTAGCTTAGTAACGATCGTTGGAAGTGCACTTACGTATTTAACTCTCCTGCTACGTACTTATCAAAACTTTCCTGCTAACCAAATTGCACAAAGTTAGAACCAATGATCACGTGGCGAAGCGCGAGTAACAATTGTACTTGTGTATTCAACTGTACTCCTTATGGAAATCGTTGTATCTTTGACGACGTTATTTTTATGAAATACATGTCTTCAAGGATTGTAATGGTTGTAATGTAACTCAGAAATGTGTACTGTTTGGAATGAGGAGATATCCATGTTTGCAATGTTTCTTTGTGTTCTTGCACAAATTAGGTTAAAAAGTGGGTTTTGACAATTGCTGATGGCGACCCATACTTATTTATATGATAACCATCTTTATCTTCTATTTACTTTGAACTTAAATTAGGCATACAAATTATGTTTAACACATCAGTTATAATAATAATTAAACACATTTATTTTTATAATAATAATTAAACTACTATTTCACAGTTTTCAATTTAATAATTAAACATAATTTTGCTTTTTGGAGGTGTAGATTGCATAGGTTATGACACAAAGAGAAGCAATGTTTTAGTGAACATTAAAATTGTGAGATTTGATTACTTGATTGTAACATATGAATGTTTGACTCTAACACAATGTTAAATAATGTAGAAAGGATTTATCAAGAATCATTTGTTTTACATGATTATGTTAAGTCATATCATAACATGCTCTCGTATTCTTTAGAACAATTGATCAATTAACACATACTAAAAAGATAGTTGAAAACCTAAACCGAATAATTGTTATACTTGCACTATTAAGTCTTGATATATTGTTTATTTTTTATGGTATAGGTTTTATTATTTATTTGTATCATAATTTATCATTAATATTATAACACAAATAGATTATGAAGGAATATGAAACATAGGGGGATATATGTTAACTAATAAGTCTTTATATACTGTTTATTTTTTATGGTACAGGTTTTGTTATTTATTTGTATCATAATGTATCATTAATATTATAACACAAATAGCTTATGAAAGAATATGAAACATTGGGGGATATATGTTAACTAATAAGTCTTGATATATTGTTTATTTTTTATGATACGGTTTTTATTTATTTATTTACTTACTTATTTATTTATTTATTTGTATCATAATGTAGCATTAATATTACATACAAACAAAAATTAAATGCCTTTTATAGTGTTTAAAAAATTATTTGTATTACAATAGCATTAATATTTTCTATTCATATATCTAACATATCATTTATTCACATAATGTCACAAATCGATCTTTTACATAAACACTATTCAACGGTTTTAAATTTACTCCCGTGAATTTCACGGGTTAATAACCTAGTAGGTCGATAAATGAAACTTTTTTATT
The DNA here is from genome assembly GCA_021014915.2 of Artemisia tridentata subsp. tridentata. Taxonomy (NCBI): domain Eukaryota; kingdom Viridiplantae; phylum Streptophyta; class Magnoliopsida; order Asterales; family Asteraceae; genus Artemisia; species Artemisia tridentata. Next base: position 330,823,154 of record CP139504.1, on the reverse strand, counting down.
AGCAAATAAAAGTTAAAATCGAATTTGATCTAATAAACATTGCAGTAATTCGGTATTACTATTAAGGGATACTAGATATAATGCCTGCGCACGCGCGGGGTTTTTTCTAATCATTTAAATAAATTATTATTTTTAATTTTGGGTTTTAATTATTATAACAGGACCTTCAAAACCATTGTACTTTGATTGAGGTATTGAATTAGGGTTATTTACGAATGTAGTGGGTTTTAATATTAATTAGATTTGGAGGAGATGTTCTTGTGTCAATGATTGTGCGTGAATGAATGATAAGAGATCGAGTTTGATTGATGGAGGAGGAATTTGGGAATGTTGGGACTTCAAATATTTAGTGGGAATGATACTGAATTTTAAGTTTCAGCCCAAATCTTTGAAAAACTTGCTCCACCGTTTTCAAGTTTTAATTTTTTATATTTTGACACATATATTTTTGTAAGTTTTTATTGAATGATTACAAATCACATTCGTTTTTTTGTAGAATATGGATAAATTTAGAAGTATTTAGGCTTTTCTTATATTTAGTGGGAATGATACTGAATTTTAAGTTTTAGCCCAAATCTTTGAAAAACTTGCTCCACCGTTTTCAAGTTTTAATTTTTTATATTTTGACACATATATTTTTGTAAGTTTTTATTGAATGATTACAAATCACATTCGTTTTTTTGTAGAATATGGATAAATTTAGAAGTATTTAGGCTTTTCTTATTTAATATTTAAGAAAATAATAATAATAATAATTTGATTATTACTTAATAAGGTATGATTTAATTTTTTTGAAATGTAAAAGTCCCCACTATGGGTTTTGTTTTATTATATAAAAGGATATTGCAATTGTTATCATCTTTGCACCATTTTCATTGTGGTCTTTGGAGGTATATGTTAATTCATTTAAAAAAGCCAACTTCATGGAAATTGTTTCTCCTAACTTTACTTTGTTGTTTTCTTTAATACGGCCAAAGCTTTGTCTTTCACTTAGAGTTTGAAAGGTATGGGTTGAGTTATGCTAAAGCCAACTATTTTTCTTATATGTATAAAAAAGAAAATACTGTCACTATAATGACATGTAATTTAAAAAATGAAGAAGATGTTTTTTTTATGATAGTAAGAGCATCCACTATGATAAACCTTTTACAAAGGTTTATATATTAATACATCAATAAATTTTAGACCTTTTGATTTTATAAACATACATTCACTATAGTATAAACCTTTGTAACTTCATAAAATGTCTTTTTTAATAAATAAATTAAATGTATTGGATTCATAAAGAGGTTGAAGAATAAGGACATCTTCATGCCACATAAACATGAAATGAGTGTCCACTATGGTTGAAATACACATAAACATTTTCATCTTTCTTAAACCTTTTCATAAACCCACCATAGTGGATGCCCTAAGACCACCCGTACTGGGTCTACATAATTAATTTTAATATAAATTAAGGTGGATAAATTTAACATTCGAGAGCAATTGAATGTGTTTCTTAAACATTCCCCAATGTAGAGGCATTTGGTTATTTTTATTATTATTATTATTTTATTTATTTTTTTATTATTTTTTTTTTGTGCAAAAGGTAAATTGTATATTAATAATCAATGACAATTTATATCAAGTAACAAAAGAAATAGACATCCCCAATTCACCTTTAATGCTCTTACAAATGGAATACATGACTAAAACATATCTCGGATACAAAAAGACTTTCTCAGACAATACTAGCCCACAGATGTTTGCAAACTTAGCCAAACACCAGTTACCAAATCTCATACAGTTTTTGCAGCTCAAATTCACCTTATAATGCACCAAAAGACCATATTTTCTTGACTAAATTTCCAAACTCAGTCTATTCAACCTACATCCACAATAGATTGAGCTAAAATGTGAGTAGGCATCATTAAGCAAAATATAGCTCCCATTTACACTAAAGAAGGGGTTATACCTAACATAGCTACATTTCCTAGCCTTTCACCCCTAGAATCAACCAAGCAGCTACATCCTCACTGGATTGATCTAAGGACAATAGGCTAGGCATCACTATGTAGGGAACACACACCCTCAATTAGATCCAACCTAACCTCCTTTGACTGTGTATAGGATGGACCAAGAAGGTTCATCTTAATTTTTAAATATTATATTTTTGTGTTTTAGTTTTGCTTGATGATATAAAGGTTCTATTATTAAAGAAGTTAAAATTATCATATAATAAAATTATAATTTATAAAATCAAAAGTAAACATATATCATAAGGCAAAATGTATTAGATTTTGTACTTAAAACTTCTTATGATTTATAATATCTTGTCGGCTGTATCACTATGTTCTACCAAAAAAAATAAGAAAATTTTGTTATATTATATAACTTTCAGGGTTAAAAATAAAATGTCAGCAACAAAGAAACACGGCAGAAGTTGAAGGCAAACAAATGGAAAAAAAAATTTGTTAAAGAAAACATGTTTTTTTTAGTTTATGTATTATAAGAATATTTATGTGGTTAGTGTGGACTTACACATAGGGGTGTGCAGAAAACCCAAAAACCGAACCTAAACCGAAAAAGACCGAAAAACTGAAACCAAAAAACCGAAACCGATTGAAAAACCGATGGTTAGGTTTTTGTCATTTATAAAAACCGAAGTTTATGGTTCGGTTTGGTTTTAGCGAAAATACCAAACCGAAAAAAACCGAACCGAAAAAACACATAAAATCTTAAAAACTCGTGTTTCAGTTGTTGCTTCTTAAATGTATCATTTATAACACATAAACATTTATCATCTAGAATTTTTGTGGTCGCTAGTTTTCTAGTGCAGTTATTGTGTCACTTTACGACACAAAAACAATTCTCTTATGTAATGTTTTTGTTGGGTCAACAACTACCCAAATGTCCCTGACAAAGATTTGAACATAAAATAGCTCCGACACTTACTGACAGAATATCAGTGATCATCTAACCCACTGATGATCAGTGAGAATGTCATCCCCCTGATATAGGGGAGAACCTCAATAGCATACTTCAAAAGAGTTGGCAATAAGACCAACTGAAGTAAGCGCTTTAATCATTGATGCAGTCTCAGTGAATAAGGTACTTGAGCAAACATCAGGGACACTGAGATCTGACAAATGTCTCTCTATCCCTGATGGCCTTTCTCTCATTGACAATGACATACCTAACCAACCTTAAATATAAATGATCAAGAAGTTATGCTTGATCAACATAACTCCCTGAAACAAGGCTCAAGATCAGAGACATCAAGAATCTGGGATGAACTGATTAAAGAAGACACATTCACTGAACGTCAACAACAGTAGTTCATGCCTCAGAAATTGTCAAAGAGTTCTTACAAACTTACTTAGTGCTCATCAGCCAGTATGTATAACAGAACTCTAGCTCAGGAACATGGGATCATCAAGGGCAGGAATACCTTGATGATCTACCAACTCTCTGATCAAAGACCAAGAAGGTTAGGTGAAGACTATAGATTTTAAGCGGAAAAAATCTTGGGAAGATAAATATTGTTCCTTCCCAAGACACAAAAGAAGCTCATGGGAAATCGATGTTGTCAACTCCAGTAAACCAAAAGGACATCAAGGCTAGATGTCTAGGCACGTGCCTATCTACGAATAGTTGGCAAGATCACTATTCCCACATGAAGCAACAGTAAACTCACCGCTATACAAACCCGTCGCAACCAAAGAAGAACGCATTCAATAGAGAGTAAGTAGTGAGAATCTCATAACATAGTTAGAGTGTTAGAATTCTCAACACACTGAGAACCCAAGCCTAGCTTGCTTCTTTGTGTCTCTTAGTTTGTCTCTCACCGGTGATAGCCGTCTGCAACTATCCCTATTGAAAAGCCAACCAAGTTATTAGAGTGTCTAAGTGGGTTCTTGAGTAACCTTGTAATTTCGTTTATCATGAATCATAAACTCGTTATTCTTTCCATGTCCAAACGGCACGTGTTTATGTATACTTTGTTAATTCATGAGTTGCTCAAGTCAAACCGGACCAACAGTTTTCTATGATCAATAGTTTCTCATTGTCATTATTGTGTGTTTCTTTATTCTTGAAACTTGAAAAAGTTATTCTTTGTTGCATTAAAAATTCGACCATTTAAGACCAAACCATGATAAACGAAACAAAAACCGAAAATAAACCAAAAACCAAAAAACCGAACCTAGAATAAATCGAAACCGAACGGTTTCTAAAAGGAAAAACCGAATATTTTCGGTTCGGTTTCGGTTTTAGCCAAAAACCGAGCCAAACCGAACCATGCTCACCCCTACTTACACATATAGTCTCTTCACTCTATAAAAATGTTTACATCCTTAAAATTCTCTAAACTTCAACCGCTACTTAATCTACGATTTCATTTAGGGTGTGTTTGGTAAAAATAGCAGTAAGCAGTAGCAGTGAGCGGTGAGCAGTAGCCACAGCTCACAGCCCACCGCTCACAGCTTCTTAAAGAAGCATTGAAAAAATGAGCATTCTTAAAAATTGCAAAGCTCACCGCTCCTTTGCCAAACGAACAATAAAAATCAAAAAGCTCATTGCTTACCACTCATCGCTCAAAAAAGCTCCAAAAAGCTCCGTGCCAAACATATCCTTAACCTTTTACTTCAATCCTATACTACAAATAAGCTATAAACCCTTTTAGATCCATCAAATAATATCTATACTACATATAAAGCATGAATGACTCTCTCTCCTCTTGGTCTTAAAATTAAGACTTACAAGCTATAATGCTTATTGTACAATACACAAAGCACTATTAATTATCTTTCTCATCAATCTTAATTTTAAGACTTACAAGTCTTAAAGCTTAATGTACAAAATACAAAGCACTATTAATTTGGTCAAGATATTTAATGTAGTCAATTAATTAATATGTCAATAAATACAATTAATTTAGTTATTAAAACACCCCTTACATAAGAAATACAAATTATCAAGCATATTGTACAACCAACTTAAACACAATTCCTACATTAAATGTTACTAATACAAATAATAAAGCACATTATACAAATATTCAAGCACGAACGGGCAACGGGCCAAACGGGCTAGAGCCCGAACGGGCACGGGCTAGAACCCGAACGGACACGGGTCAAACGGGCACGGGCTAAACGGGCACGGGCCAAACGGGCTAGAACCCGAACGGACACGGGCCAAACGGGCACGGGCTAAACGGGCACTGGCCAAACGGGCTCATGTTATACGAATGACTTTAAAAAAGACCCAAAAAGACGACATAAATTCCTTAGTTAAGGAGTTGAAATACGTCACATGAAATTCTTGATATCCGTAAATTTATTATTAAAAAGAACATAATAAACTAAAATACATTATTCACCGGAAAATATTATTTCAGGGTACCCGCCGTCGCAACGCGCGGGTACCATGCTAGTTCCAATTGATGACGCAAGTAAATGTTATTATACATCTTTTTGCACTCAATAAAAAAGTTAATACAACACCTTCTTTTTTTCTTTTTCTTATACAATCAACATAGCAACACCGCGTCATATAAAATTGCTAGTTACCATCAAAACGTCACAAAAATATTCACAAACATGTACCAACTTAATCTTTAGTAAAAGCATGAATTGTTAAGAAAAATTCTATAAATGCAATCTTTATTCTTTAGTAAAGGTATAGTTTGGTAAGAAAATTCTCAATATGATTTTTATCTTAGACACAAACCCGAATTACACATCATCTTTTAGTAAAAGTACAGGTTAAGTTCATCAAAATCGTTTTCGTTCAGTGTCAGTTTGTCATAACGAAATCGCTAAAAATCAAGAAAACTTACAAAACATGTTTTCATCTACCAACCTAATCTAATCTTTTGGTAAATAACTAAGAGGCCGTTTGTTATGAACCTTTTGATTAAAGGAATGGATTCAAATCTCTTAATTTTAATGTATATAAATATATCTTTTTTCTTCTACATTTTTTCATACCAATACAAAATTTAATTCTGATTTTAAGTGTTTTAAAATCAGGGTTGACCCGGCCAGCTACACCAGTTGAACCATGAATCTGTCAGATAACTGAAAGACGGTTTTGAACGAAAAACCTGTTTGAACCATGATTTGATGGTTTGACCAGGTCAACTAGAAAACTGATTTTTAAAACATTGCTTAGTTCAACACTCTTTACAAACCAAAGACACCCTAAGTATAGTCTTGTTAGAAAATTCTATAAACTGTTCGGACTTTGGACACCAACCCAACCTACACACTTGACTTCTATGAAGAAAAAAAAAGTAAATACACTTAATGACTTAAAATCCCTTTTAACTAATTTCCCACTTATCATCTTACCTGTCCTTGTCGGTCCCCTTTGTACTTTCGGACACTTGCACAAAAACACACACACTAAGCAACCCTTTTGTTTCATAAATTTTAAGGCTGTTTTTTTAAGAAAAATATAAAAAAAGGGTTAATGGGTAGTGAAGTTGAGGATACAATTGATGAGTTTAATGATGTTGAAAACACTGTTTTTGTGGCGGTTGGGAAGAATGTTAAGGAAAGTAAATCTTTGATATTGTGGTCGTTGGAGTTTTTTAAGGATATGAATAATATGAAGATTTGTTTGTTGCATATTCATCAACCTCCTCCCTTGATTACCCTTTGTAAGTTTGTTTGTTAGTTTATGATTTGGATTGACAATTATGCCCCTCATGTATGTATGTATATATATATGATCATATCAATATCATGATTGTAATGGATAATTTGAATTGTGTAAGGGGGTGTTTGGGATTGTTTATGTAAGAGGGTTGCGAGAATACTCGAAAAAATAGTACAATTTGTTGCAAAATTTTGATCAAATTTTTACTTGGGGCTTTGGTAATTTGTGGTTAAGATGATACTTTTTACTGCATTATGTTGTAGGAAAATTAATTCACCCAATCTAAATGGATTGTCTATTGTGTATCCGCATTTTCACATTTTCACATTTTCAGGGATTTTATCCGCTTTATAAGGGATTTTGATCTAGTCATGATAATTTATTTATGCAATGTAATAAAAATTATTTCTAACCACAACCTTAGGCTGTCGTTAGCGAAACCCTTTTACTTATATAAGATTTTAGGTTAGATAAGCATTTTGAATTAAGCATCTTTTGTACCTGCTTATTAGAAGCGGCTCGAAATAAGCAGCTAGGCACAAGGAGTTTGGATAACACCTTTATATGGAGTAATAATCAGATAAATCACCACCAAGGTGGCCTAGCCTTAAGGCGTGCCCATGTCCTCAAAAGAGGTCTCTCCTCACTAGGTAAACATCTTAGGGGATAGGGGTGCCAAGGGAAAGGGTAACGGGGATACCCTGTTAGACCGCGTACATCTGATTCAAATACTTGCCCTCCCCGGGTAACCTAAGCTGGAAAACCTCATCCGTTTTCTTGATTTAGATAAGCACGAAAAATATAGGCAATCCCAAACACCCCCTAACTTGAAGTTATGAATAGGAAAGTAATTTGTAGACTTACATGGTCGACATGTAAGTAGAATTGGACGATAAGATTGAGGCACATGTTTCATTAAGAAAAGGATAAGATTATGAGAGAGAATATGCAAGGAAATGTAAATGTCATGTGTCATGTGTTTAATGGAGTATATATGTGTGTGTGTGTCGGTATATTGTTTCTCGAATTAATAATGTTTATATTAGCTGATTTATGAAGTGTATGATGTGTTTGTGTGTGACATCTTAAAATGGGTTTTTCCTTAATTGTACATTTAATCAGTAGTATTAGGTTGTCATATAGGTCCAAACCTTTTGTTAGATGTTGATGAACTGGATGTCCTGCTGGATTCTGCATAGTTTTTTGTTGCAAGTTTGATTAAGGGGGTATTAAAATGTCGCAACACTGATTAGAGAATTGAAACTATGAGCACATTGCATAATTATGATTCAAGTTGCCAAGATTTGTAATAAGTGACGGACAAGGGTCCATATATACAGGGGCGGAGCTATATTAGCCAAGCTGGTTCATTTGAACACAGAATTTGTAATTATCTATAGACTATAGTTTTAGCTACAAACAAGTTGAATATTAGCGTTGCTGGTTATCCATGTTTTGTTAATACCTATGGATGAGTTGAACACAGAATTTGTAATACCTATGGATGAGTTGAATATTAGAGTTGCTGGGATTAGTTTCTGTCTTGCCCGTCGACCGTATACATATACGTATTCATTTTTATAGTCTTTAAGAGAATTTAGCAGGGATCCTACTACACTCGCTCTAATTTGGAATTTAGAGGGGTCATTGACCCCTGGTACAGTTATACTTTGTTGGGCCGCTCTTGATTCTAGTGTATGGTAAATTGAAGCATGATATTGAAAAATTTCTTAACTAATTAGTCTAAGAAAGGATTGAAGTGAAAAAGTGAAGAACGGGATTTTATTTACTGAATTAAATTTATATATTTCTCCTTTGATCCCTTCTAACACGAAGGTTTTAGTGGTTTCAATATTCATAATGTTTATTTTTGTTTTACTTTTTCCAGTGGTCGACAGGTTCTCTACCAGCAGATTGAGAGAACAGGTGTTCAAGGCATGCCGGGAACTTGAACAGAAAAAGATGCATAATACTCTAAATCAGTACAGTCTCACTCTTTCTCAGTCCGGGGTACTGTGAACACCCTGAATCTTTTTCCCATTTTTTATTTTTGTTTATTAGCATATTCGACATATATTGAAGTCATCTTGTACCTAGAGGTAGAAATGTAGGCAGGTCAGTCGAATTTACTAATGGGTTAGACGATTTTCGACTTGTTCTCTTCTTAAATACAGTACCATTTTTAGACTTGTCCCATTGGACCTGTTGGTGATAAAACATAACTTGGATTGGCTCATTATGTTAATGGGCGAAATTGCTACCACTTCATGTAATTTAGTGTTTCATATTCCTGTAGGTGCATGCAGGTAAGGTGTGGATAGACGGTGATAATGTTGAAAAAGGTATTGTGGAAACCATCGCGCAGTATGGCATTCGATGGCTTGTTATGGGAGCTGCAGCCGATGATTTATATACAGAGTACGAAATATACATTAAATTTACAATATATCAACTGAGCTTTATCCTCGTTGTAAATACTAAAAATAGTGCTTGTGGAGGACGGATATCCAACTATCCATGGGCATATGCAGCGTGTGAAATTATAAAAGTATAAATTTGCTAACATAAATGTTAATCAGCTTACAGCCTTTATTGCCAACTTTTTAAAAATCTTTTGCATTAATGAACCCAACTCTTCAAGCTTGCAGGGATATGTCGGAGCTAAAGTCCAGTAAAGCAAGATATGTCTGCCAATATGCGCCAATCTTATGTCATATTTGGTTTGCCTGCAATGGCCACCTCATCCATATAAGGTATCTTTAGTGTTGAATAATTTCAATCTATACTTCCAATTATGTCAACTTTGCTTTGCAGCACAAAAGGTCATTTTGGCCTTAGGAAGTTGCTCAGTTGAGACTTGAGATCTTAAATATAAATTTATCATTGATGTAAAAGCATAATGACATTAGGAGGACCCGACACAATATTATAAATAAAATAGAAAGAAATACAAAATTCTTTACATTCAAAAGGTAGATTCTTTCCTAAAATCCCCAATATAAGCTTACCATCTGTTATTCTGTTAATTTCCTATATCAAGAGTCAGTTAAATTATGGTAAAAATATTTTGCTACATTTCCAAATAGATAATATTGCAATAAAGCTTATTAGATCTGAAAACACTAAAGTTACTATGTTAACTAATTAATCTTAAATCATGAGTCTAACAAGCATCTGCTTAATCATTGATGTAACGGGTACATAGTCAGAAATTTGCTTAATCAAATACTTTCGTGAACACATTTCCGATGCTCATTAAGCTATGTTTTCTTGCAGAGAAAGGTGGTCTAACCCTAGGCCTCGATTTAGGAGCATCTGTGCATTGTCCCCTTCACTAGCTCCTGAAGAAGCAATGTTGAGACATCATCACGAAGCAGGTGCTGACATGGAAACGAGAAATTTAACTCGTTCGCTGACTTTGCCTGCAATAGAAACATCCTTAACACTTTGTCATACATTAGATGCTGATGAATCTCGAGAGAAATTGGCTGAGTCACCTTCTGCTATGTTTCGGGTATGGAACAATCCCGTTTCTTTGTTTTCCATGATACTTATACATCTTTTATGTTATATTTTTATATATGGCCTTTAACTGCTTTTTCTAGGAAGGACCCAAAGGGCTATCGTCTTCTGATTTGCATGATAAACTAGAGTATGCCAAAACGGATGCTGAAAACGCTAAGCAGAAAGCGTTTGAACAGTCAATAAAACGGTGGAAGGCTGAAGAAGATGCCAAGGAGGCTTTAGACAAGGTGAATTTTGTTATAATTGTTTTTAATTCAGTTTAATTTTTACTTTCATGTTTGTTAGTGTTGCTGCTCATGGCTATTATAAAAATTTCATATGGGATTAAAATCTAAGAGTGATGAACGGGAATGTGGAGTTGTGGATGCATTTCATAGCTGTTGAATTTTGTTGATATTGAATTTGAACTGTTTAGAATGGTATTAGAATCAAGGAGGTAGTCATAATCTCTTCTTTGTTTCTGAGATGTATAATATTTAGACTCAAAACAATCTTGGAAACCTGAAGTGTGTAAATTGCCAAAACGCCTGTCATGTGCTATGCAAGTGGGGGTACTTAACCGGCTAATGTGGATGCTATCTAAGGCAAAAATATTGTTGTGAAAAGTCAATTTTAGTCCAGAAATGCAACAATTTAGAAGTTTGGACTAAATTTGCACATTAAGCAGCACAGGGAATTATATTTGTAATTTTATTATATAGTTTATATAATTTGTAGATTCCTGGAAAGTTAACTTGACCAAAATGCATCTGTGCTTTTATATGGTCAAAAGGACTTGGTTTACTATATTATATTCCTAACTGATGTGGCTTGCCATGTTTTTCTTGGCGTGCCTTTCATTATTCTGATCTAGTCATTTATAAGATAAAACGAAAAATTGAATTATTTGCTCCTTTTAAACTAGTCATAATTGTTATGATTTTTTTCTTTCTTGTTATAGGCTGAAGCGTCGGAGAATTTATTAATGGAGGAAATTACAAAGAGAAAAGAAAAGGAGGCCCTTTTGGTAACACAGACACAAGGAATAGAGACAATGAAGAATCAACGAGATCAATTTATGAAAGAACTTGAGATAATCAAAGACCAAAAACCAGAACTGATTGACCGAATTTCGAAAGCCCGTGCTGCAGAAAAGGAGTTGGAGGAGAAGATTATTCAAGCTGTGAATCTTTTAATTACTTTTAGGGGACAACGTGATAATTTGCAAGAAAGGTGCGATAATACAAAGATACAAATTAAAAGACTTGCAAAACATGTAAATGAGGATAACACAGAGTTTTCACATGCACGATTTTATAAACCGTCTTTCTTGGAAATAATGGAGGCTACTCAGGATTTTAATCAAACTTTGAAGATTGGTGAAGGGAGATGTGGTAGTGTATACAAAGGGATCCTTCGTCATGTTAGGATAGCAATAAAGATGCTACCTTCCATTGGTTCTCAGGGTGATGCGGAATTCGAAGATGAGGTAAATCCTACTATATGTTTAAGGTTGCAATTAGGTTATGCTTTATCTCTAATGGGTCAAAAGGGTAATTGCAATAAAACAGCTTAAAAGGAAATGGTCAAATGGGCTTAAAGTTGCCCAAAGTGTATTTTGAATGCATTGATACTTATAATTTAACAGAAAACATATCGTAAATGACACGCTGTTATTTGTACTATAAGTGCCTAAACAGCCAGACCCATTAGGACATGTGCCTAAACGTACCCATTTTGACAAGATCAGACCATTTTGCCACCCCCTTCTATATATCTTTAGATGTCTGTCAAATGTTCTTAGTAGAAATTGTATCCCTTATATCCAAAGAGATGGCAATATTGAACCATTTTTTTAGGGTTGTCTTATTATCTCAAAGGGGTCACATTGAATGGGTTGAATCTGTTTCTAATGCTTACCACCTCCTAATTCATTTTACTCAAAACATTTAGATCATTAAAGCATTTGTTTTATAAAGAGATGCTTCAAAAATTTGTATTGGCCAACCCGGCCAGCCTATTTTGAAACGGGTCATTTTTTATACGGGATGGAGTGATGGGTTGACACCTCTAATATCAAATTCCCCGTGATTCTTAACGCGGGTCATCATTGATGATTTGATGCAGGCCGAGGTTTTGAGTAGAATAAGGCATCCAAACATTGTCACACTAATCGGCGTTTGTCCAGAATCCAGATCTCTAATTTACGAGTATCTTGAAAATGGCAGCCTTGAAAATCAAATCACTTCACGTGGCAGAACTCCGCCTCTTCAATGGCATTCTCGAATCCAAATTGCTTCAGATATATGCTCTGCTTTAATCTTTATCCATTCCAGTAAACCTCCTATCACTCATGGAAACTTGAATCTCAACAACATTCTCCTTGATTCAAACCACGTATCTAAATTAAGTGATTTGGGTATCAACCGTTTCATTCCTGTTTCTGAAAAGCTTTCGGTTACTTCAGATGTCTATTCATTTGGAGTTGTGGTGTTAAGAATAATAACAGGGAGACCAGCTTCCAGCGTTGTAAATGATGTGAAATATGCTTTAAAAAATGGGAATTTTGGTATGGTTTTGGATATGTCTGCTGGTGATTGGCCGATTGAGCATGTAAAGGACTTGGCTTATTTGGGTTTAAGGTGTTGTGAAAAAGACCCTGTGAATAGACCTGATCTTGTGGATGATGTATTGACAAAATTGGAGATTATGAGGAATTTGTTTCCAATGTCACCTGTTGAGTCTGAGAACCAACGGCGAATCCCATCTTATTTTGTGTGCCCCATTTTCCAGGTACTCCTTTCATTACTTTTTGCATGGTCATGTGGTATATTAGTGGACACTTATTTTGAAATTTTGTGATTGTAGTTAAGCGTAAATGGGAAGGTTGGTAATTGATAAATTAGTACTATGAAAGTGAACACTTATTTTGTGACAACTGAAATAGAATTGTGGACTTTCAAATTGGGACTGAGGGAGTATAAAGGACCTAGATTACCCCCACATCCTTAATGGTTGATGATATTGAACCACAATCTTTAGAAAGATTTTAAAATTATAATGCTTTTTTACTATATTTATAGACATACTGAGTGGTTTTCTGAATGTACTTTAAAGGAAAATGTTGCATTTTACAACCCGTACATATATGCTGGCTAAAAACTATATGCAGATGAGAGGAATGACATGATATAATTGTTGTAGCAAGTATGCTCTTCCAACTTCGTGTTATTCCATGTGAGTGATTAGAAGGATGGATCCATCCTGAAATTAACAAAACAAGAACACATCAGTTGTGCAAAGTAACATAGGAAAATACTCTATTTCGTTGAATATACAACCTATTAGTCTGCCTACTTGGTGGACTAATAGGCACAGCGTTTGAAGCAAAAGAAAATCCTACAGGGGCGACCTGAGAACACATGATAAGGCATAAACCACGACATTTCATTATGTATTTCACATGTGTTCTCATGTCACACCTGCTGGATTCCTCTGCCATTTGTTATCTTCTTTGTGGTTGTAATATCCTTGGAAAGTAATATAGATATAGATGTTATATATAGTAAAATGATCAATTGTGTACTACAAATTGTATGGTACTTCATTGCTAAATATTAGTACATCTCATTGTACTACTAGGGATTTTTTGTACTTTTGCATTCTACTTCAATATGTGTACTCCTAATTATTAGCACATCCATGTTTTTTATTCTTGTTGATTAGCAAGTTTTTGTCATTATGCTATAAAAAGTTACCTTAATTGTACAGGAAGTGATGAAAGATCCTTACATAGCAGCGGATGGTTTTACATATGAAGAAGATGCGATTAAAGGCTGGTTAAACAGTGGCCACAAGACTTCACCCATGACCAATCTTAAGCTTGACCATTGCGACTTACTACCTAACCATGCTCTATCTTATGCAATTCAAGAGTGGCAACAACATTCCTAAAATACCCTTTTCCGAATACTTATAGTTTTGAACTTTGACTTTGACTATTACGGAGTAGAAAGTCAACATAGCTTCCAGGTTCAGGGTCTTGCATTAACCATACAAATGTATATGGAACATTAAATTATAGTAGTAATATTTATGTAAGAGTGGGAGGTATCAAGAGCTGGTGGGTGGCGCCATGGCCACCGGCCCAATTCAACCGATGGCGCACGGTACCGTGGGTGGCGCCATGGCTGCTCGCGCCATGGTGGCCAGCCCACGCCGTGGATTTTCTATTTTTTTTTTTTTTTTTTTTTTTTAATTCCGAACGTTATAGGAAGAAGAAGATGAACGTAACCCGTTTGGAACCATTAAACACCCAAAAAAAATAAAATTTACCCCTTAAAAATCTTATAAATACCTCTTATTATGTCAAGAAATGCTGCAACAACAATACGAGTTAGATCGCAAGGCAAAGATGGATCTTCTCGAACGAGTCACTCGCGAGAGTTACTTTATATGAATCTCAAAAGATTGACGAGGAGATGCGAGTGCTACAAATGGATACAAGTAAGATGGATTCGATCGACGTGGAGGTCGTGAAAGCCCAAAAAGCACGAATCCGAGCAAAGTATACCACCAACGAGTACTAGGTTTTTATTTCTATGTTTATGTACTAGGTTTTTATTTCTATGCATTTTTTTTTATTAATGTAATGTGTGTTTTTTTTTAATTAATGAAATGGATGACGGCACCACATTTTCAGGTGCCAAAGGTAACAGCCAGAACGTGGTGACATGGGATTTCTGGTGCCATAGAAACTTTTGCTGACGTGGCATGCATTTTTTGACCATGGCACTAGGGTACCTAGCGCTCTAAATCATTGTGAATCAAGTCCTTTTAGCATATCTCATTTCTGGATGTAAATAAATTTATGTTTTACTTCATATGTTGGCATTATGAATCATGGTATCTAGAGAATGTAAATAGGCATGTTTCAGCTATCATACAAATATACAATATTCAAGCGATTATCCACCATACTGTGCTCACGTATATTTCAACCAAAGAGAGAACTTCGCGTAAGATGGGTGCTTTCAAGTCCTTTTTGTTCACAGAAATTTTATTAGATGTTTAACACTTACTTTCCCCGATGGTCCTTGGGGAGGGGCAAGTTGAATGGTTAGACCACTCTCAACAGTGACGCGTCTCTTTCTGTGTCAGTTGTGTCACCTCAGCGCCACATCAGCACTTCTCAAACTGACACACATGCACCAGCCAACAGTGGTGTGTCTCTTCTTGTGTCACTACACAATTATAACCAACAAAACACTCGCACACACGCACAAAACACAAATGGGCCCCGCACCTCTCGTCCCTTGCTCAGTACCACATCAGCACTTCTCAAACTGACACACATGCACCAGCCAACGGTGGTGTGTCTCTTCTTGTGTCACTACACAATTATAACCCACAAAACACTCGCACACACGCACAAAACACAAATGGGCCCCGCACCTCTCGTCCCTTGCTCGTCGCCAAACCGAAGAACCCACAACCGTCGAACTACCGTGTACAACGAGGTGGTGCCATCGGTGTCTCCAAAACACTGGTCTTAGTGATATCGATTATCAACGTCGAACTAGAGTGTACAATTAATTGACAGTTGAAATGCAATAGCATGGACCAATCATTACAGGTGAGTTGAAAAATTGGAAAGTAGAAATTGGTCCATTTATGCTTCATGTGTTTAAGGAAGTTAATAAACCAGATTTTATATAAGTAGATTTAGTATGATCCAGTATTTTACGATATATCAGTAATATATTCATGACATTTTCTCATGATCTTAAGTCTAACGAAAGAGTTATTGACCTGGTGAATCCATTTAAATATTTGATAGGAAAAATGATAGACACGACCAAATATGACATGTGGAGTACCTATATTTTCTTCTCTCACGACACATTTTTATTGTGATATGTGCTGTGATCTTTTTCTTATGCATGAAATTAAACATGTCATCCGTTTCTCTTTTTGATATGTGACAAGAGCATCGTTTATTATCATTAAACGTTAGAATTTGTTGCAACTCATGTTTTTATAAGGCCATCCATAATGGGTACCCCTTACGTGTAACCGTCTACATGGACGCCATAATTGTGTGCGACATTTGTCACAACCCCCACCCCAGGCCGGGGCGCCTATCGTCTTTCTTTTCTTCAAAGGTGAGTCGGGTTGTGGGATTTGTTGTGTGTGTATATGTGCATGTTTTAAAGTGTTGTGTAAGTGAATGGTAATTACTAGTAATTAGTAAGTGATAGTTACAATAATTGTTGAGATCATGGTCTAGCTCATAAAAATCGTATGCGTTTACGATTCTATTAAGCGAAAACGTGTCGATCTTTTATAGGATCTTGAAGACATATATAGGATCTTACGTAGGCTCGATCTTACCATAAGATCGTAAAATCTCGATCCAATCTGATTCTACTTCCCTCAAATTATTCAAACAAAAGAAACGAAACTATAAATGAATATGGTATGTTAACGCGGAATAATAAAACAAGCATGAGCAACCATAAGGGTGCGTTTAGTTGGAGGAAAACACCCTTGTTTTCCACAAAATGTTTTGTAGAAAACAAGGAAAACAGAGATCATGTTCAAATTAGCGTTTTCCAACAAAATGTTTTCCAAAACACAAAATTTCTATTTCCATCCCTAACAAAGAAAACAATAAAACAATTTTTTTTGTTTTCCTTATTTCCTATTTCCTATTTCTATTTCTCTTAAAACCACATACTCACACGCCGGCGTCGCTCCAGTCGTTTTTTACGTTTTCGTCCGATTCTTTACGTTTTAGTCTGATTTTTTACGTTTTCGTCCGATTCTTTACGTTTTCGTCTGATTCTTTACGTTTTCGTCTGATTTTTTACGTTTTCGTCCGACTCATTACGTTTTCGTCCGATTCTTTAAGTTTTCGTCCGATTTTTTACGTTTTCGTCCGATTCTTTAAGTTTTCGTCCGATTCTTTACGTTTTCGTCCGATTTTTTACGTTTTCGTCCGATTCTTTACGTTTTTTCATGTTTTTTTTAAGTTTTCGTCTGATTCTTTACGTTTTCGTCCGATTCTTTACGTTTTCGTCTGATTTTTTATGTTTTCGTCCGATTTTTTACGTTTTCGTCTGTTTTTTTACGTTTTCGTCTGAATTTTTACGTTTTCGTCCGATTCTTTACATTTGCGTCTGTTTCTTTTACATTTTCTTCTGAATTTTTACGTTTTCGTCCGATTCTTTATGTTTTTCGTCTGTATTTTTATGTTTTCGTCTGATTATTTTATAATTTAGTTAGTTGGTTAGTTTATAATATTTGCTTTTGTGTTTTGAAGATGTTTTTTATAATATTAAAAAGGTGAATAATGAATTGAGATATAAAACAACAACACTTAAACATGTTTTCTAGTTTTGCAAAATGGAAAACACAAACGCATGTTTCTCAAACTAAACGCGTTTTCTAAATTTTCCATTGTTTTATGGAAATAAAACTTGCCTCCCATTTCCTAACACCCCCAAATTTGGTTTGTGGCAGCGGAAAAGTAATTCGGGTGTTACGGTGAGGATCGAAGTTTAAATCTCAGAAAACGGCCCGGAAGGGGCGTTTTGAAAGTTATATGTCATTTTAAATAATATTTTTGATACAAGGTAAATCATTTGATTTGAAAATCCCATAAAAAGATGTGATAATTTGAAAAGAATGACATATATGATTTTACACCATTTAAGTTATCAGAGTAAAAGATGCCCGTTCCGTGTCTTGTCCTGCTCCGTTATTTACCTGAGAAAAACATGCTTAAAACGTCAACACAATGGTTGGTGAGTTCGCGGAGTTTATAGAAAATAACTTTCTTCGAAAGGTGTATAGTGATTGTTGAAATAAATAGTAATCCTTTATGAAATAGTTAATAAGTTGTTTTGTATAAAATTCACAAGTAATTCATGTATGATATTCAAAATCATAAGTTTCAAGTTATGAATGCAGATGAGCTACGTTGTTATATGCTCAATGTAAACTGTTATATCATCTTTTAACTATAATGATATACCAAGCATTTGGAGTTAATTTGTGCAGGATTCTTATTTAAGTCACATATGGTAACAGTTAAAGTTCAAGTACGGGATTCATAATCATAACATGTAGTGAAATAATAATCTAATGTCTGAAGTCTATCAATATAAAGTGGTGGTCTTCTAGATACAGCTGTATCCTATATATATGAAACATTCATATATTCATAAAGTTATATTGCCCTAAGCCTCATGACACGCAAAACGTTAACAGAGTACCGATATAACGGAGTGTTCACCAAATTAATGACGAAAGTTTATGCCCTCGAGTAATAGGTGATTTGCCACTTCCTATTTTTCTCAAATATAGCGCATCGCGACTAATACGACTAGCGATTAAGCATTCCGTCACAGTATTAGTGGGATAGGTTGTCAGACCTCCAACAGGTTTCGAAGCTGTTGCTATATTCGCGCTCACCGCAGTGATTAATGGCTCATGATAAAGGGACTTTTTGGCAATAAGGGGTGCTTAGGCAATATGGGTCTCAAGGTTCATAAAATACACGTATTCTGATCTTGGCAATTATTTCCAGTGGAATATAGAAATATTATAATAAGTAACAGTTCATTCATTAGTCACATGAATGCATACAGTAAGCCTCAGTATCATGTTACATCAAGTAGTTCAGAGATGTTATGTTTCAAGTTCCGTGTTTAAGCTAGACAGACAATTTGCACATATAATGAGCATGTATTCCTTTCAATTATAATTCAAATAGGTAAAGCGTAGTTGATAGTTTTGAGCAATTCATGAGAGTTTTCAAGTAGTATAAAACAATTAAAGCATGTATCTCCCCCAAAAGAGTTATTAAAAACAAGTGTGAAAAGTAGGGGCCACGACTCACCTGAGCAGTCTGGATGGAAAGAGGAATTAAATAGAGTTGATAAACGTCTCCGGCACGCAACCTAGGTGAATATGTCAAGTTTTTAGTGCTCGTGTTCAATTATATGTGAGTTTTAATATTTATAATGTTTCTTTAACGATGAATGTTAAATGAGACACATGAAGTCTCTTCAAAAGTTAGATAAGATTTTATCTCATTTCATATTTTTATGTTTAAGGTGCGTTCGTTCGTTCATTGATATAAATATATATAAGTTTTATAAATAAGCCTGAGTTGTTAAATATATTCTTTATATAAGTTTTATAACAAATCCGAATCATTAAGTGGTGAAATATATTATCGAAGTGCATATAAAAATATTGTACTTTATACCCTTGAACTTTTATAAAAATGACAACTTTTACCCTAAATACGACTTGTTATGATCTTTTTATAAAAGTTATAATAAGTAAATAAACAGCTCATTCGTGGCTTATGGGTATTTATTTCTAACTTATTAGCCTCGTAAAAATTTAAAATGGTACGAAATAAATAGTTGCGACTTAACAATTTTTGGACACAAATAAAAGCGAGGCGAGGGCATGATTCTTCGTTATTCTTTTTCCTACATGAAGTTAGCTAGGTGATCTTATTATCGACCAAGTTTTATGATTTTTAGTAATTGTTTGATGGTAGAAATAAATCACCAAAGTTGGTCGAGTAGAACAAGGATTTGGCAAAACTGAAAATAAATGGTTTTAGCCTTAGCGACAGGCAGTTTTTAGGATTTGATAACTTTATAACCGTTCGACCTTTTTACTTTGTTCTTCTTTCTAAAAGTAGTCAGCTGGGTGATCTCTAACATGTCAAAAATCTGGAATTTTTAGAGTCCGTTTGATAGGTGAAACAAAGGTTCAAATTTGGGTCTGTGGAACTGTTTTTAATAAAAGAGCTGTTACAATTTTTAATAATAACATCGTTTGTTAGGCGTTTTCAGGACTCAAGGTCTAAAGAGTTTTTGAAGGAAACGTCGTTCCGGACAACTTTTGTGTTTTAAGTTTTCGACGAAACGGACCAGAAGTGCCTCGTTTCGCGTGATGTACGTCTGTTGTTACAGAAAGTTTATTAAGTTTAATTACAACTTCAAATCGACATAACTTTTGACTCGTTTATCCGTTTTTGATGATTCAAATTGCTACGTTCTTCTAAAAATATTCTCTTTAACAATCTATGAATATCTTATAGACTAGTGTTCTTAAAAAAAATCGAAATGAATAAATATAGGGTGTGTTTGTTTTCTGTTTGGTTCAGGAAGAAAGAAAAAAAAAAAGAAAAGAAACATAGTATTTGGTTTTATGGTTTATTTTTACATGTTATCTAGTAATGTTTTAGATGCTATAAAGTAAATTAAAACTGAATTAAAATAGATTTGTAGAACTTACTAAGATTTCCTGTTTCGAGTAGGGTTTTGGGAGTTCAAATGACTTTGTGAGTGAGTGCTAAGATGATTTCCTCCTCCTAGGCTTCCTGGCTTTGTGTGGTTAGCTTTTATTTTAGGCTGTGACCAGAATGGGAATGAGGGTGGAACTGTTTTAGTGTTTGGTCGAATGATGTGTAGATAAGTGTGGGATAGGTGTTGCTATTTATAGAAGGAAGATTAGGGTTTTCTAGTATTTATGTTGATGTGGTAACTTCCTATTGGTGCCAAGTGTGAGACAAGTGTGAGGAGGGGGTTTGGCCATGTAGGCTATGGAGGGGGAATGATGTGGAGCTTCCTTCACCTTACATGTCACCAAGTGATGATGTCATTGGTGATGTGGAGGAGGGGGGATTTAAGGAAGGGTTATTTGGTGGAGTAAAAACCAGGTGAAGGGGGGAAAGGTGGATTGATCCTAGCCATGGATTTATGATTATGTTGAGGTGGTTAAAGGAAAGCCATAGATCTCTAACTACATATTTTGACTATAGCTAAATTGTATGATTTGTGAAATGTGCAAGTTTCTATAAAGGCTTGATCGTATATATATTTATAGATATAACAAATACTGGTCTGCTATGGAGAAATAAATGGGGATAAAAGTCTTCTGGTCTTAATGTGTTCGACAGTAGTGTTTTGAGAAGGAAATGTAATGTTTTGTAAAGGTGTGAACAAGGGAAAGTTATGTGGGTATAATTCGATGCATGACTAAATATATATACTAAATTTAAAGACAAGTTGGCATGTGGTTTGAGAAAGGAAATCGAATGGCAGTGGGTTAAGGGACAGGAAAAATATTTGAGCCATGAAAGTCTTTATGGTGTAAGAGCAAGTTGTAGTACATGGCAATTATTTCATATATGTTACATATTAGTTTGTTGAGTTTTATGGTTCTATATTTATACATGTACAATAGGAAATGGTTTGTGAAAAGATTGCATGTTCACATATAGTTTTAAGTTACACGTATAATATGCATGGGAAGTAGTTTAGGTGGCATAACTATTAGTTTAAGGTATAGTTTGATTCCGGTAATTACTAACGTTAAGAAACTACGTAAAAATAAAAATTTCAAAGTGACATTAGTTCATCTAAAATATGTAGACTCATCCTACTCTTGTGTTGGTCGTGAGTATGGTACATTAAAGAAAATTTTAAAATTTCTCCATAAAAATGAGCTTTGTTAAATGATAAGTCAAAGGTATTATAAATCAACAAAGATTATTATGACGGGTTTTTGTGGGATCTTACAAAACTCCCCTCCCATTTCCTACAAAACAAGAAATAGAAAATGAAAGAAAATGTTTTCCAACTAAACGCCACCTAAGTGTCTGTAAAATATATAGATGAGTAAACTGCAAAAATCATCCCTGTGGTTTGTGTATTTTAGTAGATATCATCCCTATCTCAAACCTTTGGCATTAAACATCACCAAGTCCTCAAACCTTTGGCACTAATCATCCCTTAGCACTAACGTCGTTAGTTTTACCCGTTAAGTGTTAAAATAAAATTTGCCCGTTAGTCCCTCCGTTAATATTTTTGCACCGTTAGTCCTCATTTTTTAAAATGAATTAAAAATTGCAGCATAGGCTCGAACTCGGGTTTAAACTCGTTTTATCGGTTTTCTATTTAACCTTTTTTTTGCTTAAACTCGTTTTTATCCGTTTTTTTCTGTTTTTATACGTTTTCGTTAATTTTTTTTTACGTTTTTGTCCATTTTTTACGTTCTCGTCCATTTTTATAGGTTTTCGTCCGTCTTTTTACGTTTTTGTCCCTCTTTTTACGTTTTTGTCCGTTTTCTTACGTTTTTATCCGTTTTCGTCCGTTTTTATATGTTTCGTCCATTTTTTTACGTTCTCATCCATTTTTTTACGTTTTCGTCCCCTTTTTTACGTTTTTATACGTTTTCGTCCGTTTTTTACGTTCTGGTCCGGTTTTTACGTTTTTTAAGTTCTCGTCTTTTTTTTTACGTTTTCGTCCGTTTTTATACGTTTTCGTCTATTATTTTACGTTTTGTCTATTTTATCCGTTTTTTGTTCATTTTTAAACGTTTTCGTTTGTTTTTAACGTTTTTGTCTGTTTAAAAACGTATAAAAATGGACGAAAACGTAAAAAAAGGACGAGAACGTAAAAAACGAACGAGAACGTAAAAAACGGACGAAAACGTAAAAAACGGACAAAAATGTAAAAAACGAACGAAAACATATAAAACGGATGAAAACATATAAAAACGGGTGAAAATGTAAAAAAATGGACAAAAATGTAAAAAACGGACGAAAACATATAATAATGGACGAAAACGTAAAAAAACGGGCGAAACATTTAAAAACGGACAAAAACGTAAAAGAATGACAAAAACGTAAAAAGACGGACGAAAACGTAAAAAAAGGACGAGAACGTAAAAAAGGGGACAAAAACGTAAAAAAAAGGGACAAAAACGTAATAAAACGGACGAGAACGTAAATAAACGTACGGAAACGTAAAAAAGACTGACGAAAACGTATAAAAACAAATGAAAACGTATAAAAACAGACGAAAACGGATAAAAACGAGCTTAAGCCAAAAAAAATGTTAAATAGAAAATGGATAAAAACGAGTTTAAACCCGAGTTCGAGCGTATGCTGCCCTTTTTAATTAATTTTAAAAAATGAGGACTAACGGTGCAAAATATATTAACGGAGTGACTAACGGGCAAATGTTATTTTAACACTTAACAGGTAAAACTAACGAAGTTAGTGCTAAGGGATGATTAGTGCCAAAGGTTTGAGGACTTGGTGATGTTTAATGCCAAAGGTTTGAGATAGGGATGATATATGCTAAAATACACAAACCATAGGGATGATTTTTGCAGTTTACTCTATATAGATTTAGACTAAAAAATTCATCATCCTGAATTATTGATTAGATACATTGGTATTATAAACCCACTTGAGATTCATTATCATTATTTTATAGCTTTTTGAACTCTTTTTCCTTCATATATTTGTTATACTATCGATTTTAAATACGAATTAGTAGACGTATAGGATAATTAAATATTAAAGTAGGATTTTTCGATCTCGATCTGATCTCACGATTTTAATTTTGAAAATATAAAAGCGATTTATAGTAATATGTCGATATTAACCACAATCACAAAATAGTTAATTACTTAGGGTGTGCTTGATTCAAACTCGGAAAAGAAAAAGGAAAAGGGAAAGACAATGATAATGGTAGGGAAAGCAAAAAGGAAAGAAAAGCATTCCCCCCAATTTATTGGGTAATATCTCATTGTCCACATTGGGTAATGGTCATTGCATTATACTTAAATAAGCAACTTTTTTCATTATCTTTCTCATTCCTCATCCCATAACCCCCTACCAAGCTTGCCCTAACTTTGTTTAGATCAATACAACTTTATGTTCCCTTTATAATTTCAAGCGGTGGACAATGAACACCCAACATAGATTTGGTCATGAACATGATCATGTCAAACTCACAGATACTACTTAGAGCACAAGGTGTGGAGCTCGACACCTTTCGTCATTCCAGCATGGCATGCTCGCCGTCCTTCGCCACCGTATCGCCACCCTTCGCCGTCTCTCGCCAGTAAGCACCACGTCGTCTGCACGACAAGCAAATTTCCCTGACAAACAACTGTTGGAGTGGGGACCAAGTGAATATAAATGGTTTATATTTGTGTTTTTTGTGTACCCAAATGAGTAAGTTGATGGTTAGTTGTAAGTGAAGGGGTTAGTTGTGGAGGTTTGTTAAAGTGATGTGACATCCCGTGAGCCTCAAATGAGTAACTTGAGCTCTTCACTACACCTACATTAAATCCACGTGTCACATTTTGCACCATTTCCCGCTACGTGTACGTACTCTCTCATTCACCATGCATTCTTCTCCTCATCATTCTCTCATCCTCACACTCTCCATTTTCCCCTCGCCTCCTCTCCCTAAAACACAAAAACACATCTCATTCCTAAAAAATCTTTCACAAACTTGATCTCAAAATATAACATAAACAAAAAAAAATGGAAGTTGGCACAAGTGGTACGAATAATAAAGCACAACAAAAGTCCCGCATATTTACATTCCAACAACTCAACGCCCTCGTCCTTGTTCTCGTCCTTTCGTCTTCGGGCATGGTCGCTATCCAAGATTTCGCATTCGTAATCCTTTCTTTTTTCTACATGTACTTCATGTCAAAATTCGCTTTTCCAACTTTATCACCATCCGATAACCACCCCGTTTTCGACCATAATCGTCTCCTTAACATTTATTGTTTCGTAGGAGCTGTTATAGGATTATTCCTCCCTGTTGGGTATATATTTGAAGGTATTCTTGTTTTTATTTTGTTTTCAAAAGCAACATTGGGTTTTTGTTTAAGCTTATGAATGGTCTTACTATACGAGCTTATATCATTTCGGCTTATGCTCGATAAGCATAATTTTTCTAGCTTATTTTGGAACTTATATCGGCTTATATAGATATAGCCTTGTTATATCAAAATAACTTTATATAAGCACATAAGTTTTAAAATAAATGGTATATCTTACTTGTCACATATTACATCTATGTGTAACAAACCCTTATACTAAACTTTCAAATTTTGGTGTATTTTCGGAACATTTTACCCCTCTCGATAAAAGGAGTCTTAATAAATTGAAGAGTAAAATGGTCCGAAAATACACCATAGCAACGAAATTTGCAACGAAATTTAAAAGTTTAGCACATAAATTTGCAAAAAAGTTTGTTACACATGCTTGAAATTTGTGACCGAGTAAAATACATTTTAAATACATTAGCCCTAAAATAAAATAAAAAAAATAAAAAATAAAAAAAAATCAAGTCTTCTGAAACATAGGCCGAAATGAGATAAGCTCACAAGCACAAAAATAAGATTAAACAAGCATCCTTCACAACATATACGACAAAAATTTATCTGACATGTTTTTTTGTTTTTGAAGGCATTTTAGAAGGTGACAAAGAAGGTATAAAAGCAGCGACCCCGCATGTTTTTTTATTAGCAAGTCAGTTGTTTTTAGAAGGTGTTGCATTTTCGGACAGGTTTTCGTTACCTATGCGGGTTTTAGTACCCGTTGTTTATAACGCTACGAGGTTGTTTTCGCTGATGGAATGGGTTCGGAGCGAGGTTTGGAAAGCCGAAAGCGAGTTTCATGGGAGTTATCGAAGGTTGTTTATGGGACGAGTTTTGGCTGTTGTCAATTTGGTGTATTGGGGGTTTAATTTGTTTGGTTTTTTGATACCGTTTTACATGCCTAGAGCGTTTAAGAGGTATTATAGCGATGGGAAGAATGTTAAAGAAAATTAAGCTTGATGATGTTGTGAGAGTTGTAATTGGAAACATTTTAAATTTTATTTTGAATGTTAGGATGCTTATGTATATAAGATGTACTCGAGGACATGTTTTAGGTCGATGGCATTGTGCGATCGCAGTCCCTTGTCAAGTCTAATGTTGTGATACCGACTTGGGTCGAGTTTAAATCAGTGATGATGTAATATTCATGGAACGTAATATCACTGCTTGGAGAATTGTTTGATTACATGATAAAGAGTGTTCGGTTGTATATTGGTGTTGTAGTTGTTCTATTTTCGGCAACCTTAAGAGGCACACGATACATTTGACCGCTTGGTTTGTACGTTCATATCTGTAACAGACCAAACCCTTCCATTTAGGCGTCTATTCTTGTCTTAGAAAATCGAACATCGAATTTCATTGTAACCAGGAGCCGAAGTACCTAGCTAACAAACGTTTGACAGCCGACTCGCCTGTTCATGTTGTTCTTACAAAACTGTGTACATTAATTAAGTACCTAGCTAACAAACGTTTGACAGCGACTCGCCTCTGTTCAATGTTGTTCCTTACAAAACTTGTGTACCATTAATTAGGAGCCGAAGTACCTAGCTAACAAACGTTTGACAGCCGACTCGCCTGTTCAATGTTTGTTCCTTACAAAACTTGTGTACCATTAATTAAGTAGTTGAGGAGCCCTACCCCGTGATAAAAGACTCTTGCTAACCAAGTACTTGTGAAGCATTACATAAAGTTGTAAGCGAACTAAATGGATATGAACCATGTTTATTTACATTTGTTCGATCATTTATGTTCAATACCGTACCAGCGAAAGAACGTAGACACTTAAGGAATGACTTACAAAACAAAAAATTTGCGCAAAATCAAGGCCTAAATTGATCAGAGCCATTCTAAAAAAGTTACCAAAAAGTTCTAATTTGGCTTTGTACAAAACTAGATAAGCAACTGTAGCACATGATGTTTTTCATTGAACATTATTGCTTTTAAACAAAAATAACCACACTTTTCAACCATCTTAGCCACACAAATTTCCACGCAAAAACCACTGACAAAACAAGGGTGATCGGAGGGTCTTGGACACGCATGAAATTTTGTGACGTCGTGTTATTTTTTGGTAATTTTTTATAAATGTACCTGGTCAATTTGTGTCTTCCATCTGTCTCATCCAATAACTTACATATGTTTTTCCCAATGCTTTTTGTTTGATGGTATGTGAGTTGCCGTCAAACCAACCTCCAACCAAGAAATTGTAGGTTAAAGTCTTGTTAGACACACTTATGTGGGAATTATTTTGATATAGATGGTACTAAAGTGTGAAAAAATGACGTTTTAATTTTTTTTTTTTTTTGCAAAGGCGTTTGCGTTGTCGTAAACGCAACTACCTTATCGCAAGCTTAAATATTTTGCGTCAACCGCACGAAAGGTAATTAAGAGTAAGACAATTTTTTTAAAACTTCAATTCTTGCAAGTTCAAAAGCCGGCACCTTATCGATATTTTTAGGAAACGTTTAAATTTAGCTAACACAAAAATGGTAAAACATAAAACAAAATGATTACAAACTTGTACTCCATTTCAGGGGTGTTCATTTAAGCTTATTTTTTAGCTTACGAGCTTATATTGTTTTAGCTTACGTCTTACAAAACTATTTTTTTTTAGGTTTATTTTGAAATTTATAAATGTTTATAAGTTTGTTATGTCATAAAAAATTTAGAAAAATATATAAGTTTTATATGTCATAAAAAATTAAAAATATACTCCATATAAATAACGTTTATACGCGAAAGCCTAAATATAAACTTAAAGAAGTATATATAGGGGGTGTTTGTTTGAGCTTATTTTTTTGGCTTATGAGCTTATATGATTTCGGCCTATGTTTTATAAGCCCATTTTTTCCAGGTTATTTCAAAACTTATGGGCTTATTATACCATAATAAGCTTATATAAAACCCGGAAAAATGAGCTTACGAAACATAATCCAAAATCACATAAGCTGTAAGCTCGAAAATAAGCTTAAACAACACCCCTTAGTTACTTTTGGATAGGGTAGTAGGTCTAGTAGCAGTTAAAACCGTTAGACCTGTTCTTTAACAGAATGTTCTCATTCAAAGGGCCATCTGGGTTTTCAAGATTTTCGACAGCCGAACAAGTTATGCAGGGGATCGATGGTTCCGGTCTCACCGCCATCGTTACAGGTCCATTCAACTTTTTTCACTCATTTGCACACCAACTGTTTGACAAAAATCCTGACTGAACTTGTTTATATCAGGTGCATCTAGTGGCATTGGGACGGAAACTGCACGTGTACTTGCGCTTCGTGGGGTACATGTAGTTATGGCTATAAGAAATGTCTCAGCTGGGAGAGAAGTTAAAGAAGCTATATTGAAGCAAAACCCGTATGCGAAAATAGATGCTATGGAGCTGGATGTTAGTTCTATAGCATCAGTTAATAGTTTTGTTATGGATTTTAAGGCGTCTGGTTTTCCACTGAATATACTAATGTAAGATTAATTTGTGTCATTGCTTTATCTGAAAAAGTAAACGTACGTTTGGGTTGTTTTGTAATGTTTGGTGTTTTGTGTTTTGTAGTAATAATGCAGGAATATTGGGAACACCGTATATGTTGTCTAAAGACAACATTGAACTGCAGTTTGCAACTAATTATGTTGGTAAGGATGATTTTTATACGATGTGTGTGTTTTTATTTTATCAAATGGTTTCATCGCAAACTATTTAATCTCTACTACTACGCCCACTAGTCCAAATTTCCTTTCAAAATGTTGCTATTGCTGTCAAACTCTATTCAAAATTTAACATGCGTATGATAACGGTTGTGTGGCACACGTGTTGTGCCACATCAGCATGGGTGCACATGTGTTAAGATGTGTGCTTATAATCAGAATAGTCGTTAAGCACTCAATAGAGTTTGATTCAGTGACTACATTTTTAAGGAGTATGTACGCAGTGATTTAACCGTTTGGTATCTGTCATGGTGACCTGCTGACCTCTTAAATGAAAACATAAAACCACATTCACCAATAACATGGTTTATCATTGCTTTTTCAGCGTCTAATTTACTGTTGTATCTGCTCCATGCTTTATTTGGTGCCAATGGGATAACATATAAGCTATAAAAAGCTGTTTTTTTACTTGTTTTAGAGCATGGCTGAATCTTATTGCAGGCCATTTTCATTTGACAAATCTTTTACTGGAAACCATGAAAGAAACTGCAAACAAAAGTAATAAAGAAGGAAGGATTTTGAATGTATCATCTCGTAGGCACCAGATCTCTTATCCTGAAGGGATTCGCTTTGACCAAATTAACAGCCAATCCGGGTAAATTACAATCTTGATTTGTAGCCACATCTAATTATCTGTGTGATTGTCTCTATATCTGTTTTAATCATGAAAGACGGTAAGTATTGTCTGCATTTATATTCAGATGTAAGCCAGTAAGCGTCAAAATGTGCATGTTATTGCAAAGCAAATTTGGTGACTTGTTTTATCTATTCATGCTTGAATATATCCAGGTACGACGCATTATCCGCATATGGTCAGTCAAAGTTGGCAAATGTTCTCCATGCTAATGAGCTTGCAAGGCGATTAAAGGTACTCTTCGTCCATAAGAATTAGGTCTCTAAGCATTTGATATACATTGCAATAAACTGTTAAATCTTTTTGTGAGATTTGAACACAATGAATATCTGTAGTTTGATGTAACCCGTCTGATAAGCATCTCTATATAGATAATGATACTAATATTTTTGAACAAATAATGATAATAATAGTGATGATGATTTTACAAACAGGAAGATGGAGTCAAGATTACTGCAAACTCGGTTAATCCAGGAGCAATTCCCACCAATATATTCCGCCATTACAGCTTTTTTAGAGGTAATACTTGTTATCCCTGTTGGGGAAATCATGTGAAGTTTAGTGTTCTTAATGTATATTATTGTGTCTTCTAATATGATTATTTGCAACCTTTATGATTCGTGCCTTCACAACTTGACTTCTTTGTGGATTCTGATATAGGTCTTACCAACATATTTGGAAAGTATTTGCTCAGAGATGTACATCAGGTGATCATTTTATTTAAAGAAAAAAACTTCATTTCGTTTATATAACTTGTCATTGGCCGACAACTTTTCAATTTACAGGGAGCAGCAACTACATGCTATGTAGCATTGCACCCACAAGTTCAAGGAATCAGTGGCAAGTATTTTGGTGATTCAAATTTAGCCGAAGCAAGCTCCCAAGCTAATGATGCCCATTTAGCAAAAAGGTTGTGGGATTTTACCGAGAAATTAATCAAGGAACATTCACCCGATTCTCATGAAGATCGTTGAGATTTTAGACAAGGTTTTATTACTGCACATTTTTTGACATGTTGAAAAAATTTATCAAAAGATGGATCAAATCTGTACATCAAGAGTTCAAAACATATGTACTTGTATATACATCATCAACAACTGTACTATGTCGATGACATTTTAACTTTTACATAATTCTGAAAATTGAGACTGCGTTGTGTCTTATCGCCGTATTGGTGGTGTGTTTTGCGATCCTCTATCAGAGTTACAATGCTATTTCAAAGTAATTGTTATAACTTTCGAGGATCACTTAGCTATAACAAAGTTATACTTGTAGATAGTAGATTATTGCAGCAATTCCTAGTGCACATCCTAACATCCTTAAACAAAGACAAAAACAACTTAAATGCAAGTATTATTACACTAAATTTATCCAACAAATTTGGGTCTCCATTTTGATAAAATGTTAATGCTCATCGCACATAACTACATTTAAGATCAAATGTTAAATATTGAGAACAATAAACCAACACAAAATACAAATGGCCATCAAGAGAACTCTGATGTCCAGTTGATTCTCCATATCTATACAGCAATTAGAGCTTTCCACAAAAAAGTAGCTCTAGCTTGCTCTACCCTTCTATGTGATGGTACAAGATTTTAATTTAATGTTCATACCATCAGTTTCCTAAGTAACTCATCTGTTTACAATCATTTACGAGTTAAGGGTAACGCTCTTTTGCTAAATCAGTCGAGTTCTCAATAACTTCAGAACTGAATTTACAAACTACGCGAGGAATTTGCCTTTGAACACCTCATTTTCAGATTCTGAGCTCCAATTCGGGTTTATAAAGGATTAAGATCCAAATATGGCTTTAAATTAGCTTTGTTTCTTGATAGCAAGTGAGATACAGAGTCTGCCAACACCGCGTGTCCACCGTTGTGTTCTTGAGTGCGCCCAGTGAACTGTTTTACAGGGTTACTACCACGGGATTGTGGCTGTTTTGCTCGAAAAATATCAGGGACTGGCTGTCCGTAAGGATTGCGGGTTGATTTTGAGATCTCGTTCAAGTAAACTGATTGGTTAATGTGGTGAAATGGGATAGAACCACCACCGCTAGTTAAAGGGCTGGATGCACCTGAAGATATGGGTGATGGAGACATCCTTCCATTAATGTGTTGAGGCGACCTTGAATTTCGAAGAGGGCTTCTGATTGGGGAGACTGGACACGACAATATATTCCTCGGAATTTGGAGATCACTGTAAAACAAAATAAATGAAGCTGAATTTTAAGATTTGCACAGCTATTATTATATGGGTGTGTATGCATGTGCTTGCTTCTTGGGTGTGTAAACTGTACAGGGTGCTTCAATGTGCATTTTAAAAGTTGCAATAATCAGATAATCAGTTTCAAAATGACATAATAACTGCCATAAAACTGGCTGTAGGAAGCAGTGTTTGGATGTGTGTTTGATGTTTGAAGTTATTTATAATGATCAGCTAATCAGTTATTTAAGTGTTTAGCAAATTATACCAACTATTTAAGAGATTAATGCATAAAATGACCACAAGTTACTATACCCAAAATTGTGAGATGGTAGTAAAAGACTCGACGTCTGTCAAGTTAGGTTAAAAAACTGGGCAATTAGACAAGTTTATTTTACCCTTTGATAATTGATTGCAGCCTAGTAGGGAATTGAATATTATATTTTAGGATCAGTTTATCCAAAGTCACAAAAATCAGATAATCAGTTTCAAGATACAAATCCAAAAACCTTGTGCATTCGTGTGTGTGTGTGTGTGTGCGCGTGTGTGCATGTTTTTGTGTGTGTGTGTGTGCGAGGAGAGAGAGAGAGAGAGAGTGTGTGTGTGTGTGAGAGAGAGAGAGAGAGAGAGAGAAAGGGAGGAAGAGAGACCTGGAACTAAAACCAGGTTTTGCTACTCTAAATGAATGGTTAGCAAGTCTATCGTTATCAAGTGCTCGCCGGTTTTGTGGATGTCCAATTCCCTGGAAAAGAAAAACGTTAAATGAATCATGATAATGTATCCACCTTTTAAGCCCTAATGAATAATAACCAGCAGACATGCAAGCAGATTAGTACATAAACTAGCCTGTATAATAGACTAGCACATAAAGATCAAACAAGTTTGTTTTGTTTGGAACTTTGTTTGATCAAGACACTGTTAACTGCATAAATAGGTAACCGACTTTGATCAAATTTCTATTTCATGTAACTAACTTTTTCCACCCAGACTAAACCATCAAAATTTCAAGTATTTAACTTTAAGGTAATCTTCAAAGTTATTAAGTTTCCGAATAAAAAAATACAGTTTAAATGGTTCAAGTTACCAACACATTGGCTGGTATGCCACCATTTCGACAAGCTAACCGGGTCAGACTAAATTGAAATATTAGAAAGTTTGTTACCTTAAACACTCGTTTTTTTTCTAAATCGAAAATGGTTGGTTACCCGAAACATGGTACTGGCCTTTCCAATGGTGCAGCATTTCTTACAAAACACTGGTTTTTTTCTAAATATTATAAAGTTTGTTACCTTTTTATGTAGTTAGCTCCTTCAAGAAACAAACAGAACAAACTAAAGGTGAAGGTAGCATCTATGGGGACTCATTTAAGATTAGAGGTAACAATATAAAGAGATGACTATACCGGAGATTTGACCCCATTAGTAACTGTCAGTGTCGGATCTGATGGTTCGGAACATGGTACTGGCCTTTCCAGCGATGCAGCATTTCTTACAAAACTGTGATTTAAGAGCTGAGCAGCCGTAGGACGATGCAATGGATTGCGTTGCAAACATTGCCTCACAAAATCCTTACCCTCGTCTGAGAGATGATCAGGAATAGAAGGAAGTTCTTTACTGTGACCAATCTTGAACAAGGCGGCAACCTTCAAGCAAACATTCAAATTATTAACAAAAAAAGGACAACAGAGAAGTTAATTTTGCAGCAAATATTAAAATTATGCCAAATGTCTGTTTTGAGACACGAGAAAGTTGTCCAACTAGCGGGGATTTGAGAACAACAAAACCTGACACTAGAAGTGACAATTCCAACCCCATTTACTTATAAATGGGACGGATTCAGTTATTTCTTTCTCTAACGGGATCAAATGATTTAAGAAATTAGCTAAAAAGGAAACCCGTCAACAGTTGCCCAAAGTGTATCTTTAATGCATACAGCATGTTAATTTTTTCTAAAAAAAGAATTTTACCGAGACATGATACGTTTTATAATCATATTTAACATGCAAATCCATTAAATATTTTTTATAAAAAGAACAAAAAGTGTTCCAGGTCAACCCAACCTGACCCAGCTTGACTTGTGCTAAATATTAACTATTTTGACTCGAACCCCGTTTTTAACTGGTTAGGCAACCCGCGCATTTCGCCACCTCTATTTAACACGCGCGCGCACACACACACAGAGCAATTGTAAATGAGCCATTCTTAAATACCGACCCCCTCATACTGGCTCCAAGGTGGTTTTGTTGTTGCCATTTCCAAAACCGTGCATCCGAGACTCCAGATGTCAACAGCAAGGTTAGAACCAACGGTATTCGTAATAATCTGTGAATACAATCATACATGAGAGTGAGAAATGCACCATGGGTTAAGTAGAGTGTGTGACAAGAATTTATACAAACCTCAGGTGCCATCCAGTAAGGACTTCCTTTGAAAGATAACGGGCAAGTGTGGCCTGTGATCTGTAATATTTGTGGATGTCAGAATCTATGAAATGTTAAACATAAAATTGCAGCATATTTTGAACTTACATGTTTCGCCATTCCAAAATCTGCCACTTTAACTCGGCCATTTGGGTCAACAAGGATATTTGCTCCCTTTATATCCCTACTCACAAATTACAAGATACCAAAAATAAATTGGTCAATATTCAGGGTTATGAAGGAAAGGGTAATATGGAAAGCCAACAGCTAAGAGTTAAACTGTTTACTTCAGTACTTGATTTACCTGTGGACAGCATTCTTGGCGTGTAAATATGCAAGACCGGATAAGATTTGTCGAGTATAACTTCGGATTGCTGATTCACCTAATTGTCCATATTCTTGAAGAAGCTTATAGATGGAACCACCAGACACATATTCCAAATAAATATATAATTTGTCATCTACCTGTTCAAGATCAGGAGCATGACTCTCAGAATTCACAATTTATAACAAAATTAGCAGATAATTAACCAAGTGTATAAAAACATCATAACAAGAACTAAAGGGTGGGTATTTCCAAATAAACACCTGAGCAGTATCAAATTGAGTTAGCAAGTATGAAACTTACCATTTCAGACCCATAGTACTGAACAATATTTGGATGGCTTAAACGGCTTAATAAAGAAACTTCCTGCAACGGTAGACAGATATAATTGGTAACAAGTATAGAAAACATCAACTGATTATAAGAATAAATGGACGGACCCACATGTATGCCGGGTGTGGCACGGGCTACACCCGATTTTAGGTCACGAAGTGTAAAAAGATTTCAAAACCGCCGTTTTTGTGGTATGTGCAACTCCCAAAATTTCTTTGCTACTTTCGTTTCTTACGGTGTAACTTTAGTTAGCCCAACTTTTCTTTTGTGCAACACCCTTTTAAAAATTCTGGGTCCGTCCCTGATTATAAGAATAACTGAACGCATCCATTTTTAAATACATACTTGGCCCAACTGTCTTGCACTTTCCTTTGACTTTGCATCATCGGAGAATAAGGTCACCTCCTTCATAGCACACATTTCACCACTTTCACTAGCAATATAACCCAAGTTTGTAACATGTCAAAACACTTGGTAAACAATAATAGAAATAACATTGCATATGGCTACGCAGTTACTTATGAATAGTCAATTCGGCTTATGTTTTCTCTCAAACAGATCAAAATATGTGGGTAAAAGAAATGAATCGAACTGGTTAAAAGTCGCCGAAAGTCTATTTTTATTGCGTACCACCGTTGAATTTGTTTTATTCATAGATTCTGGCATGTATTAAAAACATGGCCCATTTCAACCCTATCCCATTTTGATATATTACCCAACTCTACATGGGGGACCATACATGTGGACGCCATTCCGCTATATAAACAGACCATTTAAGGATTTGCATGATGTTAACTAGAAGCAGTATCGGAAGTAAATATAAACATTTATACTTTGATACCTGTTAAAACCAACATAAACATGCCCAAATGAGCCTCTGCCCAGCAGCTTTCCTTTCTTCCATTTTGAGCCTGGACTTCGTGGTACAGAAGGAGACGTTGCTGCTGAATTTGGCTGAGAGAAAGGTGAACAAGTGGTAACTGAAATTGGAGGAAGTGGCAATCTGTGACTTTGTTTTTTCCCATCATCTGGCCAGCTAGTTTGCGACTCAATGGGCGCACCCCCAGCTCGTGGGTGCTGCGGTGTGACTGCACCACTATGAATCCTAGAGCTAGGACCAGGACTAGTCATTCTAGGACTAGGAAGTGGAGAATACTCTGGGCTTGGGCTACCCCTACTAGGTTGCCAAAATATTCCCGCCATGTCACCGCCCATAGAATTCTGCCCAGAATTCTGACCCGATCCAGGGCTGGAGCATTGACCAGAACTAAGTAGCTGAAAATCAGTACCAAATGCTCGTAAAGGGCTTCTAGAGGGACTGGAAATTGAGCTATCTGGAGCACTAGGGAATGCTGCAACATGGAAAGGGACCTGAAGATTTGGCACGTGATTGCCTAATCGTTTTTTACCAGGGGGCGAAGATGAGATATGAGCGTTGAACAATGTGTCGCGTGCTTTTGGTACATCCCGAGAACGATTTTTTGTATGTGACTGGTCCTTGACAATCATGCTTCACCAAACAACCAAAAATATGTTAGTACAAAAGAGAATATCCTTTCTTTTTTTTTAATTAAATAAATATTAAACCTTACCTGGTGGGACTGCCAGCAGTTGTTCGACCCCCAGTATCATAATCTGATGCCAAAGGACTATGTTGGCTTGAATCAGGCGGAGCGTCACTATCACTATAACATTCACTAAAAACCGATTCTGCACCATCATAATCCGTATGCGGAATTGGGAAAAATGATGAAAATTTGGATCCGTTTTCTTGTTTTGGTTTGCTTGATACAATAACTGCAGGCTCATTACTAACTACACGCGGAAGCGGAAGTGGTTGAGCCTGAGGTCGTTCTTGAAAACTTTGACATCTCGCAACATGTTTGGATTCTCTAAATGGTGATGCTGACCTGGATTGGCCCCTAGAAAAAGACCCTAGCTCTGAAACTGTGTCACCACAACCTTTTCGAGCACCACCTGATTTATGATCAGAAGGGATCCTAAATTTCTTTAAAGTGTCGATAAAACTCTCCTTGCTTGTTTTTTTCTTCTTTGATTCTTTTGATGATGACTTGCCCCACCATGAAGGCATATTTGCGAATACTAATTCAAGATTCTATAAAAGAGCTGCACTCAATCAATCACTCCGCAAATTCCAATGAACTATCTTTGCGCCTCATCAGTACATATAGTCAAAACCCGAATACCTTCTCAAGCGGCTTCGACAGCTCAATTTACGTCTGACATTAAACAAAAAGTAGGCACGGTTAATTTCAATATATCATCCTCAAGAGAGTAATCATATAATTGAATGACTTTAATATACAAAGCTGTTTGTGGTTTTTGGAAACGTTTTAAAATCGGGGTCTTCTCTATCGAGAAAATCATTTATTGATCTAGAGCACACAGAGACAATTAAATTTGACCCGCCTACAAGTATGTAATCAACGGATGCAAATATAGAGATGGATCAAACGCTATTTTCATAATCCAACTATTTTAACTTCGC
The DNA here is from genome assembly GCA_021014915.2 of Artemisia tridentata subsp. tridentata. NCBI lineage: Eukaryota > Viridiplantae > Streptophyta > Magnoliopsida > Asterales > Asteraceae > Artemisia > Artemisia tridentata. The sequence goes on along the minus strand of CP139504.1, from coordinate 330,786,160 downwards.
ATAATTATTACACTTTCACTTCTATCCCAAAACAAGGCAGATTTTAACACCAGATTCATAACTACCTTAAGTAGCAGCATAACAATATTTGGCGTAAAGATAAGTTTATCATGTTCTATTTCGCATAACTCTTTCCTATATGATGCAGGGGAAAAACCCTAAAAGGAAAGCTTGGCTCTAAGAGCATATGGATGTATTTTAGTGAAAGTTGGTAATTTCATGCAGCATTCCGATTATTGGGCACCTAAATTTAGCATCCATGTCCATAGTGCATACATAAGTTCGTCCACAAAAAGTACGAGGACAACAAGCATAGTAAATCCAACTACATTAATCAACATCACTTGCTTTGTACATCAAAAGTTACCTAGTCAATACATGAAACTAAAGGGGTGTTTGTTTAAGCTTATATGTGAGCATATGAGTTTATTTGGCTTCGGCTTATATTTCACAAGCCCCAATTTTCTGGCTTATTTTGTAACCTTTTGGCTTATATAAGCTTATTATGTCATAATAAATTTATATTAGCCGACAAACATCAAAATAAGCCAGAAAATTAAGCCGAAACCAAATAAGCTCGTAAGCCCACATATAAGCTTAAACAAACACCCCTAAATATTTTAACAAACTAATTTAGCTAAAAAAACAAATTCTACATATGCATATTACCTAGTCAATGCATGAAACTAAATCACAACTTCACTTAATTAAAAACACATTATCTAGTTTATGTCACCAACACATAAACACATAACATTAATCAATCACTAATTAAAATTAGGTCAACAAACAACTAGCCCAATCCACAATCACATCAGATCTGCACTCACATTAATCATCAAAACAATAAAAATAATTAAGATGAATGATATCAAAATAAACCTTGTAAAATTAAACTGGATTAAAGTAAAATGAATAGTAAGATATGATGATGATGATGATACGGAGAATCAATTGATTGAGGGAATGAGATTTGTTTGTTTGTTTGTACACGCAAGTGAGTAGTACTCGGTAAATAAGTACTACAATAAGTGTGTGATTTCTGACAGTAAAATTTCACTTACTTTTACATTACTAACAGTAAATAAATACTCACTCACTAGTCTGCCTTTATTACATATAGCTGCCTAGTAAGCCTAGAACCTACCCCACTTGCTTTTGTACTTAAATTCGCTTCTCTTTTTACATGTGTGGAGTAATTAACCAAACGCTTTTACATGTGACGAGAAACGAGGCTTCACACCATTTCATAATCGAATATGATTTGCACATTCTCTTTTTTGTTTGCACATTTTATTTTACGTTATAAAAGTTGTACATTTATTATGTGATGCTTTTTTAGTATGTAAACTGGAATGTGCAAATAAAGAAAATAGAGTATATCAATCAACCCTTGTTCGCAATACATTTACTTGTCTTATGGTTAGTGCACTCAGTCATAGACGCCAGTTATGTTATCGTCACATCAGCAATAACATTCATTAAATACACAATCAAATTACCTCATTTTACACACAAATAAATAAATAATAAAACCCAGACGCAAAAACTCGCCATAGGATGGCGTTGCCGCCTGTAGCCTAATACCGGTGCTGATGTCGTTATAGGTGCAAAATGTGTATGACAAGGGTGCTATAACGAGTGCACTGCTCCTTGAAAGTTTTTGTCATAAAAGAAAAGTTACTTTTTAAAACCTCTTCATTGCAAAAAAATCATTATGTAACTGTTTTCTTAGTTTTAAATATTAATATATGAGTTGTTGTTAGGGTGTTTACGGGGCGGTTATGTTCGGTTAGTAGGAAAATTTAAACTATTTTCTATTGGCGGGTAGTCGAGTAGTTCATTCCGCTACCCGGAAACGAAACTGCACTTTGCGGTTAACCGTACATGCGGGTAACCGAAATAACCGGTTAACCCGGTTCGGGTCACGGTTAACCATCGTAACAATTAGTCTAGTTGAACCAAATTAAAAAGAATATGATTCATATAGTATATTTAATTAAACTAAAGTTCAATAGCTTTGTAAAGATTTATGTCTTAGTAAAACCGTTTCTTCACAAGAAATTCATTGAAAACGTATGACATAAGATCCTACAAAAATCCGTCATGATAATCTTTGTTAATTAATAATACCCTTGACTTATCATTTAACAAAGACCATTTTTATGGGGAAATTTAAATTTTTCTTTAATACCCGCGACCAACACAAGATTAAGATAAGCCTACATATTTTATATAAACTATTTTCACTTTATTATTTTATATTTTACATTATACTCTTTACGTAATACGAATACTCAAACCTATTAAATTTTATTAACGTATACGCCCTCCGTTAAACTTATTACACGTCTAATATTTTTAGTTGGAGTATATTAATAAACTTGACATTTTTATAAATGTTATATTTTTACGTTACTCGGTTTTAAATTTCGTGACTTGAGAACTTAACATTAGTAATTACCGAGATCAAACTATACCCTTTATAACCTAAATAATCAATGTAACTTTGGATAAATACAATAAATCTTTATTTGATATAGTCATCCATTATAAACAAAACATGTGCAAGATTCATACCATACACATGAACTAACATGCTAACTACCACTTTATCTATACGTGTAAAGTCACACAACACTCATAGATGCTACACGTGCCAATCAACTTGCATGGAAATGTGCCATTATTTTTAACCATATAAGTCGAGTAGGGTTTAGAGACGTGGATAATTCTTCCACACTATAAGTATATCATGTTACAGAAAACTCAAAGAATGATACATTACTTTCATTCATACAAATCGCAAGTGAACCAAACATACACTTCACACACAAACGAGCACATGCATGCATAACACACCTTCACCCTTTTGCTTGTTCTCTGCCATTCTAAGCAAACCCACATAGAATTAGACCATGCCCTTTTCCCTTCTGTGAAGTGCACGAGAAATTGGCCTTTCCACACCTATTCATACATACACATGAAAACAAACATACAAACTTCTTTTCTTTTTCCTTTCTGACACTCGAATACAATGTACAAGTGCACCTCTTTTATTTTTGGTTCCTGTTGTGAAAAGAAGAGAAGAAGGAATGAGAACAAGAGGGCGTAGGTGACTATCTTTACAAGTTCTAAGACGTTTGGCGTGACGGATGGAAGGTCAATGAACCGTTGGTGTTACCTCGGAATTATTTACACGTTCATCCCGTCGTTATTCTTCGTCTCCTTTCCACTGTTGGTGGTGTGGTAAGTCACACTTGATCTTTCTTCTATTCCTTCTCTTATCTAAAAATATTTCATATAACGCACTGGTTCACTTCGATCATGTAGTCGCATCATTTCAATTCCTTTTGCGTTTCCTTTAATCCATAACATACGTATAATGACCACCCAATTCTTTGGGATGGCTAGTGCATAAAAACACGTACCTCGCGGGCACACTCACGTACCCTTTTATATAAACATCACACGTACAAGTTTCGTTCTAATATAAAAGCGCTCTCCTTTATTCATTGAACATAGATAAAAATTGCTACCTTAATGGTTGGCTAGGAAACGTGAACACAACTTGCTTTATTTTGCTCACACTCTTTTAAAAACATAATGAATCGTTATCACACGCACGGTAACTACAAACTTTAAAACTCACCAATATGAGTCATGCGTATAAAATGTTAACGTCATGCTAACTTACTTTGATCTCGTAAAAACATAGGCATACACTAGTAAAGTGGAACTTTTGAAATAATAGTAAATTACATAGCCCTAAGATCATCAGAACCCTTTAGAAATCTCATTCCAAAAACGTTATATAGGACCAAGCATTTTTATACATTCAAAACGTGGGCTTTTAATGAGCCCATCAAATCAAATCAGATAAACCTTTCGATAAGCCCACTGGAACTATTTTTAAAAATCCATTCGTGAGCCCAAGTCAAAGCCCAATAAGTTTTTAAAGCCAACTAGCCATTTAAATGTTAACGGGCCTTAACGTTTTTTTAATAAGCCCAATAAGCTAAAAATAAGGTATTTTCTGAAATAATCAAATAAAATAAGTTAAAATAAACTTAATAAAATTTTAGAAAGTTTCAGAATATTTTTCCCGTCATTTTTATGCAAAAAGGACTAAAAATGTAACGCGATCTAACCGGAAGGACCAAAACTGCCAAACCGTGAAACCTATGGACTGAAGCTGTGAAAACAGCTTATAAAGGACTTAAATTGACATACCATTGAACTCCGAGCCTCACATGGACATATGAACTTTGGACTTAACCGAGGACTAACGACGTAACGCAACCACAGTTAGACTAGAAAGTATAAACTCTGAAAAGAACAAGGACTTATTTAATTTCACTTGACATTCTTAGTTTATTTTCATTTTACACCCTTCATTTCATATGCATTTTACATTTTTAGTTATGCATTATTTATAACTTCGCTATTAGAAATATTAGCAATTTCACTTGCATATTATTTCAGCATATGTCGGAAAAGTAATATTTTGAGTCATTTGAGATAAGAACCGAGATAATATTATAGATATATTATATTGAGGCATCTTAGGCATATCACACACTCACATCGCCGATCAAATAGTTATACGATTTATCCTTTCCACATTCGTTATTAGTCATAAATTAGACTCTTAGACTTCGCTTATATTCAGGTCTAGTATTGAAGAAGTTTTCGTGATCGTTTACTTGATCTTATAATTTCGTCTTGCCGGATACGCTCCAGGTGAGTCGTGGCCCCTACTTTTCACACTTGTTTTTAATAACTCTTTTGGGGGAGATACATGCTTTAACTATTTTATATTACTTGAAAACTCTCATGATTTACTCAAAACTATCAACTATGCTTTATATGTTTGAATCATACTTGAAAGGAATACGTGTACGTTATATGTGCAAATTGTTTGATTAGCTTAAACACTGAACTTGAAACATAACATCTTCGGACTACTTGACGTAACATGATACTGAAACTCACTGTATGTATTCATATAACAAATGAATGAACTGTTAACTTTATTATGATATTCTACATTTTCTGGAGAGAATTGCCAAAAACCAGAATACGTATACTTGATGAACCCTGAGACCTATATTGCCTAAGTACCCCTTTATTGCCATAAAGTCCCTCGATCATGAGCCATTAATCACTGCGGTGAGCGCGAATATAGTGAACAGCTTCGAAACCTGTTGGAGGCTGACGACCTACCCCACTAATACTTTGACGGAATGCCTTATGGTTAGTCGTATTAGTCGTGGTGCACTATATTTGAGAAAAATAGGAATTGGCAAATCCCCTATTCACATGAGGGCCATAAATCCCCCATCAGGTATCCCTGGTGGGACCCCGCCGGTTTACGGAAATGGTTAACGTTTTGCGTGTCATGAGACTTAGGGCAATATAACTTTATGAATATATGAATGTTTCATATATATAGGATACAGCTGTATCTAGAAGACCATCACTTTTCACTGATAGATCTCAGACTTTAGACTATTATTAATTTACGTGATATGATTATGAATCTCGTACTTGAACTTTAATTGTTATCATATGTGATTTAACTGAGAATTCTACTCAAGACAATTCAAAATGCTTAGTATATCGTTACATTTAAAAGCTGACTCAACAGTCTATATCGAGCGTATAACAACGTAGCTCATCTGCATTTATACCTAAACTTATGATTTTGGTGATCATACATGGTTTACTTGTGAATTTTATACAACTCAACTTATTAATTATTTCATGAAGGATTACTATTTATTTCGACAATCACTATACATCTTTCGAAGAAAGTTATTTTCTATAAACTCCGCGAACTCACCAACCATTGTGTTGACGTTTTAAGCATGTTTATCTCAGGCAATTAATGGAGCAGGACAAGACACGGAGCGGGCATCTTTTACTCTGATAACTTAAATGGTGTAAAATCAAATATGTCATTCTCTCCAAATTATCACATCTTTTTATGGGATTTTCAAACCAAATAATTTACCTTTGTATCAAAATACTATATTTGAATGACATATAATTTTCAAAACGCCCTTCTCGGGCCGTTTTCTGAGATTAAACTTCGATCCTCACCGTAACACCCAAATTACTTTTCCGCTGCCACAAAACCAAATTTGGGGGTGTTACAGTTTGGTATCAGAGCCTATGGTTATAGAGAATCAAACGTTTTTAAAACATCGAACTATAACCACATTTTCAAAATAAATGATTTTACACCTTATCATCTTATGCCTTCCGTGTCTGCAGACTGCCGTGCTCAATACATTACCTATTAGGATTATTTGTACTAATCTTTACATGCTTGATGTTTATTCTTCACACATTACACACTATATTATTTCACACTCAATGTTATATATATACTCACCAACTATTCAAGTACCGTACCAACCATCTTTAATTATCCTACTCGTATCTTTATAGATACGTGTGAAATAAATCTTTATGTATTTCCGGAAAATCCGCGCAGGAATTATTTTGTGGACTAATATGAATATTAAATCAGAAATTCTTAAGCAGGATGGGTTGCAATGTCTTTATTTGAATGATTGGGATGCCTTTTATCTAAATAAAGAAATTGTAAAGCGCCGAACCATAAGTTTATATTCCCTTATTTACATTGTTTGGGACGCCTCTCTATGTAAATAATGAATTATAAATAAGTGGGCTTATTTATATCTGTGAAAGCACTAGTATGAAACCGATAACCATAAAAATTCATCCAACACACAGCATAACTCTCATCAGAACCCCTAAATAATGATACATAGTGTTCGTATACGAATTCAAAGCAACACTCCTATCGTAATACTGTCTCTTACTGTTCTAGCTACTTGCATTGACTATCCTTCACACCAAGACAAACAAGATCTCCCATACCCTAAAAGCCGGGATATAGCAACTTTCTCTACATACACCGAATCTTCATTCAAATATCCCTATGTGAAAATCTGTTATCGACAGAACTCTTTGTTTAACAAATAGGTTACCCGCACAGATTTCTGTAAAATATCTAAATCTAGCAGAGTAATAAGCTCCTTTCCAAGTTGTGTTCATAACATAACATTCAAAACACCATATTATTCAAAGAAACTTGACGGAAATACTTAAACATTTCAAACGATACTGAATTAAAACATCACATAAACCTAGCCCTAGACTTCAAAGGTAGTCCGGATGATTCCAAGTCTGAGAATTGTTGGAATCATAGCCGTCATCATAAGGATCAAAGCTCGCCAACTTCTCTTCTTCCCATTGAGCTTCCAACCTGCTCAGCTCCCAATCCATGGCAGGAGTCCAACCACCATCATCAACTGCCACATTTTCCTCGAAACTTGGCTGGAAATGATCCAGATGAGGCAAATGTTGTTGTTGCACAACCACTCTTGGTGTAGATGAACTTGATGCACCTTGTTGTAGCAGTGGTTGTTGTTGCTGTTGTAGTAGTGGTGGATTTTGTTGCTGTTGCTTTTGTTGTTGTTGTTGTTGTTGATGTTCAACCCTAGCAGCTTCAACATTCTCTTCCAAGCTCCAACGAACCTTGTTAGAAATCTGGTCATCTATCTGATGAACACAAGACCACAGCGATTCGATGACAGCAGCATCCTTACAAGATTCATCATACAAAAACTTGTCGATCACATGCTTCCTACCATCTGAAATGTCTGTGCACTTAGCATAGCTTTCTCTAAGTCGTCGTTTCAATTGTTTCGTAGCTTCAAACTGCAGAATGACCTTCACAATAGCATTTTGATGATCCACGTCACTACCCTCAGTTTCTGCTTTGATGTACAGTTGAATTTGTTCAGCAGTATGTGGTAACTTACAAGCCATTGAATTGTGTGTGTATAGGTAATCCAACCATGCCAATGGTATTTATAAGGGTTTGAAAAATATCTTTCAATTAAGAAATATAATTGTTTGTATTCAAACGGTAAAACTTTCAAAATCTATGTCTAGTAAAACTAGCAACTAGCTCTGAGATACGTGGTAAATAAAATATTTACTTTGGTTTTCGCAATTCAACGCAAGAGGCAGGAACAAATCGCGTTAAACACGCCCCACTATGATTTAAAAATCCTGAACACGCCACATACAAGTAACACTTTTCATACGATTTGACTACACATCCTCTAGGAAATAGTGAACCTCCTAACATCCTCTCGAAACCCTTAAGTATTATACGAAATTTCGATAATCTCGAAACTATCTAGTAAACCAAATACGCCATGGAACATGTGTTCAACAATCGCCAAACTAAAATTTTCCTTGAAACATTTATCCTCGACCTATTGCTAACAACAATCCAACACACCCTTGCTTATCATTAATATTTGAACCCAACTCTAATTAAGCTCAAGAACTTAAGATTTATTTCTAATCTAATCACCTCATACCCGTTTACTTTAAGACATTCACATCACAACCTACCAACATTTTTGTACATCTCAATTAGGCACTTACCAAGAAATCATGTGTAATAAATCTTTTCCAATACTCGATCATGTGATAACCAAAGTTATCATTAAAGCTCAGCCCGACTATAATGGCTTCAACAAAAATCATATATTGCCTAAATACTTTGTTCAATTCAAGTTCCCAACAACCTCAGCAAATTCAAACGAAACCCTGTCTAGTTATTGGGCCATATTTTATTTTGTGAACTCAACTACAATCAAAACAAACCAACTTTCGTACTTCTCTTTTGCCCCAACAACGATTAACAAATCCTAAGAAACAATGTGAAATTTTTTTTTTTACTACAACACATTTCATCTTGCAGCATATTGATTTCCCTCCTTGCTTTCACATTTAGCTAACAACTTGAATACTTTGAAAAATAAATACAAACCAACTATTAACGTAAGACACGGTTTTATATATATAAAGCAAACCAAGTTTGTATTATCACTTAAGATTTGATCTAACAAGTTTTCTTAAACTAAGGTCCAACAACTATTTTTACATTCATCAAGTTCTCGTCCGAAACTCTCATCATTAAAAATCTACAAACTTTTTGTTTGACGAATAGTTTATACCATAAATTTGTGGTTTTCAGAAATTATGAATCCTGTGTACTTTCAAAACACGATAGAATAACAATTTTCATCCCAAAAACAAGATCTCGAAACAAAATAACTTGTTCATACACCCCACTTTTAGCCAACCTCAGTCCGATCTACACTCATTATCCATTACTCACTACTCCATTATACGAAGTCGAGAACAATACGAAACTAGAAACAATGAGAATTCACAACAATCTATGGAAAACACAAATAACATAAATTTTATTTGAAACCACGGAAGTTAATACATAGCGAAATGATTAACATCGGAAGTGCTAACAATACAATAAACACAATGTAAGGCATACAATCTTCAATCGGTTGACCCACCATAGAAACGACAACCCCCACCAATCCAACAATGGCAAGAGCCACCATAGGATGAAGCACCTTAATTATTCTGCATTATAAACATAACAAAATATGAAAAGTTATGCCAAGAATTATAACTAAACATAAACGAGATTTTATTTCACAATCATTAAAGGTTACATCGGCATACAACAAAACTACTTTATAACCACACTAGCCCGAGATCCTCACCCCAAAATCTTATCCACATTGATCGCTAAAATCGTGAGGGGTACGACGAACGCCAACGATGCGACGTAATAGTCGGAGTTTTCATCAGGGAAGAAAGCTAAATATATGGCGACAAGGACAATGTATACGTTGGCTGCCATGATGACGATCGACGGCATGGTGAAATCTTTCGGAGGAGATGAAGGTAAACGAAAGGGATGGAGCAGAAAAGTGAAAAAGGGAAAGCGAGTGAATAGAATTTAAAGAGAGAATATAAGTGGAGAAAATACCCGTTATTTTACTATTCACGATCATTAAAATTTCAAACCACTATCATTAAAAATCCCATAGTCTCGACCGTTAGAACACTAAACATTAAGTGCTAAATATTTCTTACTCTCGGCCGTTACTTTCACTATTCGTAAACCATATTTTAAACAATCGACCAAACATTCGAATTTATTCTGTCTATTACAAATAAATTTAGTTGGAATCTCGCCACTTTGATATTCAAATAAGAAATATCTCGACAACATTATCCATAAACTCTCATTTCAGAACACCACATTTTCCAAATACCTATCACGGATTGAACTTCGGGACGAAGTTCAAAAATTGAGAGGTAGATACTGTAAGATCCTACAAAAATCCGTCATGATAATCTTTGTTAATTAATAATACCCTTGACTTATCATTTAACAAAGCCCATTTTTATGGAGAAATTTAAATTTTTCTTTAATACCCGCGACCAACACAAGATTAAGATAAGCCTACATATTTTATATGAACTATTTTCACTTTATTATTTTATATTTTACATTATACTCTTTACGTAATACGAATACTCAAACCTATTAAATTTTATTAACGTATACGCTCTCCGTTAAACTTATTACACGTCTAATATTTTTAGTTGGAGTATATTAATAAACTTGACATTTTTATAAATGTTATATTTTTACGTTACTCGGTTTTAAATTTCGTGACTTGAGAACTTAACATTAGTAATTACCGAGATCAAACTATACCCTTTATAACCTAAATAATCAATGTAACTTTGGATAAATACAATAAATCTTTATTTGATATAGTCATCCATTATAAACAAAACATGTGCAAGATTCATACCATACACATGAACTAACATGCTAACTACCACTTTATCTATACGTGTAAAGTCACACAACACTCATAGATGCTACACGTGCCAATCAACTTGCATGGAAATGTGCCATTATTTTTAACCATATAAGTCGAGTAGGGTTTAGAGACGTGGATAATTCTTCCACACTATAAGTATATCATGTTACAGAAAACTCAAAGAATGATACATTACTTTCATTCATACAAATCGCAAGTGAACCAAACATACACTTCACACACAAACGAGCACATGCATGCATAACACACCTTCACCCTTTTGCTTGTTCTCTGCCATTCTAAGCAAACCCACATAGAATTAGACCATGCCCTTTTCCCTTCTGTGAAGTGCACGAGAAATTGGCCTTTCCACACCTATTCATACATACACATGAAAACAAACATACAAACTTCTTTTCTTTTTCCTTTCTGACACTCGAATACAATGTACAAGTGCACCTCTTTTATTTTTGGTTCCTGTTGTGAAAAGAAGAGAAGAAGGAATGAGAACAAGAGGGCGTAGGTGACTATCTTTACAAGTTCTAAGACGTTTGGCGTGACGGATGGAAGGTCAATGAACCGTTGGTGTTACCTCGGAATTATTTACACGTTCATCCCGTCGTTATTCTTCGTCTCCTTTCCACTGTTGGTGGTGTGGTAAGTCACACTTGATCTTTCTTCTATTCCTTCTCTTATCTAAAAATATTTCATATAACGCACTGGTTCACTTCGATCATGTAGTCGCATCATTTCAATTCCTTTTGCGTTTCCTTTAATCCATAACATACGTATAATGACCACCCAATTCTTTGGGATGGCTAGTGCATAAAAACACGTACCTCGCGGGCACACTCACGTACCCTTTTATATAAACATCACACGTACAAGTTTCGTTCTAATATAAAAGCGCTCTCCTTTATTCATTGAACATAGATAAAAATTGCTACCTTAATGGTTGGCTAGGAAACGTGAACACAACTTGCTTTATTTTGCTCACACTCTTTTAAAAACATAATGAATCGTTATCACACGCACGGTAACTACAAACTTTAAAACTCACCAATATGAGTCATGCGTATAAAATGTTAACATCATGCTAACTTACTTTGATCTCGTAAAAACATAGGCATACACTAGTAAAGTGGAACTTTTGAAATAATAGTAAATTACATAGCCCTAAGATCATCAGAACCCTTTAGAAATCTCATTCCAAAAACGTTATATAGGACCAAGCATTTTTATACATTCAAAACGTGGGCTTTTAATGAGCCCATCAAATCAAATCAGATAAACCTTTCGATAAGCCCACTGGAACTATTTTTAAAAATCCATTCGTGAGCCCAAGTCAAAGCCCAATAAGTTTTTAAAGCCAACTAGCCATTTAAATGTTAACGGGCCTTAACGTTTTCTTTAATAAGCCCAATAAGCTAAAAATAAGGTATTTTCTGAAATAATCAAATAAAATAAGTTAAAATAAACTTACTAAAATTTTAGAAATTTTCAGAATATTTTTCCCGTCATTTTTATGCAAAAAGGACTAAAAATGTAACGCGATCTAACCGGAAGGACCAAAACTGCCAAACCGTGAAACCTATGGACTGAAGCTGTGAAAACAGCTTATAAAGGACTTAAATTGACATACCATTGAACTCCGAGCCTCACATGGACATATGAACTTTGGACTTAACCGAGGACTAACGACGTAACGCAACCACAGTTAGACTAGAAAGTATAAACTCTGAAAAGAACAAGGACTTATTTAATTTCACTTGACATTCTTAGTTTATTTTCATTTTACACCCTTCATTTCATATGCATTTTACATTTTTAGTTATGCATTATTTATAACTTCGCTATTAGAAATATTAGCAATTTCACTTGCATATTATTTCAGCATATGTCGGAAAAGTAATATTTTGAGTCATTTGAGATAAGAACCAAGATAATATTATAGATATATTGTATTGAGGCATTTTAGGCATATCACACACTCACATCACCGATCAAATCGTTATACGATTTATCCTTTCCACATTCATTATTAGTCGTAAGTTAGACTCTTAGACTTCGCTTATACTCAGGTCTCGTATTGAAGAAGTTTTCGTGATCGCTTACTTGATCTTATAATTTCGTTTTGCCGGATACGCTCCAGGTGAGTCGTGGCCCCTACTTTTCACACTTGTTTTTAATAATTCTTTTGGGGGAGATACATGCTTTAACTATTTTATATTACTTGAAAACTCTCATGATTTACTCAGAACTATCAACTATGCTTTATATGTTTGAATCATACTTGAAAGGAATACGTGTACGTTATATGTGCAAATTGTTTAATTAGCTTAAACACTGAACTTGAAACATAACATCTTCGGACTACTTGACGTAACATGATACTGAAACTCACTGTATGTATTCATATAACAAATGAATGAACTGTTAACTTTATTATGATATTCTACATTTTCTGGAGAGAATTGCCAAAAACCAGAATACGTATACTTGATGAACCCTGAGACCTATATTGCCTAAGTACCCCTTTATTGCCATAAAGTCCCTCGATCATGAGCCATTAATCACTGCGGTGAGCGCGAATATAGTGAACAGCTTCGAAACCTGTTGGAGGCTGACGACCTACCCCACTAATACTTTGACGGAATGCCTTATGGTTAGTCGTATTAGTCGTGGTGCACTATATTTGAGAAAAATAGGAATTGGCAAATCCCCTATTCACATGAGGGCCATAAATCCCCCATCAGGTATCCCTGGTGGGACCCCGCCGGTTTACGGAAATGGTTAACGTTTTGCGTGTCATGAGACTTAGGGCAATATAACTTTATGAATATATGAATGTTTCATATATATAGGATACAGCTGTATCTAGAAGACCATCACTTTTCACTGATAGATCTCAGACTTTAGACTATTATTAATTTACGTGATATGATTATGAATCTCGTACTTGAACTTTAATTGTTATCATATGTGATTTAACTGAGAATTCTACTCAAGACAATTCAAAATGCTTAGTATATCGTTACATTTAAAAGCTGACTCAACAGTCTATATCGAGCGTATAACAACGTAGCTCATCTGCATTTATACCTAAACTTATGATTTTGGTGATCATACATGGTTTACTTGTGAATTTTATACAACTCAACTTATTAATTATTTCATGAAGGATTACTATTTATTTCGACAATCACTATACATCTTTCGAAGAAAGTTATTTTCTATAAACTCCGCGAACTCACCAACCATTGTGTTGACGTTTTAAGCATGTTTATCTCAGGCAATTAATGGAGCAGGACAAGACACGGAGCGGGCATCTTTTACTCTGATAACTTAAATGGTGTAAAATCAAATATGTCATTCTCTCCAAATTATCACATCTTTTTATGGGATTTTCAAACCAAATAATTTACCTTTGTATCAAAATACTATATTTGAATGACATATAATTTTCAAAACGCCCTTCTCGGGCCGTTTTCTGAGATTAAACTTCGATCCTCACCGTAACACCCAAATTACTTTTCCGCTGCCACAAAACCAAATTTGGGGGTGTTACAAGAAATTCATTGAAAACGTATGACATAACTATTTAACTAAATATATCAAGCCGGCGTTTATGGTTTACAATCACGTAAATAAGGTTTTACTTAGCAGTTGTTTACATTAATTCAATAAAAAAGCCTTGTAATATAAAAGTAATCCGGAATTCTTATATAATTATTTGAATATATTTAAGATATACATGTATATCATACATGATTCAGTTCAGGTAACCGCGGGTATGTAAAAATAGAAACCGCAATTGAATGGTGATAAGTCGGTTCTTCAGGTTTCGGGTTTCTCGTTTCGGGTTTATTCAGTTATCGTTCTTTTGGGGTTTCCGATTTATTCAGGAGAAAAAGGGTTTATAACATCTAGTACGCGCTCATATCGATCATTATCAACATAAAGAAGATACAGTACATTTGTAAAAGATAAATCCTAGTCTTTCCTTTAGCAATGATATTAACCAAAGATTTTATCAGTAGATTCCTTTAATTGTCACCATTAAGATATTGTGTACGTTTTATTATAAAAATCTGGATGTGGAGGGATTTTCGCCAAGAATGAGCCCATTAGGCTTCTACACTCCGTCTTCGCCGGCCTTGCTTGTAACCTTCCTCTCACGATGAACCAACACCGGTTTACTTCTTCGTCATATCCACTTGACATGCCTAAAATGGGGGAAAATTATGTTTGGAAACACTCTGATACATATTCTTCAGCCAAAGATCGGTTCTCTTTGTATTTATTTCGTCAATTATTCCCGGCAATCGTACTGATAGCTCTTCTTAAAAAGTTTATTAAAACAATATCTATTAAAATAAAGTAAAGCCCCCATCCACAAGTATATATTTTCTTTTGTTCAATAAAATGCCGTTGGAAAATTTGGTCAAATGTTTTGAATGACAAATGATAGTTTCATCATGTATACTACTGTGAATTGAAATCAAAATTAATTTGTAGTTTATTTTGATTCATGAGACATTAGTGAAATTAATTGTGTGAATTAATTGTGACCGGTTTTCTCATATTCCTATTCATTATAAGTTGAGAGCTCTCCTCTCATTTCTAAACACCAAGAAAATACACAACTCATCACTCATCTCCATTTGTGTTACCATTCATATTTCGTGTGTATCCATTTTGTAATAGAGGGAAGGCACGGTTTTGGTTCGCCTTGATAACCCGTTTGTGCTAACGGAGTTATCGGTTGTTGTTGTATCCTGGGAGATAAACGTTCACGATTCTCAAGCACCAGGGAGAGGACGAATCTGTCTTAAGGAAACTGTGAGCATCACATGCCTCAACATTTTTTCTTATTTGTGTTCTTTGATTATATACACGCAAAAGGTTTACGGTATCGTTTCTCTACACTTTTATGTTTCTATGTTACGGTTTATTTGTCTCTAGTAGCAATATACACACATATATACAACAATCTTAAGACAGATTAGTATTTATAAGAGACATACGTGTTACATAAAATGAAAAGAAAACGAAACGTGGCAACAAATGATTAATTTACTATAGTTGATAGGAAGTTATGCGAAAGTAAAGAAATATGAAATATGAGTTGCATATTTAATTTCTAGCTAAGTATCATACCCTATTTACAATTGGTTACAAGGAAAAAGAATGTGGATACATATTATTTAAAGTGTTAATTTTCATGTATCGCATGCTTAATTCATATTTATTTGTTTGAAAGTAAATGAAACTTGTTGAGTACCTTTTAACTGTTAATCATCTTACTGCTGAAATATTTTGAAGTTGAGCCATTGATCATTTCATGAAAAAGAAATATTGAAACTTACTTTTGAAATAGTGTTTTGTAAAACTAATAATCATGGAAAAAAAAAAGAAAAAAAAGGCTACTTGTGTGTTGACGAAAACCAAACGTTTTTGTTCATAGCTTGCTAATTTTATGAGATTTAATGGTGTTGATGATTATCAATAAATGACATATATGATTTATTGAGGCATTGTAGCCTTGTAGGTTTATACCCCATCAATTTAGAAGAGTCACCCCACTATAGATCAATCATTACAAAATAATCATTATCATTTATTTTATTTATATCATAACTCAATCATTAAACAAGTGCTATCATATTTAATTTTTTTTTTGTTTTATTATTATTTTTTTTGTTTTGTTGACAATTAAACAATTATATAATAATAAACTAATCATACTTTTTTTTCTTTTTTTTTTCTTTTACAATTAATCACACAAATATACAAATAAAAAGTAAACAAAGAATATATATTTTATTTTTTAACTCTTTTATTTTTAATTGATAAAAGCGACAAAAATTTATTGTGTTGTAAACAATTAAAAAAAGAAAAAACATATAATGAAGGGATAAACAAATGGTGTTTGGATTGTTGCTTCGAGACTCTTTGACGAACAAGATGTTTGGATTCGAACTGTTGGTTTATGTATTGCAGCTATTGCTATGAGCTGGGCTATACTAAATGGTGTTTAGAATGTTTCTTCGGGATTTTTTTGACGAGTTGCACCATGTATACAAAATTCAGAATGTTTGGATTTTTCGAGTTGCACATTGTATACAAAATTCATTAGAGGTGTAAAATAGTTACACAATCTGTGTTGTGTAGTTAAAGAACGTATTACCTTTGTTTTGTTGTTTGTTGATTTGATGACTCAAAGTAAAAATCTAATTATGCAAGTTATTTATAAGATATAAATTTTTATTAATTAGCAGTTAGTTAGGAGTTAATGCAATTGATTCAATAACTTTGTTTATCACCAAGTAAAAAGTCTTGTTGACCGGTGTATAACTTTTTTTTTAGAGTTAATTACATTTTTGGTCCTTGTGGTTTACCGGGTATTACATTTTCAGTCCAATTTTTTGAAAAATCTCGGATCCACTACAAAACCCGGCGACCCGTAACAAGTTCAGTCCAATTTTTCGTTGACTGTTAGTTTGACCAGTTAAACCATGTGAAATGACTAAGATACCCTCATCTTAATACTAGAAATGACTAAACTAACCTCCTTTCATTATTTCTTTTATTATTATATATAAAATCTGCTACAACAATCCAACTTCAAAACTTATATATAAAATCTATCAACAAATTCACATATAAATAAATAAAACAAGTGTTAGAAAAATTATATATAAAATCTGCTACAACAATCCAACTTCAAAACTTGTTTCAATGACACCATAATCCACCATCTCACCATTATCCAAACTTTCAAAGATAAAATCACTACCCGGGTCATGTATGAGTCAAGACTCCTCTTGCTTCAACCTCACCTAACTCCCAATGTTCTGCTGTTAACAGCTCCTAGAAAATCAAGCAATATGTAAACACAACCATCACTACAAACATCTTCTGGGCAGTCCTCATATCACCACAAAACCCGATCCACAACCATCACCAAATATGTAAACACAACCATCACCAAATCGGTAAACACAACCATCACCAAATCCTTACCACAATCATCACCAAATCCTTACCACAACCATCACCAAATCCTCACCACCGCCATCCCAACACGAAACCACCACAACCATCAGCAAATCACCCTTTCTTGTGCTTCTTTCTTTTCGAAAACAATTGACACAAGATTCGAAGAAAACCCAAACCCAAATCTTAGATCTAGTCATCACCGGTTCACGTAGGTCGTGAACCGGTGGTGTTACCACCGTTTTTATCTCGGATCTATAGTTTACCGTTCGAATGAAACAAAAAGGAGTGTTGGTAAGGGGTGGTGGCACGTGAGAGGTGGTAACGAGGGCGCGTGCACCTCCTATACCATTTCTCAATGGAGAAATAAAGGTGGTTGTGGTGAATCGCGGCGGTGAACGGGTGGAGGTGGTGGCTGAGGTGTGGTGGTGCGGTGGCTAACAAGAGGGAAAGAGAGGGTGTTAGGTTTAGGGTTTGTAGAGAGAATTAAAAAGTGTGTGTGTGTGTGTGTGTTTTTAATGTTTGTGTTGACTGTTGAAGGAGGGAGTATATGTATATGTTATATGTATGTGAAATGACGAATGCACCCCCTTAATTTAACGATCAATATCAGTCAACTTAACGGTGTTAATAAATTTGGACTAAACATGTTACGGGTCGCCGGGTTTTGTAGTGGATCCGAGATTTTTCAAAAAATTGGACCGAAAATGAAATACCCGGTAAACCACAAGGACCAAAAATGTAATTAACTCTTTTTTTTTTTTATGCAAATCATTATTTTCAAGTTTTAAGTTGTTGACTAAACTAATACTTTATAGGGATAAGTTTAGTGGGGTGGAAACCACATGACCGATTGTTGATTAAGAAGATATATGAACCTTTTTTTTTTTTTTTTTTTTTTTTTTTTTTTTTTTTTTCCTTTGACTATTGTAAGTTATGTGAAAGAACAAGATATATTGTGGGGACCTAGAAATCATTTAGAGTATCTTCCCTAGCAATTCTGTATCTTAATTGTTTGGTTTTAAACATAACTTAATCATGAAAAGAAAATTTATAAGGCAAATATTGTTCTCAAACAACCTTAATGGTAATTTAATCGACTAATAATTGGCTCACACAAAGGTTTATGTTTGAGTACAGATGTAGTTTGGGGTTTAGTATGCAAGTATTTTTGTGATTATATCTCAAAATGTATTGTTGTTGATATACATAGTCTACTAGCTTCAAGACCCGCCCGATGGGCGGGCTAGCTTCATGTGATATCTTGTTTATTAGTTATAATTGATTAGCAAAAGTAGTTAATATGATGAGCATTCTAATAATAGACAGTACGTAATGTTCATATTTACAAATATTTAATTTGTGATAAAAAGATAAATCCAAATGAAAGCACTCTATTGCAAGTTTATACTGTCAAATAAACATAAAAAATGAAGGCATATAAAAATAAGACAACTAACAAAAACATTGAAAACATTGATTCATTCGACATGAAGAAAGGTAACCACGATCAAACGGCATGACTTCGACAACAATGAAACTTTTTTGAACGACAATGTACTCAAGACTTTATCAATCATACATCTCACTCAATCATACATCTCACTTGAGGATTATTTTCTACAACTCACTTACATTACGCATTTCCATCTACTATCAAACCACTTACCTGACTTCTAAATGATCATAGCTATAACCATTTTTCACAGTTTCGCTATAAAGTATACACAAATAATCACTAAAAAACAAAAGACATAGCTTTATCTCTTAACTTTAACTTATGCAAATTAAACATGAAAGTCAAACTTTGACAAAACAATACATGAAAGTGTTACACCCATCTCCAAGATTCCTCTTACAAGTATGTCAAAAACTAAGAAAGCTCTGCCAAGGCGATTTCGGGCTCGGGTCACGACCAGACTGAACATCACAACAACTCTCCACAACAAAACGCGTAGCTTTATCTTTTCACTTCAACTTAGCATATAACTTGTCACTATTGTCTTTCTCTATTGAATATTGATAAGGAAGACTAAGATATTGATCCCGGTACTTCACTACAATGCGTCCTCATTTTCGCCATATACCTATCTTTAGCTCTATATATGTCAATCCTATGCCTCTCGACCAAACTAATGTCTTCTTTGATATAGTGGACATCAGTTTGCACCTAAAAAAATAACTTTGGTCATTATTATGATCGGATGTTTCACAAGGTCCACGTTTACAGGGTATGTGTAACTTTGTAAGCTAAAACATAGATTAAAAGGTAATCCTTTAAATGTGTGCATGCTTAAATTAGGGAGACAAACCTCATTAAGTTAGTTATTTTCTTTATCCTAACACAATGCAAGGAATCAAGAAGATTTTGCATATTCTCTCGGCGTCTTCCTGCCTGACCATGATGTACCCTCCGAACGGGTCGAAGGACTCCCCTTCGAGCCTGTAGAAAGCCCTCCCTTCGGAGGCCCAGGTTAATCTCCTAACACGTTTCATTGGCGTAAAAACCATTCGCCTGCGAACTGGTTACCATGTGGGAATCCGCCAATCGAAGCCTTAAGCCCTTCGGGGTATCTCCTACGAAGGAACTAGCACGAAGGACAATCCTGACCTGGTCAAACCCACGTCTCCTCTTCCCTTGGCTTTCCCTCCAAAACAAAGATCGTGGGCTACAAAGCCCTAGCGGTTACCATAAATCATGGGACGCCCCCATGATCTCCGAAACATGTGCAAACCGCCCACTAAGGCCTATTTCTCCTCTATAAATAGCTTAGTCGGGCATGAACAATGTAAGTTAACTTCACTCTCTCAATTTACGATCTACATTACCATTACACATACTTACTCGTACGCCGGAGGTGGTTCGCAGGGCCCAACCCCTGCGCAATCACTTAACGTAGTGTCTTCGTATTTCTTATTTCAGGTTAAGAACAAGCTTGGCGCAATCTCAACATTCCATTATTCCTTTGATCACCATAGAAGGCTTGGTTGTGCAATTATTTGTTCAATCAGTGGCGCCATCCGTGGGACCGCTACAATTGGTCTCGTTATTTCCAAGCTTATAACCAACCAACTACTTTCACTATTATTCCGGCATGGATCAAGGGAGAGAAGATACTCCCCCACCGGGTTTCTCTACCTTAGCACCAATACCAATCAACGACTCTAACAACCTTCCCCCAATAACCGCTTCCACGTTCACAACACGTTCTCACCCAGAAACAACACCCAACCATCATGCTTCGACATCAGCCAATCCGGAGCCCATTATTAGCCCAGCCTTTGTCGAAGCTAACCACGAAGTGTTGGAATCCCTCCTAAGGGCTCGTAAGAGGCAAGTCAGGAGTGCTGAGATGCGAAGGGAGTTGGAATACTCAAGTGATGAGTATGATGAAGAAATAGAGATGGAACCTAGGCCTCCGACCCAAGGAGCAACTCTATCGGCCTTAAGGATCGGGTCTCCAGTCAGTCGAAGGCTAGGCAGAAGGTCCGTTGGTTTCGAAGGAGTTCCCGAGAGGGCTCCAACAAGGAGAGAAGGGGCGGTTACCGAAGGCTCTAACGGTAGGAGCCAACGAAGGGAAGAAGTGGGGGTGACTTTGCCTCTATTGCTAGCAGCTCATCTTGGAAGGACTGAAGCTGGGGTTCCGCTACAGCCTTCTCACGCATCAGGCGTAGAAGGCAATCCGCCTACAATTAATATGGGAGGAAATCTTCCTCCCAATGGTATGTACCCCTCGTTCCAAACTCAGTCTTATCCTCAAAATTTATATCCTCCAGTAAATGGACAACCTAATAACCCAAGCCTCCCTCAAACTTATGGGAGCATACCCTTCGGGCATCCTATGGCGTACCCTCTGTATGCCATGGGAAACGGTTATCCGTTTGCCATGAATACACCTTATCAGTCTTACCCAAGTCAAACTCCTATGGGAATGCCCCAAAGCAACAATCCCTATAATCTTATTCCCATGTATGCACCACCTTACAATTGTCTATACTCAGACCCTATGGGTTCAGCTACACCCTTCGTTAGGTGGATAAAAGATTACCCATTGCCTGATGGGTTGAAAATGCCTTCGCACATTGGGACTTATGATGGGAAGGGGGATCCGGACAATTTCTTACACTTGTTTGAAGGGGCTATCAAAATGCAAAAATGGGTTATGCCGGTGGCCTGTCATATGTTTACATACACCCTACGGGATTCTGCTCGTATTTGGTGGAATGGGCAAAAGCCCGGTAGCATCGTCAATCTTGATGATCTTAAGGCTAAGTTCCGGTCACACTTCAGTCAGCAAAAGAAGTTCACAAGGACTCATTTAACGGTGCACAACATCAAACAAAAGGAAAACGAAAGCACAAGGGCCTTCGTTACTAGGTACACCGATGATACTTTGCAGATTTTGGGTCTTCATGAAGATCAGCGTATTTCGGGTTTCGTACATGGTCTTCGAAATCGGAGTTTGGTGGAATTCTTTTCCACCGACCTTCCGACAACTTACAAAGGGTTAATGGAAAAGACGTATACTTGGATCGAAGCGAAAGAGGTATCTACTAATGGAGCTCCGATAGACAGAGACAGCAACAGCAAGTTTTCGAAGCATTCTTCGTGGGAAGGGTCAAAGAACAAGAACAGAGACAGGTTTTCTCCGTACAACAAAGGTCCCAACCACGGTTTGTTAAGCAGTCTAACCAAGTCTCCAAAGGAAATACTTGCTACGGAGAGGGCTGCTAAAGCCTTCAAAGCACCCCCTCGTATGAAAAGTAAGGGCAAAAGCAGGGATACCAGCAAGTATTGTCATTTTCACGAAGATTATGGTCACGATACGAACAGTTGTAGAGAGTTAAAGAAACAGATAGAAGAAGCTGTGAAGTCCGGGCAATTGGCACACTTGGTGAAGGGCATAAAGAAGGAAAGGAAAAGATGACCGACACCCAATTGGCTAAAGATACTACTCCTCTCGAAGCCCCAATACTCATGGTTCGTTGGGGCGAAGCCAGCTTGAAAAGAAAGGTAACGGAGCAGGAGGGTAATGCAATAGGGGAAGTAACTTTTCCTCCTCTCACAGGCCAAGTCCCTTCAAATGATCCAGTAGTCATCAAAGTCCTCATTTCCAACAGAGAAGTGAATAGAGCCTATATGGAATGTGGAAGCTCCTGCGAAATCATTTATGAGCATTGCTTTCTCAAGCTCAAGCCTTCGATCAGGTCGCAGCGGGTTGATTCGAAGATACCTTTGGTGGGATTTTCTGGTGAGCATTCGTGGCCTCTAGGAGAAGTTCCGTTGGAAATAACAATTGGAGAAGGCAAGCTCGCAAGGACAGAAACCCTCATGTTTGCTATTGTAAGGTCCAACTCTCCTTACAACTTGCTGATAGGAAGGACCGCCATGCAAAAGATGGGTATCGTAGTTTCCACTATACATACAGCGGTAAAGTTCCATACACCTTATGGGATAGGAACCGTGTTCTCCAGTTACAGTCAAGGGCAAGTGGGAGACAGTGGCAAAAAGATTAGGGAAAGTCCGGAGGAGCCTCCGAAGGCTATCCTTAGTTGTACGGATGCCGAAGAACGTATTGTGATAAATGAGCTCTATCCAGAGCAAACGGTGGTAATCGGAAAGCAACTCCCTGCTAACTTCAAAGCAGACCTGGAGAAGCTACTCAAAGCCAACAAAGATGTGTTCGCATGGACATATTCAGACATGACAGGAGTTCCCAGGACTCTTATGATCGATGGCAAGCCCTTTGGCACATAACATAAGCTTAACGAGTTCAAACACATTGAACCAATTAAGCAGAAGCGACGAAGCCTGGCACCAGAAAGAAATGCAGCTGCTTGCAAAGAGGTGGATGAACTTGTGCGAGCAGAAATTCTCAGGGAAGTAAAATACCAAACTTGGGTTGCCAACCCAGTCATGGTAAAGAAAAGTGATGGAGGGTGGCGTATGTGCGTTGACTTCACTGACATCAATAAAGCTTGCCCGAAGGACTGCTACCCTCTACCAGAAATCGATTGGAAGGTCGAATCTCTCTCAGGGTTCCTGATGAACTCAAATAAGTACATTTTATTACTATCATTTATCCTATTAATTTGACTTGTTTTATTATATTATGTATGAGGATTGATACTTAATTGTTTACTTTTGTAACTCTCAGTTGAAAACAAGCATTTGGTGAAACTTGGCGATTTTGGACTAATTATGGAGCAAAACGTGCATAAAGTGAAGAGTCTACTGAAATGGACAAGATCAAGTCAATTCTGCTCAAGATGCGCCGCATCTCAGTCACGACATGCGCCGCATCACTATCAAGATATCACCAGATACGATCCAAGATACAAGAGGACATGCGCCGCATCTACTCATGGAGTTACGCCGCATCTTCTGGCGGTGTACGAATATTCTTGAATATTATAATCTTGGACCCCACGCGAAGTTAAGTCAATGCGCCGCATCTACTTACTAGATGCGCCGCATCTTCCCTCAGACAGAAACTATAAATACCCCAAGACCAGACGAATTTCGAGAGGATCATATAATACTGAGGACCGAACAGGAGAAACCAAGGACGAATTCAGTCAAGGAGGCAGCACAAGACACACCCAAATCAAAGATACAAGAGCTGTAAGAAGGTGCTGTATGTGTTTAATTCATTAAGTAGTTTTGTTTTATTGTGTTAGCAAACTTTAATTCATCAGGATTGGTGGCTTGTGTAATGTGACAACGAAAGATTGCACTCCCTTTAATACTTGCTTTCCCATCAATTAAAGTTTATATGTTGATGTCTTTGGTTACTACTTATTAGTGCATTGATAACCTCTGTGTTTATTAGTGGCTTGCGGGCATTTGACTGCGGGAAATAATGTGGCTCCCACGGTTATTACTAAATTGATCACTTAGGAATAACTTTTAGACATAAGTAATCATTAAGGGTTTACTCGCCGATAAGAATAGGACCAACGAGAAAGGGTTAACTACATACACTTCATATAAAGCTATCAATAAAACAAGTGACAATCTACTTAATCATAAGGACAGCCCTCTTATTGTCTCGAGTATTTATCTGTGTACGTGTGTGCTACTTGCTGATTCGTGCCTGTTGGTTTATTTTATTATTTAATTGCAAACAAATCGTGCCAGTCTCTCAGGCTGAAACCCCCTTGCGTTAGGATATTAAAATACTGATTAGAATAACGAGATAATACGTTCCACTCTTAGTGATCGACACTCTACTTACCATTATATTCATACTGACCGGGTACACTGCTCGTTAAGTGTGTGTGTTATTGATAAGTCGGCTAAATATAAATTTAAAACTTGAGTAGGCATTAAAACTGCTAAACCGCAACGACACATCACGCGCATCAAGTTTTTGGCGCCGTTGCCGGGGAGTGAATTGTTATTATCTGTTAATTTGATTAGTATTTTAATTAGGTTTTTCTTTTTATTAGATTAATTGCATCATTGTATTATTTTGCATATTTGTTGTATTGTGTGTTAATTGTTTTCTTTTATTTTTGTGTGTTTATTTTTGTTTGTGTGTTTAATTTTTGTTTTTATTTTTCGTATTTTTTCTGTTCTGCTATCGTTGTACTGTGCTAAATCAAACGATACGGCGCATCTGATCTCTCAGATACGGCGTATTGCGTTTAATTTTTATTAAATACAACGCGTTTAATTAATTCGATACGACGCATCTTTTCCCCAAGATACGGCGTATATGTTTTTGATAAATTTTTTTTAAAAACGTTAACGCCATACGACGCATCTGCTTTCGCAGATACGGCGTATCTATTATTTTAATTAAAAACAGTTTGCGAATTATTAAACAGATACGACGCATCGATCTATATCGATACGGCGCATCTTTCTGAATCAAAAATCGATATTTATTTTTAAACGTAAGAAAATACGGCGCATTAACTTTCGTTAATACGACGCATTTAATTTTAATTAGATAAGTTGATTTTTGATTAATTAATTCGATACGGCGCATTCATAAATTCTAAGCGGCGTATCTATTTTCTGAATAAAGTCTGATTAAATTTTAACAATTATAAGATACGGCGTATCCAACTCTTTGGATACGGCGCATCGTCTGCAGATATCAGTAACTTTAATTTTTCGTATTCCGTTTTCGTTATTAATTATCTGATATATTACTTTCTCGAGCATACCCTACTGATATTTTTGTGTTGATTTCAGGAAGTGCATGACCAGGAGTTCTACGAAGAACTTGATTCAACCTTTCGAAGATCCTGAACTAGCCCTACATTCGCTTAAAAGGCTTTTCAACACAAGAAGCTTTGATCTTTCAAGTTCACTCGAGCTTGATTACTTTTCTGAAGAAAAAGAGGAAGTTGAAACAGAAACAATGGGCGAAAACACTACTATGGAGGAATACATGAACAGTACCCGTGCTGATTACACTTCAGGAGTTGCTAGACCTAAGTTTGATGATAAGTCAAAATTTGAATTGAAGGGTCAGTTTCTCAAGGAATTAAGAGAGAATGCTTTCAGTGGGACGGAACATGAGGATGCTAATGAGCATGTTGAAAAGGTCCTGGAGATTGCAGATTTGTTTACTTCAGAAGGAGTGACTGCCGATCAACTCATGCTAAGAATCTTTCCAATCTCGCTAAAAGGAGCTGCTAACAAGTGGCTAAGGAATGAACTTGCTAGTTCAATCACTACATGGGGAGATTTGAAGAGCAAATTCCTGAAGAGATATTGTCCACCTGCTAAGACTGCTAAAAAGATGGAGGCTATCAATAGTTTCAAGCAAGAGCCTGATGAAACCCTTTATCAAGCTTGGGAACGATTTAAAGATTTATTGATAAAATGTCCTCAACACTATCTAACCCCTATGCAGGAGATAATATTGTTTTATCAAGGATTGGACGTGCCTACAAGACAGATTTTGGATGCTAAGGGAGCTGTACCTCAAATGAGTGCAACTAATGCTAGGAAAGCAATCCAAGAAGCTGCCGATCATTCTCAAAAATGGCACGATGGGACCTCTACTAGATCTAAGAGCAGCACTAATTTTGACGGGATTGCTGCTATTCAAGCTCAATTGGATAAAATTAGTAGAGAGATGAAGAAGCGTGATGAAAGAGCGTATGCTGCCCAAGTTGGATGTGAAAAGTGCGAAGGACCTCACTACACTAAAGATTGCCCGAATAAGAATGAAAGTGAGACGTTTGAAGAAGCTTATTACACCCAATTTGGACAACCATTCCGACCTTCAGGAAGATTTAGGGAAGCTACACCGGGATTATACCAAAGGAACAACTTCAATCCCGCTTATCAAGAAAGGAGGCAGACTTTAGATGATACTTTAAAGCAAATTATGGCCGATGCTGCTAAAAGACATGAAGAAAATACTGCTATGATCAAAGAAATTCGAGCTTCAACGGACACTACTACAAGAAATCAAGGAGCTTCGATCAAAGCATTGGAACAACAAATTGGGAAAATGAGCAAAGTTCTTCAAGAAAGGGGATATGGAAGTTTACCGAGCTCAACTGAAACCAACCCAAGAGATCATGTCAAGGCCATAAGCACCACTGAAGAAGTCACTCCTAATATACCTAGAAGATCGATGAATGGTAATGATGGTGCAAGACCCGAATTTTTCTTTAATTCTTCAATCAGCTTAAGGAGACTACTAAAAGAGAAGACAAAGATTGAAGAGGAGATCAAGGCAACAATGAAAGAAGAGAGCCCTGCGACCGACTCAAATGCCTTGCCTCATAAAGAAAGAGACCCAGGAAGTTTTACTCTACCTTGTTCTATTAATAATATATCTTTCAATAATGTGTTAGCTGACTTAGGAGCTAGTGTTAGTGTTATGCCTCTTAAGACATTCGCTACCCTAGGACTAGGAAAATTAGCGCCAACTAAGTTACTTATTGAATTGGCTGATAAAACGGTAAAACGACCTGAAGGGATTGCTAATAATGTGCTAGTTAAGATTGAGCAGTTTATTTTTCCCGTAGACTTTGTTATACTAGACATGCCCGAGGATGTTAAGATTCCTTTAATCCTCGGAAGACCTTTCTTGTCTACTGCCCATGCTAAGATTGATGTGTTTAAGAGAAAAATTTCATTAAGGGTAGGGAATAATAAACTAGTCTATAAGTGCCAAGATCCGGTTAAAAGCATAATTAGAGGTGTTTATGTGCTAGGATTAAGAGAGCGTATGGACCTCGATCTTGAAGCTAGACTTATGGGAGAAACATTGATTCAAAGCAACTCAACTAATCCTAATCATGAGAACTTTGAGGAATTCATTGACCTTAATGTACCTACCGAACTTAGACGCAATGTTGTTAATGATTCTGATGATGAGTGGTATGATTGTGTAGTAATTAATAAACGTAGGAGAGTAGTTGAGAAAACGAATTTGAATAATGATGTGTTTATTGAACTACCACCCCACCTTGCTTATTTGTGCCTATATGATAATAAGAATTTCCCGTCTATCATTTTGTCATCTCTGCCCGAAAGGGACAGGACTTTGTTTATACAGAGATTAAAGAAGAACGGCGTGGAAATTAAGGACGAGCAAGGAGTGTTCAATATTACTGAATTGGCGATGAAGGAGCGCGATGTTTCCGACTCCTTCAATGATCGATATTAAAGAGCTGAACGTGAGTCTAACTTGAAGACTCTGGAATAAAGACAAGTGCTTACCGGGAGACAACCCGGAGAATTTTTATTATTCTGTTTTTTGTGTCGAGTCAGTCAGGCCCGCATGAGGATACGGCGCATCTCCATCCTGAGATGCGACGCATCTCCTGCAATGGTCATATCTTATTTTATTTTCTGCATTTTTTATTTCCGACTTTAAAACTATTTATCAGTTTATTTTTAATGCGGCGCATCCCTGGTTAAGGATGCGGCGCATCATTATTCTGATCCGTATTTATTCCAGGCTCGATACGGCGTATCTTCTTCAATAAGATACGGCGCATCGACTGAGCTGATGATTTTCAGTTTTAATTTTTAAGTTTTATTTTTCCTAACTACTAATGTATTATGCAAGTTTGAACCTTTCTTATCTTAGGTGTGTTTTAAAGTGTTGGTGGTATTATAGTTTCCTGGATTTCCTGTGGATACATCAAGTATGAAGCTTTAACGTTCTAATCCACAAGAAAGATGATTTTTGCTCTTATACTAATGGAGGATCATACCGAGCAAATCTCAGGGGAGTTTTCCTGTTCTAATTCTTTTAATTTCCAGTTTTTAACCTTTTATACAAACAACGAGGACGTTGTTTAACTTAAGTGGGGGGATTGGAGAATTAGAACACTTAACAATTACTTGTCCTAAACTTTTTCAAAAATTATGCTTAAAATGTGCTTAATACATCGAAACTTAAATTTTTTTAGCATGTTTTTGTTTAAGATCTAAGTTGCATAGCTGCACACATGACGTTATTTTCAAAAATTGTGATTTTTCAAAATTCACAAATCTATGAGTGTGCCGGTGACTTGTAAACTTTAGAACTTGGCTTGTATACTATTCGAGACCACCATAATAAGTATTATTTATATAATTGGAATGACTTGTCTAAATTGGTAAAATTCTAGGATTACACCCAAAAAGCCTATATATGTTATGTGTTATTAACTAACTACACTGGTTAGTTAACCCCCGTATAAACCCTTTGTTACTCTCATTTTTAGAGTAAGATACCCCTAGAAAAACACTCAGAGCCATTCCTTTCGTTTCTTACACCTATGTTTAAAATGTTTCGTTACACCTTACACCTTAGCCTACCCTGTAGATTAGAATCCGTGGTTGGTTAATTGCTATAGGCAAAGTGTGTTTCCTTACATTACCTGTGTTCGCGTGCGTAATTCATTATCTTTGATTAGGTCGGGAAATTGCATAATGCAATTGGAGTGAAAGTAAATATTGTATATCTTTGAGTTTATTTTTCGTGTGTTTACTACTTTCACTATTACCGTTATTTCTGAAGTATGAAAAAGTATGGAAAAATTATCCAGAATTATCATTATAGTGATGTGGTGAAATTTTACACATCTATGTTTATGTTTGAAAAAAAAAAAAAAAAAAAAAAAAAAAAAAGAAAAAAAAAAGAAAGAAAAGTTGGAAGTTAGTTTTAACCAACTTATGTAAAGTTATGTAAGTGGTCGATATCACCACTATTTGTTGTACTATATCTATGGATTGAATGGGAATTGGCAGTTATGGGAACGCCAATTAAGGTTTATTCTTTGATTAAGATCTTGTTAAGTATAATTCGTGTCTACCTAAAGCGTGTGTTTCAAGTGTTAAAGCGTGAGTTATTCGATGATATGAGTCTTATTCATGGGATGGTTGGGATAGTGATTAACCACACTTAGGATTTTAATTTATTTGTTTTGTTTATTTTTATTTTTACACCAATTTATATCCCAAATGTTACCATACCCTTCATTATTCTTTACCCAACCGAACCTTTGATTTATTGAGATTAGGGATTTGAGCAATCTTAAGTATCGTAGTCGTGGATTCGGCTATGTATTTATGATTTTGTCGCCCTTTTTGATATATTATTATTGGTGAAGTTTGGACCTATCTTTAGCCTATTCGAGTTAAGGATTTGAGCAATTGCAAGTATCGTGTTCGTGGATTCGATCATGTATTTGTGATTTTCTCGCCTTTTCTGGAATTTGAGATCGATAGTAAATAAGAATAATTAACCCTTAAGCCTAAAAACCCTTTTTACCGCTTCAGACTTGTTATTCCTTAGCTTTAGTGGAGGAGATGTGTAT
This sequence comes from Artemisia tridentata subsp. tridentata, assembly GCA_021014915.2. NCBI lineage: Eukaryota > Viridiplantae > Streptophyta > Magnoliopsida > Asterales > Asteraceae > Artemisia > Artemisia tridentata. The sequence goes on along the minus strand of CP139504.1, from coordinate 330,755,609 downwards.
ACTTGCCAAGCTTATGATAGAATATTTGTCACGACTGGACAGTTAAACGATTAGATTTGCTTTTATCGACTTATTTTATTTTACTTCTAATTCGTTAAGTGTTTAGTTGTGTGATTATGAAATAAACGAATACATGCTTAAATATAAAAATAAATCCTAACATCTTTTAGGATACATTTTCATAAAAGAAATTCTAAGGTTTACTTGGGGACAAGTAAAGTTCAAGTGGGGGATATTTGATGAACTCAAATAAGTACATTTTATTACTATCATTTATCCTATTAATTTGACTTGTTTTACTATATTATGTATGAGGATTGATACTTAATCGTTTACTTTTGTAATTCTCAGGTAAAAACAAGCATTTGGTGAAACTTGGCGATTTTGGACTAATTATGGAGCAAAACGTGCATAAATTGAAGAGTCTACTGAAATGGACAAGATCAAGTCAATTCTGCTCAAGATGCGCCGCATCTCAGTCACGACATGCGCCGCATCACTATCAAGATATCACCAGATACGATCCAAGATACAAGAGGACATGCGCCGCATCTACTCATGGAGTTACGCCGCATCTTCTGGCGGTGTACGAATATTCTTGAATATTATAATCTTGGACCCCACGCGAAGTTAAGTCAATGCGCCGCATCTACTTACTAGATGCGCCGCATCTTCCCTCAGACAGAAACTATAAATACCCCAAGACCAGACGAATTTCGAGAGGATCATATAATACTGAGGACCGAACAGGAGAAACCAAGGACGAATTCAGTCAAGGAGGCAGCACAAGACACACCCAAATCAAAGATACAAGAGCTGTAAGAAGGTGCTGTATGTGTTTAATTCATTAAGTAGTTTTGTTTTATTGTGTTAGCAAACTTTAATTCATCAGGATTGGTGGCTTGTGTAATGTGACAACGAAAGATTGCACTCCCTTTAATACTTGCTTTCCCATCAATTAAAGTTTATATGTTGATGTCTTTGGTTACTACTTATTAGTGCATTGATAACCTCTGTGTTTATTAGTGGCTTGCGGGCATTTGACTGCGGGAAATAATGTGGCTCCCACGGTTATTACTAAATTGATCACTTAGGAATAACTTTTAGACATAAGTAATCATTAAGGGTTTACTCGCCGATAAGAATAGGACCAACGAGAAAGGGTTAACTACATACACTTCATATAAAGCTATCAATAAAACAAGTGACAATCTACTTAATCATAAGGACAGCCCTCTTATTGTCTCGAGTATTTATCTGTGTACGTGTGTGCTACTTGCTGATTCGTGCCTGTTGGTTTATTTTATTATTTAATTGCAAACAAATCGTGCCAGTCTCTCAGGCTGAAACCCCCTTGCGTTAGGATATTAAAATACTGATTAGAATAACGAGATAATACGTTCCACTCTTAGTGATCGACACTCTACTTACCATTATATTCATACTGACCGGGTACACTGCTCGTTAAGTGTGTGTGTTATTGATAAGTCGGCTAAATATAAATTTAAAACTTGAGTAGGCATTAAAACTGCTAAACCGCAACGACACATCACGCGCATCAGTTCCGTCTGAAATGTTTTCTGGACGCCTACAAAGGGTACCACCAAATACAAATGGCGGAGGAAGATGAAGAAAAGACTGCTTTTTACACAGGAAAGGGTGTCTATTGCTACAAGAAAATGCCCTTCGGTCTGAAGAACGCAGGGGCAACTTACCAACGGTTAGTAGATAAAGCCTTCCCCAAGCAAATCGGGAGGAACTTGGAGGCCTACGTTGATGACATGGTAATTAAAAGCAGAACCGAAGAGGACCTCCTCTCCGACATCCAAGAGACTTTCGATCAATTACGGGCAATCAATATGAAGCTTAACCCCAAGAAGTGTTCCTTCGGCGTGGAGGAAGGACAATTCTTGGGGCACCTGATCACTAAACAAGGGATTAAAGCCAACCCCTCGAAGGTAGAAGCCGTCACTGACCTTCAGGCTCCGAAGTCACTAAAAGAAGTTCAAAGCCTCAATGGGAAACTTGCGGCACTTAGCAGGTTCCTGTCGAAAGGGGCAGATCGGTGTTTACCATTCTTCAAAACACTCAAGGGGTGTACAGATAAAAAGACTTTACAATGGAGTTGTGAGGCGGAAGCAGCCTTCGAAAAGCTAAAGGAATTTATGGAAATCTTACCAACACTTACGGCCCCAATCAAAGGCGAAGTATTGTTCATGTACATTGCGGCATCATTCGAAAGCATCAGTGCGGTGCTCCTAGCCGAAAGGGAGAAGAAACAAGTCCCTATATACTTCGTTAGCAGGGTCCTACAAGGAGCTGAATTAAACTATCCGGAGTTGGAAAAGCTAATCCTAGCCTTGGTTTATGCCGCAAGACGGCTTCAAAGATACTTTCAAGCTCATCCCATCACGGTATTGACTGACAAGCCTATTAGGCAAATACTGTCAAAGCCTGAGAAATCAGGAAGGGTAGCTAAATGGGCTATCGAATTGGGAGAACATGAGATAGAGTACAAGGGTCGAAACTCCATTAAAGGTCAGATACTTGCAGACTTTCTCGCTGAAACACCCTCCGGACCTAGCCAAGATAAAGAAATTCCTAAGGAGAAGCCCCAAGAGACGAAGGAGGGGTGGAAATTGTACACAGACGGAGCATCAAGTTCTGATGGTTCAGGAGCAGGTTTAATGCTAGTTAGTCCGGAAGGAACGGAATACACTTACGCATTACGTTTCGAGTTCGAAGCTACCAACAATGAAGCCGAGTATGAAGCTTTGTTGGCCGGCCTTCGACTTGCAAAGGACTTGGAGGTTCGTAATCTCTCCGTTTTTGTAGACTCGCAGTTAGTCGCTAACCAAATTAAAGGCTCCTACGAAGCAAGGCAACCCACCATCAAGCAATATTTGGAAAAAGCTAAAGAACTCCTTCAAGGCTTTGAAACATATGATATAGCACATGTTCGCAGAAATCAAAACAAGAAAGCAGATGCCTTAAGCAAATTGGCTTCAATGGCATTTGCTCATTTAATGAAGGAAGTTTTGGTTGAAGTATTGACTGATAGGTCAATTAAACGAGGCGAAGTTTCTAACATCATACTCGAGGAAGGCACCAATTGGATGACTCCGATTAGGGAGTATTTGATCAGTGGTATTCTGCCGGAGGATCCTAAGCTTGCTCGAAAGGTGAGGATCAAAGCTCCCAAATATAGGCTCATTGGGGATAACCTTTATAGGAGATCCTTCCTATCTCCATGGCTTCATTGTGTGGGACCAAAACAGGCTTCGAACATCATCTATGAGGTTCATGAAGGATCTTGCGGGTTGCATGCAGGCCCTCATTCCGTTGTTTCAAAAGTAATGAAGCTAGGGTATTATTGGCCATCTATTCATAGAGACGCAATAGAGATAATACAAAAATGCGAAGCTTGTCAGATCCACTCCAAAGTTCCAAGAATGCCTAAGCAAGACATGACATCTGTCACCTCAGCATGAACCTTCTGTTAATGGGGAATCGATATAGTCGGACCCCTACCAGTAGCTCCGGGAGGGGTAAAGTTCTTGGTCGTGGCCATAGACTACTTCACCAAGTGGGTCGAGGCCAAACCTTTAGCGTCGGTAATAGGAAGGCATATGGAGAAGTTTGTATGGGAACACATAATCTGCCGATTTGGTGTTCCGCACATTATCATCTCCGACAACGGGAAGCAATTCGTCGAAGGAGTATTCCCAAATTTTTGTGAAGGCCTAAAAATCAAGCAGTTGTTCACTTCCGTATACCATCCTCAAGGTAACGGACAAGTTGAAGTCACGAACAGAGACATCATCGATGGTATCGAAAAGAGACTCGGACGAAGTCATCATGGGTGGGTAGATGAGTTACCCCAAGTTCTGTGGGCACATAGGACACACCCCAAGTCGAGCCATGGGGAAACTCCTTTTAGCCTGGTCTATGGAACGGAAGCTGTCATACCCTCCGAAATCAGCATCGAAACAGAACGCATTGTGAACTTTGAAGAAAAAACAAATGACAAAAGGCTTCGTGAAAACCTCGATCTCCTGGAAGAAAGAAGAGAAATAGCTTCGATCAGAGAGGCTATCTATAAACAGAAGTTTGAAAAGTACTATAATAACCGAGTTCGACCCTCCACGTTCAAGCCAGGTGAATATGTCCTTCGTTTAAACAGCGCAAGCAAGGCTGAATACGAAGGAAAACTAGGGCCAACATGGGAAGGACCTTACGTTATATTGGAAGCCTACGACAATGGTGCTTATAAGCTCGCAACGCTTAAAGGGGAGGCCATGGAAAGGACTTGGAATGGTACCAATCTTCGTAAGTTTTACATATAAAACTTACTACATTTAAAACAATCAGTTTGTTTTTCAATTTCATGTAATGCATTCTTCTCATTTGGGAAAAAAACATTAATGGTAGGCGTCTTAGTGTTCATTTTTTAGAATGATGTAATCCTCCCTACCCAGTTAATGATATAAATCATTTCCCTCAAAATCTCTTGTTTCGTTATTTACAACAAAGATTTGCTCAGCCAAGTACTTTACAAGTTTCAATGTCGAAGGATGAAGCAAGACACATGTCTTGTATACAGATAACATCCAAAGCAATTCACATTAACTTTTCCTATATAGTCTTAGGGTATTCTAAGCCCTTCGTACCTTTAGGATAAAGACGGAGTGGGTCGCGACCCTCTGTCGCAGTCAAATTATACGATTGCGGAAAATCTTGGTTCAAAATACACACAATAAGGTTATAACCTTAGGTTGTATATGTACGTTTATAATAAGCGTACTAGAAGAAAAGCATGGCATTCATAGCGGATTATTATCCCTACTTAACATTGATAAGGCCAACAATGGTCAAAGCAAAAATAGTTTAAACAATTGTCTAACACATGGGTCGAAGCCCATACATCAACAAAGATAAATTGTCTTAAATGAACATTAAACACGATGGAGCATTATGCATAGAGACCCTTTCAAGGCAGAACAGAAACAGATTTCTTTGTTGAAGATGGAGGGTGGACTTTCATCGGCTTCTTTGCCAAAAGTTCTTCTATGGGAGCCAACAGATCTTTGGTTACCTCGGCTAGGAAAGGGAACTCTGTTGACGTAAACGCATCGCCAGCCTCATCAAATTCTTTCTCAGAATCAGAGCGATAGTATGGTACCTCCGACAAAACCACAGGCTTCTTTGTCTGAGCAATTTCTTCCAAAGCGGTACAGGTACCATAAAAGATGGCTGCGTTCACTAGTTTCCCAATAGCTTCCCCCACCTCATCGCTACGATGCAATTCCATTGCCACATGAGGAACAACCTTCGAAACTACCTCAGCTCGGTCTTTCTTCAAGCTTCGACACTGGAACTTCAGACTATCGACTTCCTCGCAAAGCTTGGCCTCCTGCTCAATCAGCCTAGACCTTTCGGCTTCCAGACTTGTACATTTGGATTCGAGCATTTCAATTTGGGCTCTATAGATGGACACCTTAGACTCCTCAACCTTCAACCTATCACACCTTGCTTGGGATTCCTTCAATTGCCCTTTGAGTCTGTCAATCTTGGCTCGCATATCTTGTACAAAAGGATTCTTCTCAAAGTTCTCCAACACTTCTTTGCACTTAGCCTCCAATTTATCATATTCATGATCCCTAGCTTTTTCTTTGGCTAAGATAGCATCCATTTTCACTCTCACATTCAACACCGTTTGCACCAACTCCCTTGTCCTAGAATTCAAATGATTATCCAAAACAGCCTGCCTAGCATAACTTTTAGAATGAAAGTTGTAAAGCTCTTCCATAGACATGTTATCCAAGATTTCCTTCCATTTAGCAGGTGTCATTTTTTCAACCGAGTGGCAGCACGCAGTTGAATTGGGTAGTTCGTTAACATCGGGAAGACCTGCGAAAGACAGAAGCACAAGTTATATAAGGAAGGACACTTATTACGCATGCATGATAACTTACCAGGAGTATCATCTTCAGGAATCGTCAGAGGAGTAGGTATAAAGGTTTTAGAATGAGAGCCTTTGGGCTTCACCATTCTTGTCGGAGGAGTAGGAAGGGATAATTTCCTCTTCGGAGGAGTCTTCACAGACATAGCAACTTTTGCTTTCCTACTTTTCTTCTTATCTGAAAGACCGGAGGACCTTACGAGCCTTGTTTGAAATTCCTTGATAAGGGGATCATCGGAATCTGCTACAGTCTCCACAAAATGCGGAGTCTCGTCATTATTAATTGATGTTGATGGAGAACTTACTTCATGGTTCATATTATTTGGCTCTTTGGGGACAAAACTAAGCTCTCTAGTACCACGGGCTACAACGAAGTTTCTGAAGGCCATCCCTATAGAAAAAAGAAATGTGATAAATACCATCAGATAAGTCATTTACTTTATTTGAATAGGTATATACATACTTTTCCCATTGCAGATTATCTCAGGTTCCAAGGGAGAGCCTTCCCAATGATCTATAATGCCCGCCAGAAACAATATTGGCTCAGGAAATGTTTGCACATCAAATGGGTGACGTTCAAGACGTTGGTAGAGGGGATAGCTTCTTACGAAGTGCGGCAAAGGATCATCAAAGCGTTTCTCGTCAAAACGATTGTCTTTATCTAGCAACGCTGGATAATTGGGAGGTATGATAATATCTTGCACATAGAAAAATGGACCTTTCCATTTTCTTATGTTGGCAAAAGGTTTTGTTATTAAGCAAGGCACATCAGGTTCACTTCTTTTACCTAAGGTTAACCAATCACCACCAGGGCAAAGGTTGATAAAGCCTCTAAGCACGTTAAGCGTGGGCTCATAACCATAAGCTTTACATACGACAATGTAGGTGGTTAGCTTGGCTAAGCCAAAGGGGTTCAGCCTGGAAATGTGTACTTGATAATACTGTAAAAATTCTAAGATCAGTGGGTGAATAGGAATCCTAAAGTTGGATTCTGTAAAAGCATGAACATATAACCCAACATACCCAACGGGGGCGTCAAAAATATTTTGGTTTTCGTTTGGGAGTATCACTTTATACTTCTTAGGTATGGGATACTTTTCAAGAAAATCCGCCAAAGCCTGTTCTGATAAGGTACACTTTTGTTGCCTAATGGTTCTTTTTGCCGCCATACTCATCTTGTATTCGAAATAATGAGACTAAGGAGGGATAATTACCTTTAATCTTAGCAGAAGCACGAAACACAAGTACTGTGTATGTGTACTTTGGGGGCAAAGAGAAACAGTACGATCAGGTGGGATCATAAAGGGTTTATGTATATTTTTAGTTGTTTCATCCCAGCCATCCACGTGCAGTCATAATATGAGTTTGACACGGATTCCTATTTGCTTTCGAATTTTGAAAATAAGTTTGTGGTTACCGAAATCCTAGCTGATGTAGCTAGGGTATGGTAGTTGCATATTTATTAGCCGCATTTATTGCGCAAGATTGTTTAAGCATTTATCCCCTACTCGTACGACTTTGTGACGGAAGGACTAATATGTAGTTTGTTTTTTGAGTCGAATGCAATATATACTCGTACGTATATATCACTTTCGACTGGGGGGCTTGATGATGTACCCTCCGAACGGGTCGAAGGTGTAATACCTGAAATTTAGAAAGCATGTAAATGACCAAAATACCCCTGAAAACTTAAAAGTTAATTAAAATCACTTATAAAGTTCCAAATTAATTCCGAATCTCTGGAAACAAACTACATATGAAGTAAATTAATTTCTGGGACAACATTATATTATTTTTCAAGTTTGAAAAATATTCATGCACACAAATAATTATATAATCCGAAAATCATTTTGATGAATTAATTATAAAATCATTTTAAAGAGATAATGACCAAATAAAATAGGAAATAGATCCCAAATAAAATTCTTTTGATATTTATCTGTTATGGGCCGAATTTTCTGAGTATAATCCCCCTCCTAGGTCGGTTTCCACTTAATATATAATTAAAATCATAATTGTTTTACTTTTCTTAAAAACCGAAACCCTCAAAAACCCTAAGTCGACATATTAAAAATCGTCCCTCCTCCATACGAAGTTCTGGGCAAGATCTTGTATTTTTCTAATGTCCATCTGAGTTTAAAGGAGCTAAGAAAAATAGGAGTTGGAATATTGAAGCCTTCGTTTGATCGTGGTTAATTGTTTTGTTCAAATTATACGTATGCAAGAGGTAAGAATTTTCACGACTTATTCTTACGTTCTAAAAATTATCCAGTATTTTTCTAGTGATCTATGGGTCGAATATAACCTAAGAAAAATAAGAAACACGAATCATGCATGGTTATTAAAGCATACAAAACTAAAAGGCATAAAACAAACTTAGTTCGTAAATCATGCTATATGAATTTTCTCAGGTGCAACCATATTTTTATATGTTCTTTGATGTTAATATAAGCCTACCAAAAATGGCCATGTGATTTGTAGAAGCCTAGAATAATCGTTCTTGAATTTTGTTTAAATCGGATATTATGGAAAATTAGAGAAAAATCGATAAAAACCCTAGAACGATTTTAGGGTTAGGGTTGTAAGCATAGATCTGGTCATTTAATGTACTTTTAAGGTTTATTGATGATTTGGTAATGATTTCTCAATTAGGGTTAGGGTTTGTTGATATAAAGTGTTACCGATTTGGAATTTAAAATATAAGGGGTGTGTTTTGTCAACTTTGAAACTTGTGGGGTATTTTTAAAATGTTAATTAGGTTAGTACAAGTGTGTAAAAATTATAACATGAGGTCCTTATGTGTAAAATTTGCAAGATCATGATTTAATTGTTAATTTAAGGTACGAATTGGAAATTAATTATTTAGAGGGACTAAAAGTGTAAATTTTGGAAACTTAGAGTATTTCGGTGTAAATAATGATATTAGAAGTGTAATATGTAATTTTGGGTAATTATGGGTTTAATGTGTAATTATTATGGAATTGTAACTTAAATTGTAAGTTTTATAAACAAAAGGGACTAAATGTGTAATTATATGAAACATGAAGGTGTAATTCGTACCATATGATAAATGTGAGGGTATATTCTGTAATTTAGTAATTATAAGGGCATGTGATGTAATTATGAATATTAGTGAGGGTTAAATTGTAAATTATGTAACTATAAGGTTTATTTTGTAACTTTAATAACTAAAGGGGTGTAGGGTGTAATTAATGAAACTTAAAGGATTAAAATGTGATTCTGAATCCATTATGTGTTTTAAACTAGTAATTTGTAATAGTTTCATTTTAAAACCTTAACTTTGATATACTTACATTCAAAACCCTAAGTTATGGAAACTTGTCATATTTGACCCTGAACTTTTATAACTTGTTAAAACATACCTTAATCCCATAATAAGGCTTAATTAATGACTTAACCTAATTTGTGAGGGTATAATCTTGCTAAATATAGAAACCTGCTAAATCTGGAAAGTTACTAAAAATAAAAAGTTATTCAAAATGGAAAGATAACTGAAAACCCTTTTGAACTTCTGTCTTCTACTCCATTAGGTTCGAGGAAGGAGTAATTTGATTCTTGTCATTTGCTATCCTTGTGTTCTGCTAATAAGGTACAGATATTCTGCCCTTCTTGTAAGGTGCCTTCGTTCTCTTGATCTCTTGTTTTGACTCGTTTAGGATTTCCCTAAGCCATTGCTATGTTTCCCTACACTTTGGTTTGTTTGTTTGATTCATTTTGACCTTGATGTTCGATATGACCCTTTTTGCTTTGAGCCTCTATAATGATCCATTTGATATTCGTTCGTTACCTTGTTATATATTAGTATTCGAATCACATTCGAAGGTTCATTTGATTTTGGTAAATAAATGTGAAAACCTTTTTAATTATGACCTGAAAATGTTTTGAGAAAAATCAGTTATTTTAAAAGAATGATTATGGGTGGTGATATGATACTATTTTTATATGACATTTGTTAACCTTTGTGGATACTAGTTTAAAGAGTATTTTTATGAAAAACCGTTTTGCAAGATTATTTTATAAAAACTATTTGGAAAGATCATTTTATTGAAAACCATGATTAAAGAAATGCTTTAAATGAACTTTTGACAAGAACCTCTAAAATGAACTTTTGCTACGAACTTTAATTATGAACCTGTGAAATTCTTTTTTGAAACATTTGATGTAGTCCTTATAATCTGAACTTAATTTTGATATAAAACTTAATTTGATAAACTCTGATTTGAACCTTTGATAGTTATTTCTGGACTGTTTGACATGAACCTTTTGCCATGTACCCTTAAGATATGACTTTTGATTATTTTGATAGTACATTTGACCTTGACCTACAGTTTGATATTACGAGCCAATCACTAGGCATGAGGGTTTCATGTCCATGTCATTGACGCACCTTTGACATGACTCTAGGGCAGGAGAGTGATGACCTGTTCCATCCCTTATTTATTATCTGCTATGGCCATTATGATTATGATTATTGATTGTCTGCGGGGGCGTATGGGTGCATCCTAGATTTGACCTGTTATCTGTATATGTTATTTGTTTATTGTTATATTTATCTGGTGACTGATGGTGTGTGCGATACACGTCTTTCACATATCTGGGAGCTAGCTACTCTATTTGGTTACATTTGAGATGATGTGATTTGGTTTGTTTCTGGGCTCGTGGTGGATTGCTGATCCTTTTATTTCTTTTTTTTATTTCTTTTCTTTTCATTCCATCATTATTATATTCTTTGTCTATACCTTATGTTATTCCATTTGCACTATACCATGTATGCTCGTTTTCTTTTGCTTTCGTTTCCGTCTATTATATATCTGTTCACTGAGCTTTTTAAGCTCAGCCGCGTTTCTTTTTCCCGCGGCAGGTTTAGTTGGAAGCTGGGTATGAGTGAAGAGACTTTTGGACTTAGAAGACCTTGATAGTTATCTTGAAGTAGAGACTTGTAGGAGGATTTGCATTTGCAGACTTAGTATTTAGTTTTTGTTTCCTTTGTAACCTTGTAAATTTCAGAATTTCATTGTAACCCTTGAGAACCTTTGTATTATTGTTGATGTATGCTTTGTTTGATCTGATATGAAACCATTATTATGACATCTTTACCCTTATCGGGTTGGGGTGTTACAGAAGGACTCCCCTTCGAGCCTGTAGAAAGCCCTCCCTTCGGAGGCCCAGGTTAATCTCCTAACACGTTTCATTGGCGTAAAACCATTCGCCTGCGAACTGGTTACCATGTGGGAATCCGCCAATCGAAGCCTTAAGCCCTTCGGGGTATCTCCTATGAAGGAACTATCACGAAGGACAATCCTGACCTGGTCAAACCCACGTCTCCTCTTCCCTTGGCTTTCCCGCCAAAACAGAGATCGTGGGCTACAAAGCCCTAGCGGTTACCATAAATCATGGGACGCCCCCATCATCTCCGAAACATGTGCAAACCGCCCACTAAGGCCTATTTCTCCCCTATAAATAGCTTAGTCGGGCATGAACAATGTAAGTTAACTTCACTCTCTCAATTTACGATCTACATTACCATTACACATACTTACTCGCACGCCGGAGGTGGTTCGCAGGGCCTAACCCCTGCGCAATTACTTAACGTAGTGTCTTCGTATTTCTTATTTCAGGTTAAGAACAAGCTTGGTGCAATCTCAATATCCCATTATTCCTTTGATCACCATCGAAGGCTTGGTTGTGCAAATATTTGTTCAATCAGCGTCTTCCTGCCTTACCATGAAATTCATCACAATTCCTATATATAAAATAACGTGTGATTAAAAAACATTCTCTATCCTCATAATTCAATTATTTCTCATCAGGGAAATAAAATAGTGGGATGTGGTGTTAACACTGGTTAGCTAAAGGTGCTAAGATGGGCAGACCGGGTAACAGGTCAAATGAGTTCGGGTTTTAAATGGATCATCTTTAGTATGGGTTAAAACAGGCCTGGCAAGGTCCGGTTTACCTACAAACACTTTTTGTCCATTTTTTACGAAATCTAATATACCATCTTTTCTTTTTTGGTAACAATCTTTCTTTTTTAGATGAACCATCTTATATACAGCAAGCTCACACATGATTTTCCTAGTTAGGACTTAAACCCAAAACCAATTGCTTTGATGGAACACCTTCATTAAAACCTTATATACCACCGAAAGGCATGTTGGTATTTAATGAGTAGTTAATGTGTTAATTATAATCACAAAAACAATGTTATCACAACTGAAATTTAGAAAGCATTCAAAATGACCAAAATGCCCTTACTAATTTAAAAATTTATTTAAAAGCTTATAAAATACCAAAGTGATATCAAACCTTCAGGAATGAGTTAGGTATGAAACCAAATAATTTTTGTAATTATATTTTAGTATTTTGAAAAGTATAAAAATTATAAACAACCCACAAAATAATTAAATTAAATCCGGTTATATATTTTATGTGTATTATTAATGTAATTAATTAAATTAAAATTAGGAAAAATACAAGATAAATCCTAATAAAATTAGGAAACATAATATTCAGTATTTTATCATTATTGGGCCGAAAATATGGCCTTGAATCCTAATTAAAGTCGGTTAGGGATTTTTCTCCTATTTAATCAATATACCGAGAATACCAAATAAACCCTAACAATTCGACCACACCTTCATACGACCTGAATAAATTCGTGGCCTATTTTTCTGGAACTCTAAAATACTTAAAGAAGCTAAGAAAATTATTGGAAAGGTCTTGGGTTCATTAGTTTGCTCGTAAGGATTTTTGTTTGTCGAATTATACCAACCGAGAGGTAAGAATTTTAATTATCCCTTTGGCACGTTCGATTGCTCATGTAGTATTTTTCTTATGTTCTTAGGATCATATACGACCTAAATAAAATACAAAATAAGATCCATGCATGATTAATCAATCGAAATAATTTTAGAGATAAAAAACGGGTATAAAATCTAAAATATGGAATACGAATTTTCTGGGCAAGGTTATTAATTTTTATGAGTTCTATGATCATTGTATAAGCTGAGAAAAATGTTGGAACAAATTATAGAAGCTTAGTTTGATCGTGGGTAATTTTTGTATTGATCGGGTAATAAGAAAAACAAGAAAAGAAAAGAAAACCCTAGCTTGCGATTAGGGTTTAGAACTTTTGGGGGTTGGATCTGGTAATTAATGACTAATTAATGATGATTTGATGATTGTAACATGATTGGGAAATTTAGGGTTAAGGTTTTGTATTTTAAAAGTGTTACCGAGAAGAAAAATAAACTAAAGGGTGTTTTGTAAATTCTTAAAGTCGTGGGTTATTTTTGTAATAAACTTTGGAACAGGGTCTGTTCGTATAAAATATAATATGGGGGCCTTTTTCGTAAAATATGTAACTTTAAGGTTAAATATGTAAATCGTATAATATTTGTAATTTGAATTGAAAATTAATTAAATGGAAGGACTAAATATGTAATTATGTAAAACTTGGGGTTAATTCTTACTATACATAACTTGATGGTAAATTCTGTAAATTAGTAAATGTAAGGGCTAGTTGTGTAATTAAGAATATAATAAGGGTTAATTGGTAACTTATGTAATTATAAGGCTTATTTTGTAATTAATATAACTTAAGGGTATAAATTGTAAAATGGGCAAACTAGAAGTACTTAAATCGTATACATGGTTAACTTATGGATTAAAATGAATAATTTATAATACGTTCACTTTAGACCTTTAACTTTGATATAGTTACATTTAAAACCCTAATTTATGAAAAGTTGTTATACTTAACCCTAAACTACTAAAACTTGCTAAAATATACCCTATCCCCATAATATGTATAATTTTGACTTAATCTATATGATAATACTTAAATCTTTCTATTAATGGAAACTTACTAATTTTGGAAACCTGCTGAAAATAGAAACTTACTTAAAATGGAAGGATAACTGAAACCCCTTTTGTAATTCTGTCCTCTACTCCTTTAGGTTCGAAGAGGGAGTGATTTGATCCCTGTCAGTTTTGCTACTCTTGTGTTCTTGCATTCGTAATAAGGTACAGATATTCTGACCTTCTCTGTAACACCCCAACCCAGCAAGGGTAGAAGTATCACATTAATGGCTTCATATCAGATCAAACAAAACATACATTCAATAGTAATACCAAGATTCTCAAAGGTTACAAATGAAATACTGAATACACAAGGATACAAGGGAAACAAAAGCTAATTACTAAGTCTGCAAAAACAACTCCTTCTAATGGTCTCTACTTCAGAATAACTATCAAAGTCTTCTAAGTCCAAAAGTCTCTTCACTCATACCCAAAATCCGTCGTCCTGCTTATTACCTGCCGCACACGAAAAGAAAACGTGCGGCTGAGCTTAAAAAGCTCAGTGAACAGATACATATACAAAGCAAAGAATAACGAAACAGAAATATAATATGGGCAATGGGAATGTCATAAGGTATAAACGAAACAAATGGATAATAAGAGAAGAATAGGATAGTCATCCACCACGAGCCCAGAAACTCAAAGTCATAATCTCAACATCATAATCTCAAAGTCATAGTCTCACAATCAGAGGGGATACCTCTTAGGCAACCAGATAATATGAGGGGTGTCCTCATGTATCATAATAGTGGAGTAGCTAGCTCCAACTAAATGTGAAAGGCGTGTATTGCACACAAGCACCAGTCACCTCAAAGTCATACTCAAAGTCATACTCAAATTCACAAACAAACCTAGGATTGCAATCCATACGCCCCAAACTCAAAGTCATAATCTCAAAGTCATAATGGCCAAAGCAGATAATATAAAAGGGACGGTGTGAGAAATCACTCCCCCACACGGGAGTCATGCCAGTGGTGCATCACAGACATGGCCAGGTTACCTTCCTGGCTAGGTACACAGAAAATGGCTCGGGTGTCAAACTAAGAGTCAGGTCTCAAAGTCATAACAAAAGGTCATATATCAAAAGGTGCATCTCAAAGTCATATCAAAAGAAGTATCAAAGGTTCACTCAAAGGGAACATAGCAAAGGCTTGGGAAATCTTAACTGAATCATAACTCAAAATCAATGTATAGAATATCAGAACCCTTACTGAAAAAGGGCAGAGTATCTGTACCTTAAACCGCCAGTGAAACACACACTAGAAACATAAGGATCGGAATAAACTCCTTCTTCAGCGAATCTACACGAATTCATGGTCGTTTTATTAATAACTTATTTTAAATCGGATTACTCATTTTAGTCGGCTTTCCATTTTTAGTAACATTCCGAATTAAGTGAGTTTCCCGAATTAAGTAACTTTAGGGTTAATATATAATTAGCCAACCTTTAGAGTCACAATGATAATTAAGTAAAATTAAAGGCTTAATATTATAATTATCATAGTAATTACCCAAGTTAGGGTTCAAAGTGTAAATTTAAGTTCTAATTGCTCATGTTACTGAATTTGGACAATTTAAAAGGCTTGAATTAGTTTAGGTCGACAACATCGTTTGTTTGCCCAACGTGCATGTACACTGATCCACAACTCCCATGTACACCATACTTGTTTTAAGCTTCATAACTCGAATTATTTAAACAAATGTTAGGGCAGTTAAGTTATATAATTAGAGTCAACATCTCTTGGCTTATTAGTTTCTAAAAGCAAAAGCTCACATGATTAACGACTCCACTTTGATTGATGTTCATAAAATATATTTTCAGTCATGTATGAATTTATATAAACACATTGTTACCGCCAACATCTCATTAAGAAAAGTTGTAAGTTTTCTATATGTAGTACATGTGATTTAAAAGTAATGATATTTAGATAATCTCGCCTGTTTATCATATTTAAATGATGAGTTACATGTTTTATTCATGAAGAAAAATATCACAGGTATTAGTGCATTCATGCATAACTCACCACAAGGACTAAAATTATGTTTGTATAACCAAAATACGTATGACTCCAATTCTGCATGATTTCATGCACCCCCATTCGTATTTTTAATATATAACAGTGCTTTTCGATTCATTTTATATCCAATTAAATCATTCTAGTTTGAGTCTACTATATGTGACCATATCATTGCACGAATTAGAAAAGGGTTTTAGTATTAACAGGTGACGAGGCAAAATGAAGATGTACCTCCGGCAACCATGTACAATCGATGCCGAATCACGAACACGAACACACGTACAAACAGTAACACAAGAGCCCAACGAGCCACGAACACCAACGATCAACGCGAACTAAATGTCACCCCAAACATGAAACAGACTCGAGAGATTGTGTGCTAAGTTGCACGAATGAGACCTCCAAGACAATGTGACTGGAGTGAGATCAAAGTCGAACCCGAGCGACTCGATCTCCAACGCCTGAGCCAAACCCATTATTCGAACATGAACCAAGCACTGACCACCGCCTTCGTCCATGCACAACCGAACTGATCTTAACCCAAACCGCGACCCGAGACCAGCCCAACCCTAACCACAACGCGAACCGAACTTGATACGAATAAACAAACCGCAACCCGCTATGGATTTCATTGTTAAGAATGACTAGTATACGCCCAACAGTATTCACGCTAACACACTCACTTTTATTCAAAAGGACGTGGTTGAGTTTAAGGTTTGGTTTACTGAATTTGTGACATTAGAGAAGTATATGTGATAGTCGCATATAAAGGGTGTGACAACAAACTGCTCGTCTAACTCGGAATAATGGAGGAACCTTGTATGTGGATATGATCGAATATTCACCAAAAGCGTGTATGTTGACAAGGTTTAAAGCGTGTGTAGTGAATATGGAAGATATGCAGCCTTTATATTTTGAGTGGAGATGTATATGTCTCTTAAACGTGTGAGGAGTGACTTAATAAGGTAGTTTCATAATATAATATTAGTGACAGAAATTTTAGGTCGAAATTATAGGCTGATGAGTTGGATGGTGTGTATTATGGAATACTTATTTTTAGTAACTTCCCCAATAGAAACATTGTGTAAAGGCGTAGACAAATGGGCAAATCAAATGATGATGTGTGTACTGATGATACGTTATGTAAACAATTGTATACGAAATGCATTGGGAAAAATCCCTTAGTCATATCATTTAAAACGAGATTTTGATATGCTTGAGTTTCCTATGATTTTATATGCTTTCCTAAGAATATGTTGTTCTCATCAACCATTTTAAATATCTTCCCTTCCAATTTTATCAAATTTCATACTTATCTTGTATAATTATTTTGTTGTACAAACTTTTAATTATTTGGCCTATGTGACACATATTAACCGTGCCATACTTTTATTCATAGGGTTCTTGTACAATTTCATATAATACTTTAGGTTATATGTTCATATCGTATAGTTTCGAATAGTATTAAAATTTCAAATTTAGAGGGTATTTTGGTCATTTCGGATTGTGGTGATCTTGGAGTTTTACATTCTCACAGGTTTCTTGATGCGTGGTTTTGCAACCTTACAACAGGTTTTACCTCTCGAGGGATCTCAAGAGGCTTACAACCCCACCAGGCAGTGTACCTGACCGATGTAGTATAGTGTAGTGGTAAGTACGGGGGATTGATCGTTCTCCACAGGGAATAGTGTTTGTTAGGTATGAAAAACTATTCTAATAGGTCTAAGGGTGAGGGAAGATTCTTTTTTGTGTTTTTATAATTTTATGAAAGCAAGTAAAATCTCGGGTTTGAAAGAGTGGGCGGAATTAGTTGCTAGTCAACTAACCCAAGTAACTACGAATGCAAATAAAATAAAATAACTGAAAATGAAAAGGTGGTGAAATTTATGTGGAGAGAAATGTGTTTACTTAGATTTCCTTACTCCCTAACTATCTTTTACCGATTGATTAGTGTGTATTAGTTGCGTGGATGACGGGTGTATTCCTTAATACCAATCGTGGGGTGGCGTACGTACTTCCCCAACTCTATGAACTCCTACTTCACTCCTATGTCGAGCCGGCTAAGAAGCTCCTAACATGGGATCACTAGAATTCGCTCATGCATTAAATACAACCATAAAAACCTTTAGTACGCATTGGTTCATGTTTCTTAAGACGTTCAAGCAAGTTACTGAATAGGAAGTTAGTCAGTTTTCTTAAGCCTAACATAGATTAACATTCATCCAATACAATTAATAACACACTAATAACCAACAATCAATAGCTAGGTTTCATTAGATCTAAGCAAACACAAAGAAAACCTAGCCTAGCATGTTAAACAAAAGACAAGACCAAGATAGAATCAAACAACACATAGACATATTGAATGATTAATTGATAACTTATCTTCAATGTAACATGGAAGATCTCAAGGCAAAAAGCCTTGAAAAAGCTGCTAAAATCGTCTTAGGGTTTTTCACACACAAAGTTCCACACTAATGACAAAAAATTGCAAAACTATATATAGAGATTAAGGTCTGACGGCGTCACGTTGTAGATTCTGACGCCGTTACCTCGCCGCTTTTAGGGTTCCCGGATGGCCTTCCTGACGCCGTCCCTCTTTAGACCTCCAAATTCCGTTCTGGCTTATCAAGGATTGACGCCGTCAGATTAGTGCTTGACGCCGTCCCTCTTTAAATTAAGCCGTGACGACCTTGATCACATTAAAGGGTGACGCCGTCAGAATTTCCATGCAAAATTCTTTGGCTTATCATGAGTAATTTTCACATCCACCACTTTTGCCAAGCCATGACGCCGTCTGGACCAATTCTTGACGCCGTCAAAGGTAGTTTCCAACATAATTTTGAGACTTTGCCGTTTTCTTCACTTTTATACTCCAAAAATGTCCAAAATGCTTCCTTTTCCAGATTTCTTCTCAAAAGTACCTAAAATGACAAAAGGAACGATTTAGGGCAATATTTGATCAAATAAATACGATTTAGGGCTTAAATGACCCCCTAAAAGCGGTACACTTTTCGCTTCATCATTTCTCATGAACTCTCTCTCTCTCTTGTCTATCTTACTCCCTTGAACCTTGCTATGCTCCTTTTGATTTGTGAACCTTGCTATGCTCCCCTTGATTTGTGAACCTTGCTATGCTCCTCTTGATTTGTGAACCTTTCTATGCTCCCCTTGATTTGTGAACGTTGCTATGCTCCCCTTGATTTGTGAACGTTGCTATGCTCCCCTTGATAAATTGAACCTTGCTATGTTCCCTTGATACTTGATATAATTCGTTCGTCACCCTGTGACATGAATATTCAAATCCTTGGATACCTTAAAGGTTCATTTGATATTATAACTGGATGCGAAAACCTTTCTTAATTATATATGAAAATGTTTTGAGAAAAGCTATTTTAAAACGATGTTGTTGAGCACGATGCGATACCACTTTTAAATGAAATTTTACTAAAAGTTTTATGAAAACTACTTTTAAAGACTATCTTTATGAAAGACTTTACTAAATATCATTTTATGAAAGTCACTTATTGAAAGATTACTTCTAAATACGCGTTTGATATGAAACCTTTGAATTAAATCTTTACTATGAACCTACGAATCATTTGATTATGAACCTTTGCTATGATCTTGATTTGAACCTTGACTTGAACCTTGATATAAACCTTGATATGATATACTTGAAATGGAAACTTGACTTGAACCACTTGATATGAAACTTGAACTTGGACACTTGATACTTGATTTGACCCTTGATCCACAGTTTGAGACTACGAGCCACCACTTGTATACTAGGCATGAGGGTTTCATGTCCTTGTCATTGATGCACCGATGGCATGACTCTAGGGTAGGAGAGTGATGACCTATCCCGTCCCTGACTTGACTTGTTACGTAGAGGAAGACCCTGTGGCCTACTGGGGCGTATGGATGCATCCTAGACTTGACCTGATTTGTTTGTATTACTTGTATTATCTGGTGACTGATGGTGTGTGCGATACACGTCTTTCACATCCTGGGAGCTAGCTACTCCACCCATGGAGGTATCCCCTCACCCTATACCTGGTATGCTGAGGTCACCCCTCCATACACCCTGATATGTGATTTGATATGATATGTACTGTTTCTGGGCTCGTGGTGGATTACTGTT
Source organism: Artemisia tridentata subsp. tridentata (assembly GCA_021014915.2). NCBI lineage: Eukaryota > Viridiplantae > Streptophyta > Magnoliopsida > Asterales > Asteraceae > Artemisia > Artemisia tridentata. Next base: position 330,735,604 of record CP139504.1, on the reverse strand, counting down.
TATGTTACCCTATGACTTGATACTGGACTTGACCTGATTCGACTTGGGCTGGTGGTGGGTTATGGTTTCCTTTACACTGAGCCATTGTAACCATTTCTTGATAACCTTTTCCATTGTCCTTTCTACTCTTGTTACACCTTGTGCCATTTCATTATTTCACCATCCCTTATTACTGCTTTGTATCGTTATATCTGTTCACTGAGCTTTCGTAGCTCAGCCGCGTTTCTTTTTTTGCGGCAGGCTTTAGTTTGGAAGCTGGGTATGAGTGGAGAGTACCATGGATATAGAAGGCCCGACTAGCTATGGAAGAGTATTAGAAGAACTTATAGTTAGACTTAGAAACTTTTGTATTGTAACCTTGTAGTTTCATATTTCCTTTGTAACCATTGAATTCTATTGTATTATTAATGTCAAATGCTTGTGTTTGTTCTGATATGGAACCATCGTTGTGACACCTTTGCCCTTGTCGGGTTGGGGTGTTACAATTATGGTATCAGAGCGACAGGCTGCGACTCGTAATACATTTACCCTTGACCTGTGAAGTTTGGACCACTAGGTTTCCACTGTAGACTCTCATAAGATAACCTGTAAGAATTTGCTTTAGGATTTCCCTATAGGAACTTAAGTTCTGACCAGTGAGGAATGGGTAGACTATAAGGCTTTTGTTTAAGTATCATTGCTTCCGCATCACTCTGATTCGTGCTTTGTTTTTGGTTAGATCCTGTTGATACCACCTTTGGAAATTGAAAGCTCACGATTTGCACCACCTAAGATCTGAAACCCAACTAAATCTTGGAATCATTGGAAATTGCCTAGAAATTGCCTAACACCATTTGAACCTCATTTTAAGATTCCGACTCCGAACTCTGATTCTTTGTTTATCACCTTGATGCCTCTTCGGGCATTCTGAAAACCTCCCTGACGATGATATACTTGACACATTTTGTTATTTGTCTTTTTCTTTGATAAACGTCTATAAACCTTCCGACACTATTTGATTTCGTTTCACCCATCTCCGTTCCTATGAGAAGCCTTGTGGTTGTGACCATGAGCATAAGAATGTTTTTCCCCATTTTTGAATGATAAAGATTTGATTTGTGATCCGTCTTTCCTTGGTTAGTTAAACTTCGATTTTATTCTGATAAGAAGTTGGTTGATTGAGTATTCCAATATCGACAACTATCCTTCCATGTCTCACCTTTGGCGTTTGAAACAATTTTGAACTCCCTACCACAAATACCTATTGTTAAACCTTGACTATCACTATTATTTTCCCTGCTGGACATGGAGTTGACAACAACGGCAGCTACCCTGAAGAGTGAAGACATTAGCGATGCAGAAGAAGAAATTCTAGTCAAGATGGCGAGCCTGGAGCTGATAAAGACGTGCAGTCTCACTTCCCTATTCATCTTGGTTGTACTAAGATGAATTGAGAGCGGAAGCAGACTGGATGATGAAGAGATTTAAAGATCGTGCCAGAAATCCACATTACTCCATCACCGTGTCAAGAAGAAGTGCCAAAGGCTTGAGGGACCAGACTCAAGTTTATCACCCCTTCTCAGCGTATGATCAGATGGACAAGCATAGACAAACTACTCGGACTTGGAGGAGATTTTGAAATCATGTATTCGAGTGGACGATTTTGGTTGGATGAGTTGCTTTCGTGAAGGACGAGGTTATTGATGGCGTGTTCACTTCTGCGTAACCCACTTAAGCTCCCGTTACCTGACGATAAGATTCTTTGAATGATTCGGATTCTCCGTTAGTATTTCCGTTTGGTGTTCTTTCTGTGTATGTTGGATGACGGTTTTGTCATGAGAATTTTGATGTGTTGTAAAAGACCTGACGCCTTGGACGACGTAATTCATTGATGCTTACTAATTCCGTTACGTTATTTGTACGACCTGTATCCCTGATTTTTGAATTCGTAGTGATGACCAATTCGGCCCAACCCCAGGGTGTAGAATGGACTGTTAGGTGGTTGATAGATGCTTATTCACGACTTGAGATAAAGTATGACCATCATGAAGGTATACTCATATGATGCTGGTATTATGACGAGTAGCTAACGTGATAATACTTATGTCATATGACGTACCCTCATTGTGATCATAGGATATTTCGAGGAGTGCCTTAGAAACCTTAGAAATTCTGATATCTGATTGAGACTTTAGGATTCATTCTACCTATATGCGTAATCTGCTTTCACCGTTTTGCGATTTGATACGTCTGGATTCTCGACACGCGTTTGCTGACATCTGTACTTCCGATGAGAATCTTAGGTTCTGTTGTAGAGCTTTCTGCCGTCTGATAGTCTGTTCTCTGTCTGCATGGACTCTATCTGTTACTATGAAGGAGTACACCTATGTGTTGCTATATGAACGTCCAACAATCGATGAATCCGTTCATGATGATCTATTGTGAATTATGGTCTGTCCTTTCTGAAGAACCGAAACTATTTTGATTTTCAAGAGAGAATCTTGAGAAACTAGTCATTTACATTTCCGTTCGCGGTTCGTTATGCTTTCCGTTTCGTTTCACTTCCATTTTCGAGGACGAAATTTTTTTTAGGGGGGAAGAAGTTGTAATACCTGAAATTTAGAAAGCGTTCAAAATGACCAAAATGCCCTTACTAATTTAAATTTGAATTTAAAAGCTTATAAAATACCAAAGTGATATCAAACCTTCGGGAATGAGCTAGGTATGAAACCAAATAATTTTTGTAATTATATTTTAGTATTTTGAAAAGTATAAAAATTATAAACAACCCACAAAATAATTAAATTAAATCCGGTTATATATTTTATGTGTATTATTAATGTAATTAATTAAATTAAAATTAGGAAAAATACAAGATAAATCCTAATAAAATTAGGAAACATAATATTCAATATTTTATCATTATTGGACCGAAAATATGGCCTTGAATCCTAATTAAAGTCGGTTAGGGATTTTTCTCCTATTTAATCAATATACCGAGAATACCAAATAAACCCTAACAATTCGACCACACCTTCATACGACCTGAATAAATTCGTGGCCTATTTTTTTGGAACTCTACGATACTTAAAGAAAATAAGAAAATTATTGGAAAGGTCTTGGGTTCATTAGTTTGCTCGTAAGGATTTTTGTTTGTCGAATTATATCAACCGAGAGGTAAGAATTTTAATTATCCCTTTGGCACGTTCGATTGCTCATGTAGTATTTTTCTTATGTTCTTCGGATCATATACGACCTTAATAAAATACAAAATCAGATCCATGCATGATTATCAATCGAAATAATTTTAGAGATAAAAAACGGGTATAAAATCTAAAATATGGAATACGAATTTTCTGGGCAAGGTTATTAATTTTTATGAGTTCTATGATCATTGTATAAGCTGAGAAAAATGTTGGAACGAATTATAGAAGCTTAGTTTGATCGTGGGTAATTTTTGTATTGATCGGGTAATAAGAAAAACAAGAAAAGAAAAGAAAACCCTAGCTTGCGATTAGGGTTTAGAACTTTTGGGGGTTGGATCTGGTAATTAATGACTAATTAATGATGATTTGATGATTGGAACATGATTGGGAAATTTAGGGTTAAGGTTTTGTATTTTAAAAGTGTTACCGAGAAGAAAAATAAACTAAAGGGTGTGTTTTGTAAATTCTTAAAGTCGTGGGTTATTTTTGTAATAAACTTTGGAACAGGGTCTGTTCGTATAAAATATAATGTGGGGGCCTTTTTCGTAAAATATGTAACTTTAAGGTTAAATATGTAAATCGTATAATATTTGTAATTTGAATTGAAAATTAATTAAATGGAAGGACTAAATATGTAATTATGTAAAACTTGGGGTTAATTCGTACTATACATAACTTGAGGGTAAATTCTGTAAATTAGTAAATGTAAGGGCTAGTTGTGTAATTAAGAATATAATAAGGGTTAATTGGTAACTTATGTAATTATAAGGCTTATTTTGTAATTAATATAACTTAAGGGTATAAATTGTAAAATGGGCAAACTAGAAGTACTTAAATCGTATACATGGTTAACTTATGGATTAAAATGAATAATTTATAATACGTTCACTTTAGACCTTTAACTTTGATATAGTTACATTTAAAACCCTAATTTATGAAAAGTTGTTATACTTAACCATAAACTACTAAAACTTGCTAAAATATACCCTATCCCCATAATATGTATAATTTTAACTTAATCTATATGATAATACTTAAATCTTTCTATTAATGGAAACTTACTAATTTTAGAAACCTGCTGAAAATAGAAACTTACTTAAAATGGAAGGATAATTGAAACCCCTTTTGTAATTCTGTCCTATACTCCTTTAGGTTCGAAGAGGGAGTGATTTGATCCCTGTCAGTTTTGCTACTCTTGTGTTCTTGCATTCGTAATAAGGTACAGATATTCTGACCTTCTCACAGGTTTCTCATGAACTCTCTCTCTCTCTTGTCTATCTTACTCCCTTGAACCTTGCTATGCTCCCCTTGATTGTTGAACCTTGCTATGCTCCCCTTGATTTGTGAACCTTGCTATGCTCCCCTTGATTTGTGAACCTTTCTATGCTCCCCTTGATTTGTGAACCTTGCTATGCTCCCCTTGATAAATTGAACCTTGCTATGTTCCCTTGATACTTGATATAATTCGTTCGTCACCCTGTGACATGAATATTCAAATCCTTGGATACCTTGAAGGTTCATTTGATATTATAACTGGATGCGAAAACCTTTCTTAATTATATATGAAAATGTTTTGAGAAAAGCTATTTTAAAACGATGTTGTTGAGCACGATGCGATACCACTTTTAAATGAAATTTTACTAAAAGTTTTATGAAAACTACTTTTAAAGACTATCTTTATGAAAGACTTTACTAAATATCATTTTATGAAAGTCACTTATTGAAAGATTACTTCTAAATACGCGTTTGATATGAAACCTTTGAATTAAATCTTTACTATGAACCTATGAATCATTTGATTATGAACCTTTGCTATGATCTATTTGAACCTTGACTTGAACCTTGATATAAACCTTGATATGATATACTTGAAATGGAAACTTGACTTGAACCACTTGATATGAAACTTGAACTTGGACACTTGATACTTGATTTGACCCTTGATCCACAGTTTGAGACTACGAGCCACCACTTGTATACTAGGCATGAGGGTTTCATGTCCTTGTCATTGATGCACCGATGGCATGACTCTAGGGTAGGAGAGTGATGACCTATCCCGTCCCTGACTTGACTTGTTACGTAGAGGAAGACCCTGGCCTACTGGGGCGTATGGATGCATCCTAGGCATGACCTGATTTGTTTGTATTACTTGTTATACTTGGTGACTGATGGTGTGTGCGATACACGTCTTTCACATCCTGGGAGCTAGCTACTCCACCCATGGAGGTATCCCCTCACCCTGTACCTGGTATGCTGAGGTCACCCCTCCATACACCCTGATATGTGATTTGATATGATATGTACTGTTTCAGGGCTCGTGGTGGATTACTGTTTATGTTACCCTATGACTTAATACTGGACTTGACCTGATTCGACTTGGGCTGGTGGTGGGTTATGGTTTCCTTTACACTGAGCCATTGTAACCATTTCTTGATAACCTTTTTCCATTGTCCTTTCTACTCTTGTTACACCTTGTGCCATTTCATTATTTCACCATCCCTTATTATTGCTTTGTATCGTTATATCTGTTCACTGAGCTTTCGTAGCTCAGCCGCGTTTCTTTTTCCGCGGCAGGTTTTAGTTTGGAAGCTGGGTATGAGCGGAGAGTACCATGGATATAGAAGGCCCGACTAGCTATGGAAGAGTATTAGAAGAACTTATAGTTAGACTTAGAAACTTTTGTATTGTAACCTTGTAGTTTCATATTTCCTTTGTAACCATTGAATTCTATTGTATTATTAATGTCAAATGCTTGTGTTTGTTCTGATATGGAACCATCGTTGTGACACCTTTGCCCTTGTCGGGTTGGGGTGTTACAATTATGGTATCAGAGCGACAGGCTGCGACTCGTAATACATTTACCCTTGACCTGTGAAGTTTGGACCACTAGGTTTCCACTGTAGACTCTCATAAGATAACCTGTAAGAATTTGCTTTAGGATTTCCCTATAGGAACTTAAGTTCTGACCAGTGAGGAATGGGTAGACTATAAGGCTTTTGTTTAAGTATCATTGCTTCCGCATCACTCTGATTCGTGCCTTGTTTTTGGTTAGATCCTGTTGATACCACCTTTGGAAATTGAAAGCTCACGATTTGCACCACCTAAGATCTGAAACCCAACTAAATCTTGGAATCATTGGAAATTGCCTAACACCATTTGAACCTCATTTTAAGATTCCGACTCCGAACTCTGATTCTTTGTTTATCACCTTGATGCCTCTTCGGGCATTCTGAAAACCTCCCTGACGATGATATACTTGACACATTTTTTTATTTGTCTTTTTCTTTGATAAACGTCTATAAATCTTCCGACACTATTTGATTTCGTTTCACCCATCTCCGTCCCTATGAGAAGCCTTGTGGTTGTGACCATGAGCATAAGAATGTTTTTCCCCATTTTTGAATGATAAAGATTTGATTTGTGATCCGTCTTTCCTTGGTTAGTTAAACTTCGATTTTATTCTGATAAGAAGTTGGTTGATTGAGTATTCCATTATCGACAACTATCCTTCCATGTCTCACCTTTGGCGTTTGAAAAAATTTTGAACTCCCTACCACAAATACCTATTGTTAAACCTTGACTATCACTATTATTTTCCCTGCTGGACATGGAGTTGACAACAACGGCAGCTACCCTGAAGAGTGAAGACATTAGCGATGCAGAAGAAGAAATTCTAGTCAAGATGGCGAGCCTGGAGCTGATAAAGACGTGCAGTCTCACTTCCCTATTCATCTTGGTTGTACTAAGATGAATTGAGAGCGGAAGCAGACTGGATGATGAAGAGATTTAAAGATCGTGCCAGAAATCCACATTACTCCATCACCGTGTCAAGAAGAAGTGCCGAAGGCTTGAGGGACCAGACTCAAGTTTATCACCCCTTCTCAGCGTATGATCAGATGGACAAGCGTAGACAGACTACTCGGACTTGGAGGAGATTTTGAAATCATGTATTCGAGTGGACGATTTTGGTTGGATGAGTTGCTTTCGTGAAGGACGAGGTTATTGATGGCGTGTTCACTTCTGCGTAACCCACTTAAGCTCCCGTTACCTGACGATAAGATTCTTCGAATGATTCGGATTCTCCGTTAGTATTTCCGTTTGGTGTTCTTTCTGTGTATGTTGGATGACGGTTTTGTCATGAGAATTTTGATGTGTTGTAAAAGACCTGACGCCTTGGACGACGTAATTCATTGATGCTTACTAATTCCGTTACGTTATTCGTACGACCTGTATCCCTGATTTTTGAATTCGTAGTGATGACCAATTCGGCCCAACCCAAGGGTGTAGAATGGACTGTTAGGTGGTTGATAGATGCTTATTCACGACTTGAGATAAAGTATGACCATCATGAAGGTATACTCATATGATGCTGGTATTATGACGAGTAGCTAACGTGATAATACTTACGTCATATGACGTACCCTCATTGTGATCATAGGATATTTCGAGGAGTGCCTTAGAAACCTTAGAAATTCTGATATCTGATTGAGACTTTAGGATTCATTCTACCTATATGCGTAATCTGCTTTCACCATTTTGCGATTTGATACGTCTGGATTCTCGACACGCGTTTGCTGACATCGGTACTTCCGATGAGAATCTTAGGTTCTGTTGTAGAGCTTTCTGCCGTCTGATAATCTGTTTTCTGTCTGCATGGACTCTATCTGTTACTATGAAGGAGTACACCTATGTGTTGCTATATGTACGTCCAACAATCGATGAATCTTGAGAAACTAGTCATTCACATTTCCGTTCGCGGTTCGTTATGCTTTCCGTTTCGTTTCACTTCCATTTTCGAGGAAGAAAATTTTTTTTAGAGGGGAAGAAGTTGTAATACCTGAAATTTAGAAAGCGTTCAAAATGACCAAAATGCCCTTACTAATTTAAAATTGAATTTAAAAGCTTATAAAATACCAAAGTGATATCAAACCTTCGGGAATGAGCAAACCAAATAATTTTTGTAATTATATTTTAGTATTTTGAAAAGTATAAAAAGTATAAAAACCCACAAAATAATTAAATTAAATCCGGTTATATATTTTATGTGTATTATTAATGTAATTAATTAAATTAAAATTAGGAAAAATACAAGATAAATCTTAATAAAATTAGGAAACATAATATTCAGTATTTTATCATTATTGGACCGAAAATATGGCCTTGAATCCTAATTAAAGTCGGTTATGGATTTTTCTCCTATTTAATCAATATACCGAGAATACCAAATAAACCCTAACAATTCGACCACACCTTCATAGGACCTGAATAAATTTGTGGCCTATTTTTCTGGAACTCTACAATACTTAAAGAAGCTAAGAAAATTATTGGAAAGGTCTTGGGTTCATTAGTTTGCTCGTAAGGATTTTTGTTTGTCGAATTATATCAACCGAGAGGTAAGAATTTTAATTATCCCTTTGGCACGTTCAATTGCTCATGTAGTATTTTTCTTATGTTCTTAGGATCATATACGACCTAAATAAAATACAAAATCAGATCCATGCATGATTAATCAATCGAAATAATTTTAGAGATAAAAAACGGGTATAAAATCTAAAATATGGAATACGAATTTTTTGGGCAAGGTTATTAATTTTTATGGGTTCTATGATCATTGTATAAGCTGAGAAAAATGTTGGAACGAATTATAGAAGCTTAGTTTGATCGTGGGTAATTTTTGTATTGATCGGGTAATAAGAAAAACAAGAAAAGAAAAGAAAACCCTAGCTTGCGATTAGGGTTTAGAACTTTTGGGGGTTGGATCTGGTAATTAATGACTAATTAATGATGATTTGATGATTGGAACATGATTGGGAAATTTAGGGTTAAGGTTTGGTATTTTAAAAGTGTTACCGAGAAGAAAAATAAACTAAAGGGTGTGTTCTGTAAATTCTTAAAGTCGTGGGTTATTTTTGTAATAAACTTTGGAACAGGGTCTGTTCGTATAAAATATAATATGGGGGCCTTTTTCGTAAAATATGTAACTTTAAGGTTAAATATGTAAATCGTATAATATTTGTAATTTGAATTGGAAGTTAATTAAATGGAAGGACTAAATATGTAATTATGTAAAACTTGGGGTTAATTCGTACTATACATAACTTGAGGGTAAATTCTGTAAATTAGTAAATGTAAGGGCTAGTTGTGTAATTAAGAATATAATAAGGGTTAATTGGTAACTTATGTAATTATAAGGCTTATTTTGTAATTAATATAACTTAAGGGTATAAATTGTAAAATGGGCAAACTAGAAGTACTTAAATCGTATACATGGTTAACTTATGGATTAAAATGAATAATTTATAATACGTTCACTTTAGACCTTTAACTTTGATATAGTTACATTTAAAACCCTAATTTATGAAAAGTTGTTATACTTAACCATAAACTACTAAAACTTGCTTAAATATACCCTATCCCCATAATATGTATAATTTTGACTTAATCTATATGATAATACTTAAATCTTTCTATTAATGGAAACTTACTAATTTTGGAAACCTGCTGAAAATATAAACTTACTTAAAATGGAAGGATAACTGAAACCCCTTTTGTAATTCTGTCCTCTACTCCTTTAGGTTCGAAGAGGGAGTGATTTGATCCCTGTCAGTTTTGCTACTCTTGTGTTCTTGCATTCGTAATAAGGTACAGATATTCTGACCTTCTCACAGGTTTCTCATGAACTCTCTCTCTCTTGTCTATCTTACTCCCTTAAACCTTGCTATGCTCCCCTTGATTTGTGAACCTTGCTATGCTCTCCTTGATTTGCGAACCATGCTATGCTCCCCTTGATTTGTGAACCTTTCTATGCTCCCCTTGATTTGTGAACGTTGCTATGCTCCCCTTGATAAATTGAACCTTGCTATGTTCCCTTGATACTTGATATAATTCGTTCATCACCCTGTGACATGAATATTCAAATCCTTGGATACCTTGAAGTTTCATTTGATATTATAGCTGGATGCGAAAACCTTTCTTAATTATATATGAAAATGTTTTGATATTATAACTGGATGCGAAAACCTTTCTTAATTATATATGAAAATGTTTTGAGAAAAGCTATTTTAAAACGATGTTGTTGAGCACGATGCGATACCACTTTTAAATGAAATTTTACTAAAAGTTTTATGAAAACTACTTTTAAAGACTATCTTTATGAAAGACTTTACTAAATATCATTTTATGAAAGTCACTTATTGAAAGATTACTTCTAAATACGCGTTTGATATGAAACCTTTAAATTAAATCTTTACTATGAACCTACGAATCATTTGATTATGAACCTTTGATATGATCTATTTGAACCTTGACTTGAACCTTGATATAAACATTGATATGATATACTTGAAATGGAAACTTGACTTGAACCACTTGATATGAAACTTGAACTTGGACACTTGATACTTGACCCTTGATCCACAGTTTGAGACTACGAGCCACCACTTGTATACTAGGCATGAGGGTTTCATGTCCTTGTCATTGATGCACCGATGGCATGACTCTAGGGTAGGAGAGTGATGACCTATCCCGTCCCTGACTTGACTTGTTACGTAGAGGAAGACCCTGGCCTACTGGGGCGTATGGATGCATCCTAGACATGACCTGATTTGTTTGTATTACTTGTTATATCTGGTGACTGATGGTGTGTGCGATACACGTCTTTCACATCCTGGGAGCCCGCGACTCCACCCCTGGAGGTATCCCCTCACCCTGTACCTGGTATGCTGAGGTCACCCCTCCATACACCCTGATATGTGATTTGATATGATATGTACTGTTTCTGGGCTCGTGGTGGATTACTGTTTATGTTACCCTATGACTTAATACTGGACTTTACCTGATTCGACTTGGGCTGGTTGTGGGTTATGGTTTCCTTTACACTGAGCCATTGTAACCATTTCTTGATAACCTTTTCCATTGTCCTTTCTACTCTTGTTACACCTTGTAGCATTTCATTATTTCACCATCCCTTATTACTGCTTTGTATCGTTATATCTGTTCACCGAGCTTTCGTAGCTCAGCCGCGTTTCTTTTTCCCGCGGCAGGTTTTAGTTTGGAAGCTGGGTATGAGTGGAGAGTACCATGGATATAGAAGGCCCGACTAGCTATGGAAGAGTATTAGAAGAACTTATAGTTAGACTTAGAAACTTTTGTATTGTAACCTTGTAGTTTCATATTTCCTTTGTAACCATTGAATTCTATTGTATTATTAATGTCAAATGCTTGTGTTTGTTCTGATATGGAACCATCGTTGTGACACCTTTGCCCTTGTCGGGTTGGGGTGTTACAAATGTTATCACAACTCAGTCTTAATCTTTAAATAAAACGATTTTAAAAAGCTATATGCATTGAAAATTGACTTTGGAATATTTTTAACCGTTCCCATTTTTGCTAAGTCTTCTAATTTGAGCAGTTTGAAATATAACAAAATTCAAATCGACCCATTCATAAGTTGAAAAGTAGGCTACATAAATGACCACCTCTAACTGTACCCATGGATTCACTTAATAAACAACCGAACATTTGTTAATAGAGGAATCAAATTACAAAGCAGGCAATGAAGAAAAAAGTTACCTGAAATCCTGAATGTATCAGCTCCTCAACATAATCGACTATTGCACCTTTTACAAAGCCTAATGATATTGTGTCAACCACCAATTTAACCCCATCCCTCTAAAAAATCCTACACAAGTTTGAACACATCCTTATAAGATTGTAGTTACAATAAGGAACCAATGTATGTAGCTTGTGTGTAATTAGAAGACCTGTCATCGTTGTTAGGCTTCTCTTCAAGTGCGAAGTTGTACTAAAAACCAGAGCAACCACCGCCTCTATGCTTAAACGAATCATTTTCTCCTTAGCTTCATCAGCTTGCAATTGTTTCATCCACTGCATGATTTAAGAGACCATAAAGAAACAATAAATTTCTAATAATAAGAAAATTCAACCATGATTCAAGAACATAATTATATCACTGGTTTGAAATATATCCAGTTCTTAGAACTAACCCCATAAAAGAACAAAACAAACAACCACAAAGAGAATAGTAAATTAGTAATTACTACAAAGAAAAGCAATAACCTAGAACGTAAAGTATTGACAGATGGGTGTATGACTGTTTGTCTCCTGAATAACTGTGGAAAACTAGAAGGGGGGTTGAATAGTTTTACCGGTTTTTAAATCTTCTTAAAAACTTTACTTTTGAAAACCTTGATTCGAATCTTATGTGTAATCAATCAGCACCAATATGAACACTACACTATACTAGCTAATATAAACTATGAATGAAAGATAAAGATGGAAAGATCTAACCGGGATACAGATATTTATAGTTGTTCGGTCACGAAGCTCTTCTTCGCCCTACTCTACTCCCCGAGTACCACACTCGAGAGTTTCAAGTACTATGTCAACAAAAACTCCCTTCAGGCGGAGAAAACCGTACAACGTCGCTTATCCTATTTCCGACACTAAGCTAGATGTCGAGTGCTAATCTTAGCTAGCACCAATCTAGCAAAATCCACTTAATCCTTTCTACTTCACATAATCAACACACACGACTTGATCTACCCTTGATCCACTTGACCAATCACACAAGCCCAATGGCTTCAAGAGATCTCCAAGATCTCGATAAGATCACAATGATCAACCCTCACTTGACTCAATCTACTCTATCTACCCTTGATCAACTTGATTAACACATAAGCCCAATGGCTACTAGAGATATTCAATATCTCTATAAGATCACAATGATCTTCCCTCACAAACTCTCAAAAGAAAAATGATCTTGATGTATACTATGGTACAATCAAGTGTGTAACAAATGTTACAAGTGCTCTAACTACAACTACAACACTTTGTATCTACTTGGATACCTTGTGTTCTTCTCTTGCACTTGAAGAGGAATGAAGAGGATCTCTAGGTTGGATGATTGGATCACTCTTAAACAAAAGAAAAACTAAACTAAATGATCAAGAAGAGAAAATGTGATAAGAGTATTGAACTCAGAAAGTTCTATGTGAAAAAGGATGCCCAAGAACTGTGAATAGGGCTGGTATTTATAGGCAGAGAAAATTTGGCCGTTATAGGGACACGGTACCACTAAACTACACACGGTACCACTAAATTTAGTGGTACCGTGCCAGACAAAAACGCTCCTCTTTTTGTCTTTTCTGGTGAAAACTTATTTGGGGAAGTTTGGAGCTGATTTTGGGAGAAAAATAGCTGTTATGATATTTGAACTTATTTTTCCATTAAAACATTTCTTAATTATTCAAAAATAATTTGTAAAGTATATTTTTGAAAAAATGTTTTGTCACATTAAAAATGTGAAGTCTTAAACACAAATTCACTTCTTTGATCATTTGTCAAGTTGTAAATTTGTTTGTTCTTACCTAGAGTGATTTACGTAGAAATGGGAACTTTCGATTAAAAACTTGTTTACGTTAATTTTAACGTAAAGTGTTTTCACTTTTTGTCATCCTCAAAACGTGAAGTTATCGAAAGATTTAAATAACGTTTTTAGAACATTATTTGCATCAACAATCTCCCCCTTTTTGATGATGACAAAACATAAACTCATTTTAAGTTAAAGATTAGTTTTAACAAGTTTTTAATGAGTTTACGTCCCATTTCTCCCCCTTTTTGTTGAAGCAAAAATGTTGCTAAGGCTCCCCCTTGATGTATACTCCCCCTCGTTTGGAGGACACCAATGAATCGAGAAATGGTTCTTGCTACAAAACAAAGTTAGATGACAAATATACAATATCTAACATGTAGCAAGCAAGAGAAATATCCAACCAAAAAAAAAAAAAAAAAAAAAGCTTAATTAGCCAATCACCAAAAGTAAACCAACCACATAAAAAGCCCATTCATTAAAAAACAAATGTCATACATAGGTATGACTACATAACAAACATAAAGAGACATAACAAGAAGCATAAATCCTTAATGACTAGAGGCAAGCTTCATTTCCAAAAGGGTCCTAAGGTTTATTGTTGAAAACTAAACATGAACATGTTTAGTTTTGTGGGCTAGGAGGTGGTGGAGATGGTGACATGATTGGGGGTGGTGGTGGTGTTAAGAGATGCTCCACATAGGAGAACATGAAATGTATCTCATCTCTCAAGGAGAAGATGAGGTTACGGTTGTGGAGGCAACATAGGCAATTAGCACTATGTAAATCAAAGGGATGAGGTTGGATTGGTTGACCCATGATAGGGGAAGGAGGTGGTGGTGAGTTTGTTGGTGATGGGGTTGGCATGGCATAATCCAATGGAGTGATGGGTGAAAGTGTGTAGTCCATGGATGATGGCATGGTGTTGAAGGAAGGAGATGATGAAGATGTGTAAGTAGAGGATGTTTTGGAATGTGCATTAGGTGGAGATGGTGATTGAGGTGTGGCTTGGGAAGGTGGTGTAGTGACTTCATCATCTTTTGTAAGATCAACAAAGAGTGGTCTAGTTGGTGGTCGTACGGTTATTCTAGGTTTCATTGAGATGTGAGTTGTTGATCCTTGTGTGGAGGACATGGTGTATGGGTGATGTGAGGTTGAAGATGAGATGCAAGATAAGCTTGCAAGGGTGAGACCTTATATAGGCAAGAGTGGTGGGATGTGAGCTAAAGTTGGTGGTAGTGTCCTATGGCGTAGTGAGGGAATCTTAAGGGTTATGAAAGTTTGCAAAAATTTGCAGGTTTGAGGTTAAGGATGCAGGAATCTAGGGAGAACAGTGAAAATTCGTCAAACAAGGGCACGGTACCACTAAATACCACACGGTACCGTTAAATTTAACGGTACCGTGGCCTATTTAACGGTACCGTGACATGGGAGTCACGAATTTTCCTGTACATCCTAGTTCTGGGCAGCTAAGGGAAGTTTTCTAGGGGGACCTTTTGCAGGAAATGTTGGTGCCTCAAACCACTAAAGATTTATTTGCCTAATATGTTACATATTAAGCTACTCCTAGCAAATAAAGATTATCATGCAATTTACTAAGATAATCTATAAGCATGCAAGCATAAAAGACAAAATAAGCTATCATCCAAGAATCATGTATTTGAAAATTCATGCAAGGTGATAAGGTAAGTGTCAAGCATGCAAGAGTATCAATCTATAATTTATCATAGATAAATCCTAATAGTAATACTAATCCCTCCCTAATTACTTATGACTTGAGCTTGGTCCCGTTTTTATCACACTTGCATCCTGAGCATGCATTTCTTCCTCATGATTTTGATCATCAAAGGGTGCATAATGGGTGGAGGATTCAGAAATGAGGATGGATGACACATATGACTCATTTAGGGGTTTCATGATGGGATCGAAGAGTGAGTATTGAGGATCACTAAGGTATGGGTGATAGTTTATGAGGTGGTGATAAAGACGAGTTAGGAACATCCCATAAGGTATCAATTTATTTTTGTTACCCTTGAGATGTACAATTCGCTTAGCGAAGAAGTAGGCGAGGTTGTACGGTTGTTGGGTTAGGAGACAGTAAATCATATGAGCACAACATGCCGGAAGTTGCTTACGATTTCCTGTTAGACTTAGAACATTTTCTCGCAGGATGACTGCCCAAGAAAGTAGTTCACGACGAACCTCTTCCAAACGAATTTTCGTTGGATTTGAGATCGAGGAGTACTTATGAGTACGGATGAGTTTGGTAAGTTCGGTTGGAGAGGGTATATAGGAGCAATATGAACTATTCTCTTCTTGATAGTTGAAGAGAGACTCGAGACGCCAATCATCTGTATAGGCACATTGCCCATGATTGGGGATTTGGAGGATTTGAGCAAATTGCTCAAGAGTTAAGACAAATTTGAGGTTTTGGACCCAAAGCCAAAGTGACAAAGATTGATCCTCGTTACGTACGAGTTCAACTTGTCGAAAGAATTTCAACACAAAATGAGGACAAATGTGCTCGTTAATGTGAAGCAAGCAATCGAATCCTATAGCTCTAAATGAGGTGTTGATATCCCTATGATAAACTAAGGATGGATCAACGACTCGACCTTCATGAAACCGACGGGTTTCAAGATTAATATAGGAACGAATGTAACTACCGGGTGTGGTAGGTTCACGAGAAATTTCGGGAGTATAGGTGTCGGTTAGAAGATGATCAAAATCATACTCATGAGCCATTTTTGTTACCTATAATAAAATTTTAAGGAAAAATTAAAATTGAGAGTAGTTGCTTTAAAGACACGTGCCTAGTGTGTGCCTATATGCAAACTATGTGGAGGTGCGGTAATCTCGACTCTAGAACTAAAAAAAATGAGATTACCCAAACACTCCTAACTTCACTCTAGCTCAAGCGAATATATCGATAAATACATATTAGTTATGTAATTCGATCAATATTCGTGAGATCATGTATGCATGAGAAAACATTTTTATTTTGCATCAACAATGCACGAAAAATGTTTCATGATCCTAATTTCGTGAAATTTTTCGAAAATGATTGAATTGGGATGTTAGGCCGACTTTAAAGTTTTGGCGCCAAAAGTTTTGAAAAATTTGAGTGTTGATGACTCCTAATCCTAATTGCAAGTTTCCTAAACATGATTCCTCTTAAACTTTCTTAATCTAATAAAAGTAGGGTTTGAAACAAAATGTGTGATTTAAGTGGGTTTATGCAAATCTTATGTTAAGGGAATCATGGAGGTTATGCATTATCTAATCCTAGTCCTAATTTTCTAAAGACTCGATCAAAATTGAAAAATCCCCAATTCAATTTTTATGTAAGAACAAACCTTAGACTCAAGATTAAAGAGAAATTAGAGTTAAAATGACTTACAATTTATGTTGAAAAAGTGAAATTAGTTGATAATCTTGAAAAGTAATGTCTTGAATATGATCTTGAAAGGGTGTGATTGAGTTTTGGGTTTTGAGGTTTGATTTTGGCAGCAGTTGCAGAAGTTAGGAAAGTTTGAAAGTGAGTGATGTGGAAAGAGAGGACTGAAAAACGGGCATTGTCAGATACACGGTACCACGGTACCATTAAATTTAATGGTGCCGTGCCACTTTAGTGGAGCCGTGATCTGCAGGGATGAATTTTTGTCCCGTTTTGATTTTTGACGAATAAGTCTCGCTGTTTTAGTGAGACTTTTTGACACGAGGAAAGAATTTATACCTAATAAATTCTTTTGACGAGGAAATAATTTATACCTAATAAATTCTTTTGATGAGGAGAACCTAGACTGGACTAAAGGAGATGACTTCAAAGAGTCATGAGACGAGACACACGAGATGACTTCAATATTTCCAGTGAAATATTTAAATAGTCATTCGATTTATGGAATATGTTCCATCATTCCTAGACCTAGACGGAGATAGTTGAAGGATTCTCGTTTGAGAGGTTTGGTTAGGATGTAGGCGATATTGTCCTGAGAGGGAACTTTCTCAATAGAAATGTTTCCTTTCTGAACGTTATCGCGAAGGAAGTGGTGACGGATTTCGATGTGTTTGGTTCGAGAGTGTTGAACGGGGTTTTTGCTCAAGTCAATAGCACCTTTATTATCACACATAATAGGGACGTCATCTAGATGGATGTCATAGTCTATAAGAGCTTGTTCCATAGTGCTTGTTGACATGCCTTTATGGCGTTTACATATTCGGCTTCGGTTATGGAGATAGCAAGATCCGTTTGTTTCTTGGAGAACCAAGAAGTTAAGCAACAACCTATGAAGGTACAAACACCACTCATGCTTTTTCGATCCACATAATCTCCCGCATGATCAGATTCGGCATAGACAATAGTTTCTACACCAGTCCCCTTGGGATAAAATAATCCCAAGTGTATAGTGCCTTTAATGTATCGGAAGATACGCTTAACCGCTTCAATATGAGAGGTTTTGGGACTTGGAAGCGAGCACAAAGGCAGACACTAAACATGATATCGGGCCTACTTGCCGTTAGGTATAATAAACTTCCTATCATACCTCTATACTTAGTTCTATCCACAGACTCACCTTCTTCATCTTTCGTGAGTTTCGTTTTCGTGGACATGGGAGTTTTCATAGGCTTAGACTCTTCTAAACTAAACTTCTTAAGCATCTCCTTAATATACTTAGAATGATTAAAGAAGATACCATCTTCCATTTGTTTTATTTGTAAACCAAGAAAGAAATTTAATTCACCTATTATGCTCATCTCAAACTCGTCACGCGTGATCTTTGAAAAATCATCGCACAGTTCTGGACAAGTTGAGCGGAATATAATGTCGTCGACATATATTTGAACAATGATGAGATGTGAATTTCTTTTCTTTGTGAAAAGTGTTTTGTCAACCATTCCCATGGTATATTCATGTTCGATCAAGAACACTTTTAGTCTATCATACCAAGCTTTAGGAGCTTGTTTGAGACCATAGAGTGCTTTCTTGAGTTTATAAACATGACTCAGATTTTCTAAATCAACAAATCCCGGAGGTTGTGCAACGTATACCTCCTCGTTGATATAACCATTTAGGAATGTACTTTTCATATCCATTTGGTATAGTTTAAAGTCTAAGGCACAAGCATAGGCAAGGAGTATCCTAATAGACTATAACCTAGCTACGGGTGCATAGGTTTCATCGTAATCTATTCCTTCTTGTTGGTTATAGCCTTGTGCTACCAACCTTGCCTTATTCCTAGTTACGACGCCATTTTCGTCGAGTTTATTTCTAAACACCCACTTAGTTCCTATGATGGTTTGATTCTTAGGTGGATGTACTAAATCCCAAACTTGGTTTGCAGTGAATTGATTAAGCTCTTCTTGCATGGCAACTACCCAACTTTCATCCTTGATCACTTCACCAACATTCTTAGGTTCTACGGTTGATATAAAATAAAAGAAATTACTTTTGTTTTGAGCTTGTGACCTAAGAGTTCTTTGGTTTAGGTTTCCTATGACATTTTCAATGGGATGGTTCTTGGATTCCTTAATGTTGACAACTTCTTCAAATTCAACTATTTCATCCTCAATGTCTTTTTCTAAGGTTTTCTTGCCATTGACCTTAATGGCTTCATCCTCATCTAAGTCATCATCCACCAAGGGCGATGTCTTAGTTGGTGGAGGAGTTTCATCGAATGTCACGTTGAACGACTCTTCGACTTTCATTGTTTCCTTATTTAGGAAAACATAGGCTTTACTATTTTGAAAGTAACCTAGGAAAACACCTTCGTAAGACTTTGGGTCAAACTTGGTGAGGTAGTCTTTAGTGTTTAATATGAAGCACTTGCTTCCAAACACTCTAAAGTAATCTAGAGTAGGTTTTCTACCTTTCAAGATTTCATATGGTGTTTTTCCTAAGATAGGTCTAATTAGAATCCTATTAAGTATGTAAGTTGAGGTGTCCACCGCATTACACCAAAACTTTTACGAAATTGATTATTCATTCAACATCGTTCTACTCATCTCTTGTAGAGTACGATTTTTCCGCTCAACTACCCCATTTGATTGTGGAGCGCGTGGAGCTGAGAAATTGTGTGTAATACCATTAGCATCACAATATACTCCAAATTACACTTCATTATCAAATTCCCGACCATGATCCGTTCTAATTGAGACTATTGTACACCCTAGTTGATTTTGGACTTTCTTACTAAAGATTTCGAATTCCTCGAAAGCTTGTGTCTTATTCTTAAGGAATCTAGTCCAAGTATACCTAGAGTAGTCATCAACTATTACTAAGGTGTAGTAATTTTCTCCGTAGCTCCGTATGGCAGATGGACCAAATAGGTCAATGTGAAAGAGTTCTAGGCATCTAGAGGTCGAGATCATATTCTTAGCTTTGTGACTAGAATGAGCTTGTTTTCCAACTTTACAAGCGTCACAAAAGTGTTTGTCAAACTTAATCCTAGGTAGGTTTCTAACTAGTTCCTTAGACGCCAATGATTATATTAAACGCATATTGGCGTGACCTAGTCTCCTATGCCATAAAGTAGAGTTATCATCTATGGTTGCTAGGCAAATCTTATCCTGAGGCTTATTTCCTATTTTCATAACAAATAAGCCATTCTTCCTAACTCCTTTGCCTATGGTTTTACCGTTCTTAGTGATCTCACTACCCTCTTCGGAAAATATAACTCTACACTTATTATCTACCATTTGACTAATGCTAAGCAAGTTAAATCCTAAGTTATCTATGTGCTCAACATTTCTAATAGTGAGGGAGTCTTGAGTAATCGTACCTTTGCCTATGATGTTGCCCTTAAGTTTGCTACCGAAAGTGACTTTACCTCCGTTGTAAGCCTTGTATGATGAGAATAGACTCCGGTTACCCGTCATATGGTTAGTGCATCCACTATCCTTGACCCATTCATCGGGCTCCAAGTCGATCCCTAAGCATATCTATTGAATAAGACAAACATTCAAACATTTGGTCCCCAATATCTCCAGGGTTCAAAGTTGTTAGCATTAAACATCCTATGCATTAGTTGCATTTGGTTAGGATGTTGGAACGGAGGACAAATTTCCCATGGTAAGTAACTTTGTAGTTGACGGTTATTCCAAGTTACGGGATAGTTACTTGGATAACTTTGTCTTCTAGAGTTACCTCTCGATAGAGGGGTTCTTGACCGAGGTTTAGGAACATTTGTTTTTCTAGGTGGAGGACTCTTTGACCTAGTGTCGGGTTTTACAAAGCCAAGCCCGGGGTTTGACAAAGGTTTGTAAAACCTTTTGACTTCCTTTATACTAGCAATAGGTACTTTTGTACCATTTACAACTATGTGACTTGGTTTAGGACTTGAATTATTTTTCAGACTCGACTCAGTTCTGTCTCCAGCATCAGACGGTACCACGGTACCATTAAATTTAATGGTACCGTCTGTACCTTTAGTGGTGCCGTCTACTGTTTTGACAGAACTTGTGGGTTTGACAAATTTTACTTGTTTCGTTTTACTTGTCGAAGCTTTATTTGGGTTAAATCCTAAGCCCGCTTCGATATGTTGACCATATTTAACGTTTTCAAGTATATCATTAAGTGTCTTTGTTCCTTTTTCAAACTTAATGATTCTCAAAGCATTTTCTTTGAGTTTCTCATTCTCTACTTGAAGACTTATGCATGATTTGCATCCTACATCTATTTCTTTATTTTTCTCAAGTCTTTTAACTCGACCCTTTAGTTCTAAGACTTGCACTTCTAGTTCATGCAATTTTAATTTTAGTGTTTTGTTTCTACCTAAAATTTTAGAACTTACTTCACATAGTTTATTGTATTCATCATATATTATGTTATCATCTATTGACAAATTATCATTACTATAATAAGAAGAGTCGGAATGTACCTCATTAGAAGCTTGAGCCATAAGACATGTTTCGTCCTTGGGCTTCTTCTCTTTTTTTTTCACCGCTATCACTCCAAGAGCCTCCTATGAAAGCTCTTTGGTTGTTGGTTCTCGGTGGTTTGGGACACTCTCCTATGAGATGATTAGGATCTCCGCATCTAAAGCATTTGCTATCACTCGTTCCCTTCTTCTCATTTCGGTTCATTTGGAATGACCTCTTTTCATCGCGAGGTTGTCTAGGAAATCTACCTTTCCTCCTAAGAAACTTTTTAAAGTTTCTAACGGCTAGTGCATACTCTTCGTCTTCACTATCGGAATCCGAACATTCCTCATCACTAGACTCCTTCTTGGCTTTCAATGCTAGAGATCTAACTCTCTCGCTTTTTCCTTTGACTATATCAGAGTCATTTTTGATTATCATTTCATGAACCTTCAAGTTTCCTATTAGCTCATCAAGTGATAACGTCGCCAAGTCATTTGACTCTTCAATAACGGTGACCTTTGCTCTCCATTTGGGATGTAGAGCCCTAAGAAACTTCCTAACATAATTCTTGCTAGAGTAACCTTTATCAAGAGCTTTAAGACTAGTAATAATAGTATTAAATCTAGCAAAAGCATTATCAATTGACTCATCTTCCGGAATAGAAAATTGTTCATATTGTTGAACAAGAAGATCAATCTTGTTCTCTTTGACTTGATTATTACCTTGGTGAGTGATTAACAAAGTTTTCCAAATATCTTTTGCCATGTTACACATAAAAATTATTTCAAATTCCTTTTTCGGCAAAGCATTATAAATCATCATTTTAGCCTCATCATTTTTGGCTAATTTTCTTTTAAGTTCATCACTTTGCTTATTATAAGGAACTATTTCATCCTTTTTAGTTTCCAGATTCTTTTGAATCGGTTGAAAGTCACCCTCGGTAATAACATGCCAAAGATCAATGTCTTTTGATTTTGCCATACGTTTCGAATCTTGTTTTCCAATATATAAAACAATCGGTTTCGAAAAGTGGTGGTCTTTGCATAGATTGCCCTTCTTGATATTTGTTAGAATCCATTGATTGATTCAAGTTTTAAAATATAATTTACTTTAAAATCTTGACTGACGTGGCTTCTGATACCAATTGTGGAAAACTTGAAGGGGGTTGAATAGTTTTATCGGTTTTTAAATCTTCTTAAAAACTTTACTTTTGGAAACCTTGATTCGAATCTTATGTGTAATCAATCAACACCAATATGAACACTACACTATACTAGCTAATATAAACTATGAATGAAAGATAAAGATGGAAAGATCTAACCGGGACATAGAGATTTATAGTGGTTCGGTCACGAAGCTCTTCTTCGCCCTACTCTACTCCCCGAGTACCACACTCGAGAGTTTCAAGCACTATGTCAACAAAAACTCCCTTCAGGCGGAGAAAACCGTACAACGTCGCTTATCCTATTTCCGACACTAAGCTAGATGTCGAGTGCTAATCTTAGCTAGCACCAATCTACCAAGATCCACTTGATCCTTTCTACTTCACACAATCAACACACACGACTCGATCTACCCGATCTACCCTTGATCCACTTGACCAATCACACAAGCCCAATGGCTTCAAGAGATCTCCAAGATCTCGACAAGATCACAATGATCAACCCTCACTTGACTCAATCTACTCTATCTACCCTTGATCAACTTGATCAACACACAAGCCCAATGGCTACTAGAGATATTCAATATCTCTATAAGATCACAATGATCTTCCCTCACAAACTCTCAAAAGAAAAATGATCTTGATGTATACTATGATACAATCAAGTGTGTAACAAATGTTACAAGTGCTCTAACTACAACTACAACACTTTGTATCTACTTGGATACCTTGTGTTCTTCTCTTGCACTTGAAGATGAATGAAGAGGATCTCTAGGTTGGATGATTGGATCACTCTTAAACAAAAGAAAAACTAAACTAAATGATCAAGAAGAGAAAATGTGATAAGGGTATTGAACTCAGAAAGTTCTGTGTGAAAAAAGGATGCCCAAGAACTGTGAATAGGGCTGGTATTTATAGGCAGAGAAAATCTGGCCGTTACAGGGCACGACTTCACTAAATCACACACGGTACCACTAAATTTAGTGGTACCGTGCCAGACAAAAACGCTCCTCTTTTTGTCTTTTCTGGTGAAAACTTATTTGGGGAAGTTTGGAGCTGATTTTGGGGGGAAAAATAGCTGTTATGATATTTGAACTTATTTTTCCATTAAAACATTTCTTAATTATTCAACAATAATTTGTAAAGTATATTTTTGAAAAAATGTTTTGTCACATTAAAAATGTGAAGTATTGAACACAAATTCACTTCTTTGATCATTTGTCAAGTTGTAAATTTATTTGTTCTTACCTAGAGTGATTTACGTAGAAATGGGAACTTTCGATTAAAAACTTGTTTACGTTAATTTTAACGTAAAGTGTTTTCACATTTTGTCATCCTCAAAACGTGAAGTTATCGAAAGATTTAAATAACGTTTTTAGAACATTATTTGCATCAACAATAACAAATATTGAAATCTCACCAAGCTTAAATATTTATGATAATGTAGACAAATTTGATATAAGACAGACAAATGAACATGAACAAAGTAATCAGCAGCCTAAAACGGGACACCCAATGTTCATGAGATGTGTAATTGTTAATTTCTTATACCACCACTAAGTAGGATTATATAATAGTCTATTCTAACGCATAATCATATCTAGTGTTATGTGTTAGTACTCGATAACTATAAAAGATCCAATATCTAACTTTTGAACAATTACAGGTCCAATTTGTAACCGAACTACCGAAGTTAGTATCGAAGCTGTAAAAGTGGCTTCTTAGCTTTCATCAAGTCTTAGCCAAGTCTTTGGAAAGGATGGAAGCTTCAGGGAGCATTAGTGCAAGTGCATGATATATAAGCCATATTTTCAGAATTCCTCATAGATCCATATCACCATATGATCCTCACTCCAAATTTGGTATAGCAAGATACAATCATGTATACACTTTTAGGGCCATCGCATCAGAAACATTTATCAAAATTTGCGATAACATACATTCTTTTACTTATTTCTAACAAATTGTGTGTCGTTTACAGATTCCTAACATACATGTTCATATCGAGTTAATCTATCATCTATGCCTTGCATACAAAAAATGCATAGCATCAAACTTACTCTAAATGGGTACTTACTGAAGTCAATGGCTCCTATGTTTCACATGGCAATGTCACTTGAGAAACTTTAGGTCCTTGACTTGGGTCAACTGCACTCAACAGTTTTGACCCTTGATAATGATTTTGAGTTGATGCTACAGGTACCTGTTGAATTTAGTATTAATGAGATTACTTTTTATTTATTTGTGCTATGGTGGAAAACTAAGATTTTTTACCCGTTCCTCGTGTCGAATAAAAAGCACCAAGTAAAGCTGAGTGACACTCTGGTACTTAAGACATATCTCCTGATTTGAATCCAATTCATATCCATTCTTTGCAGTCAGGGCTTTCGCGATCCCCACAAGTACCTGAATTATGGACATGAAAGTGGGAGGATTGTTAATAATATGAAAGACAATGAAGATTATTATAGCTACATATGATAGAATTCAGTTCTATTACCAGTTGCGTGCTTGCAATTCGTAATGACAAATGATCCGATGAAATAAACAATAACAAAGCTTTCTTAAGTTTTCATTTATTTGAAGTAGTCAATAACATTTGAGTTTCACCGTCTGTTGGGCTTCTGAATTCACGGATATCCTTAGCAAGAGCCTTTAGAACAAAGTGATACGCAAATTCGGGTGTTGACGTATATGGTCTGATAGACCCTATCTGTCAGGACACAAGATGGAAGGCACGTGGATGGAAGGCGTATGACGGAAGGCACGTGGATGGAAGGCGCATGACGGAAGGCGCAGGATGGAAGGCGCAGGATGGAAGGCACGTGGATGGAAGGCGTAGGATGGAAGGCGCGGGATGGAAGGCGCGTGGATAGAATGCCCGTGGATGGAAGGCACGTTGATGGAAGGCACATGGATGGAAGGCGTATGATTGAAGATATGGACGAAAGGCTTGGATGGACGGCGCGTCCGGATGAAGGGCGTGTGTACCTACCACCCAGGTTTTAAAGGGACATGTTCCCTATGATGACATCATCTACAGTAACTCAGGTACTATATGCACACCACCCTTGGTGGTTGTATACACACACTACACCTCCTACCTCTCTCTACTTTCTCTCTCTAGAATTACTCTTAATTAGAGGGTTCATCCCTCCATACTTATATCCTTCCATACTTATAGTAGAGGACTGACTTGACCGTTGGATCGGGACTCCTTCTAACGGATTCTTTCTTGTTTGTAGCACACTTCAAGGCTCGGGAGTGAGGATAGACGGCACGTGGAAGCCGTCCGAACTTGCCTAGCGGAATTATGCTTCAAGAAATTGGCGCCATTCGTGGGACCCGTTATTCATTCTACCACAGCTAGGAATGATGGGTCTCATTTGTAATTCGCTTCTTCCAGGGCCTTCATCCTCCGTTCGGTATGAACCCTTCATCTACCCTTCGGTATGAACCCTTCATCTACCCTTCGGTATGAACCTTTCATCTACCCTTTGGTATGAACCTTTCATCTACCCTTTGGTAGGATGACCTCCATCAGCCCTTCGAAATGAGGGGCAGGCTGAGGTGGGACCACAAGAGAGCAATGCCTGAGTGACATGTGGCGGCGGGAAAATAATATGCAAAAATAGGCCTCAGCAAGATTCGAACTCGGGTCTCTATGGTAACAAGCCAACGCCTAACCATTGGCCTAAGAGTCCAATGCTTGGTATGTATCCCTTCTTTATTCTTTTAACATGTATCTTGGGCTGGATTGGGCCAATAAGATTTGGGCTTGTTTATCAATCAGTTTATTCTTTTAACATTTACTAGTAGTACATTATCAAAATTGATTTATGAAGAATCAGAGGATCACAAATATAATTTCATATATTGTAATTAGAGGATCGTTAACTCCTTCCTACCGCACATTTTTTCATCGCTTAAATAAAAGACCTTTTTTGCAAAAATTGGGAAATTTAATACGCCTCCCTGCAAGTCACGTGGGATGATAATGGTACAAGGGCAAATGCATGCATCCTTGACTTTTGTATATAGTATCTTTCTAGATACAATTATACGGAGTAGCATATAAGAACAAACAAACAAAAATAAAGGATGCATGATAAAAAAAAATTCGAAGAAGTGGGCCTGTAAAAGGCACTCATATCATCCTCTCGGCCTATTTCGCGGTAAATCATTAATTCGGACTTTCGACCTTGTTTACATGTTTCGAACTTCAATTAAACTATTTTAACCATCTCTAAACATCCATCCGGATGACTTTATACGCATTCATACTTTCGTTCGGCTTTCTAAACTTTCATTCGGTCTTCTAAACTTCGTTCCATACCCATAATAATTCTGCCCATTCAGTTGGCTGAAAGGAAATGTTCAACACAAGCTATGTAGCACAAGTTATGTTTATACAATAATACCCTTTCGGTTGCGACCTTCGGCATCAACACCTCCTTTCCTCGACCTTCAGCATCTGTTGATTACGCAACTTATGTGTGGAATACTAGAAGGGGGTTGAATAGTTTTACCGGTTTTTAAATCTTTTTTAAAACTTTACTTTTGAAATACTTTGATTCGAATCTTTTGTGTAATCAATCAACACCAATATGAACACTAAACTACACTATCTAATATAAACAATAAATATAAAGAAAATAGATGGAAAGATCAAACTGGGACAAAGAGATTTATAGTGGTTCGGTCACGAAGCTCTTCTTCACCCTACTCCACTCCCCGAGTACCACATTCGAGAGTTTCAAGCACTATGTCAACAAACCTCTCTTCAGGCGGAGAAAACCGTACAACGTCGTTTATCCTAATTTCCGACACTAAGTTAGATGTCGAGTACTAATCTTAGCTAGTACCAATCTACCACGATCCACACGATCCTTATTACTTCACACAATCAACACACTTGACTCGATCTACCCGATCTACCTTTGATCCACTTGATCAACACACATGCCCAAAGGCTACAAGAGATCTCCAAGATCTCAACAAGATCACAATTGATCTACTCTCACAAACTCTCAAAAGAAAAATGAACTTGATGTATGCAAGCATACAACAAGTATGTAACAAGTGTTACAAGTGAACTAACTAAAACTACAACACTTTGTATCTTCTTTGATACCTTGTGTTCTTCTCTTGCACTAGTAGAGGAATGAAGGTGATCTCTAGGTTGGATGATTGGATCACTCTTTAAACAAAAGAAAACTAAACTAAATGACCAAGAAGAAAAGAAGTGGTAAGAGTTTTGAACTCAGAAAGTTGTGTATGAAAAAGGATGCCCAAAAACTGTGAAGAGGGCTGATATTTATAGGCAGAAGAAATCTGGTCGTTATAGGTACACGGTACCACTAAATGTCACACGGTACCACTAAATTTAGTGGTACCGTGCCAGACAAAAACGCTGATTTTTTTGTCTTTAGTGGTGAAAGTTTATTTAAGGAAGTTTGGAGCTGATTTTGGGGGGGGGGAATAGCTGTTATGAAATTTAAGCTTATTTTTCCAATAAAACATTTCTTAATAATTCAAAAATAACTTGTAAGGTGTATTTTTGAAAAAATATTTTGTCACATTAAAAATGTGAATGCGAGGATGCTTCGATACACTATTGAGGATGTTAGTCATTTAGTACGAGTGTATGTGATACTTTGAATGAATATGATTAAGTATGCGGAATCTACTTAATCACACTTAGAAGGTTATTTGTTATTGGAAATGGAACAGTGATGGTTGTTGAATTTGATAATGAATAATGAAAGTTAACACAAAACGATTCAATATTATTCAAGAATAATACGAGTGATCTTCACTATCACTAGGGTTACAAAACCTTGAATCTCTATTACAAAGAAAACTTATTTTCTATCTTGTTCTATCAACTTAGTTTTCTCTGTATTCGACTAGTTACATTAATCACAAATTCACACTTATTTTGCATGTGATACTTAGATCTCCCTTTTATACAAACAAAGGAGATCATTACAATTATGATAAGTCTTGTCGAACTACTTGCTTGAGTGTGTCAGTCATTAAGATACAACATGTATCTGTGTTTACAACTTGCTCTGTGTAAACCACATGGTGACTGATCACATTGTCTAAGATATTATCTACCGTATATACTTGACTTTAGTACAAAATATCTTCGTATACTTATCCAACCAGCAGTAGAATACTCGACACTTATCCATCTAGCAGCAGTATCTGTTGCACCAGCAGTAGAATGTTTGCGGCAGCATAATCTTAACGCTAGCAGTAGAATGATACTTAGTGTATTTCCTTGAGCAGAACTGATCTTGTAAACCTTTAATTCCCGATACTAATCTTCAGAATATTTAATTCCCAACAATCCTCCCCTAAACATGTGAATCCTTTTCAACATGTTTCTTCTGAATTAAATTATGATTGTGAGAATCTTTCAAACACTTTATAGTCAGATTCTTGATCTGAGCTATCTTCTGTTCTTCAAGATTAAATATCTATCTGTCTAACTCATCTACCTTCTGTGAAACTCTTTCAGCAATAACATCATCTTTCTTTGTCTTGAACACAAAATCAATACCTTGAATAAAAGATGGTGCAATTTCCTTGGATGGAGGAATTATAAGAGGCAATGGTGCTGTGTATCTTGGATGCTTGTTTCAACAAGTGAAATCATCTTCCAGCATGCCTTTGCAAGTGATGAACAAACGTAGTGAACTGAAATTGAAACTGAAAGCTCCTAGATAGAACTTTCTCCATTTGAATGCTTCATCCCTTCTGAATATATATAATACTCCAGAATCTTCATTTGAAGAGCTTATTCCCAGTTTCCATCAACTGAAAAAGCTTATTCCCAGCATCCATCAACTGAATGCTCATTCTTATTATTGGCTGAATAATAAGACATTTTAGCTTCTCAAAAAGCTAACATCATCATCTTGTATGCTCTTGTCTTTTCTGATTGAACTTTATCTATTTTTGGGAAATCTTCCTCCATTGTTTGATCATTTTCCTCCCCTGAATCCTAAGCATACTTCCTTCCCTTATTGGTTAATCTTCCTCCCCTGGGTTTTATTTTCTCCCCTGAGCTTGAGCTTGGAAGATCTCTCACTTTTTACCAAAATATTTATCCTCCCTTGAGATTTATCATTTCCTCTCCTGTTTGGAAGATCTATCACCATCATCTGATCTACCAATGAGAACATGTTTTCAGACAATAGTGTACATGTTGGCCATCAATTCTTTAAGAGTTTAATTTGCTTCCCTCATCACTTCTAGGTGTGTTAACTCCTATGAGTGGTGAATCATGGGGCTTTGACTCATTGTCCATCATTTGATATTTTTTCTGAGCCTCTTTGAAAATCCTTTTTAAGAAACTTTTAGCAGTATGAATATGATTTTATTATTAAAAAATCATACTGCTCTCAACCATTTTGAAGGGATTAAGTGTGTAACAGACACTTAATCAAGAATTTGATTTAAAGTAACCTCTGGTTGTGTGAGAACCAATATTTTCAGTTATAAATAACTGCCTGTGTAAAGATAAACCTATTCAAAAGGCTTTCTTGACAGGGTTTCCAGCTCATAGCAATTGTTACCTCTAACACAAGTGTTAGATTCACTTTTGCTAGCTGTTCTTTCTATCAGATGTCCTTAGACTTGCTCATTATACTTAAAAGTATAAAATGATAGAAAGTGAGTTGTGTCAGTTACTATCTGACCAACTGAGCCATCAAGTCAATGTGAAACATGATAACTAGGTTTCAAGAAAGAAGTTTTAAAGAATTTAATTAACTTAGGTGTAAACCTTTGTTAAGAATCCCCAAACTCAGTCCATCATAAACCTATTATTTTAGCAACTAGAATCATTCTGCTGCTTCCATTTCACTTGAAACTTCTTTTGTGCTCAATGTTCATACCTGAAAATGTTAGTCCAAAACCAAGAAACAAAATGCAAAGCATATGTCTTATAGCAGTATCATAGTATGACTAACAAATATGAACTTAACAAACAAAAATTTGTACTAGCAGCACAAACTTTTCACTAACAGTAGTAACTTATAAAGCCAACAGTACAATCAAAAATTTATATAAAAAAACACATAGTTTTAAATCATTGAGGATTAAGCATTCCAATACTTGCTACCAAGTACTGAAACCTTCCAACATCAAAAGCTTTAGTGAGAAGATCTGAAAAGTTGTGATCAGAATCAATTTTAAGAACTTGAATCAACTTTTTCTCATTGCAATCTTTAATAAAATGATGTCTTATTTCAAAGTGTTTTGTTTTAGAATGTTGCACTGGATTTTTAATTATGCAAATTGTACTACTATTATCAATATGTATGACAGTGTTCATGAAATTGTACCCATAGTCAAGAAGTTGATTTTGAAGCCATAGGACTTGACCACAACAACTTGCAGCAGCTACATATTCAACTTCAGTTGTTGAAGTAGCCACAATTGTTTGCTTCTTACACTGCCATGAGATAAGTCTACACCCAAGGAATTGACATCCTCCAGTTGTTGACTTTCTGTCCAAGCTAGCACCAGCATAATCACTATTCAAAAATGCAACCAAGTCAAAAGGTTATTCCCTCGAATACCATAGACCCAACCTAGGTTGACCCTTGAGATATCTAAAAATCCTCTTGACTGCTGTTAAATGAGAAACCTTTAGAGTTACTTGAAATCTTGTACTAGCACAAACAAAGAACATGATATCAGGTCTTGATGATGTGAGATACATCAAAGAGCCTATCATAGATCTGTAAGTGTGTACATCTACATTGTCTCCATCTAAATCTTTAAGAAGTGACTTCTCAGAGTCCATTGGTGTGCTTGCCACTTTTGAATCAGCAAATTGAAATTTTCTAAGTATCTCTGCAACATATTTATCTTGACTAATAAATATGCCTTCACTAGATTGCTTAACTCGCAGACCCAAAAAGAATGTAAGTTCCCCCATGGAACTCATCTGAAACTTATGATGCATAAGCTTCTCAAACTCCAAACACATCTCCTTCCTTGTAGATCCAAAGATGATATCATCCACATACACCTGTACTAGCAAAATATCACTCTTGTGCTTCTTGATGAATAATGTCTGATCAATCTTGCCTCTTTGAAATCCATTTTCAATTAAGTAGGAAGCCAGTGTTTCATACCATGCTCTTGGTGCCTGATGAAGGCCATACAGAGCTTTTACTACTTTGTACACTTTTTCTGGATGGTCAGGATCAATGAACCCTGGAGGTTGTGAGACATACACCTCTTCTTCAATAGTACCATATAAAAAAGCACTCTTGACATCCATTTGATAAACTGTGAAGCCCATAAATGAAGCATAATCCAAAAATAACCTAATGGCTTCAATCCTTGCTACTATAGCAAAAACCTCTTTATAGTCTATCCCTTCTTCTTGTGTGTACCCTTGTGCTACTAATCTAGCCTTATTCCTAATCACTATGCCCCTTTCATCCTTTTTATTTCTGAAAACCCATCTAGTGCCAAATACCCTTATATCCTTGGGTAAATCAACTAGCACCCATACCTTCTGAATCTTGAACTGAAGAAGCTCCTCTTGCATAGCTTCTACCCAGCTTGAATCATCTAGGGCTTTAAGAATGTTCTTTGGTTCTGCCTGTGAGAGAAAACATACAAAAGAGCAAGAGTTGGAAAACTCATGCTGCTTTGAAGCATAAAGGGCATAAAAAAGTCCTTGTTGGTCTGAAGACATCAGTTGTTGCCTTGTCTTCACCCCTGATTGTACATCCCCAATCACATTGTCCAGGGAGTGGACTTTGTGAATCCTTGTGTGTGGTGTAGAAGGAACTTGATAGTTAGGTGGGAGATTATTGAAATCCACCTCTTCATCTGAGAAATCTGCTTCATTTGAGTCTGATGGGCCACCAGTAGAAACATTTGGCTTAGCAGTATAAAAATTAAACCTAGCAGTAGAATGCTCTGTCTCAGCAGTACTATCATCAGTAGAAACATTCTCTTGTTATTTTGTTCCATCTTCCTTGTTTTCATCTTCAATCCCTTCTTTAGCTTCATCAGAAGAAGGTTCATCAATTTTTGAAGTTGAAACCACACTGGTACTTATTGGCATCCATACATGATCTTGATTTGTCTCCTTGTCTAACCCTGCCTCATTTGTTGTTTGTGAACCTGAAAAATCATTAGTTTCTGCAACAACAGGCACATAATTCATAGAATGGGTTAGTGTCTCAAGATCAAATAGCCAATTAGGACCTTGACCTGCTACATTGGATTTTTTCTCTAAAAATTCCACATGCAGGTTTTCCTTTACTCTTCTAGTTCTTGAGTTGTATACTCTAAAAGCTTTGCTATTAAGAGAATATCCAACTAAGAATCCTTCATCTGCTTTACCATCAAACTTTCCAAGATGGTCTAAGGTATTCAGAATTGTCACATGACATCCAAAAGGTCTAAGAAATCCTATTGCAGGAGTTCTACCTCTAAAAAGTTCATATGATGTCTTATTGTGAGATTTGACAACCAAAACCCTATTTTGAACATAGCAAGCAGTATTAACTGCTTCAGCCCAAAAAGTGATAGGCAACTTAGAGTCGGCTAACATGGTTCTAGCAGCTTCTATAAGTGTTCTATTTCTCCTCTCAGCTACTCCATTTTGCTGAGGAGTTCTAGCTACACTAAATTCTCTCCTAATACCTTTTTCCTTGCAGAAGTCATCCATAACTCTATTTTTAAACTCTGTCCCATTATCACATCTAATGACTTTTACTCTTTTGCTTACTAGGTTTTCTATCTCTGTAATGAATGTTTTAAGAATGCTAGAAGTCTCATCCTTAGAACCTAAAAGGAAAACCCATGTAAATCTACTATAGTCATCAGTAATAACTAAACAATATCTTTTATGCTTCATGCTACTAACAGAAGTAGGTCCAAATAAGTCCATATGAAGCATAAACAATGATTGATCAATAGAGTTAAAAATTTTGGGCTTACAAGTGGCTTTGTGTTGTTTGCCTTTAAGACAAGCAATGCATGTTTGGTCATTTTCAAATCGTTTTTGAGGTAAACCTCTTACCAAACCATTCTTAACAATCTTATCTAT
This sequence comes from Artemisia tridentata subsp. tridentata, assembly GCA_021014915.2. Taxonomy (NCBI): domain Eukaryota; kingdom Viridiplantae; phylum Streptophyta; class Magnoliopsida; order Asterales; family Asteraceae; genus Artemisia; species Artemisia tridentata. The sequence continues at coordinate 330,701,912 of CP139504.1, read as the reverse complement.
GGTTTTGAAGTTAATGTGACCAAGCCTCCTATGCCATTTCATAGATTCATCCAATGTGGCCTTTGCAACTAGACAAGTAAGTGCCTCTTTAGGAACAATCTTCTTCATATCAACACTGTGCATGTTGCCCATTCTTGGAATTTTAAGAAGTACTTGACTTTCATCAGGCATTTTAAAATCAGAAGAAAGTACAAGACATTCAGTGTCAGTAAAAAGAACTTTGTTCTTTTTGTCACACATTTGTGAGACACTAAAAAGATTATACTTTAGCTCTTGCACATAGTAAACATCTTCAAAATCTAATTTACCAGTTTTAAGAGTACCTTTACCAGTAATCTTGCCACCGATACCACCTCCAAAGGTAACATAGCCTCCATCTAATGTTTAAAAATCGGAAAGATAGGACTTGTTGCCTGTCATGTGCCTTGAACACCCACTATCTGAATAGCCTTGATCTTCATGATCTGTTGGTGAATGTTCCTGCACACAAATAAGGAAATTAGTTTCCTTAGGGAACCCAAGCCATTACTGACTTGGATTTGCCATGTGCATCAATGTAATTAAATCTCTTGAGAACAGTTGATGCATCATTGGATTTGAGAGGTTTCTAAATCCAACATGCTGAGCCCTTAATAGCATTGGCCCTATTTTCCCTAGCAGTAGAACCCTTTGGTTTCCAAATTTGTTTTAGTGAAACTGCTTTTGTTGGAAAAGGTCTCTTAGCAGTTGTTTGTGCATGATTGAAAGTTGTTTTTTCACTTTGTACTACTGGTTTAGGGTAAACAGAGTAAAAAGGTCTGGCAGTAGAAACTGCTTGTTTAGAAGTAGAATCTTTTGGTCTAGCAGTAGAAACTGCCGTTGGTCCAGACTTTGTTGAAACTGCACTGGGGGTTGTTCTAGTATTATTAGAGTGACTTTTAGGAGTATGCCTTTTTAAATTCACCCTATTGTGTGTATACCCAGATACCCTTTGGTTGCAGAAATCTGCAAGATGGTCAAATTCTCCACATACAAAACAAGCTTTGTTATAGAAGTCAATGTCATCACCTAGTTGGTGAGACTTAAGGCCATTCCAATTCCTTTGGTTGCCTTTAGGCTTGTTTGTGGTTCTGTATTGCTCACAATATCTAACTGGTTGCCTAACATGTTTAACTTTGATATTAGGCCTATCAGTTTTTAGTTTGACTATCTTAGGAACACTTGTTCCTGCTTTCTTAACCACTTCAGGTTTAGACATAACCTGTTCATCTTCATCATCATCAGATATCCAGTCTTCAATGACTACTCTATCTGATCTTCTATCAGAGGACACCTTGTCCTCAGGAAGTGAAGTTTTACTTAAACTTTCACTTACTTTCTTAGTTTCATCAACAACTAACTTGGTTTTTGGCTGTACACCATATTGTAGCTCAGGTTGTTGAAATTCAGCTAAGCCTGAATGCTCTAGGTCAATCCCTAGGGGTTTAGGGATTCCTCTGTAAGGGGGTGGGACAACATTATATCCTAACCCTGACTTGGCTCTATTAATCACTTGACATTCAATCATGTTGGTTACACCTCTAGAAGCATGTTCTAGTGTTTCTACAGTTAAGTGAATGTTTCCATTTTCCTTTTTGATCCTATCATAAGCCTCTCTCAAAAGCTTAATTTCAGCATCTCTAAAGAATATATCTTGTCTAAGAAGAGCTTTGTAATCAGAAAAAGCAAATTCATTTTGTTTGTAGTGAATGATCTGCTTCTCTAGGGATTCTAAACCACATTTATAATCTACTAAGTCTTGTTGAGTTCTGTTAGGACTTTCTTTTGGTCATCATAATGTTTGATTAAAGTTTGTAGTTCTGAAAGAGCTATGCAAGTATTAGAACAAACTTTATGATTTTGTACCTCTATAGAGAAAGCCATGAGTGCCATCTGTGAAGAATCTTCTTCTTCATCAGCCATGAAACTCCAATCAAAACCTAGCCCATCAATAGCTACCATAGCTTTTGAGTTTGGCTCAGAAACCTCCACTATTTTGAATTTGCTTCCAAAACCTCTATTCTTGCTATCATGCTGCCTTGGCCTTCTACATTCTCTTGAGAAGTGCCCCATCATGTGGCAGTTATAGCATTCTATCTTTGACTTATCAAAACCAGCAGTATCATTGTTGCTGATTGTGAGCTTCTTCCCCGTCTTTTGAAAGAACTTCTTAGCCCTCATGCTAAGAAGAGAAATTTTCCATTTCAGGTCCATTTCCTCCAGATCATCATCATTGATCTCTTGGAGGTCTTCATAAGTGAGCATTGACCCATCATTTCGACTTGTGAGAAAAGTACAACAAGTCTTCTCATCCAAAATACCCATGGTACTGCTTGATGAACTAGCTGCACCAACACCATCAACAACCTTAACCTATTCACTTGGATTTGAGGTACTAGGAGATGACATAAATGCCATGTTCCCAGTATTAGAACTAGTACCTCCATTTTTCTTCAAATCTTGTTCCACAATTTTAAAGTTGCTATACAAGTCTATTAGTTCCATGGTGTCAAGGTCTGGCTTGTTCTTCCAGACAACAACATGTATAGCCCACTCTTCTGGTAAGCTTCTCAGAAATTTTGTGTTCAAATCTTCTTGAGGTATTTCAACCCCAAGAATAGCAAGTTGGCTCACAATATTCTGAAGCCTATTAAACATGTGGTCAAGAGATTCATTGTTGGTAGAGGAGAAGTTTTCAAACTGCTGCTTGAGCATCTTTGAACTTGCTAAAGTTTAAAAGTTGATCATTGAACTTGCATCTTTGAACTTGCTGAAGTTTAAAAGTTGATCATTGGGAATGGTCATCATCAGCATGCTTCTTGCCTTTAGGTCATTTTTCTTCTTTATTCTGTCTTCTGCAGATGTTGGGTGGAGCTGCAGAGTTGTCACCACTTTGCCTTCCACTGTTGATGTAGTGGTTGTAGGCTGGTAAGAGTTTCCATCTTCAATAATTTCCCAAAGTGCATAGTCTTGCACTTGGAAATACTGCTCTATTCTCAGCCTCCACATCTCAAACTCATTCTGTTTGAGCATGGGTAATTTTGCAGCAACATTGGTCTGAATAGATTCAACGTCCATTTCTTCTTCTTTTTCTTCTAAATCAAAGATATCAGCCTTGCTCTGATACGAATTGCGAGGATGCTTCGATACACTATTGAGGATGTTATTCCTTTAGTACGAGTATATGTGATACTTTGAATGAATATGATTAAGTATGCGGAATCTACTTAATCACACTTAGAAGGTTATTTGTTATTGGAAATGGAACAGTGATGGTTGTTGAATTTGATAATGAATAATGAAAGTTAACACAAAACGATTCAATATTATTCAAGAATAATACAAGTGATCTTCACTATCACTAGGGTTACAAAACCTTGAATCTCTATTACAAAGAAAACTTATTTTCTATCTTTTTCTATCAACTTAGTTTTCTCTGTATTCGACTAGTTACATTAATCACAAATTCACACTTATTTTCAACACACTAGCGCATGTGATATCTAGTCTAAGATCTCCCTTTTATACAAACAAAGGAGATCATTACAATTATGATAAGTCTTGTCGAACTACTTGTTTTAGTGTGTCAGTCATTAAGATACAACATGTATCTGTGTTTACAACTTGCTCTGTGTAAACCACATGGTGACTGATCACATTGTCTAAGATATTATCTACCGTATATACTTGACTTTAGTACAAAATATCTTCGTATACTTATCCAACCAGCAGTAGAATACTCGACACTTATCCATCTAGCAGCAGTATCTGTTGCACCAGCAGTAGAATGTTTGCGGCAGCAGAATCTTAACGCTAGCAGTAGAATGATACTTAGTGTATTTCCTTGAGCAGAACTGATCTTGTAAACCTTTAATTCCCGATACTAATCTTCAGAATATTTAATTCCCAACAATCCTCCCCTAAACATGTGAATCCTTTTCAACATGTTTCTTCTGAATTAAATTATGATTGTGAGAATCTTTCAAACACTTTATAGTCAGATTCTTGATCTGAGCTATCTTCTGTTCTTCAAGATTAAATATCTATCTGTCTAACTCATCTACCTTCTGTGAAACTCTTTCAGCAATAACATCATCTTTCTTTGTCTTGAACACAAAATCAATACCTTGAATAAAAGATGGTGCAATTTCCTTGGATGGAGGAATTATAAGAGGCAATGGTGCTGTGTATCTTGGATGCTTGTTTCAACAAGTGAAATCATCTTCCAGCATGCCTTTGCAAGTGATGAACAAACGTAGTGAACTGAAATTGAAACTGAAAGCTCCTAGATAGAACTTTCTCCATTTGAATGCTTCATCCCTTCTGAATATATATAATACTCCAGAATCTTCATTTGAAGAGCTTATTCCCAGTTTCCATCAACTGAAAAAGCTTATTCCCAGCATCCATCAACTGAATGCTCATTCTTATTATTGGCTGAATAATAAGACATTTTAGCTTCTCAAAAGCTAACATCATCATCTTGTATGCTCTTGTCTTTTCTGATTGAACTTGATCTATTTTTGGGAAATCTTCCTCCATTGTTTGATCATTTTCCTCCCCTGAATCCTAAGCATACTTCCTTCCCTTATTGGTTAATCTTCCTCCCCTGGGTTTTATTTTCTCCCCTGAGCTTGAGCTTGGAAGATCTCTCACTTTTTACCAAAATATTTATCCTCCCTTGAGATTTATCATTTCCTCTCCTGTTTGGAAGATCTATCACCATCATCTGATCTACCAATGAGAACATGTTTTCAGACAATAGTGTACATGTTGGCCATCAATTCTTTAAGAGTTTAATTTGCTTCCCTCATCACTTCTAGGTGTGTTAACTCCTATGAGTGGTGAATCATGGGGCTTTGACTCATTGTCCATCATTTGATATTTTTTCTGAGCCTCTTTGAAAATCCTTTTTAAGAAACTTTTAGCAGTATGAATATGATTTTATTATTAAAAAATCATACTGCTCTCAACCATTTTGAAGGGATTAAGTGTGTAACAGACACTTAATCAAGAATTTGATTTAAAGTAACCTCTGGTTGTGTGAGAACCAATATTTTCAGTTATAAATAACTGCCTGTGTAAAGATAAACCTATTCAAAAGGCTTTCTTGACAGGGTTTCCAGCTCATAGCAATTGTTACCTCTAACACAAGTGTTAGATTCACTTTTGCTAGCTGTTCTTTCTATCAGATGTCCTTAGACTTGCTCATTATACTTAAAAGTATAAAATGATAGAAAGTGAGTTGTGTCAGTTACTATCTGACCAACTGAGCCATCAAGTCAATGTGAAACATGATAACTAGGTTTCAAGAAAGAAGTTTTAAAGAATTTAATTAACTTAGGTGTAAACCTTTGTTAAGAATCCCCAAACTCAGTCCATCATAAACCTATTATTTTAGCAACTAGAATCATTCTGCTGCTTCCATTTCACTTGAAACTTCTTTTGTGCTCAATGTTCATACCTGAAAATGTTAGTCCAAAACCAAGAAACAAAATGCAAAGCATATGTCTTATAGCAGTATCATAGTATGACTAACAAATATGAACTTAACAAACAAAAATTTGTACTAGCAGCACAAACTTTTCACTAACAGTAGTAACTTATAAAGCCAACAGTACAATCAAAAATTTATATAAAAAAACACATAGTTTTAAATCATTGAGGATTAAGCATTCCAATACTTGCTACCAAGTACTGAAACCTTCCAACATCAAAAGCTTTAGTGAGAAGATCTGAAAAGTTGTGATCAGAATCAATTTTAAGAACTTGAATCAACTTTTTCTCATTGCAATCTTTAATAAAATGATGTCTTATTTCAAAGTGTTTTGTTTTAGAATGTTGCACTGGATTTTTAATTATGCAAATTGTACTACTATTATCAATATGTATGACAGTGTTCATGAAATTGTACCCATAGTCAAGAAGTTGATTTTGAAGCCATAGGACTTGACCACAGCAACTTGCAGCAGCTACATATTCAACTTCAGTTGTTGAAGTAGCCACAATTGTTTGCTTCTTACACTGCCATGAGATAAGTCTACACCCAAGGAATTGACATCCTCCAGTTGTTGACTTTCTGTCCAAGCTAGCACCAGCATAATCACTATTCAAAAATGCAACCAAGTCAAAAGGTTATTCCCTCGAATACCATAGACCCAACCTAGGTTGACCCTTGAGATATCTAAAAATCCTCTTGACTGCTGTTAAATGAGAAACCTTTAGAGTTACTTGAAATCTTGTACTAGCACAAACAAAGAACATGATATCAGGTCTTGATGATGTGAGATACATCAAAGAGCCTATCATAGATCTGTAAGTGTGTACATCTACATTGTCTCCATCTAAATCTTTAAGAAGTGACTTCTCAGAGTCCATTGGTGTGCTTGCCACTTTTGAATCAGCAAATTGAAATTTTCTAAGTATCTCTGCAACATATTTATCTTGACTAATAAATATGCCTTCACTAGATTGCTTAACTTGCAGACCCAAAAAGAATGTAAGTTCCCCCATGGAACTCATCTGAAACTTATGATGCATAAGCTTCTCAAACTCCAAACACATCTCCTTCCTTGTAGATCCAAAGATGATATCATCCACATACACCTGTACTAGCAAAATATCACTCTTGTGCTTCTTGATGAATAATGTCTGATCAATCTTGCCTCTTTGAAATCCATTTTCAATTAAGTAGGAAGCCAGTGTTTCATACCATGCTCTTGGTGCCTGATGAAGGCCATACAGAGCTTTTACTACTTTGTACACTTTTTCTGGATGGTCAGGATCAATGAACCCTGGAGGTTGTGAGACATACACCTCTTCTTCAATAGTACCATATAAAAAAGCACTCTTGACATCCATTTGATAAACTGTGAAGCCCATAAATGAAGCATAATCCAAAAATAACCTAATGGCTTCAATCCTTGCTACTATAGCAAAAACCTCTTTATAGTCTATCCCTTCTTCTTGTGTGTACCCTTGTGCTACTAATCTAGCCTTATTCCTAATCACTATGCCCCTTTCATCCTTTTTATTTCTGAAAACCCATCTAGTGCCAAATACCCTTATATCCTTGGGTAAATCAACTAGCACCCATACCTTCTGAATCTTGAACTGAAGAAGCTCCTCTTGCATAGCTTCTACCCAGCTTGAATCATCTAGGGCTTTAAGAATGTTCTTTGGTTCTGCCTGTGAGAGAAAACATACAAAAGAGCAAGAGTTGGAAAACTCATGCTGCTTTGAAGCATAAAGGGCATAAAAAAGTCCTTGTTGGTCTGAAGACATCAGTTGTTGCCTTGTCTTCACCCCTGATTGTACATCCCCAATCACATAGTCCAGGGAGTGGACTTTGTGAATCCTTGTGTGTGGTGTAGAAGGAACTTGATAGTTAGGTGGGAGATTATTGAAATCCACCTCTTCATCTGAGAAATCTGCTTCATTTGAGTCTGATGGGCCACCAGTAGAAACATTTGGCTTAGCAGTATAAAAATTAAACCTAGCAGTAGAATGCTCTGTCTCAGCAGTACTATCATCAGTAGAAACATTCTCTTGTTATTTTGTTCCATCTTCCTTGTTTTCATCTTCAATCCCTTCTTTAGCTTCATCAGAAGAAGGTTCATCAATTTTTGAAGTTGAAACCACACTGGTACTTATTGGCATCCATACATGATCTTGATTTGTCTCCTTGTCTAACCCTGCCTCATTTGTTGTTTGTGAACCTGAAAAATCATTAGTTTCTGCAACAACAGGCACATAATTCATAGAATGGGTTAGTGTCTCAAGATCAAATAGCCAATTAGGACCTTGACCTGCTACATTGGGTTTTTTCTCTAAAAATTCCACATGCAGGTTTTCCTTTACTCTTCTAGTTCTTGAGTTGTATACTCTAAAAGCTTTGCTATTAAGAGAATATCCAACTAAGAGTCCTTCATCTGCTTTACCATCAAACTTTCCAAGATGGTCTAAGGTATTCAGAATTGTCACATGACATCCAAAAGGTCTAAGAAATCCTATTGCAGGAGTTCTACCTCTAAAAAGTTCATATGATGTCTTATTGTGAGATTTGACAACCAAAACCCTATTTTGAACATAGCAAGCAGTATTAACTGCTTCAGCCCAAAAAGTGATAGGCAACTTAGAGTCGGCTAACATGGTTCTAGCAGCTTCTATAAGTGTTCTATTTCTCCTCTCAGCTACTCCATTTTGCTGAGGAGTTCTAGCTACACTAAATTCTCTCCTAATACCTTTTTCCTTGCAGAAGTCATCCATAACTCTATTTTTAAACTCTGTCCCATTATCACATCTAATGACTTTTACTCTTTTGCTTACTAGGTTTTCTATCTCTGTAATGAATGTTTTAAGAATGCTAGAAGTCTCATCCTTAGAACCTAAAAGGAAAACCCATGTAAATCTACTATAGTCATCAGTAATAACTAAACAATATCTTTTATGCTTCATGCTACTAACAGAAGTAGGTCCAAATAAGTCCATATGAAGCATAAACAATGATTGATCAATAGAGTTAAAAATTTTGGGCTTACAAGTGGCTTTGTGTTGTTTGCCTTTAAGACAAGCAATGCATGTTTGGTCATTTTCAAATCGTTTTTGAGGTAAACCTCTTACCAAACCATTCTTAACAATCTTATCTATGGTTTTGAAGTTAATGTGACCAAGCCTCCTATGCCATTTCATAGATTCATCCAATGTGGCCTTTGCAACTAGACAAGTAAGTGCCTCTTTAGGAACAATCTTCTTCATATCAACACTGTGCATGTTGCCCATTCTTGGAATTTTAAGAAGTACTTGACTTTCATCAGGCATTTTAAAATCAGAAGAAAGTACAAGACATTCAGTGTCAGTAAAAAGAACTTTGTTCTTTTTGTCACACATTTGTGAGACACTAAAAAGATTATACTTTAGCTCTTGCACATAGTAAACATCTTCAAAATCTAATTTACCAGTTTTAAGAGTACCTTTACCAGTAATCTTGCCACCGATACCACCTCCAAAGGTAACATAGCCTCCATCTAATGTTTAAAAATCGGAAAGATAGGACTTGTTGCCTGTCATGTGCCTTGAACACCCACTATCTGAATAGCCTTGATCTTCATGATCTGTTGGTGAATGTTCCTGCACACAAATAAGGAAATTAGTTTCCTTAGGGAACCCAAGCCATTACTGACTTGGATTTGCCATGTGCATCAATGTAATTAAATCTCTTGAGAACAGTTGATGCATCATTGGATTTGAGAGGTTTCTAAATCCAACATGCTGAGCCCTTAATAGCATTGGCCCTATTTTCCCTAGCAGTAGAACCCTTTGGTTTCCAAATTTGTTTTAGTGAAACTGCTTTTGTTGGAAAAGGTCTCTTAGCAGTTGTTTGTGCATGATTGAAAGTTGTTTTTTCACTTTGTACTACTGGTTTAGGGTAAACAGAGTAAAAAGGTCTGGCAGTAGAAACTGCTTGTTTAGAAGTAGAATCTTTTGGTCTAGCAGTAGAAACTGCCGTTGGTCCAGACTTTGTTGAAACTGCACTGGGGGTTGTTCTAGTATTATTAGAGTGACTTTTAGGAGTATGCCTTTTTAAATTCACCCTATTGTGTGTATACCCAGATACCCTTTGGTTGCAGAAATCTGCAAGATGGTCAAATTCTCCACATACAAAACAAGCATTGTTATAGAAGTCAATGTCATCACCTAGTTGGTGAGACTTAAGGCCATTCCAATTCCTTTGGTTGCCTTTAGGCTTGTTTGTGGTTCTGTATTGCTCACAATATCTAACTGGTTGCCTAACATGTTTAACTTTGATATTAGGCCTATCAGTTTTTAGTTTGACTATCTTAGGAACACTTGTTCCTGCTTTCTTAACCACTTCAGGTATAGACATAACCTGTTCATCTTCATCATCATCAGATATCCAGTCTTCAATGACTACTCTATCTGATCTTCTATCAGAGGACACCTTGTCCTCAGGAAGTGAAGTTTTACTTAAACTTTCACTTACTTTCTTAGTTTCATCAACAACTAACTTGGTTTTTGGCTGTACACCATATTGTAGCTCAGGTTGTTGAAATTCAGCTAAGCCTGAATGCTCTAGGTCAATCCCTAGGGGTTTAGGGATTCCTCTGTAAGGGGGTGGGACAACATTATATCCTAACCCTGACTTGGCTCTATTAATCACTTGACATTCAATCATGTTGGTTACACCTCTAGAAGCATGTTCTAGTGTTTCTACAGTTAAGTGAATGTTTCCATTTTCCTTTTTGATCCTATCATAAGCCTCTCTCAAAAGCTTAATTTCAGCATCTCTAAAGAATATATCTTGTCTAAGAAGAGCTTTGTAATCAGAAAAAGCAAATTCATTTTGTTTGTAGTGAATGATCTGCTTCTCTAGGGATTCTAAACCACATTTATAATCTACTAAGTCTTGTTGAGTTCTGTTAGGACTTTCTTTTGGTCATCATAATGTTTGATTAAAGTTTGTAGTTCTGAAAGAGCTATGCAAGTATTAGAACAAACTTTATGATTTTGTACCTCTATAGAGAAAGCCATGAGTGCCATCTGTGAAGAATCTTCTTCTTCATCAGCCATGAAACTCCAATCAAAACCTAGCCCATCAATAGCTACCATAGCTTTTGAGTTTGGCTCAGAAACCTCCACTATTTTGGATTTGCTTCCAAAACCTCTATTCTTGCTATCATGCTGCCTTGGCCTTCTACATTCTCTTGAGAAGTGCCCCATCATGTGGCAGTTATAGCATTCTATCTTTGACTTATCAAAACCAGCAGTATCATTGTTGCTGATTGTGAGCTTCTTCCCCGTCTTTTGAAAGAACTTCTTAGCCCTCATGCTAAGAAGAGAAATTTTCCATTTCAGGTCCATTTCCTCCAGATCATCATCATTGATCTCTTGGAGGTCTTCATAAGTGAGCATTGACCCATCATTTCGACTTGTGAGAAAAGTACAACAAGTCTTCTCATCCAAAATACCCATGGTACTGCTTGATGAACTAGCTGCACCAACACCATCAACAACCTTAACCTATTCACTTGGATTTGAGGTACTAGGAGATGACATAAATGCCATGTTCCCAGTGTTAGAACTAGTACCTCCATTTTTCTTCAAATCTTGTTCCACAATCTTAAAGTTGCTATACAAGTCTATTAGTTCCATGGTGTCAAGGTCTGGCTTGTTCTTCCAGACAACAACATGTATAGCCCACTCTTCTGGTAAGCTTCTCAGAAATTTTGAGTTTAAATCTTCTTGAGGTATTTCAACCCCAAGAATAGCAAGTTGGCTCACAATATTCTGAAGCCTATTAAACATGTGGTCAAGAGATTCATTGTTGGTAGAGGAGAAGTTTTCAAACTGCTGCTTGAGCATCTTTGAACTTGCTAAAGTTTAAAAGTTGATCATTGAACTTGCATCTTTGAACTTGCTAAAGTTTAAAAGTTGATCATTGGGAATGGTCATCATCAGCATGCTTCTTGCCTTTAGGTCATTTTTCTTCTTTATTCTGTCTTCTGCAGATGTTGGGTGGAGCTGCAGAGTTGTCACCACTTTGCCTTCCACTGTTGATGTAGTGGTTGTAGGCTGGTAAGAGTTTCCATCTTCAATAATTTCCCAAAGTGCATAGTCTTGCACTTGGAAATACTGCTCTATTCTCAGCCTCCACATCTCAAACTCATTCTGTTTGAGCATGGGTAATTTTGCAGCAACATTGGTCTGAATAGATTCAACGTCCATTTCTTCTTCTTTTTCTTCTAAATCAAAGATATCAGCCTTGCTCTGATACGAATTGCGAGGATGCTTCGATACACTATTGAGGATGTTATTCCTTTAGTACGAGTATATGTGATACTTTGAATGAATATGATTAAGTATGCGGAATCTACTTAATCACACTTAGAAGGTTATTTGTTATTGGAAATGGAACAGTGATGGTTGTTGAATTTGATAATGAATAATGAAAGTTAACACAAAACGATTCAATATTATTCAAGAATAATACAAGTGATCTTCACTATCACTAGGGTTACAAAACCTTGAATCACTATTACAAAGAAAACTTATTTTCTATCTTTTTCTATCAACTTAGTTTTCTCTGTATTCGACTAGTTACATTAATCACAAATTCACACTTATTTTCAACACACTAGCGCATGTGATATCTAGTCTAAGATCTCCCTTTTATACAAACAAAGGAGATCATTACAATTATGATAAGTCTTGTCGAACTACTTGTTTTAGTGTGTCAGTCATTAAGATACAACATGTATCTGTGTTTACAACTTACTCTGTGTAAACCACATGGTGACTGATCACATTGTCTAAGATATTATCTACCGTATATACTTGACTTTAGTACAAAATATCTTCGTATACTTATCCAACCAGCAGTATAATACTCGACACTTATCCATCTAGCAGCAATATCTATTGCACCAGTAGTAGAATGTTTGCGGCAGCAGAATCTTAACGCTAGCAGTAGAATGAAATGCACTAGCAGTAGAATGATACTTGGTGTATTTCCTTGAGCAGAACTGATCTTGTAAACATTTAATTCCCGATACTAATCTTCAGAATATTTAATTCCCAACAGTGAAGTTTTAATCACAAATTCACTTCTTTGATCATTTGTCAAGTTGTAAATTTGTTTGTTCATACCTAGAGTGATTTACGTAGAAATGAGATCTTTCGACTAAAAACTTGTTTACGTAAATTTTAACGTAAAGTGTTTTCACATTTTGTTATCATCAAAACGTGAGGTTATCGAAAGATATGAATAACGTTTTTAGAACATTATTTGCATAAACAATCTCCCCCTTTTTGATGATGACAAAACATAAACTCATTTTAAGTTAAAGATTAATTTTAACAAGTTTTTAATGAGTTTACATCCCATTTCTCCCCCTTTTTGTCGAGGCAAAAAGGTTGCTATAGCTCCCCCTTGATGTATACCCCCCCCATTTGGAGGACACCAAGGAATCGAGCAGTGATTTTTGCTACAAAACAAAGTTATATGACAAATATACAACATCTAACATGTAGAAATTACGACATATATCCAACCACAAAATTTTTTTGGCTAAGTAGCCAAACATCAAAAATAAAATACAACAACTACATAACATGCCCATTCATTCATAAAAAAATGTCCATACATAAGTATGACTACAACATAAAAAGAAAAATAATCTACAAAAGCATATATAAATCTTAAGTGATATGAGGCTCTAAGATTTGCTTCAAATGACAAAAGGGATCATAGGTTTTTATTTTGGAAACTAAACATGAAAGTGTTTAGTTATTTGGGCTAGTTGTTGGTGGAGGAGGTGGTGTGATGGGCCCTTGTGGTGGTGTTAGGAGGTTTTCAAGGTAGAGGAATTTGAAACTCAATTCATCCCTAATGTTGACTATGAGGTTTCGGTTGTGATGACAACATGCACAACTTAGGCTATGTGGCTCCAGAGGGTAGAGAATGGGGTGACCCATTATTGGTTGTGTTGATGGAGAGGCGGAAGATGATGATGTGTTGGACCCAAACTCAAAAAGAGTTGTTGGTGAAAGGGTGAAGGTTAGTGCCAACGGTTGAGGAGGACTAGGTGGAGGTAAGGGTGTGGTAGTCCTAATTGTGGAAGAGGATGATGAAGTTGGTCTAGTTGAGATGGATTTGGATGGAGCCAAAGGTGTAGAGATGGATGAGGTTGTTTTGGTTGAGGGTATTGGTGTGTGAATTTCTTCATCATCGTCAAGTGTAAGATCAATAATAAGTATTTCATTGGGCGGTTTGAGGTTGAACCTTGGCTTCTTTGCTTTGTGAGAAGTGGTAGCCATGGTGGAAGACATGGTAAGTGTATGATGAATGTGTAATGGTGAGAAAGATGAATGCATGATAAGAGCTTAAATAGCCAAATCAAAGCATGCAAGGATAGGTAGGATGGTGAGTTTAGGGAATTGTGAGTATTGGAATCAGCACATGTTTGCAGATTCTAAGGAAAAGAAAGTCAAAAAGTGGAAGCAAACAGTTAAAAACGTCTACCCAGGGGACGGTACCACTAAATGACCCACTGATGAACTCAAATAAGTACATTTTATTACTATCATTTATCCTATTAATTTGACTTGTTTTACTATATTATGTATGAGGATTGATACTTAATCGTTTACTTTTGTAATTCTCAGGTAAAAACAAGCATTTGGTGAAACTTCGCGATTATGGACTAAAAACGGAGTAAAATGATCAAGATTGGAATTGGTTGTTGGAATGAAGAGAATGAAGACCACTGCCTGACTTTGAAGAATGCGCCGCATGGATTTATCCCATGCGCCGCATATGAAACTTTGGTCAACGAAGAATAACCAACTTGTTCTGCTCCAGATGCGCCGCATCTCACCTATTACATACGGCGCATCACTATCAATATTTCACCAGCTACGATCCAAGATACAAGAGGACATGCGCCGCATCCAAAGACGAAGATACGCCGCATCTTCTGGCGGTGTACGAATATTCCTGAATATTATAATCTTGGACCCCACGCGAAGTTAAGTAAATGCGCCGCATCTACTTACTAGATGCGCCGCATCTCACCCTCAGACAGAAACTATAAATACCCCAAAGACCAGACGAATTAAGAGTCCGAGTTCCAAAGTTTTAACAGAAGACCGAAGACCAGAAACCTAGGACGAATTCAGTCAAGGCAGCAGCACAAGACACACCCAAATCAAAGATACAAGAGCTGTAAGAAGGTGCTGCATGTGTTTAATTCATTAAGTAGTTTTGTTTTATTGTGTTAGTAAACTTTAATTCATCAAGATTGGTGGCTTGTGTAATGTGACAACGGAAAGATTGTACTCCCTTAAAACTGCTTTCTCATTAATTAAAGTTTATATGTTGATGTCATTGGTGACTTTTATTAGTGCATTGATAACCTCTGTGTCTAGCTGAGCGTTGATCGGGTCGCCATGCCTCTGCCCTCGCCTGTTTATTAGATCGCCTATGTATTCTATGGTCTGTAGAAAAGTAGGAGAAAGATAAATGGGATAGTCATAAGTAATCATTAAGGGTTTACTCGCCGATAAGATTAGAACCAACGAGAAAGGACTTAATCTCGGTGCGTTGCATCGAACTATACACTTCATATAACACTAGCAATAAAACAAGTGACAAACTACTTATCATAAGGACAGCCCTCTTATTGTCTCGAGTATTTATCTATGTATGTGTGTGCTACTTGCTGATTCGTGCCTATTGGTTTAGTTTATTATTTAATTGCAACCAAATCGTGCCAGTCTCTCAGGCTGAACCCCTTTGCGTTAGAATAGGTTGTATAGCTAACTTAATATATTAAAATACTGATTAGAATAACTAGATAATACGTTCCACTCTTAGTGATCGACACTCTACTTACCATTATATTCATACTGACCGGGTACACTGCTCGTTAGGGGTGTGTGTTATTGATAAGTCGGCTAAATATAAATTTAAAACTTGATTAGGCATTAAAACTGCTAAACCGCAACGACACACGCAGCACATCACCCACGGTACCACTAAATTTAGTGGTGTCGTGCCTTATTTAGTGGAGCCGTGGCCTGCTGTGGACATTTTTACCAGTTCTGCAGGATTTTGGCTGCCTAAATAGGTAATCCTAGGGGTACTATTTGCAGCAAATCCTATTGCCTCAATTCACTAAAGAATAATCACATAATTTTCCTAACACTATCCACAACTAGCAACAAACAAGAACATGTGATTATCTAGAATTAGGCTACTATTAAGCATGCAACATATCAAGTAATATGAACATCTAGTGCATGCAAGAAAAATGTAAAATAAAATATATGAACTAGATAAAGCTCATAAATATAGTCAAGCATTAAGATTCATTAATTAACCAAAGTAACCCATGCCAAGTTAGAGATACTAGTTAATTCAAACTTGTTAATGTTAAATGGCCGTAGCCAAGACCCCATTAGTAATAGTTTAATACTACTTGAGTTAGTAATACTAATTAAGTTAGCATTGTCTAATATCTTGACGTCCCTAACTTCTTAATCTTGTTTCCGATCCCCTTGAGTGCCTTTCCAATAGACTTGAACCCCCCGATCATTTGCTCATGCATGGACACTTGTCGGTTGTACATCGTCATTTGCCTTCTCATCACCGCACTTAAGTTGGTGTTGTTGTAAGGAAGGTCGGTTGTTGGTTCGAAGGATGACGTGTCAAGGTTATGAAAGAAAGTGTCGGGAGAAGGAGTACGAGCACGAGAAGTTCCTTCTTCATTCACTTCATCATCATCCTCATCCATAGGTTGAGATGATGATCCATGACCGAAGGAGGAAGAAGAGAAAGTAGCATCGAAGGTGGATTTACGACCACGTTTAGCCCCTTTGTCACTACGTGGCTTAGTGCGGCATTGTGGTCCACCAAGAGGTTTCATAACGGGATCAACAAGAAAATAGTCGACGCTATTAAGATGTGGGTAATTTGCCATAACCCAACGGAAGAGACGAGTAAGCAACATACCATATGGCATGAGCTTATCGGTCCGACTGTGAATGTTTGCCATTCTTTTTGACATGTAGTATGCGAGGTTGTATGGCTCCTCGGTACTAAGGCAATAGAGCATATGGGCAAGACTTGCCGGAACATGATCCCGGTTGCCCGCAAGACACAAAACGTTTTCACGCAGAAGGAGTTCCCAATTTTTGAGATCGGGAAGGAGTTCTTTTAGATAGATGCGATTGGGGTCGAGATGAACTATGGAACCATCACGTTTTTGGTACGTGTTGGCGACTCGAGGGATTTGGACATGTTGCTTGATACTTTGAAGGTCGGGAATGACGGTACAATATGGACCTTCACTTTCAAGATTATAGTGAAGTGACTCCAAGGAATGGTCTTATGTGTAGGCACATTGACCATCGGAAGTAACACCTAGAATGTCCCCGAGTTCGGTGATGGATAAAAGGATATGTTCATTTTGAATCCAAAAATCATGAAAGACATTACCCTCAAGATCACTGAAGGTACGAACACGACTGTAGAATTCAAGAATGAAACGAGGACAAATTTGATTATTTATTTTATATAAACAATCAAATTGGATCGTAGGAAAGCATGCTTGGATGCCATTCAAAGGAACAAAATAAGCATCGACTACACGACCTTCGTGTATATATCGATGTTGGACTCTAAGGAGATAAGCTTTTTGCTCATCGAAAATGTTTGGGTCATCAATGAGAGAAGGGATGTAAGATTTTGTATCTTGATAATCGATACAAGGCATTGTTACCTACAAAAATATAAGTATGTATATGTTAAGTTTTTGCATTTTGATGATCACATTTCTAGAGTGTGTGTGCCTAAATGCAAACAATGTGGAGGTGCGGTAATCTCGACTCTAAAACAAAAATAATGAGATTACCCAAACGCTCCTAACTTCACTTTTGCTCAATCAAATATGTCGAAGAATACACATTAATTATGTAATTCGATCAATATTTGTGAGATCATGTATGCATGCAAAAACGTTTTTAGTTTGCATCAACAATGTACGAAAAATGTTTCATGATCCTAGCTGTGTGAAATCTTTCAAAAAACAATGGAATTGGGGTGTTTGGCAAAGGCGACAATTCGACGCCAAAAATCTTAAAGTTGAAAAGCTTGAATGTTGATGATTCCTAATCCAATTTCAAGTTTCCTAGACATGATTCCACTAAAAATATTTAATCTTAATCCGATATAAATAGTAAAATTCGGACTAATATATATAATATATATATATATATATATATATATATATATATATATAAGTGGGTTTATGCAAATCCTTTGATTAGGGAATCATGTGAGTTATACATTGTCTAATCTTAGTCCTAATTGCATAAAAATTCAATCAAAACTGAAAAACCCAAATTCGATTTTATGCATAAGAACAGACTCAAATTAGAAAGAAATTAAGGTTAATTAACTTACAATTGATGTTGTAGTGATTGATATTCTTTAAGTGCAATGCCTCGATCTTGATTCATAAGAGTGTAGTAGGATTTGGGTGTGGTGTTCGGTTTTGACAACAAAAGAGAAGTGGGAATTTTGTTTTGAATGAATGTGCAGAGGGAAAGAGGGAAGAAAACGGGTTTATCAGACACACGGTACCACTAATGTTTAGTGGTGTCGTGCCACTTTAGTGGAGCCATGCATGTCAGACCCATTTTTGCTTCGTTTTGAATTTTGACGAATTAATCTTACTTATTTAGTAAGAGTTTTTGACGCGAGGGAAGAGTTTATACCTAATAAACTCTTTTAACGGAAACTATTAGGTGAGATGACTGGAAATAACCTTAGTATTTCCGAGGAAATGCATAAAGTAGTCATTGGAGGAATACGAGGGATGACTTTAATATCTCCAATGAAATATTTAAGTAATCATACGAGGAACGTGAAGGATGATTTAATATTTCCAGTGAAATATTTACAAGTCATGAGACGAGACGTAAGGGGTGACTTAATATTTCCAGTGAAATATCCAAAAGTCATACGACGAGACGTAAACAATGACTTCAATATTTGCAATGAAATATTTAAATAGTCATGAGAGGAATGAAAATGTTGACTCGAAAAGTCATGAGGCGAGACGTAAGAAATGGCTTCAATATTTCCAGTGAAATATTTGAATGGTCATAAGAAGGATGTGAGGGATGACTTAATACTTCCAGAGAAATATTTAGCAAGTCATGAGATGAGACGTAAGGGATGACTTTAATATTTCCAGTGAAATATTTAAGTAGTCATAAGGAGGATGTGAGGAATGACTTAAAAAGTCATGAGGCGAGACGTAAGAAATGAATTTCAATATTTCTAGTGAAATATTTAGAAAGTCATGAGACGAGATATGAGAGATGACTTCAATATTTCTAGTGAAGTTTCAAATAGTCATAAGAGGGATGTGAAGGACGTATTTGAACACATGGGAATTGTGAAATTCACTGAATGTGTTCCATCATTCCTAGATCTAGATGAAGATAGTTAGAGGATTCTCGTTTGAGAAGTTTGGTTGGGATATCGGCGATGTTGTCCTTTGAGGGAAACTTTTCTAAGAAAATGATTCCTCTTTGGACATTATCGCGATGAAGGAGATGACGTACTTCGATGTGCTTCATACATGAGCAATCCACGGGGTTCTTGGTCAAGTCAATTTGCACCTCGGTTGTCGCACTTCATAGGAATGTCATTGAGATGGATGTCGCAGTCGATTAGAGCTTGTTTCATCCATAGTGCTTGTTGTCATGCCTTTCCGGCGCTTACGTATTCGGCTTCGGTCGTGGAGATAGCAAGAGTCGTTTGTTTCTTGGAGAACCAAGAAGTTTGACAACAACCTATGAAGGTACAAACATCACTCTTACTTTTTCAATCCACATTATCTCCCGCATTATCAGAGTTGGTATAGGCAATAGTTTCTATACCAATCCCCTTGAGATATTACAATCCCAAGTGTATTGTGCCTTTAATGCATCGGAAGATACACTTAACCGCTTTAAGGTAAGAAGTTTTGGGATCCTTCTTACAAGCGAGCACTAGGGCAGACACTAGACATGATATCAGGCCTACTTTATAATGACCTGAAATCCGAAACGACATTTGAATACATATTATACGAGATACCATTTGAACCTTTGAATGCGGAAAATGTGAGAATACGAATCCTAAACTTAAGCTACAAAATAAAAATGACACAAACTTATTCCCAAGACATCACACGTTTAGAAGTCATTAAGAGCCGTGTATAATTGAAGTTGGAACACAATTTATATCACACGTTTGATTCTTTTTTTTATGGGGCCGATCCTTTTAAACTTGGCACACACATGTATGTGAAAATATGATATTATTTGAAATAAGATTTGAAGAGAACTAGTCTACCAAATATCCCCAAAGACTCGGCCTTTCTCACATTTTATATTCCACAATTTTTGCTCATTTTCCCATCCGGATAACCATTTCATTCTCACACACATTAAAACCCTTTAAACTAAAACACAAGTAAATGTGATATCTCACATATCTCTTAAAACATTTTAACAAACCCAAACAAGTTCCAAATCGTTTCTTTCCTACAAAGAATTAAGGGTCAAAGTAGTGAGTGTACGCATCTTGGTGTTTGAGTTTCTGTTGGCGTACCAAGGTATTAATAAGACTTGGTTTTGCATGATCTAAACCGCGTTCGAGGTTTAGAGTTGCTGAGTGAAATCACACTTTGGTTCAAGTTTTGTAGCAGGTTGGGAGTGTTCGTTATGGTAGATTCGGGTGCCATTTTCTTTTCTTCTTCGATCATCTTTAACTCAGCCTCAAGCTTCTGGTCGACCTTATAAAACCCTAAAACAAACCTTGGTGGCGGCAGTTTCCATTTCACCCAGGAGAAGAAGGTACGAAGGTGGTAGAATAGGTTTGAAGGTATGGTGATCGTGGCTAAACTACCCTTGGTGATCGTGGTTGTGACTTTGGTTTGGCTTATGTGGTTTTGATTCGATAAGGGTCTCGGTTCTTTAATCCTTGTTCCTTTGATCCGTTTTGAATTCGTCCAAGGTATCACTTGTCTTCGTTCTTATGTTTTGCTCGACATGTGAAACGTATATACGTTTATAACAAGTAACCGAAGATTTTTTTTGTTAAAACAAGTTAAACGAATGAATATGTGTATACGCATAACAGTAGATACTTAGCATGAAATCATGAAAGACATATGGAAATTCTTGGTTCTGTCTGAATTATACGAACCTGTTTCGACTTATATATATATACGTGATCAAATAACCTGAAGGAAAACTAAGAAAAATATAATGAGGCATGCGTATTTCTTTTAATTCAAGAAGAAGGGATGGAATAGGTGTGTTTATATGTGAATCCATTTCTGTTAGTGCAAGTAATCTCGTTTGTTTTGATTGATGACAAACATGTAACTTGATACATAACGTAAAATGTACAAGTTACTTGTAATCTTATTTTGTCTCAACAATACATTCAACACCTCTTGAGTCCTTGTACGGTACAACATAGGTTCGTACATGTTTGTTATGTGGCATTATGATCAAACCCTTAACAAACCATTTAGAATGTTTAAAATACGGCTAGGTCATTAAGTATTTTAAAAGGCTAACCATTCTACTTAGAACCTCATTTCACATTTTGCATATACAAGTAATTTTACTTGTACATCATGCATCCTAAGATTAATAGGATAAGTACACTTTAGGTGTCAAACTAACATGATACATATTGGTAAACATATATTAGTTAAGCTAGTATATACATAGGACATACATATATACATTTACATTATTTACATTTTAAGAATTAAAATGGAAATATGTTCATGACATCATTGCATACATCATTGGGATATCTTTAAGATATCTTGTAGATTTAGGAAATATTTTGGAAAGATCTTCAAGCAAAGAATTGGATTTGGTAAGATCTTGGTTAGATTTGGAAAGATATTTGAAGATTTTTTGTCAGACACCCGCGGAACCAAATGGCATAAAGGGCGGAACCAAATGCCATAAAGGGCGGACCCCTGGATTTGGATCCGCCAAATCCGTGGCTTGTTTTACAGTTTGCCTATAAATAGTAGCCCATTGTTTACCCATTGTTTAACCAACTTGAACACATATTCTCTCTACCCTTTGCATACATTTATATCAGTAGTAAACTATGTAGAAACACACATTAATCACCCTTTTCATAATGATCATAATGTTACTAACTTTCATTATGTTGTAAGCATACACTCGTAATGATCCTGTGAAGCAAGCTCAGAGATCGTGAGTCATCATCCATCACTAGCATAGCATACTTCCTGATCCACTAAGAAGGTTAAGAGATCTTGAAGTCATCATCCACCAAAGCATTCCAACATATGAAGATTCAAGGGCACTTGACATCCTCAATGATTGAAGACTTCTTATTCAAGAAGTTCATGTAGATTCCACATGCATATATGAAGATCCATCACAACAAGTTTTGGGAGCTTGTGATCTTCATCCATTGAAGGCTTCCTTTCAATGGAAGTTCATTTAGATTAGATGGTTTATGTGTTTGTGCCATAAAACACAAGGTTTCTATGTTGGGCCATAAAACATAGTGGGAGTGGTTGTACCCTTGTAAAAGAACTCGACATCTAGCTTAGTGTCGGAAATAGTATAAGCGACGATAGGAGTGGTTGTACCCTTGTAAAAGAACTTAACATCTAGCTTAGTGTCGAAAAAAGTATAAGCAACGACGGGAGTGGTTGTACCCTTGTAAAAGAACTCGACATCTAGCTTAGTGTCGAAAATAGTATAAGCGATGTTGGGAGTGGTTGTACCCTTGTAAAGAACTCGGTATCTAGCTTAGTACCGGAAAAAGAGTAAGCGACGTGTAAAGGTTTTCTCCGCCTAGAAGGGAGCTTGTTGATCTAGTGAAGTAACTCTCGAGTTGGGTACTCGGGGAGTGGAGTAGGGCGGAGAGGAGCTCCGTGACCGAACCACTATAAATCATCGTGTTAGGTTTACGCTTTCTTTTACTTGGTTCGTTGCTTTGCTATAATATAAGCCTTTGCTATGATCCCTTTTGATATGAGCTTTGCTATGATCCCATTTATGTGATCATTTGTTATGATTCAGTTGATATGAGCCACTGCTATGATTTCCTTTGATATGACTCTATGACTTGATATGATTTAATCTGTTAGTTGCCCGAGCTAACTAGCCATGAAGGTACCATGGCCATGTCATTGAGGCGCTAATGGCATGACACTTTCTGTGGAGGTGTGATTGATCCACGGCATCCCCATTTGATATGATATGAGATCTCTTTGCCATTTTGATATATGTGTGTACTTGTCTAGTACATGGTACATATATGATTTGTTTTGTGGGGGGGGGGGCGTATGGATGCATCCTAGGTATATGATTTGATATGGATATGATATGATATGACTTAGTGACTGGTGGTACATGCCACGTACCCCATTTCACTTCTGGGAGCTCGCTACTCCATTTGGTACTTGAGAGGTCTCCCCTCTCCGTACACTTATGATTTGATATGACATGTATATGTGATTATGTAGTCTATTCGAGTGTCTCGTTTAGACAGGCTCGTGGCTATCCTATGTGATTCTTTGGTCTATTCGAGTGTCTCGTTTAGACGTGTTCGTTGCCTTTCCTATTTTTATTCTTTGATTCATTATGACTATCTGATTCCTATTATCTTATTCTCCATTTCATTTGACTTATGATATTTGTTTAGATGATCCTTGATCTCTCATTCTTTTGACAGATGATATTTGTTTTATCAGGAACTTGTGTTTCCTTTTCCCTATACTTATATATGCTTGATTATTCGTTTGTTATATATATCTGTTCACTGGGCTTTTTAAGCTCAGCTGCATTTCTTTTCCTGCGGCAGGTTTTAGGTCGGAAGCTGGGTTTGAGTGAAGAGTGCAAAGGAACTCTTAGTGGACTACCCTGATGATAGACACCATTTGCTCTTGGATTAGACTTGGATTTACCTTCATTTAGATTTGAGCTTGGATTTGTATTTCAGTTTTTGGAACTCTTTATGTATATAGTTAGTATTTCGTTATTATCATTAGAACACCTTTGTAACCATTATGTTTATAAGTCTTCCGCTTGCGTTTGTATGTTCTGATTGACACCATAATGTGGCATTTTGACCCTTGTCGGGTTAGGGTGTTACAATTATGGTATCAGAGCTCAGGCTGCGACTTGTAGTACATAAGTTATGGCCTGTGAAGATTTGGACCCATAGGTTTGCACTGTAGGAGCTTATGGAACAACCCTCAAAGTTTTGCCTTAGGTTCCCCTGCAGAAGTTTTAGTTATGACCGATGAGGATTGGGTAGATTATGCAATAAGGCGTTTGTTAGATATCATTCTTCCGCATCACTCTGATTTATGCCTCTGATTTCAGTTAAGCCTTTATAAGATTATCCGTTCCAGAGATTTAGAAAATTTAGCAAGATACGCAAGATAAGTTTAGAATGCTTTGAGATTTTTGTAGTAATGCCTTACAGGTTTCTCTTTTTGATGTGACCGCGTTCTTTCGAAATTCGATCCCTGATTCGTTTATGATTCATTTAGATACCTTTTCATTCATTCAGAGAATTCGTATATGTATGAATCCAATGTGTTCGACACATTCTGTGGTTTTCCTTTCTTTTGCTAAGCCTATTAAGGTTCCCTCTCACTACAAAAAAACAGGCTTTCAGAGACTGAATTTCTAGGGACTGATATATCAGTCGCTGATACATAGCATCGGTAACTGAAACATCAGTTACTGATACTTTTAAGGACTGACCTTTTATTGACTGATTGCGGTGACTAAAAATCAGTCCTCGATTCAGTGACCCCATATCTGAGACTAAATTTCAGTTACTAATATGCCTGTACGGGAAAAAAATTTGGAGGCAAATTTGTTAGTGACTGAATAAGGGTGACAATTCAGTCCCTAGTACATGTACATCATATCTAAGACTAAATTTCAGTTACAAATATATTTGCGCAATAAAAAATTTTGACGGAAAATTTGTTAGTGACTGAAATATAGTCACAGTTCAGTCCCTAATACATGGAGATCATAGCTAAGACTAAGTTTCAGTTACAAATATGTCTACACAATAAAAAGGTTTGGAGGGAAATTTTTTAGTGACTGAATTTTAGTCACAGCTACGTCCCTATTACATGGACATCATACCTAAGACTAAAATTCAGTTACAAATATGTTTGCGCAATAAAAAAAGTTTGGAGGGAAATTTGTTAGTGACTGAATTTGAATCACAACTCAGTCCCTAATGCATGGACATCATAGCTAAGACTAAAATGTATAAAAATAGATTAAAACGGACTAAAACATTTAAAAACGGACGAAAACTTATAAAAATGGACGAAAACGTTTAAAATCAGACGAAAACGTATCAAAACGGACAAAAACGTAAAAAACAGACAAAAACGTATAAAAATGGACATAAACGTAAAAAAAGAGACAAAAACGGATGAAAACGTATAAAAATGTTAAAATATAACAGACAAAAAACTGATGAAAACATAAAAATACGGATGAAATCGTATACAAACGAACGAAAATGGATGAAAACATATAAAAACGTAAAAAAAGGGACTAAAATGGATGAAAACGTATAAAAACGGACGTGTTGATGCAAATAATGTTCTAAAAACGTTATTTATATCTTTCGATTACTTCACGTTTTGAGGATGACAAAATGTGAACTCACGTTACGTTAAAATTAACGTTAACAAGTTTTTAATCGGAAGATCCCGTTTCTACGCAAATCACTCTTGAACAAAGTTACAACTTGAACTAGTGATCAAAGAAGTGAATTCATGTTTTGAAAATTCACATTTTAAATGGGACAAAACATTTTTTCAAAAATACACATGACAAATTATTTTTGAAATATTAAGAAATGTTTTAATGGAAAAATAAGTTTGAAACCCCCCCCCCCCCCAAAATCAGCTCCAACCTTCCCCAAATAAGTTTTCACCAGAAAAGACAAAATTTGGAGCGTCCTAGTCTACCACGGCTCCACGGTACCGTTAAATTTAACGGAGCCGTGGGTCATTTAGTGGAGCCGTCCGTACCATTTTGAATTGTAACGTTCAGATTTTCTTTGCCTATAAATACCCACCTCTTTCACAGTTTTAGGCACCCTTCACACACAGAAAAATCCCTTAGTAAAATCCTCTCACACCTTTCACTTCTTAGGGTCATTTAGATTAGTTTTTCTTTGTTTCAAGAGTGATCCAATCATCCTTCAAGTGATCCTCTTCATACACTAAATAAGTAAGATTAATCAGCCAAAAGTCAAAACAGAAGAAAAACTGGACCATCAGACATACGGCTCCACTAAAGAGCCACGGCTCCACTAATGTTTAGTGGAACCGTGGAGCCGTGCATCTGAAAAACGCGCCCAGTCACTCTTTTCTTTTGCACAAATTTTCCAAACACACAAAACCTCTTCCACTTGCTGTCAAAATCGAACCATAACACCATAATTCAACTAAACTCTTGTAAATCAAGATTAAGGCATTGGAATTAACAAATCCTAACCACAACATCTTCAATTGTAAGTAATTCACTCTTATTTTCTTTTAATTTGAGTCTAGGGTTTGTTCTTGAGTATAAATCCGAATTGGGGATTTTTAAAATTAGTTAAACCCTTGTGAAATTAAGACTAGGATTAGACAATGTAGTATTCACATGATTCCCTAAACCTAGGATTTCCAAAAACCCATTTATGTTACAAAACCTAATCCGAAATTAATCACTAAATTCGGATTATGATTGATTATTGGTAACGGAATCATGTTTAGGATGATTAAAATTAGATTAGGAATGTTCTGCATTAAAGCTTTTCAATCTTAAAGCTTGTTGGCACCATGTTGAGGCATTTGCCAAACACCCCAATTCGATCATTTTTCGAAAAACTTCACAAGTCTAGGATCATGAAACCTTTTTCATACATTGTTGATGCAAATTAAAAACGTTTTTGCATGCATACATGAACTCTCAAATATGGCTCGAAGTACATAATTGATATGTATTGTTCGACATATTTGATTGAGCAAAAGTGAAGTTAGGAGCGTTTGGGTAATCTCTTTAGGATAATTTTAGAGTCGAGATTGCCGCACCTCCACATTGTTTGCATTTAGGCACACGCACTAGAAGTGTAATCATTAAAATGCAACGAACTAACATATACAAAAATATTTTTTTTTTGTAGAAAAACAATGCCTCGAAATGATTATCAAGATACCAAACCATACATTCTTAGTACTCTTGAAAATCTAAACATTCCTAATGAGCAAAGAGCTTATTTCGCAAAAGTCCAAAATCGATACATACACGAAGGGCGTGTAGTCGATGCACTCTATGTCACGACAGACAACATCCGTGCCTGTTTTCCTTCTATCGAGTTCGATTGTTTATACAAAATAAATGATCAAGTCTGTCCTCGTTTTGTTCTCGAGTTTTATAGTCGAGTCCGTACCTTCACTGATGATGATGGTAATGTTTTTCTTGATTTTTGGATTCAAAACCAAAATATCATCCTGTCTGTCTCCGAGATTGGACAAATTCTCGGTGTTCCTGCATATGGTCAGTGTGCATACACTGAAGACCATACTCTTGAGTCTCTCTTTTATAATCTTGAGGATGTAGGTGCCTATCGCACTGAAATTCCCGACCTTGAGTCAATCAAACAAGTCATCCAAACACCTCGAGTCGTCCACACGTATCAAAAGCGTGATGGTTCAATTGTCCACCTTGACCCAAACCGTATCTACCTCAAAGAGCTCTTTCCCGACCTTAGAAGTTGGGAAATCCTTCTTCGTGAGAACGTGTTGAGCCTTGCGGGCAACCGTGATCACGTCTCTGCGAGTCTCGCCCATATGCTCTATTGTCTTAGTATCGAGGAACCATATAACCTCGCATACTATATGGTCAAAAGGATGGCCAATATTCACAGTCGTTCGGATAAGCTCATGCCATATGGTATGCTGCTTACTCGTCTTTTCCATTGGGTCATGGAACATTTTCCTAATCTCCAAAGTGTCGACTATGTCCTAGTCAATTCTGTTATGAAACCTCTTGGTGGACCACGACGTCGCACAAAGCAACGTAAGGACAAAGGGTCCAAGCGTGGTCATAAATCCACTTCCGACATTCCTCTCTCATCCTCTTCCTTCGATCATGAGTCATCATCTCAACCTATGCATGAAGATGATGATGAGGTGAACGAAGAAGGAACGTCTTGTACACGTTCTCCTTCTCCCGATGTCTACTTTGACAACCTTGACACCTCATCATTTCGACGTACAACCTTCCCCGAAAATGGGATGGTCAACCTAACCCAAGTGATGAGAGAACAAACTACAATGTACAATAGACAAGTGGAGATGCATGAGCAAACTGTCGGGGGTTTCAAGTCTATTGGGAAGACCCTAAAAGGGATCGGGAGCAAGCTGAAGAAGTTGGGGAAGAAACGAGACTAGTTAGGATTAGCTTAAGTAGTACTATTAACCTAAGTATTATTAAGCTATTATAAATAAAGACATGACATTAACTTGCTTGATGTGTTTCCTTTTAACACTTGAACATGATTAATTCTCTTGTTAATTAATCCTCATGTTGCTTCATCTTGCATGTTAGTTTATTTTATTACATGCACTAGATGTTAAAAATGCTTGAATTCATGCATGCTTAATAGTTGCCTAAATACATAGATGATCACATGATCAAGTTAGTTGCTAGTTGAAACTAGCTTTAGGAATTCTATGTGTTTAGTAATTTGAGGCTTTGAGATTTGCAGCCAATGGATTCCCCAGAAATTTCCCCATTTAGGCTGCCTAAAACCTGCAGACCTGGAAAGAAGGTCAAAAGAGCCCACGGCTCCATTAAATAGGCCACGGCTCCACTAAATTTAGTGGTGCCGTGCCTCTGGAAGACGAAAACTGCTATTCTCTTCCACTTTTTGACTTCTTTTCCCTGAAAAACTGCAACCATAACCTGATTCCCATGCACCCAAATCCCCAAATCCAACATTTCAAACTTGCATGCTTATGTTTTGGCTATTTAAGCTAACATTATGCATTGCCATCCTTACACCTATCCTTACACCTTCACACTCACCATATCACCATCATGGGATCAAGGGTATTCAAGAAGCAAAAATTCTACATCAAACCAACAAATGAAACCACTCAAATTGATCAATGGATCAAGAGTACTCACACATCACAACTCTCACCAAACACCAAAGAGACAATTTTCATTGATCTCACCTTAGATGATGATGATGAAACACACACACCCATAGCCTCGACCAAATCATCATCTTCTTTCACTACACCCCATGCTCCATCCAAGGCAACATCAACCAAACCAACATCCTCAACCTCCACAACCTTTAGAACCAACACACCTTTAACCTTCACCCCATCATCTTCACCAACACCACAACCTTTAGCCCTCACACTAGCCCTATCACCCATATCACCTTTTGAACTTACCACCAACACATCATCATCTTCCCTATCACCATCACCTCAACCTTTAATGGGTCATCCCATCCTTTATCCCCTACAACCACACACCTTGAGTTGTGCTTGTTGTCACCACAACCAACTCCTTATCATGGGCCTTAGAGATGAATTGAGTCTTCAATTCTCCTACCTTGAACACCTCCTCACACCACCACAAGGACCCATCATTTTACCACCTCCACCACCACATAGCCCATCCAACTAAACATAGTCATGTTTAGTCTTTCCCAATAAATACCTAGGAACCCTTTTGAAGTTGGAAGCAAATCTAGAAGCCTTATGTTACTTTAGAAGTTTATGTGTCTTCTTGTTAGTTTAATTTGCTTTCCTAATGTAGTCATACTTATGTATGACATTTAATTTATGTTTATGTAATGGGCTTTTCATTTTGGCTACTTAGCCATAATTCAAATTGTGGTTGGATATTTGTCTTATGTGCTACTTGTTAGATATTGTATATTTGTCGTCTAACTTTGTTTTGTAGCACGATCCATTGCTCGATTCCTTTGTGTTCTCCAAATGAGGGGGAGTACACATCAAGGGGGAGCCTTAACCACCTTTTTGATTTGACAAAAAGGGGGAGAAATGGGAGTAAACTCATTAAAAACTTGTTAAAACTAATTTTAACCTAAAATGAGTTTATATTTTGTCATCATCAAAAAGGGGGAGATTGTTGATGCAAATAATGGTCTAAAAACGTTATTTATATCTTTTGATTACTTCACGTTTTGAGGATGACAAAATGTGAACTCACGTTACGTTAAAATTAACGTTAACAAGTTTTTAATCGGAAGATCCCGTTTCTACGCAAATCACTCTTGAACAAAGTTACAACTTGAACTAGTGATCAAAGAAGTGAATTCATGTTTTGAAAATTCACATTTTAAATGGGACAAAACATTTTTTCAAAAATACACATGACAAATTATTTTTGAAATATTAAGAAATGTTTTAATGGAAAAATAAGTTTGAAAATCACAACAGCTATTTTTCCCCCCAAAATCAGCTCCAACCTTCCCCAAATAAGTTTTCACCAGAAAAGACAAAATTTGGAGCGTCCTAGTCTACCACGGCTCCACGGTACCGTTAAATTTAACGGAGCCGTGGGTCATTTAGTGGAGCCGTCCGTACCATTTTGAATTGTAACGTTCAGATTTTCTTTGCCTATAAATACCCACCTCTTTCACAGTTTTAGGCACCCTTCACACACAGAAAAATCCCTTAGTAAAATCCTCTCACACCTTTCACTTCTTAGGGTCATTTAGATTAGTTTTTCTTTGTTTCAAGAGTGATCCAATCATCCTTCAAGTGATCCTCTTCATACCTCTTCACTAGCAAGAGAAGAACACAAGTATCCAAGTTGATACAAGGTGTTGTCATCCCTCTTCATTAGCAAGAGAAGAACTCAAGTAATCAAGAAGATACTAGAGTTATAGTTGATAGGTTTTTGTAACACTTGTTACAACCTTGTTGTGTCTTAGCATACATCAAGTTTATTTTCTTTTTGTGAGTGAGAGTGAAGATCAAGTGTGATCTATAGAGATAGTGAACATCTCTTGAAGCCATTGGGCTTGTGTGATTGATCAAGAAGATCAAGGGTCATTAGGTTAGTGTTAGTCGAGTAGAGTGAAGTAAGTGTTGATCATTGTGATCGTGTTGAGATCTTGGTGATCTCTTGAAGCCACTGGGCTTGAGTGTTTGGTCACGTGGACCTTGGTAGATTGGTGCTAGCTAAGATTAGCACTCGACATCTAGCTTAGTTTCGGAAATAGGATAAGCGACGTGTACGGTTTTCTCCGCCTGAAGGGAGGTTGTTGATATAGTGTTTTAAACTCTCGAGTGTGGTACTCGGGGAGTGGAGTAGGGCGAAGAAGAGCTTCGTAGCCGAACCACTATAAATCCTCTGTCTCGGTTTGATCTTTCCAACTCTACTCTTTACTTTTATTTGTTATTATTACGTAGCTTAGTTTGTAGTTCATATTGGTGTTGTTTGATTACACATAGAGTTCGAATCAAAGTTTCCAATAGCATACTTTTAAAAAAAGATTTTTAAAAGAAATTTTTAAACCGGTAAACTATTCAACCCCCCCTTCTAGTTTCCCACAGGACAAAAACGTAAAAAAATGGACAAAAACGTAAAAATGGGACGAAAATGTATAAAAACGGACGAAAACGTAAAAAACGTATAAAAACTGACAAAAATGGACGAAAATGGATTACCGGCAGAATATACGGTTCTATATATTGTAATGTACTACACTTGTTTTTAAGACCTACATATATTTGTATCGTTGTTAGTAATTGTAAGTTTGTATATAAACCTATTTACGGATTGCTATTTATGTGTAACACTTAGGGGTTCGTGCACGAAACCTCGGTTTATACCCCCGTGACGTGGGAACTCGAGCAGAATTCAAGTTTCAGACGTTCATAACATCTTTAGTATTCACCGATGGCTTTCATTTTGAGTGTTGACAATTTAAGACGTGTAATAGGGATAATGACATCAATCAGTTGCTTCATTGAGCGCGACATCCCTTTTAAAGAAACGACAATTACATTCTTACCATATATAATAAGTCGTGGTGCCTATAGCAATCGTCAATCCACTATACTATACACACCACTTCCAGTCAAGATAATAATAAGAAAGTTGCATATAGGCATATAGCCAATCAACGCACTCTACTTTACACACCACGTAGACCATCAGATTGCCTTTACGGGTTCTCACAACCCTAAAGGTCTCCTTATAAATACTAGACCATTTTCTCGAAATAGTCCAAGCTAATCCCAAGCAACATATCCTGCCTTGGGAACTCCACGTTCAAGTCTATTATCCTCTTGGGTAATTGAAACAAACCAACTGATTCGACTCGTGAGCGTTACCCCAACTCGAGACTCTTGTTACATTTTGGGGTCTTTACCGAACGTGGGAAACCGAACGGTCGACCAACCCAAACCCTAAATACATACCATATGTAATTGTTGAGTTTATCCATATTTACTTCCATCTATGTGTATGACTTGATTTTATCCATAGGATAAGCTTTGGATGTTAAGTAATTTTACATTGATATTCATATGTTTAGACGCCTCACGTATGAGTGATTAGGGATACACAAATGTCACTAATCGCATAAACGCTTGTTAGACTATTAGGTTAAAGTAGCTAGTTGTAAACACTAAATTAATAAATAGCTAGATGACAACTAGGATTAGTTTTTATCGCAAATGAATCTCAATGATTAGTTGAGAACTTAATGAGTGTAGATTAGTAAACCATTATCACCCAGTTCAAATTGGCTACTAATAGACGTACGAGTTATAATTGTATTATATTTAATCTTAAAATAAGTTACTTATGAATTGTCACAATATTTAACTTCGAAATAAAATTATTAAAATATTACTACCCATTATAATATCTGGCTAAACCCACGATTATAATATCTGGCTAAACCCCGTGGGTTTATGAGTTCTAAAACTTAGCTTATCGGGTCAACCCGATAGACACGATAACCTAATAGGGTCGGGTTAGGGTCCTAATTAATCTATATCTATATAAATATTAATTTTAACTAGTTCTTGAGGCTAAAATAAAATTTAGATATTTTTTATACCAAAAACATTTGGCTCTTCATTCTCCCTCTCATTCTTCCCTCTTACAATTTTTCCCCAAAATCAAAACCCCAAAGTTTCCCTCTTATTTCTCCATTTTTTGGCTAACTACCCGCCCATCTCTCCTTATCCTATCAATTTTCTTTTCCATTCAACACCAATACCAACTATGACTCGGCTATTTCCCACCATCTGATCCTGCCCCATCTCGGACGCACGCCGCCATACCCTGCTGCCATCTTTCATCATCCATCATCTCAGGCGCACCATTTTGGATCTAAGGTTTGGATTTTAGTTTTTGAAATCGTATTGGCTTTCAAATCTAGGGTTTTATCTTTATACCTTTTAATTAGTTTGTTTTGGTGATCCTTTTAATTAGTTCGAGCTGTGTGACGGAAGAGAGGGTTGATGATAAGATGAATTCCAATGTTAAGGTTAGTTCAAAGGAAACACACAATGCTCTTTATCTTTTTTATATGAAATATAAAACCATAAAAGTAAGCAATGTTTGGATTTATGAGATAAAAGTTGTTGTTGTCTTGCATTTATATAAGTTTGGAGATGGAACCTTATTTGCTCTATATAAAATAAGCTATTTGTTCCCCAAAATAAGCTTACTGAAACACCTCATAAGTTTGTTCTATAAAATGGTAAAAGAGTAAAAAGTATAGTAAGCTGTATAAAATGGTAAAAAAGGTAAAACTATGTTGCATTTTTGTGCATTAACATTTTTCGCTAATGATGTTGGGGTTTCGCCTCTCATTCTCACCAGGGTAATGTTATTTTCATCAATGTGTTGAAAATGTAGATAGTCTGGTACTTCTTCACTTTGAGTTTTAAAGTAAAATCTATTAAAGATTGTGCTGTGAATTTAGCAGTTCTTTATTGGCATGTTTAGGGGGTGTTTGGCATTAAAGTATGAAAGCATTAATGTGTTTGATATTGCAGATTATTAGAATATGAGCTATTTTTTAAGTGTTAAGCAAATTTTGATTATTTCGGGAGTCAAAGAGGTAAATTAACCCCTATATAATCGGAATTAGATTCTTGCAGTTACATCTAAACTAACTGACTAACCATTTAATAATCAGAACCAGTATCAGTATACCCAAGAGTGAATGCCAAACACTCCCTAAATGTACTCTTTTTGTAACGGGAAAGTTGACATAATGATTTGACCTCTAAAGTCAAACTGCAGCTAGCATTTGAGAAAAAAGATTTTGAAATTATAAACGGAAGAGATAACTGCAGCTATCATTGGTTTGTATTGGGGAGTAAACATGATGGTTACAATGTCATGACTTTGAATAGAACGCTTAACTTGAACGAACTTCATAAATTCTGCATTGGTGTCTTTACTTAATATGAAAGTGTTTCTCAAGAATTGCAGGTACCAGATGAGAGTCTTTCTGTGATTGAATCACCAATTCTTGAAGTGAATCAATTTCTTCCTGTATATCGATCTGCCCGACGTTATGATACCGAGTGCTCTAAGAGGATTTTTGCATAAAGAAATTTATTTGTGCATTTTTTTATCCGTTTGACTCACTTTATATGTTTCTTTAGAAGCCAACTTTTTAATTCGCTTCTTTAAGCTAAGTTTTTATATGGTCTTGGCATGGCTACATGGTTTTCTAGCAGACAACAATCTATTTTTTTACTTCTCGAACTGATTTTAATCAAGATTATGTGTCCTCATGTCTTTTTGTTACATCGACTGATGTTGACTGCATTCAGTGGAATTCTTCGTAGTAGTAACTGTTTTAACCTTTTTCATCCACCAAAACAAGTTTTTACTAATTATGCTTTATACAATTGAAATAATTTTTCACTTGCAGTGCAACATTCTATAAATAGCT
This sequence comes from Artemisia tridentata subsp. tridentata, assembly GCA_021014915.2. Classification (NCBI taxonomy): domain Eukaryota; kingdom Viridiplantae; phylum Streptophyta; class Magnoliopsida; order Asterales; family Asteraceae; genus Artemisia; species Artemisia tridentata. Next base: position 330,667,291 of record CP139504.1, on the reverse strand, counting down.
TTTCGTACTTAATACTGATTCTTAGCATTTGCTTGACAAGCTGCATTTGCTAAAAGATCAGGTTTTAACCTTTTGCTAGTTTCAATCAGACCATCTTTTTCACTACTACTTCTATCTCATTATTTCAATGACTTTTACTTGAACATGGTCTGTTCTATAGACCCACCTGATGGTGGTAAGTATGTCTTTTCATCAACTTTATACGCATCCGTGAGTCGATGGAAGGATGTGGACAGATATCGGAAGTTAATGATAGAAATTGGGGTCCGCAAAACTGAAGTGGACAATGTAGTACACGAATATGTGGCAGGAGATAGTTCACATCCTACACTATAACAAGTTAATGTGTTTTTGGTTGATATAGATGATGAGGAAAAAGAGGGATCGGTTAGTTATCATAGTGAGAGGATTGCGGTTGGTGTTGGTTTCATGCGTATCTCTTTTGGTAAAGAAATTTGGTGAATAATTTAAGAACTTGTGACAATTGCTATACTGTTAGGAAGCTTTGTTGGATCGTAATCAATCGGTTTCATCATTTTAAGAATGGGCGTTGTTATTGCAAGGATTATTGGCGATTAGATTTGATACTCTAGTAATTAGCTCTGTTTGTTTTGGCTTAACAATGTACGATCTTGTTTTTGTCGTCTGCAGGCTAAATCTGTGTCGACATGTTGTAATGAGTGGCGTATGTCAAGTTTAACAGCAGGTATAGTCCTTTTGACTTTTGTCGATGTATATTATTTCGTGAAGTTTGATAAGTCTTATAGATACGAAGTCTCTAAATACTCGAGTTTTGCAGATGTACCGTTCTTTTTAGTCTCCATTTCTTCAGACTCAAATGCAACAATTAGACATTTAAAGGATTTTGAAGCTTGTCAAAGTGAAGGTCATAAGGTAACAGACACTTCTATCTTTCCGAATACACTAGTTAGTATTATGCTAGGTTCACATATTATACTGTAAGGCAGTTTTTTGAAAAGGCTCGTTATTATGGTGGCAGATTCTATTTGCTTTTTATGACCCGTGTCATCTTCCAAACAATCCTGGCTGGCCTCTTCGCAACTTTTTGACATTTATTTCTGCAAGATGGAACATAAAGAAGGTTCAGTTCTTATGCTATTGTGAGAACCATGGCTTTGCGGACTTGGATTTATCTCTAGTTGGTGAAGCTCTGGTACAACCATCACAAGGTAGATCAACCAAATTTGGGTAAAAATTATTTTTTAAAACAGATTTGTTTCTTCTAAGATTTTAACTTTTGATCTGCACTTGTTTTTTGTAACATACAAAATCATTTTACTTTAACGTAAATCAGCATGGCAAGATCAAGAACATGTGCCTAATGATGTTGGATGGGAACTCAATAAAGGGAAGAGAGTACCTAGACGCATTAACCTATCTACTACCATGGATCCAACTCGGTACGTTGGGTAGTTACAATTTTCTTTTTTTGTACTTTTTATGTGTCATCGTTCAAAAAAAGTAATTGAATCCTACAGGATGGCTATATCAGCTGCGGATTTGAATCTAAAGCTAATGAGATGGCGTGCATTGCCATCTTTAGACTTGAGCATATTGTCTAGTACCAAGTGTCTGTTGTTGGGAGCTGGGACTCTTGTGTGCCAGGTGGCTCGCATGCTTATGGTGAGTGTTGCATGTATGTTCTTTACTGCAACAAGGGTATAGTGGTAGTTTACCACATCCTTGCCCCATTATACGTCTATGCTCATGTATATTATGTGTATTTCAGGCTTGGGGCGTGCGGAAAATAACATTGGTTGATAGTGGTAAGGTGGCCATGTCAAATCCTTTGAGGCAATCCCTATATACGTTGGAAGATTGTCTTGATGGCGGTGATCTCAAAGCATTGGCAGCAGTTAAAAGTCTCAAGAAATTTTTTCCAGCAGTGGTAAATTGAACAGAATGATAGATTTCAGATTACGTGCATATACAATAATTTATTACTAATATTTGGAGATTTTCATTTGCAGGAAGCAGAAGGTGTAGTGATGGCTATACCTATGCCTAGGCATCCGGTACCTAGTCAAGAAGAGCAAAATGTGCTTGATGACTGCAGACGTCTTCATGATTTGGTTGACTCTCATGATGCTGTCTTTTTGTTGACTGATACAAGGGAGAGTCGTTGGCTTCCAACTCTATTACTCACCAAATACTACTGAAGGTGATGGTAACGGTGATGGTAACGATGATCCATTCACCGATAGTGATATATAGGACGTTCAAATTTATTTCTATTGAATTTGGTTTTATTTTTAAACATATTGAATTGTAAACTCTTGTTATTTGGATTGGTGATTATTATGCTTTAAAGAAATATTGTTATTATTATTGTTTATGATTTGGAGTTTTATATACTATTGTAAGGGGTCATGTATGCATTGTGAATGGGGACTGAATTAAATTGTATTTTTCACTAATTTTTAGTTTATAATTGAAATATAATGAAACGGCGCCATCATATTGGAGACTGATTTGAATGTTATTTTGTATCGATTAACATATATTTTGAAACTAATTTTCAGTCACTAGAAAAACAAATTAAGGACTAATTCATCTGTTTTTTGTGACTAACAATCAGTCTTTAAAGCCTTTCATCGGAGACTGATCAGTTTTTAAATCCTATTATTAGAGACTGATTTGGTACGGTAATCTACAAAACAACGAAACGTATTAGGGACTATAAACAATGTTTATGGACTAATTTTCTGTCCCTGAATCCATGTGTTAGTAACTGATCTAACATGGTATTGGCGACTGACTTTTCAGTCGCTGATAATATGCTTTGGGGACTGAAATAACATGATACCAGCCCATAGAAATAAGGACTGACTTTTTTATTTTGGAGACTGATCTCTGGTCCTAGTTGGTTCGATACAATAAGGACTCAATTTCAGTTGATAACATCACTTTCCGTAACTAAGCTGTTGTAACTGATTAGTTACTAGCAAAATCAGTCCTTGATAGACCATTCGTAACTGATCATGGTGTATCGGAGACTGATTTTTCAGTCTCTGAAAGCCTTTTTTTTGTAGTGTCTGCACTATTAGAATCTGCTATACTCATTTCTATTCCTATGATAAATCTTGTGATTATCCGTCACGAGTATCGTAATTGTCCAGTACCTATTGAAGATATTTGAAGATAAGTTTTGTTATGCTAATTTGTTTCCTTTGGGAATGTTGGTTCAATATTATTCTGAATATGGATTTGTTGATTGAGCATCGAGATGCTAACAACAGTCATATTAGATTTGTCATCTTTGGCGATTTGAGAAACTCAAAATTCTGTACCATGGTTTCCAACCTGGTAAACAATTGTGATCACTTTTGCTTTGAGAACTTGTACATTAATCCGTCGCGGTTGTGAAGATACTTCGTTTGATGAAACTCGCCTCGAGAGTTATTCGGTTATTTGAAATTTTGGTGATGTATTCCTTAATGAACTACCAAGATTTCCATCTGAGTGTGAATTTGTTTTTATCTGTTTATGAGAATTTGTTTAGTCACGACTCGAGGTAGACTGTGATTGCAATAAAGGCATGTGTATATGATGCAAGTATTATGACGCCTGGCCAACGGGATAATAGTTACATCATATAACTTGAACTTATTGGGATCATAGGATACTTTGAGCAGTGCCTGAGAACAGTAAGTTGGTTGATTTAGAAACTCTATCCGTATAAGAGCAATGTTTTGCCTAATTCTGAAACTCCGTACCTTATGACATCAGTTGAATGGAAAGAATTGAAGGACCAGCTTTTAGAAGGTGGTTTTATCCGTCTGAGTGTATATCTGTGGTGTACTCCAGTTTTATTCGTGAAGAAGAATAATGTTAGTGTGAGATTATGTATTGATTTCTGGAAGCTGAATTGTACTACAATTTGAATAGTCATCCTTTACTTCGAATCGACGATTTTGTCTTATCAAGTTCTGGGTGTGAATTTTCTCAATGATTGAATTAAGATCTGATTATTTTCAGTTACGTGCAAGATGTTCCTAGAATTGCCTTTCGTATTCGTAATTATCTTGATGAGTATTAGTGATGTCAATTGTATTGGCTACTACCCCAACTACTCCTATGGACTTGATAAATCGTGTCTTTCATGAATATTTGGACAAGTTGTCATAGTATGACATCTTGGTGTATTCAGAGACGAAGAAGAAATACGAGGATCATTTTCGTATTGCGTTGAAAATTCTACGTCAGAAGAAGCTCTATGTAATATTTCCGAAGAGTAAATTTTGGTTGGGATGAAGAATGAGAGGAGAATTTTGAGAAGCTGAAAAGAGAATTGTTTCTACTCAAGAAGGAGATTTAGCTATGTCCTTATGCAACATGGGAAGATTGTTGGTTATGCATCAGTACAGCTAGAACCGTAGGAAGTGAACTATCCGACGCATGACTTGGGAGTGACTTGTGACGAGCGTGAAGAAACTCAAGAGCAAGACAGGGGAATATGATCTATGTTAAAAGACTTGAAAGAAGCAGTTTTGATTGAAGCATACAGTTCAAATTGCTCTATTCATCTTAGTTGTACTTGATCGGCCCCAAACGGTCAACTTAAATTAACCAAGGATATTGGTCAACTAAAGTCAAACACTTGAGGTCAATTAACCAAGGAGTACAGAGTATCCCCGGGTCGTTATGTCCCAACGAGGTGTGAAATCTGTAATAGAACGAATATGGGATCGGGCGAAAATTGAACAGAATAGGGTTTTGAGTGATTTACACTAAGGAATAAAAGAAAATAGCTTAAATAAGCTAATAGAACAAGTATGTGAAGGAAAAATACTTGGGAACGTTTAAAACTTAAAAACGCGTACGTTTAATTTAAATTTACGTAACTGGATGAAATAAAAAGTGAATTCTTATCAATACAAATCCCACGGATGTGAAATTTATATCTTTGGAATCCTAATAATAAAAGAAAATTATTGGAAAATTAAAATTATATTTTTCTGATTTATATTCTATTTATTATGAATTAATTATTAATTTAAACTAATTAATTGATTAAAAATATTAAAACTATAAAGAAAAATCTGAAACTTTTTCTGGAATAACTTAATACTATTACAGAGCTAAGAAAATTAAAAAGGGTGTCACAGCTTATTCTGATAAGATGTGAATAAGCTGCAAAGTTAAATAAGCTAAAACTGCAAATGGTAGTTAAATAATAATTGTTGCAAAACTATACTGAAAAAGTCCCAAGGGCACGTTGGCTGGGGTGTTTGAGTGTGCAAGCAGGAGGTCTGGGGTTCGAATCCCACCCAGGCCTTTTTGCACAAATTATTATTTTTTTTACTTTTTCTTTTACAAACTTAATTAAAAACTATTTATAGACAACTTTTACAAAGGAACTATTTTTATAACTCAATAAACAAGCTGGAATTAAGCTTCTTATACCAACAGTTGGCCTTTTTTTTATTTTAAGAACTAGGATTTGCAAATAAGCTATAAGCTAGAAAAATAAGCTAAGGGTTGAAGGAAAAGGCTACTAGAGACTGAATAAAGTGTAATTAAGCTGAGGGAACTAGAAAAAAAGCTAAGTGAAAGAGCTGAAAAGCTCTCAATAAGCTCAATGTCTGCTGAATTGCAAAGAGAGCAGGGCAAAAAGGGCAGTTTTCAAGCCCCTAAAAAGCTGCTTAGAAAAATTCTAAAAAATAAACTAAAAATATGACTAAGTACACAAGCTGGCCAACTCTATGCGTGCCAAATTTCAGCTTATAACTACTTAAGATGAAGAAATGAAAAATAAAAGAAAATCGATGCAGATCACAAAAATACGAAAATTTAGTAGGACTAGGATTTTTCAAAATAAGCTAAAAGCTATTTAATAAGCTAAGGGGTGACTAAATAAGTTACTAGGGACTGATGTAAGTGTAAATAAGCTATAGGTTCTAGAAAAAGCTATGGCTTAAGGCTTAAAAGCTCAGAATAAGCCAGGATAAAGAACTAGTCTGCTGTTATACTTATGGAGCAGGGCAAAAATGCCCTTTTTACAGGCCTGGTTTGAGGGCCTTAAAAAATTCTAAAAAATAAAGTAAAATTACTAGCTTGTAGGTGAGCTGGGTGAGCTTATTAGTTCCAAAGATTAGCTTATGAGGGCTTGTTATGAGTAAACTAAAATTCACCAAAGATCTAGAAAAACCATAAAAACTGAAAATGGTGTCTGACTTGTCTGTTTTGTGTGCAGAGTTGTGTAAACTAAAGGAGACTTAACTAAACTTTGTAAATACACTAAATGGTCCAAAATGAACTCTGAGAAGCCAAGTTTGAGGTCCAAAAGAGCTTGTGGCTATATATGGCTTATTTGAGCTTTTTGAGGGCTGAAATTACCACAGCCCTAAGAAAACTAGTATATTAATCTAATTGGCTAATTTGAACTCAGAAATAGCTTATAGGGAACATATTAAGCTGGTTCAAAGTTGGAAAAGTGGTAATTGAACAGTGACAGCTGAATTTAACCTATTTGACTTACTTATGCCAAACAGCCCTTATTAGGGACTGTCTTGGATTTTTTAAAACTGAACAACTAATTTAAGCTAGAATTTTGTATGAACTAAGTCTATTTAACTTATTTATGAACTAATGAGTACTTATACACTGGAAATAAGCTGATAATAAGCAGTGTACTATATAGGGCTATTTTAATGCAAAAAATTGGAAAAATGCTTACAATTGAGTGAGCTTATGGATCAAAGAAACAAGGACCAGAAACACTCCTAGTAGCTTACCACTAAGCTTCTAACCCAAGGGCAATCCAATATACACCCTGCTCCAGCCATCTTCAATTATCTTCACTGATTTTTTATTTATGGACCTATTATCTTGATTTTTAGTATTTTTGCTTTTAATTACTACTACTGTTTTAAAGGTTTCTAAAAGCTTACAAAAGCTTTATAAGGAGCTTATATGAGCTTATGGGTCCTTAACATCAACTACAAACAACATTTAAGTAAACATGAGAATTTTGAACTTGAAAATGCATAAACTGAATTCATAAATAAACACTGAAATTGATGATTGGAAAGAGTTTAATTAACACTAGGAACACTAGAAATACAACTTGAAAGCTTTAAAGTATACTGAAAATCAAAATTACACTAAAAACTACAAGCTACACTATACTACGACTAAGCTACACTAATTAATTCTTCACTTCTGCTTCTTTCTTTCTTTATAGATGATGTTTTGAGTTCCTAGCAGCTTTGTGAGACTTTCCCATCAATTCCTAGCCCTTGGATTGGTCAAAGTCATCCTGACCATTGAAATCACCTTTTGGCGCCAAAATATCTTTTGCCAGATGGGGTAACTTGTGAGGGATTTAAGGGCAATTAAGGGTGTTTGGGAGGTTGTGGAGGTGGAGGGGAGTGGGTAGACAGCTGGTTAGTCAAGTGGAAGGTGAGGTGGAAGGAGGGAGTATATACGGGGTGTTTGTTTGACTTATATTTGACCGGGGGTGTTGGGTTTATGGTTTGTTGGGCTGGAAATGTTTTTTTGGGCCAAGGGGGATTGGGTGGTTTTATTTAAGTGTTGGGTTAGTAGTATAAATAAGGTCCAATTGGTTTATACTTGTAAACAAAGCCCAAGGACCATTAGTGTAACTTTTGGATTTTTAGGGGGCTGAAGTGATAATTTTCCAAAGTTTATCACAAGGGCCATTCATGCCAAGTTTCAATAGTACAAGGACCATAAAAGATAATTTTCCATTTTTGAAAACCGGGGGACTTGTTTTGCCATTTTTGAAACTTCAGGGACCTAAGTTGCCATTTTGCAAACTTGAACTTTAAAGGACTAATTTTGACAACTTGTGAATCCCCAAGGACCTTTGATGATAATTTTCCATATTTTGAATACCAGGGACTAAAACTGCCAATTATGCAAACTTTGTTCGTTTTTCATCAGTTTTCAATCCTTTTGCACCTGAAACATATAAAGACACAATCCAGAGATATTTGTAGTATTATGTGACTTTTCTGAGTGTTTTTTGGCTGTTTTTGCAGTTTAAATGGGAATAAAATGATGAGTATTTAGACAATCATCAGTACTATTATGTATAGAGACTTGCAACATAAATTTTGATGAAATGGTATGAAGACGGTTGTGACAACATTGGTGGCGAAGTGGTTAGCGTGTCAACAGGTCAAGATTCAGCCTCAGCGTACAAGTGGTTTTCCTCAGTTTCGATGTTCTTAGGTGGAAGTGGGATTTAATCTTCATGGACTTTGTAATGGGAATTCCGCGAACATTTAGGAAGGACAACATGAATTGAGTTGTAGTGGATCGTTTGACTAGGTCGGCTCACTTGGAGGATTGGCAGAGATTTCTTTCGGCTGAAGATTATTCAAGCTAAATGGCGCACCTGCAGTGATTGTTTCATAGATTTACGTTTTTTACTTCACATTCCTAGGAAGAGCTACTGAAGGCTTGAGGGACCAGACTCGAGTTAGTAATGCTTTGCACCTCCAGACCGATGGATAAGCAGAACAACTAATCGAACTTGGAAGATGTGTTGAGCAGGAAACTTGAAAAGCGTTGGTTCTGGTTGTGGTTGCTCACTATGATTAGATAGCTCGCAAGTAGCACGATTTTTCCTTTTGGAGTTTTGTAAGAACGGAGATGTGGAGCACCTTTTGGTCGAATTGAGTCGGAGAGTTACTTATTGAAGGTGCGGAGTTGATTACAGTGACTAATGGATTAGTATTCATCGTGGAAGAGAAATTCTGAAACTTTAGACCGGGAAATTGTGTGTTCTATATGATGATTTCGTACAGAAGAGTTAGACGTTTTGGCATATAAGGAAGATTTAGTTCGCGATATGTTAGACCTTAGATTCATTCTTATCCGAATGATTTTTCTGCCTATTCCGATATTTCTTCTGATACATTTTGATATTCTGATATGTGCTTAATTGATCGTCAGTATGAATATGTTACCCACCTCTTTATGAAGCTCTTGATACGTTTGATGATTCGGTATGTGTTTCTCTGACTATTAGCAAGTTTCTTAGTTCGTTCAGAATCTGGGTAGAGTTGATGAGGTTTTATAGTTTAGCACTACCTCCGTATTTGCCTCGTGTGTATAAGTGTTTCATGTATCTCTTTGTGAGATTACCTCTGTCATCTGCTATGTGTTTGTTTCATATCCGTTGGATCAGATTTGTTATGATTTGTGTGCTGAAGGAGAGCCCGGGGCTACCCTAGTTCGTCTGGATCGAGTCATGAGAAATAAAACTATTCCGTTTGTAAATATTCTTTTGGAAGAACCTCTCGAGTGTGAGGCTAAAGATTGTCACTTCCTTCGTGATTGGTACGGCTCCGTCTAACTTTTGCGACTTCAAATATCGAGGACAGAATTTTTCTTTTTAGAGGGGCAGAATTATAATGACCAGAAATCCGAAACGACATTTGAATATATATTATACGAGATACCATTTGAAATTTTGAATGCGGAAAATGTGAGAATACGAATCCTAAACTTAAGCTACAAAATAAAAATGACACAAACTTATTCCCAAGACATCACACGTTTAGAAGTCATTAAGAGCCGAGTATAATTGAAATTGGAACACAATTTATATCACACGTTTGATTCTTTTTTTTATGGGGCCGATCCTTTTAAACTTGGCACACACATGTATGTGAAAATATGATATTATTTGAAATAAGATTTGAAGAGAACTAGTCTACCAAATATCCCCAAAGACTCGGCCTTTCTCACATTTTAAATTCCACAATTTTTGCTCATTTTCCCATCCGGATAACCATTTCATTCTCACACACATTAAAACCCTTTAAACTAAAACACAAGTAAACGTGATATCTCACATATCTCTTAAAACATTTTAACAAACCCAAACAAGTTCCAAATCGTTTCTTTCCTACAAAGAATTAAGGGTCGAAGCAGTGAGTGTACGCATCTTGGTGTTCGAGTTTCTGTTGGCGTACCAAGGTATTAACAAGACTTGGTTTCGCATGATCTAGACCGCGTTCGAGGTTTAGAGTTGCTGAGTGAAATCACCCTTTGGTTCAAGTTTTGTAGCAGGTTGGGAGTGTTCGTTATGGTGGATTCGGGTGCCATTTTCTTTTCTTCTTCGATCATCTTTAACTCAGCCTCAAGCTTCTGGTCGACCTTATAAAACCCTAAAACAAACCTTGGTGGCGGCAGTTTCCATTTCACCCAAGAAAAGAAGGTACGAAGGTGGTAGAATAGGTTTGAAGGTGTGGTGATCGTGGCTAAACTAGCCTTGGTGATCATGGTTGTGACTTTGGTTTGGCTTATGTGGTTTTGATTCGATAAGGGTGTCGGTTCTTTAATCCTTGTTTCTTTGATCCGTTTTGAATTCGTCCAAGGTATCACTTGTCTTCATTCTTATGTTTTGCTCGACATGTGAAACGTATATACGTTTATAACAAGTAACCGAAGATTTGTTTCGTTAAAACAAGTTATACGAATGAATATGTGTATACGCATAACAGTAGATACTTAGCATGAAATCATGAAAGACATATGGAAATTTTTGGTTCTGTCCAAATTATACGAACCTGTTTCGACTTATATATATATATATACGTGATCAAATAACCTGAAGGAAAACTAAGAAAAATATAATGAGGCATGCGTATTTCTTTTAATTCAAGAAGAAGGGATGGAATAGGTGTGTTTATATGTGAATGCATTTCATTATGGATGGGGTACGTGCATGGCTGGGTATGAAGTCAAGGTTGTGTGATGTTTGTGTCTTTTAGTGCATGTTTGATACGTGTGTGAGCAAACATATGTCGAGTAGAATGTGTGAAGGTGGGTACGTGTGGTTTAAATCATATCTTGGGCTCATGGTAAAGTGTGTGTTTCGTTATTAGTGCATGCATGGGTATTTTGGCGTGTTTGTTGAGTGTGTGCGTATAATGATAGGTCGAAGTGAGGGTTGGGAAACATGGAAATTATACGTGTAAAATAATGAAGAATGCATGCATGTATAGTCGTATTAAATAAGGTTGAAAAGGGAAGAATTAGGGTGGTTTCGGATGGTGATTTTAAGTGAACTAAAATGGTGTAATTATAGTGTGTCGAAGGGACTAAAAAGGGATGTTGTGTGTGTGTAAATAGTGTCGAATTAAGGGTTGTAACCTAGGAAAACATGGGTCGAATGTGGTTACTTGTTTTGGGTCGAAAATGAAGAGTAGTGTTTGGTTTTTGTCTCGCAAATAATGGCTAACGAAAAGAGTAAAAAGGGTTGAGTGTTGGTTAGATTTAAAAAGGAAGAATGAGGTCGTATAAGTCGTATATTTTGCATGGGTGTGTGTTATGAATTTCACAAATTGGCTAAAACTAAGGATTGGTCATACATTTATATAATTTACATTTTTGACCCTAAACTTTGCTATATTGACACTTTAAACCCTAAACTATTAAAAGTTGTCATATTAAACCCTAAGCTATTATATTGGAAATAGTAAACCTTGAGTTATTTAAATTGTCATTTGTAAACCTAAATCGGGAACTTACTAATTTTGGAAAATTACTAAATATGAGAAGTTATTAAATGTGGAAAGTTATTAAATGTGGAAAGTTATTAAAAATGAAAAGTTATTAAAAATTGAAAGTTTCTAAAAATAGAAAGAAACCCTAATATGTTAATCTGCTCAACAACAAGTGATGAATCAGTAATAACTTATGAAATGGTTCTTAAATAATAAGACGATCATTAATTCTTGTAGATTCGCTGAAGAAGGAGTAACATCTGATCCATGTGTTTTCGGATATGATTTCATTTGTGAAAACGTAGATGGGGGGGGGGGTGAATACGTTCCCGTTTTAAAAACTTAAAACTTGTTGTATCAAATGTCCATTTAAGCTTGTTGTAATATGAAAGATGTTAAGTATAGTTTATGACTAGCATATACTAAACAAGTTGTCACACAAGTATTATCAACTAATCACAACACAAGCAATCATATAATGCAAACATAAAGTAAAGCAATAAGTAAAAGAAAGCGCAAACCGAACACGATGATTTATAGTGGTTCGGTCACGGAGCTCCTCTCCGCCCTACTCCACTCCCCGAGTACCCAACTCGAGAGTTACTTCACTAGATCAACAAGCTCCCTTCTCGGCGGAGAAAACCTTACAATCGTCGCTTACACTTTTTCCGGTACAAAGCTAAATACCGGGTTCTAGTTCGAGGTAGAACCAACCTAACGTCGCCTGTACAATTTCCGAAACTAAGCTAGATGTCGAGTTCTTTTACAAGGGTACAACCACTCCCGATATGTTTTATGGCCCAACATAGAAACCTTGTGTTTTATGGCACAAACACATAAACCACCTAATCTAGTTTGGTGTTTAGATTGTGATGCAATGATGTTTACAACTATGATCCATGACATAAATGTCCACTGGATATGAATGCCTAATCTATATGAACTTCCATTGATCGGAAGCCTTCAATGGATGAAGATCACAAGCTCCCTAAACTTGTTGTGATGGATCTTCATATATGCATGTGAAATCTACATGAACTTCTTGAATAAGAAGTCTTCAATCATTGAGGATGTCAAGTGCCCTTGAATCTTCATATGTTGGTATGCTTTGATGAATGATGACTTCAAGATCTTCTAACCTTCTTAGTGGATCAGGAAGTATGCTATGCTTGTGACTCATGATCTCTGAGCTTGCTTCACAGGATCATTACGAGTGTATGCTTACAACATAATGAAAGTTAGTAACATTATGATCATTATGAAAAGGGTGATTAATGTATGATTCTACATGTTTTACTACTAATCTAAATGTATGCAAAGGGTAGAGGGAATGTGTGTTCTAGTGGGTTGAAACAATGGGTAAACAATGGGCTACTATTTATAGGAAAATTGTTCCTACAGGCCACGGATTTGGCGAACCCAAATCCTGGGGTCCGTCCATTGAACCATTTGGTTCTGCCAGAGGATGATAGCTAAGATCTTCACAAATCTTTCCATATCTTACACAATCTAACAAAGTCAACTCCTTTGCTTCAAGATCTTTCTAAAATATATTTCAAATCTTTCAAGATCTTTCCATATCTAACCAAGATTTTACACAATCTAATCTTATGCTTCAAGATCTTTCCAAGATATTCAAATCTTTCAAGATCTTTCCAAGATATTCAAATCTTTCAAGATATTTCCATATCTAACCAAGATCTTACACAATCTAATTTTATGCTTCAAGATCTTTCCAAAATATTTACTAAATCTATAAGATATCCTAAAGATATCCAAATGATGTATGCAATGATGTCATGAACATATTTCCATTTTAAGAATTAAAATGTAAATAATGTAAATGTATAAATGTATGTCCTATTTATATACTAGCTTAACTAATATATGTTTACCAATTTGTATCATGTTAGTTTGACACCTAAAGTGTACTTATCCTATTAATCTTAGGAAACATGATGTACAAGTAAAAGTACTTGTATATGCAAAATGTGAAATAAGGTTCTAAGTAGAATGGTTATCCTTTTTTAAAATACTTAATGACCTAGTCATATTTTAAACATTCTAAATGGTTTGTTAAGGGTTTGATCATAATGCCACATAACAAACATGTACGAACCTGTGTTGTATCATACGAGGACTCGAGAGGTGTTGGATGTATGTTGAGACAAGATATTATTACAAGTAACTTGTACATTTTACGTTATGTATCAAGTTACATGTTTGTCATCAATCAAAACCAACGAGACTGCTTGCACTAACAGTCTCCCCAACGAGACTGCTTGCACTAACAATCTCCCCCTTTTTGATGATGACAAAATATGTAAAAGAAAGTAAAATGTAAAAAGTTACTTGCGTCCGTACTACCTTTAACATTACCTTCTATGTTTACACTCTTCTCCCCTATTTCTTTCTCCGTTTACACCTTTCTCCCCCTTTTGTCGAAACAAAAAGGGTGTGTCCTTGGAGTTAACTTCATTTCTCCCCGAAATGGCTAGCTTGCATCATCCCTAGTGAAGTTAAGTAGACTACTCCATTCTCCTATGGTTGTTGCGTCCCCTAGGTTGTTAGCGGATCCATGGATCAAATTAAGACTCTTAACCTACATCAAGGTTAGTGTTGTGCAACAAAAATATATGAAAAATGCATGATGACTGAAATGCATATAGCTAACGATACACGAGGGTAAGCTATGTTGGACTATCTCCTCCTTTTTGTCAAAACACAAAGGTGTGTCGAAGAATGAGAATAATTAAGAATGCGTGCATGCTCCCCCTTGACTGTAGCTCCCCCTTGATCAATACTCCCCGTTGCTAGGGTACCAACGTATATGATGCAAGGATGAAGAATGCTACAAAATAAAGGTTAGTGTAGAACAATGCGTGTATATGATGCATTCTATAAGTGCTTGACGGAAGCTCCCCTTTGCTCTAGGGCGTCAAGATGAACCTACAAAACAAAAATTAGTACACTAGAAGCTATGTCTTAAGACAGAATTGTCATATACGACCAAGTGTATAGACGATGCAATATGAGTGCTTGATAGATATTCCTCCTGGTTTGAGGACGTCAAGAAGCACCTACAATAAAAGAAGGAAAATAATCGATGCAAACTTCATCCTATGATGAGTATGCTAAATACGATCGAGCGTATATGATGAACCTACAATGAAAGGATTAGTGCACTATATTTCATCTCAAAGAAAAATAAGATGTATATATATGATGCAATAAATCAAAGATATAATCACAATCAACTTAAGACAAAGAACTTATGATCAATTAGCAAACCATGTCATAATGTGTAATCTTCTAATAAGAATTACAATCACAGGAATATAATATGATAAAATCCTACAAAACAATGCCTAGAAGGAAGACATGAAGTGAAGTTGAAATGCTTAAAGTGAGTGGTGCTAATGTTGGTGTTGGTTTACTAGTAAGTTTTTCGCTAATCCATGGGGTTGATGATTAGTGAACGATGTAATGGAATGAAATGAATTCAGAAACTCTAATCTACAGCAAATGCTATAAGAGTATTGAAGACGGTTGAGGTTATGACATTATCATCTACCAAAGTTGTAATACCTGAAATTCAGATAACGTGTAAAATGACCAAAATACCCTCTAATTTTGAAATTTTAAGAACTTATGAAATGTGTTATAAATTAAAACTTGAAGTTATATAACATGTTATGACTCGAAATCACACAATATGAACTTTTAACCTAAAGTAAAATACGAAATGTTACGAGAACTTTATAACATAAGTATGGCACGTTTAATATTGCACACATAGGCCAAATTAATTGTAAGACATGTACAAAATAACTAAGAAGATAAGTATGAATATTTGTTAAAATGGAAGGTTGCTAATCACCATCAAACACTCCCTACATTTCGTGCTTTGTTATATAAATCGTATCATATCCTAATTTTGATGCCACTATTATATTATATTGAATTTACCAAAATTTGCTACTAAAGAACTTTACCAGCTTCCAAGTCCACTCTACACGTTTTATTAAATGATATCACACTCCATTCTGGTTTGCCAAATCTTTTGCCCCATTAAATGGTATTTCAATCTACCTAAAATAAGATACAGTCATTCCTTTTATCTCCCTAACCACCATTCCATATTCACGAATTCCATATTGTAAATATCCCAAAATTCGTTTTTATTAAACGCATATTCCGTTCTTCTCTAAAACACTTTGATAAAACCTAAAACTAAAACACAAACATAAGCAGCCTCAACCGTTCCCTTTTGATATCAAAGGCATGACAAAAAAAAAGAATGAGGTACGAAGTGGTGAAGGCATGATGATTGTAAGAGCTTGGGTGTGAGCGTGACAAAGTGGGATATCCGATTAGTGACGTACTGGTTTTGTCAGATCGTATGGCTTGTTTTGGGTTCAAAGAGTCGATTCGTCGGTCATTTGTGTCCTCTTTGGTTTTGTTATTTCAGCCGCATAGGTATCACTATACTCCCTTTCGTTTATCTAATTATCTTTCACACGAGACACATATATATAACCTCTAATCTATAGATAAATCGTGAAATACGACTACGACCTGGTCTAAATGTTATTGAATTTTTGTTCATTTGTAATAAGAACCAATAATGTAAAATGTCACATAAATTCATAAATATATGAACCATGGTGGTGTCGACCCAAACCAAACCTTAAGTATTTATATGAAGCCTGTTGAAAACGAATGAGTTTTGGCTTTGTTTTTTTTTTGGCTCGTAGAGAACTATTTCATGTGAACTGAAATCTATTCAACACTATATATATATATATATATATATATATATATATATATATATATATATATATATATATATATATATATATATATATATATATATATATATGGATCATACGTGAATGAGAAATGAAAACATGCTAAAAGGTCCATAATACCTACACGTTAATATGCATGGGAATATCATTCGAGAGGTGTTTGGTCTGTTTTGCTCCGAGATGAACAGTTCCATCGAGGTAGTTTTGGTCTGCTGGTCTCAAAAATTTTACTCAAATGAATACTGGTATGCGTGTTTAGTGCATAACATTTTAATAAAGAGAGCTTTTACCAAATATGTGTGTTCATTATCAAATAAGTACAAACTTCAAAACTTCGTGTCTACACATATTTGTCTTTTAACAAACATATATATAAACGTTGATGATTATGGACATGGCTCTTTAATTTATGTTTCGTGATCGTTTTTGCAAGTAACAACACGTGACTAAGCAAAATGAAATTTATGATTATATAAACAACAAAACTAGTGCATGCAGCAAAGAAAGGAATTAAACATTTCTAGAAATGAATGAAGAGAAAAGTAAGTGATACGTTCGACTACTCATACATGACTCTAATACGGCAAAATAAACGTTTAATTTTAGATTTACACATTAAACTTAATCTTTGATAGATTGTCACATTAATCCTTAGACTTTGCTAAAACGACATATTAAATCCTAAACTATGATATTGATCATATTAAACCTTCAAGTTTACTTAATTTTCAGTTGTAACCCTAAATGTGGATAATTACCAATTCGGGAAAATTACTAAAACTGGAAATAAACCCTAATATGTTAATTTGCTCAACAACAAGTGATGAATCAATAATAACTTATGAAATGGTTTCTTAAATAATAAGACGATCATTAATTCTTGTAGATTCGCTGAAGAAGGAGTAACTTCCGATCTTTATGTTTTTATGATATGGTTTCCATTGCGGTTTGAGGTACAGATATTCTGCCCTTTTTCAGTAAGGGTGTCCTCTTTCTCCTTTCACTTTGTATTTCTGATTCATCATAGGGTTTCCCTAAGCCATTGCTATGCTTTCCCCGTTCTGTGAACTCTGATATGATCCCTTTTCATACTCTGATTTGTTTAACTTCTGATTTGATGCTATGATTTCTTTGCCTTGAACGTTTCTATTGATTTCCCTTGTTATGACCTCTGATATGAACCTATATTGTGAAAACCTTTTAAAGTATGACCTGTAAATGTTTTGAGAAGAGTTATTGGTTAAAAATGATGTTTATGCTTGATGCGTGGTTTTGCAACCTTACAACAGGTTTTACCTCTCGAGGGATCTCAAGAGGCTTACAACCCCACCAGGCAGTGTACCTGACCGATGTAGTATAGTGTAGTGGTAAGTACGGGGGATTGATCGTTCTCCACAGGGAATAGTGTTCGTTAGGTATGAAAAATTACTCTAATAGGTCTAAGGGTGAGAGAAGATTCTTTTTTTGTTTTTATATTTTTTATGAAAGCAAGTAAAATCTCGGGTTTGAAAGAGTGGGCGGAATTAGTTGCTAGTCAACTAACCCAAGTTACTACAAATGCAAATAAAATAAAATAACAGAAAATGAAAAGGTTGGTGAAAACTTATGTGGAGGAAAATGTGTTTACTTAGATTTCCTTACTCCCTAACTATCTTTTACCGGTTGATTAATGTGTATTAGTTGCGTGGATGACGGGTGTATTCCTTAATACCAATCGTGGGGTGACGTACGTACTTCCCCAACTCTACAGGCTCCTACTTCACTCCTATGTCGAGCCGGCTAGGAAGCTCCTAACATGGGATCACTAGAATTCGCTTGTGCATTAAATACAACCATAAAAACCTTTAGTACGCATTGGTTCATGTTTCTTAAGACGTTCAAGCAAGTTACCGAATAGGAAGTTAGCCAGTTTTCTTAAGCCTAACATAGATGAACAATCATCCAATACAACTAACAACACACTAATAACCAATAATCAATAGCTAGGTTTCATTAGATCTAAGCAAACACAAGATAAATCTAGCCTAGCATGTTAAACAAAAGACAAGAACAAGATAGAATCAAACAACACATAGACATATTGAATGATTAATTGATAACTTATCTTCAATGTAACATGGAAGATCTCAAGGCAAAAAGCCTTGAAAGAGCTGCCAAATTCGTCCTAGGGTTTTCACACACAAAGTTCCCCAATAAGTTCCACAATAAGTTCCACACTAATGATAAAGAATTGCAAAACTATATATAGATTTTCAGATCTGACGGCGTCACGTTATGGAGTGTGATGCCGTCACCTCGCCGCTTTTAGGGTTCCCGGATGACCTTCTTGACTCCGTCCCTCTTTAGCTCTCCAAAATCCGTTCTGGCTTATCAGGGGTTGACGCCGTCAGAATTAGGGGTGACGCCGTCCCTCTTTAAATTAAGCCTTGACGACCTTGATCATATTAAAGCGTGACGCCGTCAGAATTTCATGCAAATTTCACTGGCTTATCATGAGTAATTTTCACATCCACCATTTTATTGCCAAGCCGTGACGCCGTCTGGAGAGGATCCTGACGCCGTCAAAGGTAACTTTTAGCATGATTTTGAGACTTTGTCGTTTTCTTCACTTTAATACTCCAAAAACGTCCAAAATGCTTCCTTTTCCAGATTTCTTCTCAAAAGTACCTAAAATGACAAAAGGAACGATTTAGGGCAATATTTGATCAAATAAATACGATTTAGGGCTTAAATGACCCCTTAAAAGCGGTACACTTTTCGCTTCATCAAATACCCTTATACTTGAGATTTGCTTGTCCTCAAGCAAATGTGCTTTTATTCTAATCAAAATACAAGTTAGGGGTCATTTAATGCTAACATAAAAGTAATTACAACAAATATTCGTTCCACTTTAATCATAATAAGCACGGAGATTATAAACTAGCACCTCACAAGTAGTGTTTAGATACTCACATCTCTCAAGTGTCATCAAAATAAATCTCATAAATGAAAACGGATAATATCTCTCACTACCTGTCATAGCAAATAGATTACCATAGGCTTGGGAAAGGATCGAAAACCTCCTCCACTAGGCGTAAGCACCTAAGATAAACTATCAAAGAGGGCTTTTAAATGGGTTATAACGTTAGGTGTAGGGAAAAGGAAAACACGGTTTTGTTGGATAAAGGATATTTTACTGGTGGCGAGTTAAAGATCTTGATCAATTACATGTACTATACAATGTTGCTAAGCCAAGACTCGACTCGATCTTAAGCTAAAAACAAAATAACAAAAACATAAAATAAACATAAAATAAAACGGGATGGTAGTCCGTATGATTTTTCTACTTTTCTTTTTCTCTTTTTTTTTTTTTTTTTTTTTTTTTTTTTTTTTTTTTGCATACACTTTTGCCCTACCATCCAAAATAATACATCATAGGGGCGTTGCATTCCCTTACACTTGAACTTTTACATAACTTTACAAATTACTATTCTAATGACTCGAATTAAGATAATTGAAAAACTTGGAGTACTTTTAAAATATTTAGCACATATGGGGGTAATAAATGATGTTCTTCCCCATTACTCCATTATACTAGTACTTTACCCATGAGTCCCAATCGTCCCAAAACAATATGTACAAGGATATGACTCGACTTAGCAACCATGTAATCAATTAGATAATTAACTTGGGTTTAAACAAATGTTGTAACAATAATGCACTAAAAATGAGTGCATACAAGGTAGGCTAAGGCGATTTGGGTGTACATTTAAGTGGGGTGTAAACAAATTCTTCCTTTAAGTAAAATGCTTAAAGGTCGAAACAAAAAGATAGGCTCTGAGGGGTGTACTAGGGGTATCGTGTACTAAAAATGAGTACAACGCAAAGGGTGTGGGAGAATTACTTGACCAATGTAGCCAATGTAATTATAAAAAAAACACAAGTGTAAAACAATGGGTTAATCCTAATGCCTCTTATCATGTAGTAAATCTAACTACACGAATGTAGTCTCACTTGTGGCCTCGGAATGGTCCTAACGCAAGTTCTAGAATCTAAGTGCTACCGGTACACACATCATAGCATAAATGCTTTTCCTACCAATTCTAGGGGCGAACCTCACATATTTGGGGTGGAAAATTTTTTTGTGGTACGGTTTTTTGCTAGTCATATAACTCCTATCCATGAGACGCTCATTAAGATCAAAGTTTCACTCCTATATGTTGTAAAAAATTTTAAATTTGGCACTAAAATTACCCTAACAGGTATTTATCTCAGTTTTATTACACATCAACTATTAAACAAACAAAAATCAAGCGTAATAGCATTCTCTAATCGTACTTTTACCCCCCCTTACACTTAAGATGAACATTGTCCCCAATGTTCAAATAACAAATGTAAAAGCATAAAGTAAAAGAATGAAATCAAATACTCCCCTGATTCGCTCGGTGGATAATGAAGTAACACGGTTAGATCTTCTTCCAAAGAGAATGTAAAAGCTCCATGACTAATGCATCGCCATAAGCTTGATCCAAAAACATTTCCTTGTCCAAAATAACCTGTTAAACCTGAGAAAACAAACACGAAAACCTGCATAACATCGGCGGGATAAACTCTATATATAAGGATATAATGCTTGTGGAATGATAACTTTGCAGATTCCTGGAGATTATAAGTTATAGATTTAATAAAAACTTTTTATGAAAACAAAACCTTCAAAAATTTTCAGAAGATTAAACCTGACGCCGTCAGGTTGTAAAGCCTGACGCCGTCAGATATGATCTGACAGAATTCTCATGTTACGTTTCCGGAAAAAATTTTGGAAAAACCTATACCTTACTTCCTGGAAATCCTGCAAAACATCATTATGACTCGATACAAGCATTTGACTCAAACAAATACTAATATGTATGTTAATTTATTATTATTATGATTCATGTTCATTTGTGTTCTAATAAACCGATTTGGATTTCCCTTACACTTAACTTTTGCAAAATACCTTTATATGTAGTTAAGACGAAGTTAAAAATAAAATAAAGCATTTTTACAAATTACTTTTGAACATGAATCAATAAGAATAAAAATTAAACACACATACGGAAATAAATAAAAACAAACAAACAAATAAATAAACACACAAAGCAAATAAAGCTTGGGTTGCCTCCCAAGAAGCGCTTTTCTTTATTAACGAGTCTTGTAGCTAGACTCAAAGTCACGTACATTACGTGACTTCTTCATCAAAAGTTATGTCTTCCTCATTGATCATTTCATTACCATTCTCTTGATAATGCTTGACTCGTTGTATATTCACAGTGAATTCTCTATCTTCGTCGTCAATCAACACAACGGCTCCGGTTTTAGAGGAGCTCCTTACGGTAAAAGGTCCATACCATCTAGATTTAAGTTTTCCAGGAAATAGTCTTAAGCGAGAATTATATAATAAGACCTTGTCTCCTTCTGAAAACTCCTTTGGTCTCTTAATCCGTTGGTCATGCCATCTTTTTGCCCTTTCTTTGTATGTAATGGAAGATTCATAAGCGTCTAATCTCAATTCATCGAGCTCTTGGAGCTGTAAGAATCTATTTGTTCTCGCAACCGTATAGTCCAAATTACAAGCCTTAAGTGCCCAATATGCCTTGTGTTCCAGTTCTACTGGAAGGTGGCATGCCTTGCCATATACCATACGGAACGGGGTTGTCCCGATTGGTGTCTTATAAGCGGTTCGAAATGCCCACAAAGCTTCATCGAGCTTAAAAGACCAATCTTTTCTGTTTTGATTAACCGTTTTCTCTAGTATTCTCTTTATGGCTCTATTAGTGTTTTCGACTTGACCATTGGTTTGAGGATGGTAAGCGGTGGAGAATCGGTGAGAGACTCCATATCTTTTCATAACTTTCTCCATTTGCGAATTACAAAAATGGGTTCCCCTGTCGCTAATAAGAGCCTTCGAAATTCCGAACCTAGCGAACAATTTTTTTAAGAAATGAATGACTACCCTAGCGTCGTTAGTCCTAAGGGCTTGCGCTTCCACCCATTTTGAAACATAGTCAATTGCCACTAAGATGTATTCATTCCCTCCTGAAGATGGGAAGGGTCCCATGAAATCAATTCCCCAAACATCGAAAACCTCGCAAACTTGTATATAGTTCTGTGGGGCTTCATCCCTCCTAGAGATATTCCCAGCTCTTTGACATGCGTCACAAGTCTGTATCATTCCCTTCACATCACGAAATATTGTAGGCCAATAGAATCCTGCGTCGAAGACCTTTCGTGCAGTAGTGTTCATTCCGTGATGTCCTCCCGATGGACCGGCATGACACTCTTTCATAATTCTGACAGCCTCTCTTTCCGAAACACAACGCCTGATTACCTGATCCGGACATCTTCGGAATAAGAAGGGTTCATCCCAAAAGTAGTACTTTAATTGATTAAAGAACCTCTTTTTTTCATGCCTGCTCATATGCTCAGGAATGACTCTACTTGCCAGGTAGTTAGCATAATCCGCATACCAAGGTTCAGAATCATTTATTGACATGAGCTGCTCTTCAGGAAATGTTTCCCGAATCTCACTCTTGTCAGATTCAGCGAGGCTGGGGTTTTCGAGACGAGAGAGATGATCAGCCGCAAGATTCTCTGCTCCTTTCTTATCACGAATTTCAACATCGAACTCTTGCAATAGTAGGATCCAACGAAGTAACCGTGGTTTAGCATCCTGTTTAGCGAAAAGATATCGAATAGCTGAATGATCCGTAAAAACAACCGTTTTAGAAAGGACAAGATACTGACGAAATTTATCAAAAGCGAATACCACGGCTAGTAATTCCTTTTCAGTGGTAGTGTAGTTTTCTTGAGCAGGATTCATGGTTTTGCTAGCGTAGTATATTGGCTGAAAGTGTTTGTTAAGCCTTTGGCCTAATACTGCTCCAACAGCATAATCACTAGCATCGCACATGATTTCAAAGGGTAACTCCCAGTTAGGGGTAACCATAATTGGAGCTTGGGTAAGTTCCTGCTTCAATCGATCGAATGCGTCCTTGCACTCTTGAGAGAAGTCGAATGGGGCATCCTTCATGAGCAACTGAGTCATTGGTTTAGCTACCTTTGAGAAATCTTTAATGAATCTCCTATAGAAGCCAGCATGACCCAAAAAGCTACGGATTGCCTTGACAGTTGTTGGATAGGGAAGTTTGGATATAGCTTCAATTTTTGCCCGGTCTACTTCAATTCCACTTCCTGAAATTTTGTGCCCTAGCACAATCCCTTCTTTTACCATAAAGTGGCACTTTTCCCAGTTTAGTACCAAGTTAGTCTCCTCACAACGTTTGAGCATTTTCTCAAGGTTAGCAAGACAGCGATCAAAAGAGTTTCCAAAGACCAAAAAATCATCCATGAAGACCTCCATGCTGTCTTCCATTAACTCATGGAAGATTGCCGTCATGCAGCGCTGGAAAGTGGCGGGGGCGTTACATAGTCCAAAGGGCATTCGCTTGTAGGCGAAGGTGCCATAAGGGCATGTAAACGTAGTCTTTTCTTGGTCCTCAGGAGCGATAGGGATTTGGAAATACCCTGAGAACCCATCTAGGAAGCAGTAGTACTCATGCCCTGCTAACCTTTCCAACATTTGGTCGATAAATGGGAGAGGGAAATGATCTTTTTGGGTTGCATCATTCAACTTCCTATAATCGATGCACACACGCCATCCAGTTACTGTTCGTTGAGGTACTAACTCATCCTTATCGTTCTTTACTACTGTCATTCCTCCCTTTTTTGGTACAACCTGTACAGGACTTACCCATGGACTGTCGGAAATTGGGTAAATTAGCCCTGCATCTAGGAGCTTAATGACTTCCTTTTTCACGACTTCCTTAATGTTGGGGTTTACTCGTCTTTGAGGCTGCACGGTGGGTTTATAATCCTCCTCCATGAGGATTTTATGCGTGCAGAAAGTAGAGTCAATCCCCTTGATGTCGGCTACACTCCATGCTATAACTCCTTTATATTTTTTTAAAACTCCTAAGAGTTTATCTTTTTGTTCACTTTTCAAGGAAGAGCTTATGATTACCGGAAGTTGATCTTCCCCTTGGAGGAAAGCATATTCAAGGTTGGTTGGGAGTTCCTTGAGTTCTACCGCAGGTGGCTCGATGATGGAGGGTTTAAGTTTGTTCTCGGGTTTACGAAGCTCAAGCTGTTCGATTTCTTGTCTGGGATAAAAAGAGACTGCGTTTACATCCATAGTCTTTTCCTCCTCAAAGATGGGTAAGAAAGCTTCATCTCGCAACCAACCAGCTTCCATCTGTTCATCTATACAATTGTCAATCTCGTCGGATAGTTCATCAATTTCTTCGATGAAATACAGCTGATTATCTGTTTCGAAAGAAAGATTCATTGTGTCCTTGATGTCGAAGGTTAAGCTATCGGCCCCCACTCGTAAGGTTAGTTTGCCGTCATGAACATCAATAACAGCACGAGCAGTTGCAAGGAATGGCCTCCCTAGAATAATGGGCACTAAGTCATCTTCTTCCATCTCTAAGATGACGAAGTCAACTGGAAATTTGAACTTTCCTACCTTAACCAGCACATTCTCACATATTCCTAAGGGGTATTTGACTGATCTATCGGCTAGTTGGATGTTCATACGGGTTGGTTTCAACCCAGAATACCCTAATTTAAGGAACATGGAATGTGGCATAAGATTGATACTTGCTCCTAAGTCGGCTAAAGCATTCTTGACTGAAATAGATCCTATTGAGCAGGGTAGGGTGAAACTACTTGGATCGTCCACCTTCTTTGGCAGCCCTCGTTGAGTCACCACAAAACATTCTTCTCCTAAGGTTACAAGACCCTCGAGCCCTTTTCTGTTGGTTAGCAACTTCTTGAAGTATGTACTATATTTGGGCATATGGTAGCATGCATCAAGAAGGGGTATGGTGACGACTGAATTTTTCAAATATGACAGGAATCTTTTATTATCATTTTCGACCTTTTGATTCTTGAGACGGGACGGGTATGGGACTTTAATGGGCTGTTTGGTTGGAGTAGGTTGAGAGGGAGTTACCGGAGAGGTTTGTTCGGGATTCTCATCGTTCACATTATCTTCCTCCTCATGAGGGGTGTTGGGTTCCATGATGTTAGATTGTTGAGCTGGGTAAGGTGGATCCTTAGTAGTTGTTCCAGCACGAGTGGTGATGGCGAGTAAGGGATCTCTTTGAGGTTCACCAAGGCCGTCGAGAGTGGCGTTGAGTTCAGCGAATATGGCCCTTATGTCATTTTGTTGGCTATTGATAAGGTTGTCGAGACCATTTAGTTGCAAATTCTTTTCAAGCGTGAAATGCCCAAGATCATCCTCAAAAGTGCTCCTAACCTTATAGTCAGGATATTCCCCTCCTCCCTCTTCTCTCACAAGATTTTCCCAAGGGGTGAAATCATTGTTTTGGTAGAAAGTTAAGAGCGAAGGATCATCGAAGATGTCGTGGCTTGACAAGCATGCTTGTTCGGTGGTGGTATCATCCCCGCATTCCTCCACTTCATGCGGGCCACCACATTGGTCACAGATCAAGTATGGGTTTGACAACCGTTTAGTTGGTTGTGACTTGTCTAAATAAGAGACTTGATCATTCATTCTACTCAACCGGCTAGCAAAAGGAGGCTCTTTCATGATCTTGGAAATGCTCATGATCAAATTGGGTTCATCCCAGGTATCGTCTTGATCATTTGCGTATTCCTCAATTCTATTCCATCCTTCCTCAGCGCTTAGGTTGGCTATTTTTCCTTTTACCGAATTATTAATGCCAAATTGGTCGCCTTTAGGGACACTATCATAAAAGATTTGGACAAGAAGCCAGAGTTCAATGCCATGGTGAGGGACTTGTCTAATCAGATCTTTAAATCTGATCCAGGATTCGTGAATGAGTTCAGCTGGTCCAACATGGAAGCGGAAGATTTCGTCTCTTAATGTTGAAGTTCTTCCTATTGGAAAGAATTTCTCATAGAATTTTGAAACAAGCTGCTCCCATGTGAAAATAGATTCGGAGGGAAGTTGGTTATACCAGTCTCCGGCTTTTTCATGAAGGGTGAAGGGAAAGAATCGCAGCCGGGAGGTATCTCTAGTGGCTCCGTCCGTATGGAGGGTATCTACTATTTTCAGGAAGTCCTTGATGTGTTGGATTGGATCTTCAGTTTTCAATCCGTGAAACTTGCATACACTTTGGACCAACCAAATATCGGTTGCACGCAAGACCCCATCCGTGCGTTCATTTGGAAAAACGATAGCATTGGAAAAACCACGTGGGGTGGGAGAAGAGTAGTCCTTGAGGCATTTAGGAATTGGGTTTTCGGGAACCTCCATATCGTGATTGGGTTGAGGGCTAGGAGGTGTAGAGTGATGATTGGATTCTTCCTCGGAGAGGGCATCATCAAGGTTGATGGCAAAGCCAGATGATTCAGGTGTTGCAAAGAGTCGCCTTAATCTTCGCATTTCCCTATCAGGTTCTGCGTAGGGTGAAATAAGGTCGCTTAGTGAACTACGACTCCTGGTGACTCTGAGATTGGAGAAATCTTCGTTTACCATGTTGGCCAAGGAAGAATTGAGCAATGGACGGAGCGGAAAAAGATAGACTAAAGAAGACCTAGAAAAATAAAATAAAAATCTCACTAGAAAGGAATCTAATGAGTAGACCTATAAAATAAAAATTCAACCTAAACAATAACTATTCCCCGGCAGCGGCGCCAAAAACTTGATGCGTGGTTTTGCAACCTTACAACAGGTTTTACCTCTCGAGGGATCTCAAGAGGCTTACAACCCCACCAGGCAGTGTACCTGACCGATGTAGTATAGTGTAGTGGTAAGTACGGGGGATTGATCGTTCTCCACAGGGAATAGTGTTCGTTAGGTATGAAAAATTACTCTAATAGGTCTAAGGGTGAGAGAAGATTCTTTTTTTGTTTTTATATTTTTTATGAAAGCAAGTAAAATCTCGGGTTTGAAAGAGTGGGCGTAATTAGTTGCTAGTCAACTAACCCAAGTTACTACAAATGCAAATAAAATAAAATAACAGAAAATGAAAAGGTTGGTGAAAACTTATGTGGAGGAAAATGTGTTTACTTAGATTTCCTTACTCCCTAACTATCTTTTACCGGTTGATTAATGTGTATTAGTTGCGTGGATGACGGGTGTATTCCTTAATACCAATCATGGGGTGGCGTACGTACTTCCCCAACTCTACAGGCTCCTACTTCACTCCTATGTCGAGCCGGCTAGGAAGCTCCTAACATGGGATCACTAGAATTCGCTTGTGCATTAAATACAACCATAAAAACCTTTAGTACGCATTGGTTCATGTTTCTTAAGACGTTCAAGCAAGTTACCGAATAGGAAGTTAGCCAGTTTTCTTAAGCCTAACATAGATGAACAATCATCCAATACAACTAACAACACACTAATAACCAATAATCAATAGCTAGGTTTCATTAGATCTAAGCAAACACAAGATAAATCTAGCCTAGCATGTTAAACAAAAGACAAGAACAAGATAGAATCAAACAACACATAGACATATTGAATGATTAATTGATAACTTATCTTCAATGTAACATGGAAGATCTCAAGGCAAAAAGCCTTGAAAGAGCTGCCAAATTCGTCCTAGGGTTT
Source organism: Artemisia tridentata subsp. tridentata (assembly GCA_021014915.2). Classification (NCBI taxonomy): domain Eukaryota; kingdom Viridiplantae; phylum Streptophyta; class Magnoliopsida; order Asterales; family Asteraceae; genus Artemisia; species Artemisia tridentata. Next base: position 330,639,350 of record CP139504.1, on the reverse strand, counting down.
TCACACACAAAGTTCCCCAATAAGTTCCACAATAAGTTCCACACTAATGACAAAGAATTGCAAAACTATATATAGATTTTCAGATCTGACGGCGTCACGTTATGGAGTGTGACGCCGTCACCTCGCCGCTTTTAGGGTTCCCGGATGACCTTCTTGACGCCGTCCCTCTTTAGCTCTCCAAAATCAGTTCTGGCTTATCAGGGGTTGACGCCGTCAGAATTAGGGGTGACGCCGTCCCTCTTTAAATTAAGCCTTGACGAACTTGATCATATTAAAGCGTGACGCCGTCAGAATTTCATGCAAATTTCACTGGCTTATCATGAGTAATTTTCACATCCACCATTTTATTGCCAAGCCGTGACGCCGTCTGGAGAGGATCCTGACGCCGTCAACGGTAACTTTTAGCATGATTTTGAGACTTTGTCGTTTTCTTCACTTTAATGCTCCAAAAACGTCCAAAATGCTTCCTTTTCCAGATTTCTTCTCAAAAGTACCTAAAATGACAAAAGGAACGATTTAGGGCAATATTTGATCAAATAAATACGATTTAGGGCTTAAATGACCCCTTAAAAGCGGTACACTTTTCGCTTCATCAATGCTTTTACATGAAATTCTACTAGCTTTTATAAAAACCATATCAAAGACTATCTTTATGAAAAACCGTTTCGAAGGATCATTTTTATGAAAACAATTATTAAAGGACTTCTTAAAATGGACTTTTGATAGAAACTTCTGAAATGAACTTTTGATCTGAACCTTGACTGGATTATTGCTATAAACCTTGATCTGATAAACTCTGATATGAACCAAATTGATTTTAAATCTCTGATATTTAATTCTGAAATATTTGACATGAACTTTCTGATATGATTCTTTATTCTGAACCTTTGCTTAAACTCTGAATTGAACCTTTGATATTTCTGGACTTTGACATGAACCTTTTTGCCATGTACCCTTATGATATGACCTTCTGATTTTGGTAGTACATATGACCTCTGACCTACAGTTTGATATCCGAGCCACTCACTAGGCATGAGGGTTTCATGTCCATGTCATTGATGCACCGATGGCATGACTCTAGGGCAGGAGAGTGATGACCTGTCCCGTCCCTGACTTTATTTTATCTGGTGTGTTGAGGAGTTTCTGGCCACCGGGGGCGCATGGATGCATCCTAGATCTGTCTCTGTCTCTGTTATCTGATATCTGTTATCTGTTTAGTGGATTATCTGATTTATATTATATGATTATTATTATTATCTCTGGTGACTGATGGTGTGTGCGATACACGTCTTTCACAACCTCTGGGAGCTGATCACTCCATTGATACATGAGGTCACCCCTCATATTATCTGTTACTTGAGAGGCATCCCCTCTAGATTATTATATGATTACTCTGTTATGATATTATTTGTTATCTCTGGGCTCGTGATGGATTTCTGTATTTCCCTAAACCTGGTTTGTTCATTATCCCTTTCTCATTTCTTTTCTTTTACCCTTATTCCTTTCCTATTCTTTCACTTTAATTCAGCATCTGTATAATCTATATTTCGGATTTGTTTCTGTATTGTTATCTGTTATTGTTTCTGTCATCTATATATCTGTTCACTGAGCTCTCGTAGCTCAGCCGCATTTCTTTTCCTGCGGCAGGTTTTAGTAGGAAGCTGGGAATGGGTGAGAGTGTACCTTTGGACTTAGAAGGCTTGGTAGCTATTCTGGATTAGAATTGGATAGAAGATATTATGTTTTAGAATTAGTTTTGAAAGTTTTCGTTGTAACCTTGTAAATTCAGTATTTCATTTGTAATCCTTTGAGATTTTTGTATTACTGGAGATGTATGCTCTGTTTTGATCTGATATGAATCCATTATTGTGATATCTTTACCCTTGTCGGGTCGGGGTGTTACATACCAAAGATGATGTAATGTACCATAATATATGCTTCAATGGAGTTAAGATGAAGTGAAGATAATGATCACTTAGGAATAAAAATTCCATATGCAACAATTTGAAATACTAGATACCTATATGAGGATGACATCATAAGATGCGAGAGTGTTGGTTAGACAAACGTGTTGAGAATGACGATTTTGATAAATCGTTTGTACTGACAATGACGTGCTTGATATGTATCAAAGATGAAAAAGGATGAGATCCTATGATAGTGTTCTAGACAATGAAGATTTTCTAGATAATGAGGTTGTGAATGAAAATACTAGACTCGGTTATGAGAGGGTTCTTTGTTTTGAATGGTTAAAAACTGAACCAGGTACCCGCGGATTAGGCGGAACCAAAACTTTGGTTTCTTCCGTATTATCGAAAGGTACCGTGGGACCAGAAATGATTTGGTCATGTTTTGTCGTTTTTGATCAAACGAAGGTTCAAGCTAAGGTCTATTTACTTATAACTACTGATTTGGTTTCACTAATCCTAGTCAAAGTCTAAGGAGACTTAATGCTTTTTGTTTAAGAGGTTTTTCAAACACATGATGTGTTTTTCACTTGACGAGGTATACTGTGATGTTGAAACAGTTGTGATTTAGTGAGCTTATTATAATTGAATGGTGTGAACGTATGAGTAAGTATTCTAAGATACAAAAAGACAATTATGTGAATGATTTTATCTCTCCCTTAATCGGTGGACATCCAACATAATGTGTAATGTATTGACTGAAGAATGACAATGCAAGCGATGAGCTTAGCAATGTTTTTGCGGATGTTGGTTAGCATACAAAGAACTTCATCCTTGAAGTCACATAGCTCTTCTCTATCAATCCGAGATGATCGCATGACGAGGCATGTGGTTTCCTCATGGGAGGTGTATTGCTATAACTAAAAGATGATGGAGATATTGTTAGGAAAGCGGAAGCAATAATGCGGTTTGGAAAGAGCTCGATTGAAAGATACGCAAACATAAATTTCAAACCTTTGAAACTTAATCATATTAAAAACAATATGCAAGTGAATGGGTCCCACAAACATATTACTAATCTATGTAGCAATAAAGGGATTACAATTATGCAAAATAGGCAAAACAAAGTGAGATAACAAGTAATTTGTTATCAACCTACAAACATGCTAATGACAAAAGATGTGATAATGATCATAACATCTTATAAAAACAAATACAAATATTCAACAATTAGACAAGGAGCTACCAAATAGCATCAAGACAAATAATCATATTGCAAGAGAGCATGACATGATTGAGATACTACATTGTGAAATTGTTTTGATGTAATGCTTAGTCACTTAAGCATACTTACTCATTAATTAACACAATAGAACGACTTCTAAATGTTTATCATACCAAAAGCACTTAGATGTATTATAGGTGCACACATGGCAAATAAATAGTGTGACAAGGTCACAAAAGAAATGAGACGACAGATTCATGCAAACCATTTTAACATTTTTGGAGCATGCATCATTTTAGACTATCCTACGAAAAAGCTCAATGAATGTCAACTAAAGACAAAAGCTATCTAATACCATGTATTAAAAATGACATATCGTGAGTTAACAAGAACCATGTTAATCTTGTGAAATATCATATAACAAGAATCATGCACATCATGTTAACATCTAGTAGCATGAAACATATATAAGCATGCAGACAAAACCTTTCCAAAGTTTACACATTTGACTATCAAATAATGATAATGTCAAGATACTAAATCATATCAAAAAAATAACATGTAATCAACACATGTATATGTAATGCAAGTGATTATACTAAGAAGAATCACATCTACAACTTGTTTGATTAATATTCCTAAGACAAGATAAAATATCATCTTTTAATACTTACTTTAGGCAAGTATAGGAATACAGATTTTTCAAGTTGGAGAATGAATATGAGACTATTACTAGCGGTGCTCAATTCAGGCTAAACACGACCATTTTTACGGGTGATACTCAACTTCTTTGCTGGAAGCAATTTAACCGTTAGGTTAAATTGAGTTTCTAGTGCAATAAATTCTCCAGTAGTCATTCTCATGTCTGAAAGATAGGGATTCCTATTTTTGCCTATCGAAGTATATAAGAAGATAATTCACTAATACTTGACCTAATGAGACTCAACTATATCTATTAAAGCTAAAGTGATGAAGATGTTATGTTATACACGGGAATTTGACAAATATGTTTCAACATATTTTAATCTTTGTGTTTGGAATCTAAGGTTGAATGATCTAAAAGGTGACATCCTTTAAGTTGAGTTTAAGTATGAAAGTGATTTGATCATCTAAGACCAAGAAATGTGTTTTGTGTGTGATAATGAACTATGCTAAGAACGTTCTCAAGAAAGTTCTTTGGAATTGAACAAGAATCTAAATAAAGTTACCAACTTTAATAGATCTTGTGTATGCTCCAGAGATGTGTATATGCACAAGGTTTGAGCAAGGTTTGGTTATGATGTACGCTTGAAAGGAAATAGATACGTATGGTATCTTTCAACAAGTAAGATTATCTCTTGGGATAATGTTATCATGCTCAATGGGGAAGATAGTTCATAGAACTTGTAGATGTTTGTTTAAGATCATTTAGCCGATGAGGTGTAATGAAATCTCTTTTAACATAACCATTCATGTTTCAAGGAGAGAATGATGCATAGGATATATATTATCCTTTTAACAAGATGAAAAACTAAACGCATGATTTCAAAGACATAACGTTTTCCGAAACATCATGTTTTCCTAAATGAAGATAAGAATCCAAAGTGTTTGAACTTGATAGTCCTATCCTAAATAAACTTGATGATAACAAGAGGAATTCACTTGAGTTTCTTATGTATACTCCTCAAGAGTCATTGTTACTTGAGTTGTATGAGGTTGGCTTTGAGATTGCATTTTAACATATGTTGTTAAAATGTTGATTTAAGGTTTAATGAAACTTATGCAGAGGTTTGATTACAAAGTATTACCAATACTTTGATGACTTGTGAAAGTTGTACTACTTAAACCTAGTGAACAATGATAAACATTGAATGTGAGCATCATGCTCATTTGATGGTGAAGGTTCTAATCCTATGGTTGAATTTGTTTAACGCACACTTGATTTGATACGAGTGTTTGGACAAAGGGCTTTTTGAGCAATGCACTCAATGGATTCAAATGATGGTAAGGATTGTGGAGTTGAGGGGTTTGTTGTGCTATGGGAGTACTTAGGTTTCATGGACAACAAAGACTAATTCTTGTGATCCTTTGGTTGGTACGACTAGTGGGTGATGTGATTTGAGGCTTAGGGCCTGAGACATATCACAGATGTGAATGTGATGGGGTGATGGTGAAAGTACAAGTGTACTTGGGTGATAGGATAAGTGTTTCAACATATGTTGTTAAAATACTTGAGTGTTGATTCTTTCGGATGTGGCTTATAATGACTACGATTGTAAGTCAAATTTACTTGAATATTTCGGATGAAATACTTAAGTTGTCAATCCTACTTTGTTTAGATTTGATAGCATTCAAGGATAGCAAGACTCGATAATACATCTATAACTTAAGTGTGAGTTATGACTCGATGTAAATCTTAATCGTCTTGAAGGATGACATGTTAACCAAGTAAGGTAACATATGTGGATGCAAGACAATATCTATAGTCATAAGTAAAACTTGTGATCTATGATATTTTTGCCAACAATGAGTCTGGATTAGTTAGGGAATTGTCAATTTACAAATCAAGTTAATGGATGAGTAAAGGACAGGAAGATGCATTGAGTATGTGTACTGATCACAAATACTCAGTGGTCCACGGATTGCAAGGAACCAATTTCAGGGTTCCTTCCTTTTTGGAGAAAGGTACCTTGGAGCATTATCATGAAATTTGAAAGTATGGTTAGAGATGATTATCCTATAGGTGCAAGTGAGATGTCCTAATCCTAATATGAGTGAACATCAGTGAAAAGAATCCTAGTGATGAAAGTGAGTGATCTTGAGTGCGGGATTTAAACGAAAGTTTGAAAAATCTAACTGTTTGTCTGATGAAACCAAATGTTAACAAAGGCGGAGCCCGGTTTTTGGTTCCGCGGAATTCGTGGGACTTATTTTGGCAGGGCCAAAAGTTTCAACAGACGGAACCCGAATTTTGGTTCCGCCAATTCCGCCAGATGGAATTTCTTAACAGAGAGTATGTCAAAATTCCCGAAACCCATTCAATTCCCGAAAATTGTCCTAAAACATATGTAACTACTTAGTTGTGATAGATTAAAACCAAAATCACAGGTTCTAACACATGGTAACATAAAGATCAAACCGGGGATTTTGAACTTACTAAAAATGGATGTTTAAGCCAAACAATGACTTAAACATGGAAAATTTGATAACATCAAAATGTTATCATCCTGCATGACACGGTTAGTTTGCATGATCATTCAAAGATAAGTTTCTATCCTATGACAAGACAAATACTTTAAACATCATTTTTAGAAGAAAATGTACCAATCATCATTTTCAAGGATACTACATGTTTACACATTTTAACACGTGAACTTAAGTGAGGGTTTGTGCAAGACAATACTTTTCAAGACACTAAACTAGTTTCACTTAGTTCTTATTCCTAAGTAAGTTATGCAAGGTTTTCACATAACATATGCAAACAAAAATATCTAAGTCTATAAGTGAAACAAACACAGTTTATCAACTTAGTGCACAAGATCTAGCAAATGTCCTATTGTGCATAAACAAGAAATTGACAAACAAGCAAATGAAAATTATGGCAAGATACTTATGTATCACAAACACACAAATGTAGTCACAACATTCAACAAGCAAACAACATGTATGCACATAACTAAAACAAGTAGCATAGCATAAAGAAAATATACTTTTTGTCACTTTGCGTTTAAATATGACGATGTATGCCAAGCTTGATTTGTTTCCTTTATATAAATAAATATCACCACATTCTTTAGTTTCAAAAGAAATCCTATCAATGTTCAAAGGATATCAACTTACATTGCCCGACTCAAAAGTTTAAGTTACTATGTCAAAATGAAACTTAATATTTTGGACAGGTTGTAGCATTTGATTTGTTTTACCTACTTCAATTTAGATTTAGGCCATACGATTATTTTTAAATGAAAGTAGTCTTAATTCCCTTTAAAATGATAGGTGGCGCGACTGCTACGGACTTACGGTTAATTAGTTATGAATTTTGAAGTTGGACAAAAACTGTATACTATACAGACGGATTTCAAGGAACCATTTTAAGGGTTCCGTCCTTTGAAGAGAAAGGTTTCGCAGGTCTCTGTACCAGATTCAACAAAACTCGTATTTTGACATAGAGAAAATGTGTGGGACTTGCTAGATTAGATAGTAAAGTTACAATGTACTTATTTAACTTTATTTCTACTAATGTGACTTATCTAAACATTTATGTAGGTGATTTTTCAACTAAATTAATAGTTATCCCAAACACTCCTTTCAAAACCGTATTTTTCGTAAATTTGCTTTAAGCACACAATTTGACACTTGATTCTTTTAAGAAATATTTTCTTTTGATTTTTCAAAGACATCTTCAAGCTTGTATACAAAGTAACATTTAACAACAAAATTTCTAAGTATACTTAGCAAAATATTTTTCATATTATATTCTGCTTCAATGGTAATTTGATACATGGATCGTACTCCATTTTAAAAACCATTTGTTTTGAAAATAAGAGCCACGAGGCTCTGATACCAATTGTGAAAATGTAGAGGGGGGGGGGGGGTGAATACGTTCCCGTTTTAAAAACTTAAAACTTGTTGTATCAAATGTCCATTTAAGCTTGTTGTAATATGAAAGATGTTAAGTATAGTTTATGAATAGCATATACTAAACAAGTTGTCACACAAGTATTATCAACTAATCACAACACAAGCAATCATATAATGCAAACATAAAGTAAAGCAATAAGTAAAAGAAAGCGCAAACCGAACACGATGATTTATAGTGGTTCAGTCACGGAGCTCCTCTCCGCCCTACTCCACTCCCCGAGTACCCAACTGGAGAGTTACTTCACTAGATCAACAAGCTCTCTTCTCGGCGGAGAAAACCTTACAATCGTCGCTTACACTTTTTTTGGTACAAAGCTAAATACCGGGTTCTAGTTCGAGGTAGAACCAACCTGACGTCGCCTATACAATTTCCGACACTAAGCTAGATGTCGAGTTCTTTTACAAGGGTACAACCACTCCCGATATGTTTTATGGCCCAACATAGAAACCTTGTGTTTTATGGCACAAACACATAAACCACCTAATCTAGTTTGGTGTTTAGATTGTGATGCAATGATGTTTACAACTATGATCCATGACATAAATGTCCACTGGATATGAATGCCTAATCTATATGAACTTCCATTGATCGGAAGCCTTCAATGGATGAAGATCACAAGCTCCCTAAACTTGTTGTGATGGATCTTCATATATGCATGTGAAATCTACATGAACTTCTTGAATAAGAAGTCTTCAATCATTGAGGATGTCAAGTGCCCTTGAATCTTCATATGTTGGTATGCTTTGATGAATGATGACTTCAAGATCTTCTAACCTTCTTGGTGGATCAGGAAGTATGCTATGCTTGTGACTCATGATCTCTGAGCTTGCTTCACAGGATCATTACGAGTGTATGCTTACAACATAATGAAAGTTAGTAACATTATGATCATTATGAAAAGGGTGATTAATGTATGATTCTACATGTTTTACTACTGATCTAAATGTATGCAAAGGGTAGAGGGAATGTGTGTTCTAGTGGGTTGAAACAATGGGTAAACAATGGGCTACTATTTATAGGAAAATTGTTCCTACAGGCCACAGATTTGGCGGACCCAAATCCTGGGGTCCGTCCATTGAACCATTTGGTTCCGCCAGTGGATGACAGCTAAGATCTTCACAAATCTTTCCATATCTTACACAATCTAACAAAGTCAACTCCTTTGCTTCAAGATCTTTCTAAAATATATTTCAAATCTTTTAAGATCTTTTCATATCTAACCAAGATCTTACACAATCTAATCTTATGCTTCAAGATCTTTCCAAGATATTAAAATCTTTCAAGATCTTTCCATATCTAACCAAGATCTTACACAATCTAATATTATGCTTCAAGATCTTTCCAAGATATTAAATCTTTCAAGATCTTTCCATATCTAACCAAGATCTTACACAATCTAATCTTATGCTTCAAGATCTTTGAGAGGATGCTTCGATACACTATTGAGGATGTTAGTCCTTTAGTACGAGTGTATGTGATACTTTGAATGAATATGATTAAGTATGCGGAATCTACTTAATCACACTTAGAAGGTTATTTGTTATTGGAAATGGAACAGTGATGGTTGTTGAATTTGATAATGAACAATGAAAGTTAACACAAAACGATTCAATATTATTCAAGAATAATACGAGTGATCTTCACTATCACTAGGGTTACAAAACCTTGAATCTCTATTACAAAGAAAACTTATTTTCAACACACTTCATTTTCTCTAGTCTAAGATCTCCCTTTTATACAAACAAAAGGAGATCATTACAATTATGATAAGTCTTGTCGAACTACTTGCTTGAGTGTGTCAGTCATTAAGATACAACATGTATCTGTGTTTACAACTTGCTCTGTGTAAACCACATGGTGACTGATCACATTGTCTAAGATATTATCTACCGTATATACTTGACTTTAGTACAAAATATCTTCGTATACTTATCCAACCAGCAGTAGAATACTCGACACTTATCCATCTAGCAGCAGTATCTGTTGCACCAGCAGTAGAATGTTTGCGGCAGCAGAATCTTAACGCTAGCAGTAGAATGAAATGCACTAGCAGTAGAATGATACTTAGTGTATTTCTTTGAGCAGAACTGATCTTGTAAACCTTTAATTCCCGATACTAATCTTCAGAATATTTAATTCCCAACAATCCTCCCCTAAACATGTGAATCCTTTTCAACATGTTTCTTCTGAATTAAATTATGATTGTGAGAATCTTTCAAACACTTTATAGTCAGATTCTTGATCTGAGCTATCTTCTGTTCTTCAAGATTAAATATCTATCTGTCTAACTCATCTACCTTCTATGAAACTCTTTCAGCAATAACATCATCTTTCTTTGTCTTGAACACAAAATCAATACCTTGAATAAAAGATGGTGCAATTTCCTTGGATGGAGGAATTATAAGAGGCAATGGTGCTGTGTATCTTGGATGCTTGTTTCAACAAGTGAAATCATCTTCCAGCATGCCTTTGCAAGTGATGAACAAACGTAGTGAACTGAAATTGAAACTGAAAGCTCCTAGATAGAACTTTCTCCATTTGAATGCTTCATCCCTTCTGAATATATATAATACTCCAGAATCTTCATTTGAAGAGCTTATTCCCAGCATCCATCAACTGAATGCTCATTCTTATTATTGGCTGAATAATAAGACATTTTAGCTTCTCAAAAAGCTAACATCATCATCTTGTATGCTCTTGTCTTTTCCATTGTAGGAGGAGATACAACAACTGCTTGATCAATTTCTCCCCTATTCTGAGCATACACAACCACAATCTTTTCTTTCTTCTATTAGTTAATCTTCCTCCCCTGGGTTTTATTTCCTCCCCTGAGCTTGAGCTTGGAAGATCTCTCACTATGTACCAAAATATTTATCCTCCCCTGAGATTTATCATTTCCTCCCCTGTTTGGAAGATCTCTCACCATCATCTGATCTACCAATGAGAACATGTTTTCAGACAATAGTGTACATGTTGGCCATCAATTCCTTAAGAGTTTAATTTGCTGCCCTCATCACTTCTAGGTGTATTAACTCCTATGAGTGGTGAATCATGGGGCTTTGACTCATTGTCCATCATTTGATGGTTTTTGAGAGCCTCTTTGAAAATCTTTTTTTAAAGAAACTTTTAGCAGTATGAATATGATTTTATTATTGAAAAATCATACTGCTCTCAACCATTTTGAAGGGATTAAGTGTGTAACAGACACTTAATCAAGAATTCGGTTTAAAGTAACCTCTGGTTGTGTGAGAACCAATATTTTCATTTATAAATAACTGCCTGTGTAAAGATAAACCTATTCAAAAGGCTTTCTTGACAGGGTTTCCAGCTCATAGCAATTGTTGCCTGGTATGTGCTTAAACACATACCTTTTCTTGACCAAATTAAGACCAAAACGACCAAAAACTAACCAAAATGCCGAAGATATTTGTGTTTTTGTGTTTGTTTATATGCAGGTACGGATATCAAGGAAATGGACAAAATCTAGCAAAAACCGGCAAAGACGAGCACGGGAAAAGGAAAGAGTATTTAAAGCCGAGGCCGGGGAAGTATTTCTCAAAGTGGATCACACTTGAGCTCAGTATTTCATAGCAGCCCTTTGATCATACCTCAATTACAAATTCAGTCCCTAAAACATCTTTCCCTTTTTGGCAGATTTGGTCCCTCATTGTTTAAATCCATTTCAAATAAATCCTTAATACCTTACACACAAACCGGATTCTAAAATAAAAAATAACCCAATCTACAAAATACCCACAACCCACTTTATTAAACCAGCCCAAAAACATTTACCCAGCCCACACCCTTTTATTAAAATATCACAACCCGGATTCCAACTACCCAAACCGGATCCTAACCCGGTCAAAACACACCACTTATACCCCTAAAATAAAATAAAAAAAGAAGAAGTCAAAATTAGATAAAAATACTCAATCCCCAAACCCGCCAAAGAGTTACTGTGGATCATCCCTTACCTTTCTTTACCCTGAACCTCCACCTCATTTACCTCAGCTTCTAGAAGACCTCTGACAAGGACAGAGAATGATGACATCGAGGAATGCCAAGGTGGACAAATCCCAGCTTCTGATTAGTTATTCCACCTCAACATTTTGATCCTAGGGCTGTGAATAAAGATTGGAGAGCAAGATATGATCAAGGGCCAAGATTGATTGATCCAGAGCCTTCTCAAACCCTAGAAGCACCACCCCAGCTGGCTATAAATAGCCCCCTACACACACGATTTGAGAGTGTTAGAAATTTAGGGTTAGGAGTAGGAGTAGTGTAATTTAGATAAGCTTATTGTTTAGTTTAATTTCGGATTAATGTAACTTTAAATTCAGTCTCAGTTTAATTTCAAAGCATTTTCCTATTTTATTTGTAATTCAAGTTCTAGTTCAATTCAGTAATCTTAATTAGTTGTTGTTCGAATCCTAAAAGCTCTTTGTTCTGTTCCATTCAGCTTATACAAGTTCTTTTTAGCTTAATGTAAGTCTTCCTTTTATCTATTCAGTGTTATTTCCATAAAATTCAAAAAGTCAAGGTTAGTCAAAACTGCTTATTAGCTTATTGCCAGGACTTATTTGTTCCTTCTATGCTTAATTTTGCTTATTTTCAGTCCCTAGTCTAGTTTATTGCTTCACATCAGCCTTTAGATCATTGCAGGTCATCTTTGCTTAAAATTTATAAAAAACCCAAAAAAATGCTTAATCTAGAGTTAGCTTATTTAGGTGCTTAATTTCTACTTAGTGGTGCTTTTCACACTTTAGTATAGCTACTTAACCATCTTTTGTAGATTATTTGATTTAATTTGGTCTTCCCTAGTTCATAACTCTCATAACAGTCTGCTATAAGGACTGTTTGGCACAGCCCTTAAAGTGGGTCAAAATAGGTGTTTACTGTTCATGTACATAAGTTTAATGTTTGATCCTGCTTAATTTAGCTTGTGAAAGTTGTTAGTAGGAGATTTCTAGCTATTTTGAAGGATTGAAAGGATTTAAGTGGGCTGTTATAGGTGTAAGAACAAGGTCTGATCACAATAGCTTCTTATAAGCTAAGGCCTTATAAGCCCTTATTTGTGGTAATTTTAAGTTCATAATAGTGCATTAGGTAGTTCTCAAAGTGTTGGAATTCTGCATTAGCTTTTTAAAAGTTGTAGGCTAAATTTTGCTCAAATCTGCTCAGTATGTACTGATACTTCATTAACAAGTAGTGTCCAAACAACCCATTCTTTTGATTTTTCATTTCTTCAATACAAGCTCTTATAAGCTGAAATCTAGTACAGTAGTTCTTAGGTTGCTTGTTAAGTTGTTGTGCATTTTTGGAAAATTTTTAATCAGCTTATTAGCAGCTTATTTTAGCTGCAAAAACACCTCAGCAGCCCCATTTCTATGGCTGCATCAGCCTACTTTGTAGCTTTTTAAGGTTTCTTCATTGCTTATTTGCTGTAGGTTTAGCTTATTCTGAGTAGTATCAACCATTTAGATTAGATTCAGTTCAAATTAGCTTAATTCAGATTCCTTTAGCTTATTTTACTTCTTTTCAAATTTTTCAATTTGTTTCTTTCTTAAAAACCTACTGTGTCAATTAGATAAGCTGAAACACAGCTTATTTATAGTTTTCATAAAAAGTTGTAGTTTTAAAAATAGCTTGTATCAAAGTGCTTATTGAGGTTTTACAAGAAAACAAAAATAAAATAAAATAAAAAGGAAAAAGTGCACTACTGGGGTTCGAACCCCAGTCTCTCAGCCCACACACAACACACCTCACCACTTGCACCCTTGGGATTTTTCTGTTAGATATCTCATCTTTATTTCTTTTTAGCATTCTTTCCCTCTTAAGCTTAAATCCACTGATTAGCTTATAACTGCTTATCCAGTTTAGCTTTTTCTGCCATTTGATTTTTCTTGCATTCCTTTTATCCTTAATTAGTTTGTGTAAGAGTTTCAGAATTTTCTAAATAGTTTTAGTATTTTTAAATATTTAATTTCTTTAAATTGGTTTTTAATTCATAAAAAATTAAATATTAATCAAAAAAATATACTGTAATTCTTTTTTACAAAATTTTCTTTTAGTATTTAGCACTTAGGAAAAATTAATTTGCACCAGTAGGATTAGAATTTCACTATTTTGCCGTTTAGGCTCGTTACTTCACGTTTTAAACGTGTTTTTAAGATTACTTTTGCGTTTTCACTTATGCTTGCCTTAGAATAGCATTTTCCCTTGCGTTATTTATTGTTTTTAGTTTAAATTTCATTATAATTAGTTTAAAAACCACAAATATCACTTTTATTCACATTCACTACACGTTTCACGATCTCGAAATCACAATTCCATTCGATCCTTCATTCGGGACAATGAACTCGGGTTTTACATATTTCCTGTGTAATTTCTTGAACTATAATTGACAAATCATTGCCTCTAACACAAGTGTTAGATTCACTTTTGCTAGTTGTTCTTTCTATCAGATGTCCTTAGACTTGCTCATTATACTTAAAAGTATAAAATGATAGAAAGTAAGTTGAGTCAGTTACTATCTGACCAACTGAGCCATCAAGTCAATGTGAAACATGATAACTAGATTTCAAGAAAGAAGTTTTAAATAATTTAATTAACTTAGGTGTAAACCTTTGTTAAGAATCCCCAAACTCAGTCCATCATAAACCTATTATTTTAGCAACTAGAATCATTCTGCTGCTTCCATTTCACTTGAAACTTCTTTTGTGCTCAATGTTCATACCTGAAAATGTTAGTCCAAAACCAAGAAACAAAATGCAAAGCATATGTCTTATAGCAGTATCATAGTATGACTAACAAATATGAACTTAACAAACAAAAATTTGTACTAGCAGCACAAACATTTCACTAACAGTAGTAACTTATAAAGCCAGCAGTACAATCAAAAATTTATATACAAAAACACAGAGTTTAAAATCATTGAGGATTAAGCATTCCAATACTTGTTACCAAGTACTGAAACCTTCCAACATCAAAAGCTTTTGTAAGAAGATCTGCAAAGTTGTGATCAGAATCAATTTTAAGAACTTGAATCAACTTTTTCTCATTACAGTCTCTAATAAAATGATGTCTAATTTCAATGTGTTTTGTTTTAGAATGTTACACTAGATTGTTAATTATGCAAATTGTACTACTATTATCAATATGAATGACAATGTTCATGAAATTGTACCCATAGTCAAGAAGTTGGTTTTGAAGCCATAGGACTTGACCATAGCAACTTGCAGCAGCTACATATTCAGCTTCAGTTGTTGAAGTAGCCACAATTGTTTGCTTTTACACTGCCATGAGATAAGTCTACACCCAAGAAATTGACATCCTCCAGTTGTTGACTTTCTGTCCAAGCTAGCACCAGCATAATCACTATTCAAAAATGTTACCAAGTCAAAAGGTGATTCCCTTGAATACCATAGACCCAACCTAGGTTGACCCTTGAGATATCTACAAATCCTCTTGACTGCTGTTAAATGAGAAACCTTTGGAGTTACTTGAAATCTTGCACAAGCACAAACAGAGAACATGATGTCAGGCCTTGATGATGTGAGATACATCAAAGAGCCTATCATAGATCTGTAAGTGTGTACATCTACATTGTCTCCACCTAAATCTTTAAGAAGTGGCTTCTCAGAGTCCATTGGTGTGCTTGCCATTTTTGAATCAGCAAAGTTGAACTTCCTAAGTATCTCAGCAACATATTTATCTTGACTAATAAATATGCCTTCACTTGATTGCTTAACTTGCAGACCCAAAAAGAATGTAAGTTCCCCCATGGAACTCATCTGAAACTTATCATGCATAAGTTTCTCAAACTCCAAACACATCTCCTTCCTTGTAGATCCAAAGATGATATCATCCACATACACCTGAACTAGCAAAAGATCATTCTTGTGCTTCTTGATGAATAATGTCTGATCAATCTTGCCTCTTTGAAATCCATTTTCTATTAAGTAGGAAGCCAGTGTTTTATACCATGCTCTTGGTGCCTGATGAAGGCCATAAAGAGCCTTAACTGGAGCACTCTTGACATCCATTTGATAAACTGTGAAGCCCATAAATGAAGCATAAGCCAAAAATAACCTAATGGCTTCAATCCTTGCTACTGGAGCAAAAACCTCTTCATAGTCTATCCCTTCTTCTTGTGTGTACCCTTGGGCTACTAATCTAGCCTTATTCCTAATCACTATGCCCCTTTCATCCCTTTTATTTCTGAAAACCCATCTAGTGCCAATTACCCTTACACCCTTGGGTAAATCAACTAGCACCCATACCTTCTGAATCTTGAACTGAAGAAGCTCTTCTTGCATAGCTTCTACCCAGCTTGAATCATCTAGGGCTTTAAGAACATTCTTTGGTTCTGCTTATGATAGAAAACATACAAACAAGCAAGAGTTTGCAAACTCATGCTGCTTTGAAGCATAAAGGGCATCAAGAAGCCCTTGTTGGTCTAAAGACATCAGTTGTTGCCTTGTCTTCACTCCTGATTGTACATCTCCAATCACATTGTCCAGGGAGTGGACTTTGTGAATCCTTGTGTGTGGTGTAGAAGGAACTTTGATGAAGCGAAAAGTGTACCTCTTTTAAGGGGTCATTTAAGCCCTAAATCGTATTTATTTGATCAAATATTTCCCTAAATCGTTCCTTTTGTCATTTTAGGTACTTTTGAGAAGAAATCTGGAAAATGAGGCATTTTGGACGTTTTTGGAGCATAAAAGTGAAGAAAACGACAAAGTCTCAAAAATCGGCTGGAAGTTACCTTTGACGGCGTCAGGATCCTTTCCAGACGGCGTCATGGCTTGGCAAAAGTGGTGGATGTGAAATTTACTCATGATAAGCCAGTGAAAATTGCATGGGAATTCTGACGGCGTCACCCTTTAATTTGATCAAGGTCGTCACGTTATAATTTAAAGAGGGACGGCGTCACGTTCATAGTCTGAGGGCGTCAAGCCTTGATAGGCCAGAACGGATTTTGGAGAGCTAAAGAGGGACGGCGTCAAGAAGGTCATCCGGGAACCCTAAAAGCGGCGAGGTGACGGCGTCACACTCCATAACGTGACGCCGTCAGATCTGAAAATCTATATATAGTTTTGCAATTCTTTGTCATTAGTGTGGAACTTATTGGGGAACTTTGTGTGTGAAAACCCTAGGACGAATTTGGCAGCTCTTTCAAGGCTTTTTGCCTTGAGATCTTCCATGTTACATTGAAGATAAGTTATCAATTAATCATTCAATATGTCTATGTGTTGTTTGATTCTATCTTATTCTTGTCTTTTGTTTAACATGTTAGGCTAGATTTATCTTGTGTTTGCTTAGATCTAATGAAACCTAGCTATTGATTATTGGTTATTAGTGTGTTGTTAGTTGTATTGGATGATTGTTCATCTATGTTAGGCTTAAGAAAACTGGCTAACTTCCTATTCGGTAACTTGCTTGAACGTCTTAAGAAACATGAACCAATGCGTACTAAAGGTTTTTATGGTTGTATTTAATGCACAAGCGAATTCTAGTGATCCCATGTTAGGAGCTTCCTAGCCGGCTCGACATAGGAGTGAAGTAGGAGCTTGTAGAGTTGGGGAAGTACGTACGCCACCCCACGACTGGTATTAAGGAATACACCCGTCATCCACGCAACTAATACACACTAATCAACCGGTAAAATATAGTTAGGGAGTAAGGAAATCTAAGTAAACACATTTCCCTCCACATAAGTTTTCACCAACATTTTCATTTTTGTTATTTTATTTTTTTTGCATTCGTAGTAATTTGGGTTAGTTGACTAGCAACTAATTCCGCCCACTCTTTCAAACCCGAGATTTTACTTGCTTTCATAAAAATATAAAAACACAAAAAAGAATCTTCTCTCACCCTTAGACCTATTAAAGTAGTTTTTCATACCTAACGAACACTATTCCCTGTGGAGAACGATCAATCCCCCGTACTTACCACTACACTATACTACATCGGTCAGGTACACTGCCTGGTGGGGTTGTAAGCCTCTTGAGATCCCTCGAGAGGTAAAACCTGTTGTAAGGTTGCAAAACCACGCATCAAGTTTTTGGCGCCGCTGCCGGGGAATAGTTATTGTTTAGGTTGAATTTTTATTTTATAGGTCTACTCACTAGATTCCTTTCTAGTGAGATTTTTATTTTCTTTTTCTAGGTTTTCTTTAGTCTATCTATTTTCTTCGTTTCTTTGTTCGTAACCATTACCATTCGACATCATGGAAGATGGTAATATCCTTGATCCCAACATCCCAACACCACAACAACCACCACCACCTCCTAGAGCCCGTACTTTAGGAGAGTACTCCCGTCCTAGCCACCATGGCTATCGAAACACCATTGAGCTCACTCAAGGAGCCAATGTCACTCCCTTGCGATCCGACACCATCCGGTTGGTGCAAAGCGGATGCGCATTCCATGGACTTCGTTCTGAAGATCCTAATCAACATCTCAAGGACTTTCTCAAAATCGTTGATTCTATAGACCTTGATGTTGCCACTCGAGAGACGACTCGACTGCGTCTCTTTCAATTCTCTTTGCGGGACCAAGCTAGTCAATGGCTAGAGCGTCAACCCGCAGGATCCATCACCTCTTGGGATGATCTCACCACTCGTTTCCTTGCTCAGTTTTTCCCACCGGGAAGAACTACCAAGCTAAGGAATGATATCTTGATGTTCCAACAATGTCAAGGCGAAACCCTCTACGAGGCATGGACTCGATTCAAGGACTTACTCCAAAAAGTCCCTCACCATGGCATAGAACTTTGGCTCCAAGTCCAAATCTTCTATGACCATATCAATCTCTCCACGAGGCAAACCATTGACCAATCGGCCGGTGGCAAGCTACGTGATCTAAGTGCGGAACAATCATGGGCTCTCCTAGAGGATCTTGCTCTTTATGACAACGAAAGTTGGAGTGATCCCCGTGATTTGAATAAAACGGTTAAGGCAATATCTTTGCCTTCGAACAATTCAAGCACTTCCGACCGTAGGATCATAGAACTTGAAGACCAAGTCAAGTTTCTCATGAAATCCTACGAGGCTCCTAAACCTTCAAGCCAAGTGAACAAAATCACTTCTTCATGTGAATTATGTAGTGGTCCCCACGACACTCGTGATTGCATGGAACTCCCCGAACAAGCTTTTGTGGACTACGCATCCTCGTGTACCGACGGAGCGAGAGACAAGTGGTACACTTTCAAACCCGAGCCAAACCATTACGGTGATTCATACAACCCCTCATGGAAAAATCACCCGAACCTTAGGTGGAAACAAAACCAAAACGCACAACAAACCAATTCTTCCAACCCACCTAGTCGTTTCCAATCAAGCGGTTCCAACTCGAACCGTACTTTCAACAACAATCCTTCCGGCAATGGTAGTACCAATAACTTTGAAGGATTGATGTCTCAATTTATGGCATCTCAAGAAGCTCGGATAGCTAGATTCGAATCCGAATTCAATCAACAACAAACGGAGATGACCAATAAAATTGACAACTTGTTGAAAGCTCTCAATAACCAAGTGTTATCACCTCCACATAAGGACGCTAGGAACACAAATAGCAGACCCCAAGTAAAAGACCCCTCTTCATCCAAACACGTTCACTTTGTCAACATTGTCACTATTAAACCAATTGATAGGAATGAGGATAATAGTGAACCTAAGGATGAGGATAAGAAAGTCGAGGTTGATAAGGAAGTTAGGACAAGTGAGATTGAAGAAGTAGATGATGATGAGGACTACTTCAATAGGCTACCCACTAAGGAAGAGCGCGCATATCATACAAACTTATTCGATGACCCCGAGACACCATACTTCCTAGGTAGACCAATTATAGAAATAGGCGACCCTTCTAATCTCAACATACCATGCAACATCGGACATTTGCATGTGTGGAAAGCCTACATCGACCTTAGATCACCCATAAACATCATGACTAGAGCCCACTACAACTTGATAATGAAAAATCAACTTGGGTATAGGATGTTCCCTGACAAGGGATGGATGAGTAACTTCACGGGAAGAGTTAAGGGATTACCGGTTTATGTAGGAAACTTCACCTATGTCACCAAATTTGTAATTGCAGAAGATATCCGCCCAATAGTCGATGCATCCTTAACTCAAGTGGTTTTTGGAAAACCATTTGTTGAGGTCTCTAGAATGACTTATGAACCTTCCTTAGGGATAGTTAGATTTAAGGATGAGACCGATGAAGTAAACTACCAAATGCCATATAAGGTAGAACAATTCCAACACTTGTCAAATGTTGAGAAGGAGTTCAAGCAAGCGGTCTACTATAGGAATGATGAGGATAGAAATAAAGGAGTAGACTATGTTATGGAAAGGATATTCGGTTTCTACAAGGATTGTTTGAAATTAGGACCGGAATATAAAACCGGAAATGAGAATGGCCTAGGAACCGTGACCAGTGATGGAGTCACGTAATGTACGTGACTTTGAGTCTAGCTACAAGACTCGTTAATAAAGAAAAGCGCTTCTTGGGAGGCAACCCAAGCTTTATTTGCTTTGTGTGTTTATTTATTTGTTTGTTTGATTTTATTTGCTTCCGTATGTATGTTTAATTTTTATTATTATTGATTCATGTTCAAAACTAAAATTTTGAAAATGCTTTATTTTGTTTTTAACTTCGTCTTAACTACATATAAAGGTATTTTGCAAAAGATAAGTGTAAGGGAAATCTAAAACGGTTTATTAGAACACAAATGAACATGAATCGTAATAGTAATAAATGAACATACATATTAGTATTTGTTTGAGTCAAATGCTTGTATCGAGTCATAATGATGTTTTGCAGGATTTCCAGGAAGTAAGGTATAGAAATTTCCAAAAATTTTTCGGAAACGTAACATGAGAATTCTGTCAGATCATTTTTGACGGCGTCAGGAGTTACAACCTGACGGCGTCAGGTTTAATTTTCTGAAAATTTTTGAAGGTTTTGTTTTCATAAAAAGTTTTTATTAAATCTATAACTTATAATCTCCAGGAATCTGCAAAGTTATCATTCCACAAGCATTATATCCTTATATATAGATTTTATCCCGCCGATGTTATGCAGGTTCTCGTGTTTGTTTTCTCAGGTTTAACAGGTTATTTTGGACAAGGAAATGTTTTGGATCAAGCTTTTGGCAATGCATTAGTCATGGAGCTTCAACATTACTTTGGAAGAAGATCTAACCGTGTTACTTCATTATCCACCGAGCGAATCAGGGGAGTATTTGATTTCATTCTTTTACCTTATTTACTTTTACATCTTGTTATTTGAACATTGGGGACAATGTTCATCTTAAGTGTAAGGGGGGTAAAAGTACGATTAGAGAATGCTCTTACGCTTGATTTTTGTTTGTTTAATGGTAGATGTGTAATAAAACTGAGATAAATACCTGTTAGGGCAATTTTAGTGCCAAATTTAAATTTTTTTACAACATATAGGAGTGAAACTTTGGTCTTAATGAGCGTCTCACGGATAGGAGTTATATGACTAGCACAAAAAACCATACCACTAAAAATTTTTCCACCCCCAAATATGTGAGGTTCGCCCCTAGAATTGGTAGGAAAAGCATTTATGCTATGATGTGTGTACCGGTAGCACTTAGATTCTAGAACTTGCGTTAGGACCATTCCGAGGCCACAAGTGAGACTACATTCGTGTAGTTAGATTTACTACATGATAAGAGGCATTAGGATTAACCCATTGTTTTACACCTGTGTTTTTGTTATAATTACATTGGCTACATTGGTCAAGTAATTCTCCCACACCCTTTGCGTTGTACTCATTTTTAGTACACGATACCCCTAGTACACCCCTCAGAGCCTATCTTTTCGTTTCGACCTTTAAGCATTTTACTTAAAGGAAGAATTTGTTTACACCCCACTTAAATGTACACCCAAATCGCCTTAGCCTACCTTGTATGCACTCATTTTTAGTGCATTATTGTTACAACATTTGTTTAAACCCAAGTTAATTATCTAATTGATTACATGGTTGCTAAGTCGAGTCATATCCTTGTCATTAGTGTGGAACTTATTGGGGAACTTTGTGTGTGAAAACCCTAGGACGAATTTGGCAGCTCTTTCAAGGCTTTTTGCCTTGAGATCTTCCATGTTACATTGAAGATAAGTTATCAATTAATCATTCAATATGTCTATGTGTTGTTTGATTCTATCTTATTCTTGTCTTTTGTTTAACATGTTAGGCTAGATTTATCTTGTGTTTGCTTAGATCTAATGAAACCTAGCTATTGATTATTGGTTATTAGTGTGTTGTTAGTTGTATTGGATGATTGTTCATCTATGTTAGGCTTAAGAAAACTGGCTAACTTCCTATTCGGTAACTTGCTTGAACTTCTTAAGAAACATGAACCAATGCGTACTAAAGGTTTTTATGGTTGTATTTAATGCACAAGCGAATTCTAGTGATCCCATGTTAGGAGCTTCCTAGCCGGCTCGACATAGGAGTGAAGTAGGAGCTTGTAGAGTTGGGGAAGTACGTACGCCACCCCACGACTGGTATTAAGGAATACACCCGTCATCCACGCAACTAATACACACTAATCAACCGGTAAAAGATAGTTAGGGAGTAAGGAAATCTAAGTAAACACATTTCCCTCCACATAAGTTTTCACCAACATTTTCATTTTTGTTATTTTATTTTTTTTGCATTCGTAGTAATTTGGGTTAGTTGACTAGCAACTAATTCCACCCACTCTTTCAAACCCGAGATTTTACTTGCTTTCATAAAAATATAAAAACACAAAAAAGAATCTTCTCTCACCCTTAGACCTATTAAAGTAGTTTTTCATACCTAACGAACACTATTCCCTGTGGAGAACGATCAATCCCTCGTACTTACCACTACACTATACTACATCGGTCAGGTACACTGCCTGGTGGGGTTGTAAGCCTCTTGAGATCCCTCGAGAGGTAAAACCTGTTGTAAGGTTGCAAAACCACGCATCAAACTTGATACTTAGGAGGGAGATTATTGAAATCCACCTCTTCTTCTGAGAAATCTGCTTCATTTGAGTCTGATGGGCCACAGTAGAAACATTTGGCTCAGCAGTAGAAAAATTAAGCCTAGCAGTAGAACGCTCTGTCTCAGCAGTACTATCATCAGTAGAAACATTCTCTTGTTCTTTTGTTTCATTTTCCTTGTTTTCATCTTCAATCCCTACTTTTGCTTCATCAGAAGAAGGTTCATTAATTTTTGAAGTTGAAACCACACTGGTACTTATTGGCATCCATACATGATCTTGATTTGTCTCCTTGTCTAACCCTGCCTCATTTGTTGTTTGTGAACCTGAAAAATCATTAGTTTCTGCAACAACAAGCACATAATTCATAGAATGGGTTAGTGTCTCAAGATCAAATAGCCAATTAGGACCTTGATCTGCTACATTGGATTTATTCTCTAAAAATTCCACATGCATGTTTTCCTCTACTCTTCTAGTTCTTGAGTTGTATACTCTAAAAGCTTTGCTATTAAGAGAATATCCAACTAAGAATCCTTCATTTGCTTTACCATCAAACTTTCCAAGATGGTCTAAGGTATTTAGAATTGTCACATGACATCCAAAAGGTCTAAGAAATCCTATTGCAGGAGTTCTACCTCTAAAAAGCTCATATGATGTCTTATTGTGAGATTTGACAACCAAAACCCTATTTTGAACATAGCAAGCAGTGTTGACTGCTTCAGCCCAAAAAGTGATAGGCAACTTAGAGTTGGCTAACATGGTTCTAGCAGCTTCTATGAGTGTTCTATTTCTCCTTTCAGCTACTTCATTTTGCTAAGGAGTTCTAGCTACACTAAATTCTCTCCTAATACCTTTTTCCTTGCAGAAGTCATCCATAACTCTATTTTTAAACTCTGTCCCATTATCACATCTAATGACTTTTACTCTTTTGCTTACTAGGTTTTCTATCTCTGTAATGAATGTTTTAAGAATGCTAGAAGTCTCATCCTTAGAACCTAAAAGGAAAACCCATGTAAATCTACTATAGTCATCAGTAATAACTAGACAATATCTTTTATGCATCATGCTACTAACAAAAGTAGGTCCAAATAAGTCCATATGAAGCATAAACAATGATTGATCAATAGAGTTAAAAATTTTGAGCTTACAAGTGGCTTTGTGTTGTTTGCCTTTAAGACAAGCAATGCATGTTTGGTCATTTTCAAATCGTTTTTGAGGTAAACCTCTTACCAAACCATTCTTAACAATCTTATTTATGGTTTTGAAGTTAATGTGACCAAGCCTCCAATGCCATTTCATAGATTCATCCAATGTGGCCTTTGCAACTAGATAAGTAAGTGCCTCTTTTGGAACAATCTTCTTCATATCAACACTGTACATGTTGCCCTTTCTTGGAATTTTAAGATGTACTTGACTTTCATCAGGCATCTTAAAATCAGAAGAAAGTACAAGACATTCAGTGTCAATAAAAAGAACTTTGTTCTTTTTGTCACACATTTGTGAGACACTAAAAATATTATACTTTAGCTCTTGCACATAGTACACATCTTCAAAATCTAATTTACTAGTTTTAAGAGTACCTTTACCAGTAATCTTGCCACCGATACTACCTCCAAAGGTAACATATCCACCATCTAATGATTGAAAGTTGGAAAGATAAGACATGTTGCCTGTCATGTGCCTTGAACACCCACTATCTGAATAGCCTTGATCTTCATGATCTGTTGGTGAATGTTCCTGCACACAAATAAGGAAATTAGTTTCCTTGGGGAACCCAAGCCATTACTGACTTGGATTTGCCATGTGCATCAATGTAATTAAATCTCTTGAGAACAGTTGATGCACCATTGGATTTGAGAGGTTTCCAAATCCAACATGCTGAGGCCTTAACAGCATTGGCCCTCTTTTCCCTAGCAGTAGAACCCTTAGGTTTCCAAATTTGTTTTAGTGAAACTGCTTTTGTTGGAAAAGGTCTCTTAGCAGTTGTTTGTGCATGATTGAAAGTTGTTTTTGCACTTTGTACTGCTGGTTTAGGGTAAACAGAGTAAAAAGTTCTGGCAGTAGAAACTGCTTGTCTAGAAGTAGAATCTTTTGGTCTAGCAGTAGAAACTGCTTTTGGTCCAGACTTTGATGAAACTGCTCTGGGTGTTGTTCTAATATTATTAGAGTGACTTTTAGGAGTATGCCTTTTTAGAGTCACCCTATTGTGTGTATACCCAGATACCCTTTGGTTGCAAAAAGCTGCAAGATGGTCAAATTCTTCACATACAAAACAAGCTTTGTTATAGAAGTCAAAGTCATCACCTAGTTGGTGAGACTTAAGGCCATTCCAATTCCTTTGGTTGCCTTTAGGCTTGTTTGTGGTTCTGTATTGTTCAAAATATCTAACTGGTTGCCTAACATGTTTAATGTTGATTTTAGGCCTATCAGTATTTTGTTTGACTATCTTAGGAACACTTGTTCCTACTTTCTTAACCACTTCAGGTTTAGACATAACCTGTTCATCTTCATCATCATCAGATACCCTGTCTTCAATGACTACTCTATCTGATCTTCTATTATAGGACACCTTGTCCTCAGGAAGTGAAGTTTTACTTAAACTTTCACTTACATTCTTAGGTTCATCAACAACTAGCTTTGTTTTTGGCTGTACACCATATTGTAGCTCAGGTTGTTGAAATTCAGCTACTCCTAAATTCTCTATGTTTATCCCTGGGGGAACAGGAATTCCTCTATAAGGGGGTGGGACAGCATTATATCCTAACCCTAACTTGGCTCTATTAATCACTTGACATTCAATCATGTTGGTTACACCTCTAGAAGCATGTTCTAGTATTTCTACAGTCAAGTGAATGTTTCCATTTTCCTTTTTGATCCTATCATAAGCCTCTCTCAAAAGCTTAATTTCAACATCTCTAAAGAATATGTCTTGTCTAAGAAGAGCTTTGTCATCAGAAAAAGCAAATTCATTTTGTTTGTAGTGAATGATCTGCTTCTCTAGGGATTCTAAACCACACTTATATTCTACTAAGTCTTGTTGAGTTTTGCTTAGGACTTTCTTTTGGTCATCATAATGTTTGATTAAAGTTTGTAGTTCTGAAAGAGCTGTGCAAGTATTAGAACAAACTTTATGATTTTGTACCTCAGTAGAGAAAGCCATGAGTGTCATCTGTGAAGAATCTTCTTCTTCATCAGCCATGAAACTCCAATCAAAACCTAGCCCATCAATAGCTACCATAGCTTTTGAGTTTGGCTCAGAAAACTCCCCTGTTTTGGATTTGCTTCCAAAACCTCTATTCTTGCTATCTTGCTGCCTTGGCCTTCTACATTCTCTTGAGAAGTGCCCCATCATGTGGCAGTTATAGCATTCTATCTTTGACTTGTCAAAACCAGCAGTATCATTATTGTTGATTGTGAGCTTCTTCCCCGTCTTTTGATTGAACTTCTTGGCCCTCATGCTAAGAAGAGAAAATTTCCATTTTAGGTCTATTTCCTCCAGATCATCATCATTGACCTCTTGGAGGTCTTCATAAGTGAGCATGGACCCATCATTTCGACTTGTGAGAAAAGCACAACAAGTCTTCTCATCCAAAATACCCATGGTACTGCTTGATGAACTAGCAGCACCAACACCATCAACAACTTTCACCTCTTCACTTGAATTTGAGGTACTAGGAGTTGACAGAAATGCCATGTTCCCAGAATTAGAACTAGTACCTCCATTTTTCTTCAGATCTTGTTCCACAATCTTAAAGTTTCTATACAAGTCTATTAGTTCCATAGTGTCAAGGTCTGGCTTGTTCTTCCAGACAACAACATGTATAGCCCACTCTTCTGGTAAGCTTCTCAGAAATTTTGAGTTTAAATCTTCTTGAGGTATTTCAACCCCAAGAATAGCAAGTTGGCTCACAATATTCTGAAGCCTATTAAACATGTGGTCAAGAGATTCATTGTTGGTAGAGGAGAAGTTTTCAAACTGCTGCTTGAGCAGAGTCTTGTGAGTTTTCTTGGTGGCTTCATTTCCACCATACCTGGCAACAATAGCTTCAAATAATGACTTGGTATCTTTGAACTTGCTGAAGTTTAAAAGTTGATCATTGGGAATGGTCATCATCAGCATGCTTCTTGCCTTTAGGTCATTTTTCTTCTTTATTCTGTCTTCTGTAGATGTTGGGTGGAGCTGCAGAGTTGTCACCACTTTGCCTTCCACTGTTGATGTAGTGGTTGTAGGCTGGTAAGAGTTTCCATCTTCAATAATTTCCCAAAGTGCATAGTCTTGCACTTGGAAATACTGCTCTATCCTCAGCCTCCACATCTCAAACTCATTCTGTTTGAGCATGGGTAATTTTGTAGCAACATTCGTCTGAATGGATTCAACGTCCATTTCTTCTTCTTCTTCTTCTAAATCAAAGATATCAGCCTTGCTCTGATACCAATTGAGAGGATGCTTCGATACACTATTGAGGATGTTAGTCCTTTAGTACGAGTGTATGTGATACTTTGAATGAATATGATTAAGTATGCGGAATCTACTTAATCACACTTAGAAGGTTATTTGTTATTGGAAATGGAACAGTGATGGTTGTTGAATTTGATAATGAACAATGAATGTTAACACAAAACGATTCAATATTATTCAAGAATAATACGAGTGATCTTCACTATCACTAGGGTTACAAAACCTTGAATCTCTATTACAAAGAAAACTTATTTTCAACACACTTCGTTTTCTCTAGTCTAAGATCTCCCTTTTATACAAACAAAAGGAGATCATTACAATTATGATAAGTCTTGTCGAACTACTTGCTTGAGTGTGTCAGTCATTAAGATACAACATGTATCTGTGTTTACAACTTGCTCTGTGTAAACCACATGGTGACTGATCACATTGTCTAAGATATTATCTACCGTATATACTTGACTTTAGTACAAAATATCTTCGTATACTTATCCAACCAGCAGTAGAATACTCGACACTTATCCATCTAGCAGCAGTATCTGTTGCACCAGCAGTAGAATATTTGCGGCAACAGAATCTTAACGCTAGCAGTAGAATGAAATGCACTAGCAGTAGAATGATACTTAGTGTATTTCCTTGAGCAGAACTGATCTTGTAAACCTTTAATTCCCGATACTAATCTTCAGAATATTTAATTCCCAACAATCTTTCCAAAATATTTACTAAATCTATAAGATATCCTAAAGATATCCAAATGATGTATGCAATAATGTCATGAACATATTTCCATTTTGAGAATTAAAATGTAAATAATGTAAATGTATAAATGTATGTCCTATGTATATACTAGCTTAACTAATATATGTTTACCAATTTGTATCATGTTAGTTTGACACCTAAAGTTTACTTATCCTATTAATCTTAGGAAACATGATGTACAAGTAAAAGTACTTGTAAATGCAAAATGTGAAATAAGGTTCTAAGTTGAATGGTTATCATTTTTTAAAAATACTTAATGACCTAGCCGTATTTTAAACATTCTAAATGGTTTGTTAAGGGTTTGATCATAATGCCACATAACAAACATGTACGAACCTGTGTTGTATCATACGAGGACTCGAGAGGTGTTGGATGTATGTTGAGACAAGATATGATTACAAGTAACTTGTACATTTTATGTTATGTATCAAGTTACATGTTTGTCATCAATCAAAACAAACGAGACTGCTTGCACTAAAAGTCTCCCCAACGAGACTGCTTGCACTAACAGATTTCATTTGCGGTTTGAGGTACAGATATTCTACCCTTTCTCAGTAAGGGTGTTTTCTCTCATGACTCTTGATCTTTGACTTGATTCGTTGCTTTGCTATGATATAAGCCTTTGCTATGATCCCTTTTGATATGAGCTTTGCTATGATCCCATTTATGTGATCCTTTGTTATGATTCAGTTGATATGAGCCATTGCTATGATTCCCTTTGATATGATTCTATGACTTGATATGATTTGATCTGTTAGTTGCCCGAGCTAACTAGCCATGGAGGTACCATGGCCATGTCATTGAGGCACCAATGGCATGACACTTTCTGTGGAGGTGTGATTGATCCACGGCGTCCCCATTTGATATGATATGAGATCTCTTGGCCATTTTGATATATGTGTATACTTGTCTAGTACATGGTACATATATGATTTGTTTTGTGGGGGGCGTATGGATGCATCCTAGGTATATGATTTGATATGGATATAATATGATATGACTTAGTGACTGGTTGTAGGTGCCATGTACCCCATTTCACTTCTGGGAGCTAGCTACTCCATTTGGTACTTGAGAGGTCTCCCCTCTCCGTACACTTATGATTTGATATGACATGTATATGTGATTATGTGGTCTATTCGAGTGTCTTGTTTAGACAGGCTCGTGGCTATCCTATGTGATTCTTTGGTCTATTCGAGTGTCTCGTTTAGACGTGTTCGTTGCCTTTCCTATTTTTATTCTTTGATTCATTATGACTATCTGATTCCTATTATCTTATTCTCCATTTCATTTGACTTATGATATTTGTTCAGATGATCTTTGATCTCTCATTCTTTTGACAGATGATATTCGTTTTAGCAGGAACTTGTGTTTCCTTTTCCCTATACTTATATATGCTTGATTATTCGTTTGTTATATATATATATATATATATATATATATATATATATATATATATATATATATATATATATATATATATATATATATATATATATATATCTGTTCACTGGGCTTTTTAAGCTCAGCCGCATTTCTTTTCCTGCGGCAGGTTTTAGGTCGGAAGCTGGGTTTGAGTGAAGAGTGCATAGGAACTCTTAGTGGACTACCCTGACGATAGACACCATTTGCTCTTGGATTAGACTTGGATTTACCTTCAGTTAGATTTGAGCTTGGATTTGTATTTCAATTTTTGGAACTCTTTATGTATAGAGTTAGTATTTCGTTATTATCATTAGAACACCTTTGTAACCATTATGTTTATAAGTCTTCCGCTTGCGTTTGTATGTTCTGATTGACACCATAATGTGGCATTTTGACCCTTGTCGGGTTAGGGTGTTACAATTATGGTATCAGAGCTCAGGCTGCGACTTGTATTACATAAGTTATGGCCTGTGAAGATTTGGACCCTTAGGTTTGCACTGTAGGAGCTTATGGAACAACCCTCGAAGTTTTGCCTTAGGTTCCCCTGCAGAAGTTTTAGTTATGACCGATAAGGATTGGGTAGATTATGCAATAAGGCGTTTGTTAGATATCATTCTTCCGCATCACTCTGATTTATGCCTCTGTTAAGCCTTTATAAGATTATTCGTTCAAGAGATTTAGAAAATTTAGCAAGATACGCAAGATATGTTTAGAATGCTTTGAGATTTTTGTAGTAATGCCTTACAGGTTTCACTTTTTGATGTGACCGCATTCCTTCGAAATTCGATCCCTGATTCGTTTAGATACGTTTTCATTCGTTCAGAGAATTCGTATATGTATGAATCCGATGTGTTTGACACATTCTGTGGTTTTCCTTGCTTTTGCTAAGCATATTAAGGTTCCCTCTACACTATTAGAATCTGATATACTCATTTCTATTCCTATGATAAATCTTGTGATTATCCGTCACGAGTATCGTAATTGTCCAGTACCTATTGAAGATATTTGAAGATAAGTTTTGTTATGCTAATTTGTTTCCTTTGGGAATGTTGGTTCAATATTATTCTGAATATGGATTTGTTGATTGAGCATCGAGATGCTAACAACAGTCATATTAGATTTGTCATCTTTGGCGATTTGAGAAACTCAAAATTCTGTACCATGGTTTCCAACCTGGTAAACAATTGTGATCACTTTTGCTTTGAAAACTTGTACATTAATCCATCGCGGTTGTGAAGATACTTCGTTTGATGAAACTCGCCTCGAGAGTTATTCGGTTATTTGAAATTTTCGTGATGTATTCCTTAATGAACTAACAAGATTTCCATCTGAGTGTGAATTTGTTTTGATCTGTTTATGAGAATTTGTTTAGTCACGACTCGAGGTAGACTGTGATTGCAATAAAGGCATGTGTATATGATGCAAGTATTATGACGCCTGGCCAACGTGATAATAGTTACATCATATAACTTGAACTTATTGGGATCATAGGATACTTTGAGCAGTGCCTAAGAATAGTAAGTTGGTTGATTTAGAAACTCTATCCATATAAGAGCAACGTTTTGCCTAATTCTGAAACTCCGTACCTTATGACATCAGTTAAATGGAAAGAATTGAAGGACCGGCTTTTAGAAGGTGGTTTTATCCGTCTGAGTGTGTATCTGTGGTGTACTCCAATTTTATTCGTGAAGAAGAATGATGTTAGTATGAGATTATGTATTGATTTCTGGAAGCTGAATTGTACTACAGTTTGAATAGTCATCCTTTACTTCGAATCGACGATTTTGTCTTATCAAGTTCTGGGTGTGAATTTTCTCAATGATTGAATTAAGATCTGATTATTTTCAGTTACGTGCAAGATATTCCTAGAATTGCCTTTCGTATTCGTAATGATCTTGATGAGTATTAGTGATGTCAATTGTATTGGCTACTACCCCGACTACTCCTATGGACTCGATAAATCGTGTCTTTCAGAGACGAAGGAGAAACAAGAGGATCATTTTCGCGGACATGGGCGTTAATATCGATTAAGATTGTCCTAAACTAAATATCTTATACATATATATATATATATATATATATATATATATATATATTATATATATATATATATATATATATATATATATATATTAGTGTACTTAGATTTAAGAAGATACTATCTTCAAGTAATATTATCTTCAAGTAATATAATATGAGGGCTAGGACAGAAACTTAATCCACTCATCATGCTCATCTTCAAACTTGTCACGCATGATATTTGAGCGATCATTGTACATTTCTGGACAAGTTGAGTTTGATATAATTGTCGTCGACAAATATTTGAGCAATGGTGATATGTTAATTTTGTTTCTTTATGAAAAGCATGTTGTCAACCATTTTCATGGTATATTCATGTTTATGTAAGAGAGCCTTTAATATGTCTTACCAAGCTTAAGAGACTTGTTTAAGAACATACAATGCTTTCTTGAGTTTATAAACATGATATGGTTTTTATGGATCAACAAATCTTGGAGGTTGTACTACGTATACCTCCTTGTTGACAAAACCATTTGGAGATACACTTTTCACCTCCATTATGTTAGTGCTTACTAAGTTAGATTCTAAGATCACTACATGCTTGACATGTCTACTAACAAGGGGTTTTTAAGAAAGCGTACCTTAGCCTGAGGTGTTGCCCTTAAAACTAGAAGACTAGACTACCTTTGTTGAAGGCTAGGCAAGATGAGACAAGACTTGACTTTGCGTCACAAGATTAGTGCAATCACTAATCATACTCCATTCGTCAGACTTCAAGTTGATTCACAACCATATCTATCTAGCAAGACATAAGCTCAAACATTTGGTCCCCAATATCTCATGGGTCCAAAGTTGTTAGTATTAAACATCCCATGCATTTGTTGCATTTGGTTGGGATGTTGGAATGGAGGACACATTTCCCATGGTAAGTAACTTTGTGGTTGACGGTTATTCCAAGTTACGGGAAAGTTACTTGGATAACTTTGTCTTCTAAAGTTACCTCTCAGTAGAGGAGTTCTTGACCGAGGTTTGGGAACATTTGTTCTTCTAGGTGAAGGAGTCTTTGATCTAATATCAGGTTTTACAAAACCAAGTCCGGGGGTTGACAAGGGTTTGTAAAAACTTTTGACTTCCTTTTTACTAGCAATAGGTACTTCTACATTATTAAAAACTATGTGACTCGGTTTAGGACTTAAGTTATTTTTTAAAATTGACCCAGATCTGATTTTAGCACCAGACGGTACCACGGTACCACTAATTTTAGTGGTGCCGTCTGTACCTTTAGTGGTACCGTCATCTGCTATTTCAGATTCTCTAGGCTTTACAAATTTTACTTGTTTAGTACCACTTGTAGAAGCTTGGTTTGGGTTAAATCCTAAGCCTGCACCGGCATGTTCACTAAACCTAATATTTTCAAGCATATCATTAAGTGCCTTTGTTCCTTCTTCAAACTTAATGATCCTTAATGCATTTTCTTTGAGTTTTTCATTTTCTACTCGAAGACATATGCATGATCTACATCCTACATCTATTTCTTTATTTTTCTCAAGTCTTTTAACTTGACCCTTTAGTTCTAAAACTTGCACTTCGAGTTCATGCAATGTTGCTTTTATTGTTTTGTTTCTAGTTATGATTTTAGAACTTACTTCACATAGTTTATTATATTCGTCATATAATCTATTGTCATCTATTGACGAATTATCATCACTATAATAAGAAGAGTCGAAATGTACCTCATTTGAAGCTTGAGCCATAAGACATGTTTCGTCATTGGGCTTCATCTATTCTTCTTCACCGCTATCACTCCAAGAGCCTCCAACGAAAGCTCTTTGGTTGTTGGTTCTCGGTGGTTTAGGACATTCTCCTATGAGATGATTGGAATCTCCGCATCTAAAATATTTCCTATCATTCTTTTCTTTCTTCTCATCTCGATTCTTTTGTACGTGATGACTTCTTTTCATCACGAGGTTTTCTAATGAACCTACCTCTTCTCCTAAAGAACTTCTTAAAGTCTCTAACGGCTAACGCATACTCTTCGTCTTCACTATCGGAATCCGAACATTCCTCATCACTAGACTCCTTTTTGGCTTTCAATGCTAGAGATCTAACTCTCTAGCTTTTGCCTTTGACTATATCGGAGTCTTTCTTGATTATCATCTCATGAACCTTCAAGTTTCCTATTAGTTAATCAAGTGATAATGTCGTCAAGTTCTTTGATTCTTCAATGGCGGTGACCTTTGCTCTCCATTTGGGATGTAGAGCCCTAAGAAACTTCCTAACATAGTTCTTGCTAGAGCAACCTTCATCAAGAGCTTTAAGACTGGTAATAATAGTATTAAATCTAGCAAAAGCATTATCAATAGACTCATCTTCCGGAATGGAAAATTGTTCATATTGTTGAACAAGAAGATTTATCTTTCTTGTTCTCTTTGACTTGATTATTACCTTGGTGAGTGACTAACAAAGTTTTCTAAATATCTTTTGCCGTTTTACACATAAAAATTCTTTCAAATTCCTTTTTCGGCAAAGCATTATAAATCATCATTTTAGCCTCATTATTTTTGGCTAGTTTTCTTTTAAGGTTATCACTTTGTTCATTATACGGAACTATTTCATCCATTTTAGTTTCCGAATTCTTTTCAATCGGTTGAAAGTCACCCTCGGTAATAATATGCCAAATATCAATGTCTTTTTATTTCACATACGTTTTGAATCTCGTTTTCCAATATATAAAACAATCGGTTTCAAAAAGTGGTGGTCTTTGCATAGATTGCCCTTCTTGATATTTGTCAGAATCCATTGATCGATTCAAGTTTTAAAACACAATTTATTTTAAAATCTTGCCTGACGTGGCTTTGGTACCAATTGTGGAAAACTAGAAGGGGGGTTGAATAGTTTTACCGGTTTTTAAATCTTCTTAAAAACTTTACTTTTGAAAAACTTTGATTCGAATCTTTTGTGTAATCAATCA
Organism: Artemisia tridentata subsp. tridentata; assembly: GCA_021014915.2. NCBI lineage: Eukaryota > Viridiplantae > Streptophyta > Magnoliopsida > Asterales > Asteraceae > Artemisia > Artemisia tridentata. Next base: position 330,604,961 of record CP139504.1, on the reverse strand, counting down.
ACACCAATATGAACACTAAACTACACTATCTAATATAAACAATAAATATAAAGAAAAGAGATGGAAAGATCAAACCGGGACAAAGAGATTTATAGTGGTTCGGTCACGAAGCTCTTCTTCGCCCTACTCCACTCCCCGAGTACCACACTCGAGAGTTTCAAGCACTATGTCAACAAACCTCCCTTCAGGCGGAGAAAACCGTACAACGTTGCTTATCCTAATTTCTGACACTAAGCTAGATGTCGAGTACTAATCTTAGCTAGTACCAATCTACCACGATCCACACGATCCTTATTACTTCACATAATCAACACACTTGACTCGATCTACCCGATCTACCTTTGATCCACTTGATCAACACACAAGCCCAAAGGCTACAAGAGATCTCCAAGATCTCAACAAGATCACAATTGATCTACTCTCACAAACTCTCAAAAGAAAAATGAACTTGATGTATGCAAGGATACAACAAGTATGTAACAAGTGCACTAACTAAAACTACAACACTTTGTATCTTCTTTGATACCTTGTGTTCTTCTCTTGCACTAGTAGAGGAATGAAGGTGATCTCTAGGTTGGATGATTGGATCACTCTTTAAACAAAAGAAAACTAAACTAAATGATCAAGAAGAAAAGAAGTGTTAAGAGTTTTGAACTCAGAAAGTTGTGTGTGAAAAAGGATGCCCAAAAACTATGAAGAGGGCTGGTATTTATAGGCAGAAGAAATCTGGCCGTTATAGGTACACGGTACCACTAAATGTCACACGGTACCACTAAATTTAGTGGTACCGTGCCAGACAAAAAAGCCCCTCTTTTTGTCTTTAGTGGTGAAAGTTTATTTGGGGAAGTTTGGAGCTGATTTTGGGGGAAAAAATAGCTGTTATGATATTTAACCTTATTTTTCCAATAAAACATTTCTTAATAATTCAAAAATAACCTGTAAGGTGTATTTTTGAAAAAATGTTTTGTCACATTAAAAATGTGAAGTTTTAAACACAAATTCACTTCTTTGATCATTTGTCAAGTTGTAAATTTGTTTGTTCATACCTAGAGTGATTTACGTAGAAATAGTATCTTTCGACTAAAAACTTGTTTACGTTAATTTTAACGTAAAGTGTTTTCACATTTTGTTATCATCAAAACGTGAGTTTATCGAAAGATATGAATAACGTTTTTAGAACATTATTTGCATCAACATTATGTTTGTACAATAATCATCCAACTATGTAATGATGAAAGTCTAACGATCGTTCAAGTTCTCGAATTCACTTCGTAGCCGCTCATTCTCACGCCAATATACGAGCCAAAGGTTTGATGCAACGAAACCCGTTTATCTCACTTAGTCGGAGTGACCTACGTCCTTTTTTCCTCCAACGTTTCTGGGTCGACCCCGAAAATTTATGTATTGTATTGCTACTTTGGAGCTCTTCTGGTTCTATCTTTTTCTAGCTCAAACCACTGGCTAGAAAAACTTGCGATTTTTTTTCGGAAATAATAAACTCTAACTACCGCCTATATAACTCCCCTCAATCATTGACTTCTGTCGTTGTTCAACCTTTATGTTTTAACCCTTGCAAACATTATAATTTTATCTCCGATCTTCGGCCATTGGCCATTGTCACTCGGTCACTTGGGTTCCCTCCGGTCTCGTAACCTCCGTTATACGGTATTAACTACTTCTTTATTCTTCTGTTCGAACTTAAACCTTCATGAGTTCCAACCATCTGGTCCAATTTTTCTCGCTTCGGTCAACCTGAAATATACAAATCTGATTGTAAAGTATCTGGTAAAATTGTAAGATTGCAGAAATATGGGTATATCAGAAGTAAAAAGGAAAATTGCTAGAACTTTATCCCATTTGTTTATTTTCTATATTCTATGGTTTACTCGAGAAATGAACTCCTAAAGGACTAACAGTCTCAGAACAATCATCACGACTAATCTCACATGCTAAGAAAATCGGGTTTGCTAAGGATTAATGTTACAGATCCTAGACGCCGCTGTTGTGTGGTGGTGGTGGAGGGTGGTGGTGATGGTGATGGTAGAGGGTGGTGGTAGGTGGGTACGATATCACGACTTCAATCAAACAATCGAACCAAGATCCGGCCACTCCACACCCGCTACTACCACTATCAAGATCCGTCCAAGATCCTCCAACACCTCCACCTAATCGACACCCACACCCGCCACCACCACCACCAAGATCCAGACACTACCCGTCCAAGATCCTCCAACACCTCCACCTAATGACCATTTCCACTTAAAATCAGTACGATCTTCACTTGCTTCAAAATCATTCATCACAATTTTTATAGTTGTGGCGGAGAAAGAGATAAAAGAAAGGTTGATATTGGATTTACTGTATTTTGTAGTGAGAAAGAAAGTTAGGTGAGATGGGAAAAGTCTAAAAGTAGCGATGACAAAAAGCTATAAGATTTTAAAAGTTTGTGACTTTTTAACCAAAGATTATTTTAAAAGCATTGGCCGTGAAATATTTACTAAATACATAAAGCTATAAGATTTTAAAAGTTGGTGACTTTTTAACCAAAGATTATTTTAAAAGCATTGGCCGTGAAATATTTACTAAATACATAAAGCTATAAGATTTTATATACATGAAAAATGTTGGTGACTTTTTAACCAAAGATTTAATGCGCCCCGGCTTTGTAACCCCTCATCTTCGTAGCCTTTCTTGGGACTGACACGCCAAAATAACGTGGATGTCTCGACAAAAATGCGTCATCATCATTATCGTAGTCATGATATATGGTTACTTTCGGTCCAACTTGTGAATTTGTTGAGTTATGGCCTTCCTAAAAAACTACATATATAAGGAGGTAACGTTATAAACATGATATTCACTCTCACGGCGCTATTATGGGTGGCGTATACAAGGGAAGCGAGGCTCCCAAAATCAAATGCGTCAAAATAGTAATCTTACATTAAACCACTCTAAATTTTTAAATGATCCTTTAAATTAAATATTATAGTAATCGTCATGGAATTTAAAACTAAAAATGATCTTATTCGTTCAAGTTCAACAACTTTATAAGTACAATCTTGGAGCAACAATGTTAGGAACTCACTAACCTGTTTTCGATCTCTCGTCTTTGGTACCAACATGTTAGTTATAAGCCTTCGGTTGTGTGGAGATCAATATAAAGATTAATGCTTTGAGCAACATGAAAATGTTTACATTTGACCGGTGTATTAAAATATTGGGACATAATGTTGAATTTACGATAGTTGACATCCGACCAACAAATATGGACAACAACACGTGTTTGATATCTAACATCCATGGATAATGTTGTTATTAATTATTGATTATGTTGTTTAATAATTTGTTTTATTTAAGTTCAACGATACTAATAAGCTATAGCACCATTGAACTGGGAGAGTATAATAGTATGGCACCTTCATCGGTTATGTTACGGTTCGGTCATGACCCGAATGTTGTATTGATACAAGTGAAATATTTTGTTTGTCATATTTAACGGGAGAAAGCAAAAAAGCTTTCAAGTTTTTATTCTACAGGACTGGCAAGCATAAGGTGATGATTTCATAAAGCGTGGTTAATGAGGGCGATAAACATCACATGTTTGATATTTAAACACGCATGGGTAACAATTGTTATCAATCGTTTAATACTTTATTTTATTTAATTTCAACAATACTAATAAACATTAGCACCGTTAAACTGGGGGGATAATAGTGGTATGATACCCCCATCGGTTATGTTACGGTTCGGTTTTAACCCAATTTTTCTATTGATACATGAAAATATTTTGTTTGTCATATCTAACGGGAAAAGGCAAAAGACCTTTCATGTCTTATTGTGCAGGAATAGCTGTATGAGGTTTCACATGCATAACAATTGCAAGAAACGGATAGTGGAAAACACTCCGGCTCTAAGGAGCGGATCGTGAAAAACACTCCGTCGTCAATAAAACGGATGGTGCAAAACACTCCGACTCTAAGGAGCGAATGGTAAAAAAACACTCCATCGTCAACAAAACGGATGGTGCAAAACACTCCGACTCTAAGGAGCGGATGGTGAAAAACACTCCGTCGTCAACAAAACGGATTGTGCAAAACACTCCGACTCTAAGGAGCGGATGGTGAAAAACACTCCGTCATCAATAAAAGGATGGTGCAAAAACACTCTGTAGACAAACTAAAAGCGGCCTGTGTGTCGATGTCTACTCCAGATTGTTGTGTTTTCAGCTAGATAAATTATTATGTGACTCCGCGTAGTCAATATCTATACGCCAAAAACTGATATAAAAACAAGCGTTTGTAGTACGTTTATGATCAAAGCTTAAATCAAACATATAAACTTGTACGTCCGGAGCTATGTAAGTAGCAAAGGTAATAAAAAAACAAGTGTTTGGAGTACATTTATGATTTAAAATAATAATAATAATAATAATAATAATAATAATAATAATAATAATAATAATAATACTCCCTCCGTCCCATTATAAGTGTCCACTTTCCATTTGCACAAAGTTTTAGGAAAGTGGGGCCAACTACACTCTCCACCAATCAAATATCACTATTACCCACTAAAGTCTCTTCTCATTGGTTGAAAATATTCCCTGGACACTTAATATGGGACAAGCAAAGATACCATTGTGGACACTTATAGTGGGACGGAGGGAGTAATAATAATAATAATAATAATAATAATAATAATAATAAATAAATAAATAAATAAATAAATAAATAAATAAATAAATGATATATAAAGTCACTTCACAAAAATCATGATTTTGGTAGAGAAGTTGTGTTTTATACTTTTATTTGTGCAGGAAACAAAGAGATTATGAAAAAGACATGTATGACTTTCGGCTTTCAGCCTCCGGGCAACAATGCACCTTGTGGGTGGTCCATAACCATCTGGAAGGAATTATGAAAAATATATATAAATAAGGACGTGGAAAATGCGATACAGTGTTTGAGTATAGCATCAATGATCAAGGATATAACGATACTATACTGGGGGGACATGATGATGTACTTGCTAAAGGACTGTAAAAGCACACTTTAAGTATTACATCATTAGTCTTCTACTAATAATGCAATACTGGGGGGACATGTTGACGTATATGGTCTGATAGACCCTATCCGTCAGGACACAAGATGGAAGGCACGTGGATGGAAGGCGCAGGATGGAAGGCGCATGATGGAAGGCGTAGGATGGAAGGCGCAGGATGGAAGGCACGTGGATGGAAGGCGTAGGATGGAAGGCGCAGGATGGAAGGCGCATGATGGAAGGCGTAGGATGGAAGGCGCAGGATGGAAGGCGCAGGATGGAAGGCACGTGGATGGAAGGCGTAGGATGGAAGGCGCGGGATGGAAGGCGCGTGGATAGAATGCCCGTGGATGGAAGGCACGTTGATGGAAGACATGGATGGAAGGCGTATGATGGAAGATATGGACGGAAGGCTTGGATGGACGGCGCGTCCGGATGAAGGGCGTGTGTACCTACCACCCAGGTTTTAAAGGGACATGTTCCCTATGATGACATCATCTACAGTAACTCAGGTACTATATGCACACCACCCTTGGTGGTTGTATACACACACTACACCTCCTACCTCTCTCTACTTTCTCTCTCTAGAATTACTCTTAATTAGAGGGTTCATCCCTCCATACTTATATCCTTCCATACTTATAGTAGAGGACTGACTTGACCATCGGAGGGTGGTCCCGGGGCTCCGGCCTCGGGACTCCTTCTAACGGATTCTTTCTTGTTTGTAGCACACTTCAAGGCTCGGGAGTGAGGATGGACGGCACGTGGAAGCCGTCCGGACTTGCCTAGCGGAATTATGCTTCAATATCGGGATAAATACAAAAAGAGATAGTAGACATAATATAGCATTTATAATCACTTTTCTAGGTATTGCATCAGTTGGTGAAATGGATTCACAAAGATAGAAATTACTCACTTCATCGACTTCTGTGTTGAAAGCTACAATATCGCCAAAAGCACTCGCTCAGCTTTTGCAGCTACTTTGTGTGTAAAATGCAGCCTTCTGATGGGGATTTTCACCATAGCAAAGTGAGTACTTGAGAGTGAGTGGCACAGTAAATCTTGGTGAGAATTTAACTGCCAGCATTCCAAATAAATACATGTACGGGATTAAATGAAGAATAATTACTCGGAGCGGAAGACAGTTGAATGTCCGTATATAGTGCCTGAACTACGTCATCCATAGATAACATGAACTGATTCTTTAATCTAAATTCGATAAGCAAAAAATGAATTTTTCCTCACACGACCACACACCAATAACAATATGTACTCGTCTAACGTCCTAGTTCTAAAATGCCTTTATCATACATATATGTACATATACTTTAGAGCAAATTCTCAGAAAAGACAAAAATTTGACTTTTTTCAAAAAAGATACAAAAATAACACCCATTCCCTAAATGGTCATGTGCGAATGTGGGATCCCACTAATTTGTTGACACGTGTCCAGACAAGAAGTACAATCCCAATCATTTGTTGGCCCACATCCCCGACCATTAGCACAATCCCCGACCGAGCAGATGTGCGAACGACGGTGTGCGAATTTTGGCTAATGTGCGAACGGTAAGTATACACAAACAGAAACATATACACAAAGCGCTTTATGAACTAAGCCTTAGTAACTACATTTGGGGCAATATACACAAACATAAACATATACACAAACACAAACATATACATATCCAAATCCACAGATCGACACCACACAAAACATCAAAACATCACAGATCCCATCTCCGGTAAACCTCCGACAAGCCATGGCAGCACCACCACCACTATCCAGACACCACCATTGACACCACCATCCAAACACCACAGATCTCATCTCCGATTTTGTGAATTTTATCCTCAAATTAAATCATATAATCAATCAACACCTTCATCGCCAACAACCACACCCCCGTCATAATCAATGGACAAATCACCACCTTCATCGCCAACAACTACAACTGCTGTCTAATCATCTTCTCCAGTGCCGCCAACAAAACATACCCTCACACCACCACCGGACAAATCCTCACACCACTGCCGCCATCGGACACATCTGATATCGCCGGATCTAGTGGTGGTGGTGGCTTCGTGTTCTTGTTTAGCAATGGTTTTGTTTGGTGTGGGTGGTGAAGGGTTTCGTGGTAGTGATTTCAAGATCCAAAAATTGTTGATTTTGATTTGGGGTTTTGTATATATTTATAGATCTGAGTATCGTACCCAGTTTTGTTATTTATAGGATGTATAGATCTGGTAATGATAATGATATCGGTGTTTGTAAGTGTTTTTGAGATTTGTGGTTTTCTTTCAAATATGATAATGGTTGGTGGTGGTTTTGGTTTTGGAAGAAAAGAAGGTTAAAATGAATTTGTGTTTGTGAATCTGTGAAAAATGAAGAAAGAGTTTGTGTTTGTGAATATGTGACAAAAATGAAATAACAACCAAACCACAAGGACCAAAAATGTAGATCTGGGTTTGGATGAAGATGTGAGTTTTTTTTTATGAAGATCTGGATTTTTTTATGAAGATCTAGGTAGCCGTCATTCGCACATTTGCACATCCGTCGTTCGCACATTTGTTTATAAAAGTTAAACGACACGTGGGGTACAATTGATAGTGATTGTACTTGCAAATGATTGGTATTGTACTTTTTGTCTGGACACGTGTCAACAAATTAGTGGAGTCGCACATTCGCACATGACCATTTAGGCAATGGGTATTATTTTTGTACCGTGTTTTTAAAAAAAAATCTCAAAATTTTGTCTTTTTTTGAGAATTTGTTCTACAGTTTATGTGACAATATTTAGTAAATTTACATGCGCTATTCTTTTTATCACAATAAGTTCATAAAAGCCTTAACACAATTTATCAAAGTTTAAGAACACGCATATTAGTAAAAGATTACAATAACTAACTTCAAATTAATATAGAAAAAATTCCCAATTCTTTACTCGCAGTATTTCTTCAACAAAAACTATAAATAAAACATGTGATTGAGCATATTGCCCATTGCATTCACATATAACTTTGAAAAATAAAACGCAGAAAAGAATGTATATAAAAAAACAACTGAAATAAGCACTTCAAATAAGCAGTCTCATACAACCGGTATAACCATTGTGCAGTTTGAAGAACCAATCACAAACATCACCTATAGAGATCTTTAAAAAAATCAAAACAAACGATCATATCGTCGGCTGTGGTGGTGTAAGATTGATGGTTTTGAATTTAACAAAAAATGGTTTTATGCTTTGATCTCCATAAAATCAGCTAAATAAATAAAACAAATCCTGAATCAAAATTTAATTAGTCCATCATTCCACCACCATGAATCAATTTTCAGTAAGGAGCGGTTGTTTCATAATTAGATTTTATTCATTTGTTTATAAAACTTCTAAATCAACAAAGCTCGCATTGAGTAAATGATATAAGTTACGATATTGATTTGAGTAAATGTTATAAGTTATCTACATAGTAATCGGAATAAAACTCATTTGTATGGAATGTGAGTATATTTGTAATTTAGGCCCCATATGCTAGCATTTTCGTGCAAAGCAGTAACTTTGATTTTTTGAAAGAAATGTAAGTGTCATATGTGGTAGTTTAAATAATTATAAATTTCATGTAACAAAAAGCATCCAAGGAAATATAGGTGGTCACTTAATTAAGTTTTGGTTTTACTTAATTTGTGCTCAAGAAATTATGGTGTAACTATGTTTGCTTCGAAAAGTTTTGTGAGTTTTATGACACTAATATGTAAAAGGAATTACTGCTCACCTTTTCGAACCTATTAAATATGATAGTGATTTCAAGGAACATGAAGAATAGTTTTCTGAAATCGTTTTTAGGATTAAACCATTCGGGTTGTTTGTCCTTTGTTTCTAAAGTTTATGAATCAATATTATGATTGAACAATAAAGTGTTCAAAGCATGTTGGCCGAAATCTTGTCATGATACTGGTTTGTGTAACTAATATTGGTTTCATGACTTGAGATTAAACTCATTCTTGCGGAATGTGAATTTTGGTGTTATTTGGACAATTGGACTCCAAAATATTTGTTGTCACAGCTACGCAGTCGTGGTAAAATGCATTGTTTGTATAGTAAACGAATGTGTTTTAAGCCCAAATTTTTTGTTACAGCGCGTCGACAAGAGATTAAACTTCATTTTTGAAAATTTTAAACTAAAATGAATAAACGGGTTGTTTATTGTTTTCATTTTCGTACAACTGCTTATTTTGGATAGCTTGCTATCATAACTGCATAGTCGTTGAAAAATGTGTTGTTTGCAAAGTAAACAAATGAGTTTTGCACCCAATTGTTTACAATGATTTGTAACATCGTAAATTTAATTTAAAAAAAAATGATATTAAAACGGAAGAACAATTAATTGTAGTTTGTATTTTAGTACAACATTTTTTTTTTCTTCAAGCAGTTTAATTTTTCTTGTTTTGAAATTTGGGGTGTTTGGGTGCATACATTTGAGTTGTTTGATACAACATCATCTGGTTGTTTTATGCAGAATTATGCGATGTTTTGTGCGATATTCAACACAAAATTGTTCGTTTTATTTGGTGCAAAATATTGTGGCAAAAGATTATTGCCTATTTAAAGTTATTTGGTGTGGTGTTTTGTGCAACTAATTTTGCAACATGAGAATAAACAAGTCATCGGTTTTGTACCGAGTAATAGAAGTTTGGATGTTGCAAATATTCTTTTGTGAATATTGTCGCAAATAATCAAACTACTTGTTATTCTAGAAAGACTTGTTTGAACTCATATTGCTAATAATCAACGGTTTGTCATTATATAAGAAGTGATTATTTGTTGAATATAACCGTGTAGGACATTGTGAAATGTCAAGAAAGAACACACATATAGATGACAACAAATTACGTTAGTTTATGTAATAACTTGAATTGAGTGAGTGTCATCCAAAGTGAGCTATTGTCCATTCGTTACATTGGACATATTTCAATTTTGTGAAATGATTACACATGGATTCTATATGATTTAAGTCGTGGTAATCATATAATGATAAGAGATTAAATGTGATTATAAACATATAATCACAAGTAAACTGGAATGACATGTTGTAAGCGTAGGACTTACACAAATACCTTGTGGGATCATCCTAAAACATGTGTGGTTTAAGGTGGTGATTTGTCTAAAAGAAGAATGTTAGTAGATGAAGCTATGAGTAATCAGAATAAAGCATCTTTTGTCATACGCTTGATTCCTTGGTCTATAGCATGCTAGACTTGGAATTTGTTAATTATGATACGGAAAATAATTAACACAAAACATTCAAAAGTTGTGTATACACTAGTATGAAACTTGTGTAGTGACAAATTACTAATGGTCGTGATGTCATATCTTTGTGAGAATAATCTTTTAAACAAGATTAATACATTGAAAAGGATAACATTTTTTATAAAATTCTTGAGATAGATTCCATGTGGGGGATTCGGGCCTAGCTAGAGTTCAAAAGGACACCAACAAAGGTGAAGTTCTTGCCCAGTTGAAATACTCAAGAATTACTTTGAGCATGATATATTTAAAGAGTTGAACAAAACTCGAATTTACATAGACAAATTATGTCGATACGACAACTACTCTCAGCATGAGTTATCCCTATTGACAATGTGAAGTCATAGAATAACATTGTGGATCCGCTTGTGAAATGCTAAATATGAGAGTTAGTTAGCAAGTCGTGATGAAGAATGGGACTAAAGCCCTTGAAAAGTTTATATGAAGGAAAACCTAACCCAGCTGACTGGAGATCCCAAGAATCTGGGTTCAATAGGACAACCTACATGTATAAACTGAGGTCACTATGGGGGAGTAATAAACTCCATATTCATTTAAGGGAGTTAGTAAACTTCCTAGTCGATTCCTATAACAGTGACAATACGAGGATAAGCATATGGCTTTTAATGATTAATAAATAATCACCTATGTGAGGGAGAAGTGGGGTCGCTTCGAAGGGAATTGTGGGGCGCAATTCTTAAAAGCTCTCGCAGAACCAGGCTAATGTTCATGACCATAACAAGCATAACTATGAGAACCAAAATGTGACAAGGAGATATTTGTGTAAATATATATTGTCGTCTCTACAAACAGCAGACAGTTCAAAGACATCCAGTTCTACTGGCTGCTAGGAGGCTGAGTATATTTCACGAGGGAAGGTTCAAAGGGTAACACCTACCTATCCTATGCAAATATCAACTGCAAAACTCTATTACTAAATCGAGTCATTGAAATTTGTTTCCTTTTACCAATTTCATTCATGTGGTGGATTGTTGGAAAATTTGGTCAAATATTTTGAATGACAATTGATAGTGTCATTATGTATACTAATGTGAAATGAAATCAAAATTAATTTGTGGTTTATTTTGATTCATGAGACATTAGTGAAATTAATTGTGTGAATTAATTGTGACCGGTTTTCTCATATCCCTATTCCTTATAAGTTGAGAGCTCTCCTCTCATTTCTAAACACCAAGAAAATACACAACTTATCACTCCTCTCCATTTGTGTTAGCATTCATATTTCGTGTGTATCCATTTTGTAATAGAGGGAAGGCACGGTTTTGGTTCGTCTTGATAATCCGTTTGTGCAAACGGAGTTATCCGTTGTTGTTGTATCCTGGAAGATCGACGTTCACGATTCTCAAGCACCAGGGAGAGGACGAATCTGTTTTAAGGAAACTGTGAGCATCACAGGCCTCAACATTTTTCTTATTTGTGTTCTTTGAGTCTATACACGCAAAAGGTTTACAATATCGTTTTTCTACACTTTTATTTTTCTATGTTACAGTTTATTTGTCTCTAGCAGCGATATACACACGTATATACAACAAATACAAAACATGATAAACACATCACATGGGACATGGTGCTTAAGCAACACAAATGAAAACTAGCACATGGCTTGAAGTCTTGAATCCATATGTGCATTTTTTATTTCATTTATATACAAACATTTTCTATGATTATGAGTTATTATGATGCATTTAAAAATCATGGAATTAAATGGTCGACAGTTAAGAGCCGTATAATATATAGTGTCATTTAATTGAAGATGCCGAAATTTTCTAAAGTAAAAACATACACATCTATTCTTTTGCCTTTTTGTTTTGAACATTGAAGTAGTATAACATATTTCAACTACTTTTTTGACCATTGGGGTTTTTTTTTTTTTTTTTTTTTTTTTTTTTTTTTTTTTTTTTTTAACATTACCATTGGGTTTTATTTACCTTTAGTGTGGACGTATAGCCTGGACTGGGCTGGGAATGGGCCAGGTCCGGCAGACAGCGGCCCACTCTACGCCTAAACCCTAATCCATGCCCTATAAATATATGGCTGGGATCCCCTTCTTCAGGGAGAGAATAACAGAACAGAACAGATTATTCTAAACATAACTCTTGTAGGCTATATCGCATCGATACTAACTTGACCGTCGGAGGTGGATCCCGGGGCTACGGCCTCGGGTCCACTCATAACGGGTTCTCTTTGTTGAACAGGTCTACTCAGGGCTCGAGAAGACGACGAACGGCCCAGGGAGAGTCGTCGAATCCAGCCCGCGCCAGATTATGTATCAATAGTATGCACATGTATATCCTTTGAACAGTATTCGTAATGTAATTGTTTTTATGATTCTATTTTTTTTTAAGAGTTTTACACCAAGTGAATATTTAATCCATTTAAAAATAAAATAAAATATCTGCTAATGCATAATTGTGAGTGTGACTGTGAGATTTCTGGGCCGCCACTACACATAAGTCAATTCATTCGTGATGCAAAGTCGGACATATTTATGAACCGCCACTGCACATAAGTCAATTCATTGGTGATGTAAAGTCGGCGAGTTGGTCTTTCTTAAATGGTGTTTTACAATCCACTGATTAAGGTTATATACGAGGTGAATTGAGTTATGCTGTTACTTCTAATCTCAAACTAATCAAATCAGAGTGTGTAGTCAAAAGGGAGCATATCTGCATATATGTATCAAATGGTTAAACGAGTTAATATGGAATATATGTATCCACTTAACCGCTTCGTTTACAGATTTTGATTATTGTTGCTAAATAGTTTTGGTGATCATATTGGTTGCAAGTCAACCAAAAACACGCCCAGCACTGATTGATAACATGTTATGTCGTGTGTGAAACCCGTAACATTTTGTCGCATCTAGTACATATTTTATATAGAGAAACAATTTGTTTTGATCGACTAGTTCCATCAAAAAGTGCCAAAGATCATGGTAACAATATGACATCATGCATGAATCTTGTGGATTTTGCCTTTACTCCTGAAAAAAGAGACCAGATACCTTGCACTTTCAAATATTCGAAACAAAAGAATATTGGTTTAATGATAAAATATACAATATAAAGAGAAGTATGAAAACGTGAATAGCTAAACTAAATTAACAATTGAGCCGAAGTTAACAATGGCTTACGGCTTTTATTAAGCTAACAATAAGTTTGCGTTGAATTTTTCTGCTTCTTGCCTTCCAGGTCAACAAAATATTTGTCGTTTAGCGACTTTTGACGAGGACATAGTTGTCCTCGCCAAAAGTTGGTCGCCCGTTCTCCATTTTGTTGTAGTGGTTGTAGAGTATATATTTTACAAAAAATGATTCTTTGTATAGAAAGTTAGGAACCAAGATGGACGAAATGAATGATCACCTAATAAATGTCTACTCAATCACAATACTTAAGACATTTTGGACCATCATAAACAATAAAGAACGTTATATTTGCTTCCGACATATATACATGTCGATATGTATGTTTGTTTTTCGCTTTTTTGGGTATAAAAAGACATCCAGAGTTGTGTTTTTAACTCTAAGTAGAATGTTGGGAAAACATTAATGGTAGCAATTGGTACCCATATTTGTCTCTCTAGGATGGTAAAAAAGCTTTGCAGAATTGATTATGACATGAGACTATAGGAGATGCATTAAAGCACAACGGATCCTATGTTGGAATTATTCATATAATCCTATCTCATGTTTTTTATACCCTTCGGTGTTACCCTATAGTAGATCCCTTGTAAGAAACATAAATAAGACACTATAAAGTAAAGGGTTCTACTAAGAAGCCCCCCTTAGCATGTCCCATCAGGGGGTTTTGTCCTTTTATTCCTTTTGTCCTATTTGACTGACAGTATATCACAGTTTTGTCAGTTTCTGCTCCATATTTCTGACAGTTTTAAGCGTTTGACTTATTAAACTTTATATTTTTTATTCCATACTTTCAGGTTTATAGTTTTTTGATATAAACAAAATTATAAAAATAAATAAAAAATAAAAAAATAAAAAAAAGCAAAAAAGTAGGGGGGGTGCGGATAAAGTTTTTTTTTTTTGGGGGGGGGGGGGGGGGGGGGGGGGGGGGGGCTTGGATAACTTGTCCCTAAATGTTGATACATAATCTGGCGCGGGCTGGATTCGACGACTCTCCCTGGGCCGTTCGTCGTCTTCTCGAGCCCTGAGTAGACCTGTTCAACAAAGAGAACCCGTTAGGAGTGGACCCGAGGCCGTAGCCCCGAGATCCACCTCCGACGGTCAAGTTAGTATCGATGCGATATAGCCTACAAGAGTTAGGTTTAGAATAATCTGTTCTGTTCTGTTATTATCCCTGAAGAAGGGGATCCCAGCCATATATTTATAGGGCATGGATTAGGGTTTAGGCGTAGAGTGGGCCGCTGTCTGCCGGGCCTGACCCATTTCCGGCCCAGTCCAGGCTATACGTCTACAAGCCCCCAAGTCTAGTGTGACATAGTGCATTGCTATGTTATGCTAGACTTAAGTTCTTGTTCATGGCCTCGTAGGTCCATGTGTGCGCAACTCAGGTGTGCACATGGGACGGACCATACCGCGCAGTCCAAATGCGACAGTGCGCACTGGGTTCATGGCGCAGTCCTGTTTAGCCCATTAGACTATATCCGAATCCGCGACCTTGTAGGCGCGTCCGTGGTGACCATGTTCCATCCTGAGTAACACCCGTTCTTACATGACGGGGAGGGATGCGCATATGATAGGTTTCCCGCCATAGTGTGACAGTAAAGACCCCGTAAGAAGAACACGTAGTTCTATAGTTGGGGTAACACTGACATTGCGATTGTGAGAGTCTCACAATGATGAAGGTGGATCCCGTATGCCGCATCCTGGGTAAGGGCGTACCTTTTGTACCAGTAGCGATGCAGCATGGTGCGACAGAAGACGTGCTTCTGTGGCAGAGGTGCGCACTGTGCGCGACAAGGAGGTGCGAACATTACATCCGTCTTTACAAACGACAGAGGACGTCTCCCCTGCGGCAAGATGGTGCGAATATTCAAATCCGTCTTTGTACCGGGCTTGCAATACCTCTTTCGTACGATCTGCTTCCAAATATACATGCGTGACGCGTACGGAAACAGTGGTATTATATACCCTGGTAGCCCCCCAAGTTTGATGGTGCTACTCATGTAGGAGCATTAAACTTAGTTATTCAAATCCTGAAAAACACTTAATGCAAATATTAAAAGTATATGCCGCGAATCGCAACATATAAAACCTAATGAAGTAAAAGATTAGCGTGAAGCAATATATAGCACATAGCATGTGAAATTAACACATAAGAGAAGTAGCAGTGCGAATTACACCTATCGTGAGGTTTTACAAACTACATAAATAATTAATTTTTTTTTTTTTATTATATATAAAAAAAACAATAACCCGGATGGACACACCGTGACCGCGACTAATAGTTGCAATCGCACGCACAGACGCAGATGGATGTATCGTGACCGCATAGACTCGAACGTTTGTGGATGATCGTAGATGAACATAACATGACCACGGCTTTTGTCCAGTGCGCTCATGGCGATTGACTAGCATCGTGGTGCCTGTACTGTTCCCTCTTTTGTCCAGTGCGCTCATGGCGATTGACTAGCTAATCTGCGAAGATGTCCGAACGCACAGCCTAACGCGGGTAGATTTATCGTGACTGCGTTTGAACGTGCAAACAAGCGCGAACAAGTATACCAACCGTAAAAACATTATGTTCGCGAATTAATTCGCGGCTAAAAGATAAAGTAGGTCCGATCGTGCGGACTTAGTGCGACTATAGATAAAATCGTGTTTACCAAGTTAAAAGATTTACATAAAATCTTCTGAATATTTAAAAGATAACATATCTTACCGATTTAAAAGACATGCACAAAAAATATTGGGATATCTTTTTAAATTTTAGAAAACATTGGTAGTATCTTATTACCAATTTAAAAAGATCAAAATACCGGCTTTTGAACTCGATGGTTGCTTTCCGGTGATGTGAGAGCACGAAATTTGTCGGGTCCCACGGATGGCGCCACTTGTTGATACATAATCTAGCGCGGGCTGGATTCGACGACTCTCCCTGGGCCGTTCGTCGTCTTCTCGAGCCCTGAGTAGACCTGTTCAACAAAGAGAACCCCTTAGGAGTGGACCCGAGGCCGTAGCCCCGGGATCCACCTCCGACGGTCAAGTTAGTATCGATGCGATATAGCCTACAAGAGTTAGGTTTAGAATAACCTGTTCTGTTCTGTTATTATCCCTGAAGAAGGGGATCCCAGCCATATATTTATAGGGCATGGATTAGGGTTTAGGCGTAGAGTGGGCCGCTGTCTGCCGGGCCTGGCCCATTCCCGGCCCAGTCCAGGCTATACGTCCACATGTGCATACCTTCTGCATCCTTAACAATTCACAATTTTTAGGTCATTATTTAATTATTTAATTTACTTATTATTTTATTATAAGTAAATTAATCATGCGAATAACTAGATAATTTATCCCGCTTACGCCGTTAAACGTACATTTAACTCAAATCAATACCTAGCAATACTCAGTATAAATATTTTTATGCATTTTGGTTTTTTACAATCATATTTTAAATATTCTATTTTTACTTTTCCATTTTTGGTTAAACTTTGCATTTTTGCGTTTTGCGCGTTTTTAGTCTACAGTTTCAATTTTTAAACATCAAGTAATCACCCAACAAGCTCAAGGATCACCTAAAATATCAAAATAGGTTTTGTTGTCAAGTTTTAACATTTTTGTAAGTTTCATATTTTTATGTTACCCGGTTTTAAGTTTCGCGTCTTAAAAACTCCACATTTGCAATTACCGGGATCAAACTATACACTAAATAGTACCTCTTAAGCAAAATAACACAAAAAATAAACAAATCACACCACCTCCTCATGAGGTGGTCGATTTGTATGTATGCCCTAGGACACTTGTCTTATGTTTTCTTTCTTTTGTTTCCCACTAACTCCAAACCACTAGATAAAACAAACAAACCACAAAACCATGCATTTCACAAAATATAGATCTCAAAACCACTTTCATTTTCTTGATTTCTTCTCTCAAATTTCGTGGCTTATACAGCCCAAAACACCAAATTCATCAAAGTTTTACTAAGTTTATTAATCATAAGTCATTTTGACTAGTTCATGTTTATTTAACTCAAAACAACAATCAATCTCATCAAATCTTGGGTTTCTTAGAAGTTTTAGTAAGGGTTTCTTGGAAGCATTTTTACTAGTAGATCTTAGTCTATAAACTTAAAGGGTGATGGTTTCTGGTGATTATTTTGGAAGCTTTGGGTATATTGGTTACTAGATCTAGTGTTCTTAATATTGTTCTTGTGTTTTTCATCAAATCATTGTAAGAAACCACACAATATTTTTCATTTCACTACTGATGTACATTTCATTTTATGTATTTTTCATGTTTCATAAGCTTGTTGTATCAATTTATGCATTGTACATATCTTATAATACCAAAAACTATGATTGGGACTAAGTTTGCAAAGACCATTTGGACCGGGGACTGTTTTCGTAATTACTGCACTTAATCAGTAGACTTTGAGACTTAGGTAAAAATATAGGCCTGTAGATCTATCTCTTAGCTTCGATTTTCCGGGTGGTTGGTCGTGAGACGATACCCGATGAATTAATTAGAAAATAAACGGTAAAACTTGTCGGAAAACGCACACCAGATTTTAAACGTAAAAAGCTCATAGATCTAGTCATTTCTTAAACTCGCTCCAGTTTTATGAAATGTAGGTAGCACTTTAACTTGAACGTAGCCGAAAACCCCGCATAAAACGAAGTTACGGAACTCAACTTATCGCAAAAATGGTGAAACTGTTTAGGGCTGTCCTGGATCAAGCATGATATATAAGGGTAAAATGGTAATTTTACTTAGGTTATGGAATTTTAGAAGCAGTAAGACCTCCAAAACTGATCAGTACAGTTAAGTACCTTTCCGAAAATATAAAATGTGAAGTACAACTCCTTACGGTTTAGGAGAAACGAAAATTTTAATATCAAATATCGACTTTTTATCAAAACCCGCACTAAACTTAAAAATTATTTAACTTATCAAAATTTGTTTTAAAATGGTCAAATATATTTTTATAACACTTATTGTTGGGTCCTTCAGTACCCAAGAGTCGATAAAACAAGATTTGAATACAAATTAAGCTAAGTGTAAATTAAACCGAAAACATTCCAAGTCACTGAGTGAACAGTCACTCAGTGAGTTACCTTCAAGATGCTCAGGACGAGTCTAAGAAGAAAGATTCACCACACAGTGAGGCGGTACTCACTGAAGTGTTACTTGAGACGAAGAAGAAGGTAATGGATCAGTGAGCTTTAGACAAGAGCTCACTGAACCCAGTCTCCTCAACAACAACAACTAAAGACTGAAGACAAATGTCTGAAGAACCTAAAGCCTGAATAAAAGGCGGGAAAAGAGGGAAGGTTTTAAGAAGATAAGAACAAGTCTTACCGGGGTCAGACAAACCATCCCCCAAGTGGCCAAAAGTCTAAGAAGTGTAAGGTCAGACACTCGAAGACTTATTGGCACAATCCTATTGGTTCTTGGAAATGACAACTACTGTTGTAGTTGTCAGACACGCTTCCTATTTGTTTATCTAGTTTTAATCTTCAGTACTCTTGATCTGTTTGTCTATAAATAGCAAATAGATAGAGAAAAGTAAAGAAGGTATTCTTGTGCAATTAAAGCTTAGACTTTCACAAATACCCCTTTTCTTCTACAAAGAGTAACGTATCCCTGAGATAGCTCAGTGGGTCGAATTGTTACCACTTAAGCATAGCTTGAGTTTAGATAGGAGACACCATACCTTGTCTATTCAATCCCAAGTGTTTGTTCCGCAAAACACTTGGGTAATAGATTCTTTGATTCATTTCTAATAAGAATTTAAACGTTGAAAATACTGTGTGTTTTTATATTAACGTTTCATTAACTGTTAGAAGTAATCATTACATTGTATTAGTCATAAACACAGATGGATTAACTTTTTAGTTAACTCTAAGTGTGTTAATGGAACAACAAGTGGTATCAGAGCCTCTGGTTTATAAAATCTTTCAAAATTAACCAAGAGTGCTCAAGGTTTTTAAAAACCAAGATCCTACTATGACTGATGCAAATGCGCCCCAGCTAGTCGACAAAAAGGGTGGAAACTTTTCAGCTGTTGCCCCACGACTTGAAGCTGGTAAATTTAGCAAGTGGAAAAAGCGAATGCTTTGCTACTTGACTGGTATGGAACCATACTACATCACTTGTGTCAAAGATGGTCCTTATGTCCCAAAGACTGCTGAAGGGCTAAACAAGCCTGAGGCTCAATGGACCATTGATGAGAGGAGGGTGGTCAATCAAGACCAACGCCTGAAAAGCATCATTATATCATGTCTTCCTGATGATATAATGGAATCAGTCATCAACTGTTCAACAGACAAGCAAACTTGGGATGACTTGGTCAATAGCTTTGAGGGTCCCTCAGATACTAAGGAAAACAGGGTCATGGACCTAAAACTTGAGTACAATACTTTCAGGGCAAAAGACTCTGAAAGTCTCTCTCAGACTTATACCAGATACAAGACCTTGATAAACGAACTATCAAATGATTGTGTAGTTTTGTCTAAGCATGAGACAAATGTTGGCTTTGTCAACAGTCTCCCTGAGAAGTGGCTAAACTTCTCACAAGGCCTGAGGAATGCAAATCACATTCAGACCCTTGAGCTCCCTGAGATCTATGGGAAGTTTGTCTATGAAGACAACTTAATCTCAAAGAGATACCCTGAATCAAAAGCTCTTGAGTCCAAAAAGGCCTTGACCTCCACACCCATATCAACTGCTTTTTATACTAATGGTGTTGTGCAGGACTTTCAAAAGGATTCTGAGGATGAAATTGATGAAAGGACTAGTGATGAGTACCTAAAAGATTTAAACTTGGAATTCCAAGAGAGGGCACTCCTTGCTAGTTCAAAACGTTTCATCAAAAGAAACCAGTCCAACTTTTCAAAAGGAAAAGCAAATGAAACCACTGAATGCTTTAATTGTGGTAAAAAGGGTCATTTTGCTAGGGACTGTTATTCTAAAACCACCTCAGAACCCTCTTACAAATTTTCAGGAAATAGTTCCTTAGGAACTAGCAAGTTTCAACCTAGAATGTTTCAGTCGACCCAACAATTTCAAAACAAAAGTCAAAAAGACTTTGAAGCAAAATATAGGAAAGCCAAGGCTAAACTTGCAATTCTTGAAACTAATCCCTCTATGTCTCAGGCTGCTCAAACATCCAAACCTGTTCAGGCAAAGAACAAGGTTTTAGTAGCTGAAGCTTATGATTGGGATGAAGAAGAGGTATCCTCAGATGAGGAAATTAGAGTGAGTGCACTAATGGCACTCTCTGAAGGTGATCAAGTGGCTGTTGGGAAAAGCCATTCAAGGAATGGAGAGTGGGTAAACATCACCATGAAGAAGGTAAACACTTTACTTTATATGGATGATAATTCTGATTGGCAGTCTTACATGAATTATATTTGTGTAGATCTTAAATTTGTTGAGGAACAAAGGCTTAACATGTTTTCAAAATACAACAACATAGTGTCAGAATTGAATAAATGTAGAGATGAATTACTTTTACTGAAGCAAGCCAAATTAGAAACAATTACTCTACAAATTCAGAACACTGAAATTTTGAAACAAAACCAAGCCCTACAAACTGAACTTAACAAAGAAAAGGCTGTCATCCAAGGCTGGACCAAAAAGAACCCTAAGGTCTTTGATACTCTGGGTTTAATCCATAGAAAAACAATAGGAATTGACCATAACATGGTTAACCCCTATGTAAGTCCCAGTGAATTGACCTTTGTTCCAGCTGGCATATCATTTGAGCAAGAAATGCTTCCCAAGTCAAATGACTGGATTGTCAGGGACAACCTAGTCAGTAAGTTACCAAACTTTGAGACTGGAAAGATCTTGCTACCTGAAAGTCAGGCTTTGAAAAATATGCTTGGACTTACTGAACAACTCAGTAAGCTTGAACTCACTGAACAACTCAGTAATACTGAGTCAGTGAATGAGTCTGAATCAGAATCATATCCACCACTCCCACCACTCCCACCACTGAATACCCTTCAGGGTGCTGCACCCAACTTAGGCCTCCCACCAATGGTCTACTCTCAACACTCTCCAAAGGAGAGGTCAGGAATGGGAAAAACAATCCTGAAAAGACCAACACTTGAAGTCTCAGTAAATACTGATGACACATCTTCTTCAGTCCCTTCTGAAGTAATAACCCAAAGCCCTGACTCAAAATTTGATCAGTTGGCTGAAATGGTCAGGAAGCTGGGTGAGAAGATTGCATCTTCTGAGAAACCTTCTCAATCCAAGAAGGAACAAAAACCAGCTTCCTCAAAGACCAAACCCAAACCCTCAAAACCCCTGAAAAGATGTGAACTGTGTAACTATACCAATCATATCACTGATGATTGCTATAGAATTCTTTATTGCATGATTTGTAAAAAAGATGATCACAGGACCTCTAATCATAAAACACACTCAGTCACATCAAAGATGGCAAGCCTTAAAGCTCAGTCTTTAAACTACCCTTCTGATTCTAAACAGAAACAAAAGGCAAAACCTTTTGCACCTTGCCCTTACTGTGGGTTCAATGATCACTATCCTAAGGATTGTCAAATTGACAATTGTTGTGAAAATAGTGGAAGTTCCACTCATGACACCTCAGGAGGTGATAAGGCCATTCAGGCCAGAAGAGGTATGACAAAGTCAGCCTCTCAGTCTACTGAGTCTACATCTGCAATCAAATGCATAATTTGTGGTAGCTCAGTCCACTCCACCACTGACCATAAATCAATTGTAAATATTAAAAAGACCCCCAAAGCTAAGCCCTCCAAGAAGTGGAGTCCTAGAAAGAACTAACCCAGTTTACTATTTGTGCAAAAATATGCCAGGGATCCTGTTTGGCATCTAGATAGTGGATGTTCAAGGAGCATGACTGGTGTGAAGGAGTATCTGCACAAGTATGTTGATGAATCAGGACCCAAAGTGATATTTGCTGATAACTCATCATGTCTCACTGAAGGTTATGGTTCAGTAAACTGCAATGGTATAGTCTTTACTATCATAGCTTATGTAAATGGTCTTAAATACAATTTTATCAGTGTCAGTCAACTATGTGATGCTAAATACATAGTTCAGTTTGATGATAAACAAGGAATCATCTTCAATGCTAATAAGAAAGTTGTCCTTATTGCACCAAGAAGACATGATGTTTATGTGTTGGACATGACCAGTCTGACTCAGAATGGAACTTGTCTCTTTACCAAGGCCACTGATACTCTCAATTGGCTTTGGCATAAGAGACTCTCCCACCTGAATTTCAAAAACATAAACAACCTTGTTAAACAAAACAAGGTCTTTGGCTTACCATCTCTTGTGTTTTCAAAGGATAAACCATGCTCAGCTTGTGAAAAAGGTAAACATCAAAGAGCATCCTTTAAAACCAAAACCAACTTTTCCATCAGGAACTGCCTACATCTTCTCCATATGGATCTATTTGGACCAATAAGTCCTAGATCCATTAACCATGAGAAATATACTCTGGTCATTGTAGATGAATACTCAAGATACACTTGGGTATACTTCTTGATCAAAAAGAGTCAGGCAGCTGAAACAATAATGTCCTTTGTCAGGAACATTGAAAATCAAAATGACATCAAGGTCAAACAGATTAGGACTGACAATGGAACAGAGTTCAAAAATTATGAACTTGAATGTTTCTGTGATGAGAAAGGAATTTCCCAAATTTTTTTCTCACCATACACACCTGAACAAAATGGTGTGACTGAAAGGAAAAATAGAACTCTCATTGAAGCAGCCAAAACAATGCTAAATGGATCAGTCTTTTCCAAACACTTTTGGACTGAAGCAGTAAAGACAGCCTGTTATACACAAAACAGATCCATCATTGTCAAGAGACATAGCAAAACTCCTTATGAGTTATTCAAGGGAAGGATCCCTGACATCAGCTACTTTCATGTCTTTGGGTGTCCTGTGTTTATTCATAATCACAAGGATCACTTAGGAAAATTTGATGCCAAAGATGATGATGGATACTTCCTTGGATACTCCCTTGTCTCAAATGCCTTCAGGGTGTTCAACACTAGGAGACAGCATACTGAGGAAACATTTCATGTTACCTTTGATGAGAGCACTGATGCTATCAGTGTCTCTAACAACTCAGTGGAAGAGATAGGTATTGATGAATCATCAAGATATCCTCCTGATGAACATCATCCTGAAAATGGTCCTTTCACTCAGTACCAAGCAAATGCTGACATCTCCTATTACATCATTCCCCATAACCTTCCTTACCCAACCATCACTGAGTTTGTTGAAGCACAAAGTACTGATGAAATCATTCAGTCAGAACAACATACTCAGGAAACAAACAATCACAGTGATGAGTCAACCCACTCAGACACTCAAGATACTGAAGATCATCATGTGTCTGATCCTGATCCTACCCATCAGGCCTCTACAAGCTCTAATCAGTTTCCAAGATCTCAGGACAGTTGGACTAGGTCTCAGGATATAGAACTTGTCAATATAATTGGTGAGCCTACTGAAGGCATGCTCACAAGAAGCATGACTGCTGAACTGAGAGCAGCCTCAGCCAATGAATGCCTATTTGTGGACTTTATTTCCACAATTGAACCCAAAAGTGTCAAGGAAGCACTTAATCACCCAAGTTGAGTTCAGGCCATGCATGATGAACTAGAACTATTTGACAAAAACAAGGTAATGACCTTGGTCAAGTGTCCTGAAGATGTTTCAGTCATTGGCATGAAATGGGTATTCAAAAATAAATCTGATGAAAATGGCATAGTCATTAAGAACAAAGCCAGACTTGTAGCTAAAGGCTATAATCAACAACAAGGCATTGAATATGAAGAAACATTTGCACCAGTAGCAAGGATGGAAGCCATCAGGATCTTCCTTGCTTTTGCTACATACATGAACTTCAAGGTGTACCAAATAGATGTTAAAAGTGCATTCTTAAATGGTTCACTGAAAAAAGAAGTTTATGTTCAGCAACCTCCTGGATTTGAAAACCATGAGTTTTCTGACTATGTCTGCAAGCTTAACAAAGCCCTTTATGGACTGAAACAAGCTCCCAGGGCATGGTATGAAACTCTTTCAGCCTTCCTGATCCAAAACAAATTTGTCAGAGGCAAGATAGACAACACATTGTTTATCTACAAGACAAATAATGATGTCATACTAGTACAAGTGTATGTTGATGACATCATCTTTGGCTCAACAAGTTTCAAACTTTGCAAACAATTTGAAAAACTAATGGCAAAGAAATTTGAAATGAGCATGATGGGAGAACTGACTTACTTCCTTGGTCTTCAAATCAAGCAGACTGATAAAGGAACCTCTATCAGTCAAGAGAGGTATGTCAGAAGCCTACTGAAGAAGTATGAGCTCAGTGACTATGCCTCAGTCAAAACTCCCATGGTACCCCCAAACAACCTTGGTCCTGATCTCACTGGAAAACCATTAAATCAAACTCTTTTTAGAGGAATGATAGGATCACTGATGTATCTACTTGCATCAAGGCCTGATATCCAATTCTCAGTCTGTTGGTGTGCCAGATATCAATCTGACCCAAGAGAATCTCATATCACTGCTGTGAAAAGGATATTCAGGTACCTGAAAGGTACTCCAAGCCTTGGATTATACTATCCAAAATGCTCAGGCCTTGATCTTAAAGGATACTTAGACTCTGACTATGCTGGATGCAACATGGACATAAAAAGCACTTCAGGCTTCTGCCAAATTCTTGGTGGAAAACTAGTCTGTTGGAGTGATAAGAAGCAACAGTCAGTTGTCATGTCCTCAGCCGAAGCTGAATATGTTGCAGCAGCAAGTTGTTGTGAAAAATGTACTCTGGATGAAAAGTCAACTCAGTGACTATGAAATTCAGTACAAGATTGTTCCCATCTTTTGTGATAACACAAGTGCAATTGCCATCTCAAACAACCCTGTTCTTCATCAGAGAACAAAACACATTGATATTAGATATCATTTCATCAGGGACCATGTCATGAATGGTGACATAGAATTACACTTCATTCCTACTGAATATCAGCTAGCTGATATATTCACCAAGCCATTGGATGAACCAACTTTCACAAGACTGAAAGCTGAACTTGGAATGTTGGATATTGAGAATCAGTCCACTAATTGATTCCATCCAAATAAGTATAAATTCTGAAAACCCAGGTCCCTGACTCAATGTGTACTTCAGTGAAAAGAATCACTGAAACCTCAGGAACTAAGCCCAAGTTCCTGAAATGTTGGACTTCAAGAACTAAACCTAAGTTCCTGAACCCTTGAACCTCAGGAATTAAACCCAAATTCCTGAACACTAGAACCATCAGTGACTAAACCCAAGTCCTGACAATCAGGTTCACTGAATGAAAAGTCATTCAGGGCCCTCAAGAGACATTAAATACTAACTTAAATGCTCTAAAGTATCTAGTTAGTAAATGTCCGAGGTTGGTAACTGAATTCTTATTTAATATAAGAATATTTGTTCTTTTGCCTTTCTGGCTTCCACCTCTGGGCCCCCACATTCCCACTTGGCATTAAATGCCTCTCCAATCACATTACAGATATGTGATGACTCATCTCTGCAAATTACATTTTTGCAGAACTGCTCAACTGTTCACCTTGACTGTTGCGCAAAACCAGGGAAAGTGGAGTGGTGGCATTAAATGCGGATCCCAAAACATTTTATTCAAAACAGTTTCCAAAAATTATTTTTGAATAAATAAAATCCGCTTGATACCCAAATTACCCTCCACTTCACTTCCCTATAAATACCCCCATACAAATAAAACACACACATGTTTTTTAGAAATCTTAAGCAAAATTTTGCCCTTTTCTTTAAAAAAAAACTAAATATTGTGTGTGTTTTTAGCCTTTAGAAACCCAGAATTATTTTGTTAACCCAGACCTACCAATACAAATGGCTTCTTCTAAAGCTATCATATGCGCCCCTAATGTGGAATTCACATTAGAGGGTGTAGACCTCACCAAGAACAATGTGGTAGGAAACTTTGCCTATCCACAAAAGTTCTATGCGTACAAGAATGTACTGAAGTATCTTCAAAACTGCTTTCTTGCTACGGCATTCACCAAGACCCCCTCAGTCATCTACCATGACTATTTGAGGGAATTCTGGTGTACTTCAGTGGCAACCAACCCTTAGGACACCAAAGAATCCATCATCACATTCACAGTGATGAATGGGAGAAGGACCCTCTCCCTGGATTACAAAACCTTCATCAAGGCCACTGGTCTTGATTTCGCTGAGGCCTTTGAGCCTAACCCTACTGACCAAGAGGTTAAAGCAGAATTGCTTTATCTAGGACCTCATGACCCTAAGCGTCCTACAATGGCCGCCGGAGCCTTATTGGAGAAGGCTCCAATAGTTAAAACCTGGTTCCACCCTATCTGGAGGATCCTGATGACCTTCATCATTCAGGTCCTTGGAGGGAATAAATCCTCCACGGAGCAGTTGAACTCATCACAACAATTGATGTTGTTCAGTCTCCTGGAGGGTAGAAAAATAGATATCGGAGGAATAATCTTCCGTGACCTTGTTGCCAAGCTCTCAGGGAAATCTAGGAAAAGACTTATGTCTTATCCTAGGTTTATTTCATGCGTGCTTCAGGACCTATTAGGTCCTGACTATGTTAGGTCTGACGTTGAAGGTTCAAAACCTGACGTCCTACATAAGACCAATTATACTAGTGGCATTCCTGAGGTACAACCCATTGCCCTGACTAACTACATGCTGGTGGTTATTCAGGGGGAGAACGCTGTTTCTCCAGTACCTTCACCTACAAAGAAGGTGAAGAAGACAAAGAAGGGTCAGTCCAGTAAGGTGGTTAGACCCAAACCACTCGTCACTGAGACTGATGCCTCAAACAACCCTAAAAAAGGGTTAAACTTGGCCGAGACCTCTGAGAAACCCGTCACTGAGACCCTCTTGACCCAAAAACAAACGCCAGCGGAGGATACTGAGAAATCATCCTCAGTGTCCTCGGGCAAACCCTTTCCTCATGATTCTACTGACAAAAACAAGTCATTAGAGTCAGGAACCTCCACCCATTCAAATCCCGATGAAGGCACTGACAAATCACACTTAGGGCCTGAGGGAGAACAGGGTCCTGAATCCTCGGTTGAGCAGCACTACTCAACTGGGAAGGGGACCCACACCCAATCACATCCCGCTAACGTCCCTGAGAAATCACACTCAGGGTCTCAGGGAGTCAAGGACCCTGAATCCCCAAAAGGGCAGAACAACCCTGATGGGAAGGGGGTCCATCAATCATCACAAACAGTGCCTCATGATAGTTCTGAAAAACACCCATCAGGACTTGAAGGCGCTAAGGGGGACAAAGACTCAGAGGGATATAAACCACCCGCTGATACGGAACCCATAAACCCCTCAGGTGGATCCATTCTCTTGGGAACTGACCCCAAACACCAGGCTGAGAAATCAGTTATTATGGTTAGCCAGGCTGAGAAAACCCACTCAGTTTTTATGGCGGGGTCAGGACCTGGCCAAAACCAAGGCAAGTCTTCTTATGAAGAGGAGCCGGGTACCTTTTTGGAGATTGAGTCTATGATGGATATTAAGGCTCTTCTTGATTCTGAAGATGATCTCAAGGAAGAGAGTGAGGAGGAAGTTTTTAAGGCAGGTGATGACATGGAGACTGATGCTCAACCTACTGAACAATCGCATCAGTCTTCTCCTCATGGTGAAGAATCTGAATCTCAGGCTGATCATTCTTCAGATTCTGAATCATCCTGCCCTCCAGAACTCAAGAAGTATGACAACATTCTTCCTCTGACTGAAAGACAATTGGTCAAGTTTCTACAAAAGGCCAACAATGCTCTCTTTACTGGGCTCACTGAAGAATTGTTTGATCAACACACTGAAGTTGCTGTTCATTATGTCGATCTGAAGGAATCAGTGGAATCCTATCATGATGATGTTAATGAGCACAAGTCATCTATCTCCTTCTCCCTGACGAATCTTGATCATAATCTTAAGTTGTTCAACGAGTCTCTCACCGAAATACAAAAGAGCGTTGAAACTATTCAAGTGTCAGTAAAAGATGGCCCTGAGCTTAACAAGACAATTCTTCAGGCTTCTGAGATCTACCAGCAACAATCTACTCAGCTGGCTAAGCTGGTAAACATGCTGACCTCCTCAAATCTTCAGGGACTCAGCTCTATAGTGGACTCCATCAGGTCTTCCCTGGGTCTTATGGAGTCCCACATGGCATCTTTGGCTAATTCTTCTTCTTCCATGGCTTGGACTCTTGGGCCAAAGATGACAGCACTAGAGGCTTCTCAGGCTTCTCTTGAGGCTAAGGTCTCAACTCTTCAGAAGGACACCTCAGAGATCAAATCAATGATGACTGAGATCTATCAGGCCTTTAAAGGTCAGGCTCCCTCAACTTCAGTGAGCACACCAACTTTTGCTCTCACCAAAGGTCAAGCAACAGTTGAGGGGGAGAGAGTCACTGAAGAAGAACAACTTGAACAACCTCCTTCTCACACTGAGGGGGAGGTTCCTGAGACAAACCCATCTTCATCCCACCAAGACAAAGGCAAAGGCATTCTAACAACCACTGAGCTTGAGTCTACAATCTTGGTGCCTGCTTCCTCTGAAAGATGGCAAGACCCTGATGAGCCAGTCAGGGTCCCTTATGAGGTAAATGGAAAAATACTTCTTCTCACAAATGAGGAAATTCAGGCTCATATGGAGAAAGAGGAGGCAATGAAGAAGGCAGCTGAAGAAGAAAGGGCAAGCAAGACTGCTCTTATTCAGGTGGTACACAAAGAGGCCAAAAAGATTGGGTTGCCTCCAAAAGTTGTCTCAGGAAGGAAAGGTGGGGAGACCTTCGTGAAAGCTCAGTCTGCTGAGATGTTGGCTCACAGGGAGAAAAGGGAAGAAATGTTAAAGAGAGCTGAAGAGATTAGACAGAACATGATTGAGAGATATAAGTGGGTCATGACAAGCAGGTTGAAACCAGAACCAATCACTGATGTCAAGATTCATCGAAACACCAAGCCTGCCATTGTTACTGTCTACAAAGGTGCTGACAAGAGAAACTTTGAGGTTCATAACCCCTTCAGATTCGCTGACTTCGGGATCACTGAATTGGATGAGTTGGGTCCAATAATAGCAAAAAAATCAAATGTTGTGGTCCCTGGTTTGTTGAAGTCCCTGAGTCTAAGGTATGAAAGATTGGCAGCAACACCTCAGGAACTTGGTATTCCATCTCTTCTTCCTGCTTCAGCTGAACAACCTGCTCCCTCTCAGTCTTCCTCAAGAAAGAGAAAGAAGATTGAAGCTGAGCCTGAGATTAAGGTCCCTGGTCTGGATTGCAACAAAGCCCTCCCTGAAGGAGTTCCATTCAGGAACAACTTGGTCATCGAACAACCTGAAAGAGGTTTGTTCTTCATTGATGAGTTTGGAGACCCAACCTTCCAAAGATAGAGTGACATTGACCAATCAGGAATCAAGGCAATGCTGGGTTTCCTCATGATGGCCTCACCAATCAAGACTCCTGAGAATGCGAGGTTCTGCCAAGACCTGAGAACAAAGATTCAAGAGCATCCTGACCAGCATGAGCTAGAGTCCAAGAAGCCAAAGCTTGAAGCCCTAGGTTATAAGATCGACTGAATGAATCTGCCAACACCACCACTATCCTTGTACTATGTATAGTTTTGTTAGGACTTGTAATAATATTAATAAGATGATGTTTTTGTTATTTCAGTGTCCTTATTTACTTTCTAGTACATTCAGTATGTGCAGAAGTCATTAGCTCACTCATAACTGATCAAAAACACTTAAGCATAATTTATATCCAAATAGGGGGAGATTGTTGGGTCCTTCAGTACCCAAGAGTCGATAAAACAAGATTTGAATACAAATTAAGCTAAGTGTAAATTAAACCGAAAATATTCCAAGTCACTGAGTGAACAGTCACTCAGTGAGTTACCTTCAAGATGCTCAGGACGAGTCTAAGAAGAAAGATTCACCACACAGTGAGGCGGTACTCACTGAAGTGTTACTTGAGACGAAGAAGAAGGTAATGGATCAGTGAGCTTTAGACAAGAGCTCACTGAACCCAGTCTCCTCAACAACAACAACTGAAGACTGAAGACAAATGCCTGAAGAACCTAAAGCCTGAATAAAAGGCGGGAAAAGAGGGAAGGTTTTAAGAAGATAAGAACAAGTCTTATCGGGGTCAGACAAACCATCCCCCAAGTGGCCAAAAGTCTAAGAAGTGTAAGGTCAGACACTCGAAGACTTATTGGCACAATCCTATTGCTTCTTGGAAATGACAACTACTGTTGTAGTTGTCAGACACGCTTCCTATTTGTTTATCTAGTTTTAATCTTCAGTACTCTTGATCTGTTTGTCTATAAATAGCAAATAGATAGAGAAAAGTAAAGAAGGTATTCTTGTGCAATTAAAGCTTAGACTTTTCCAAATACCCCTTTTCTTCTACAAAGAGTAACGTATCCCTGAGATAGCTCAGTGGGTCGAATTGTTACCACTTAAGCATAACTTGAGTTTAGATAGGAGACACCATACCTTGTCTATTCAATCCCAAGTGTTTGTTCCGCAAAACACTTGGGTAATAGATTCTTTGATTCATTTCTAATAAGAATTTAAACGTTGAAAATACTGTGTGTTTTTATATTAACGTTTCATTAACTGTTAGAAGTAATCATTACATAGTATTAGTCATAAACACAAATTGATTAACTTTTTAGTTAACTTTAAGTGTGTTAAAGGAACAACACTGATAAACACTATAAATAATGATGAAATTTATATACCTATTTTATAAAATTGAAAATTTGTAAATTAATAATTTTTAAAGCAAACACTAATATTATATACATATACCTAAAAGTAGTAGGAGACACTTTCGGGAATAAACCCGATAACTCATCTTTGGACAATTTGACCACATATCGACACAATAAGATTTTTGGACTGTAGAAATATCATAAAAACCCGAACCTCGGACAACTTATATACTAGGACTCGTAACACTTTTCTAACTTATCAATATTACTCCCTCTCACTTTATAAATCTTAAAAACTCTATGTAGAATTGCATAATTGATATAATAATTATATAAAACTTTCTTACATTCATACTCTATTATTTTAAAACCTAAGACGCAACATATTATTTTTAGGTTGCTCGTAGGACTTCTTGGTTTATCCGTCACTTTACTTACATCTTGCTATTTGATCTTTGGTGAGTTAATAGCCCCACTTTAGCTCTTTAAACTGTTTATAAACCCATTGGGGAAGATAAATGCTATTTTACAATTTCGACAAAAGTGCTTTGAACTGTATGCTTACCTGAATGTATTATTGCCTAAGTACCGTTATTGCCAAAAATAAGTCCCTAGTATCATGAACCATTAATCATTTCCATGTGAGCGCGAATATTGTGAATAGGCCTATTGGGATTGACGAATCCCATTTGTGTTGATCAGATGGATATCACAAACGCACTATATTTGAATACCTAGGTAAAATGGCAAATTACCTACTAGGGCTTTATTATCATCTCTATGATACGCCCAGTTAACGTTTTGAGTGTCATGAGGTTAGTGCAATAATAGCTGCTTTATCAATTGTCTCTTAAACTTGAAATCTTGTGGTCCATTATTTAATTATAAACCTATGAATTTCACTCAATCTTTGTGTTGATTTTTTAGCATGTTTTATCTCAAGCCTTAAGGTATTTGGCAAGCACGAAGTTGCACGGAGAATGTTTTGATGGCTTGCATAATATTATCATTCGATAAACCTTTATAAACTTTTATGTTTACGTGTTATGCAAATTAAAACTATTTGGGACCTCTTGTAACTCTGATGTTTTATTACGATCGAATGATAAACCTTAAAAAACATCTCATTTAGAGTCGTTTTCTATGATTATGACTGTTGTACTAATAAGTAGCACTCCAATAATATTACATTCCGCTGCGATATTTTGGAGGTGTTACAGCTTCCCTGCTGGTATGTTCCTCCCCCGCTTGTGTAATTGTGTGACTGAGTCCGGCCCATTGATATATATCTAAGGCCCAAGCCAATGACTAACAAGATGGATCTTAAGACAGAGCATGAATCAACAAGATGGACATACAGTAAGCCATATAATAAGATAAAAGTCCGACTGGATATGTTAGACTGTGTGTAGTGGGGCGTGAAAAGCCTCATCCAAGCCCCAAAAACGCCCCATTGGCGCCCCTCCCCAGGCGCTGAAGCCAAAAAATATTTTAAGGCATCTTACTTACCACGCCCGCGCCCCTTGTATTTTCGAAAAAAAAAAAAAAGACTGAAAACCCCCATTTTTGCCCATATAACGCCCCCTACTACCACTACACCACTTTTCCTTCCAAGCCCCATGGTGGCCCACACTGCCACATGGCACACCATACCCCCATCCTATCTTACACACCATTACACATGGTCTAAAGTCAAGATAAGAGGGGCGTTATTTTGGTCCCACTCAATGAAGATTTCACAACTGTGGTAAAGCTTATATGAACTCGACTCGACTTCTTATTAAGCTTTTTGACGTATGCTAAGCTCTATATCAGGCTCCTGAATTGAGCTTTCATAAAGCTTGCTTAGTTGAACATGGTTTCTCATACAAGTAATATTTTCGAGCTTGAACCCTGCTCAAAAGCTCATCGAGCTATCAAATTGATTTTGTAAGGCGGCCAAGTCTGATTTGTTTGCAGCCAAGGTAAAAGTCAGCAACCGTAATGTATAAATAGCTAAAAAAAACACTCAAATGTTTAGGTCTAAGATGTGCTAGAAACGTAGCCAAAAGTAGCATTTGAACCACATTAACACTTGAAAAATTATACGGTAAACGGAGAAAAGATTTCTACATGTTCGTTTATCTTTCTATTACCATTAACAGATTTAGTCCTTTCTATTTAAAATCCATAATACATGTGAAACTGTACTAACTCATGACAAATCTACATGCGTACTTACGTATTATATAAATTGCATACAACAATGAGCCAAGATTATAAACCAAAACTATCACCTGCAGATCGGTTGTTCCTCGGTTCATATCCACCAGATTCAAAATTACCCTTTGTGGTTAACCGATTTCAGCAAACAGACATGTGTAGCTCTAACTATATAGTAACTAGCCTCAGCTTGGTTTAACCGATGGCTGCAACATAGGAAAGAAAGTCCAGTTGTTTTGGGAGCCTTCAACAACCCCCTCATTTATGTTGTCAAAATTGAAATCTCTGCTGACAGATTGTCGTTTACAGTAACATTGATTATCTTTGCCCTCTTCAGTTGATGGCGTCTCGAGTATTTCACTATTTTTCCTTTTGACACAATATTCACAAAGACTCTCGGTCTTTTTTGAATCCTTTTTTTCAGTGCCTAATGAATCCCAGTGACGTCCTGATGAGGTTCTAAAAGATGACTCTAGATGGTTTGTGATGTCTAAATGGGTCAACTCAAATGAGACTCTGTGATCAATTAAGGTTTCTCTCTTTGGGGAATTCGTTGCTGAGTTGGCAAGCGATGCCACCTCAGAAAGTTGACTCTCCATTAGGTATGTTTCACCGCCATTTGGGGTCAAAGTACCAGAACCTAATCTTGAACCCCAATTGTTTCCATTTGGAGTCAAGGATCCAGAACCTACTCTTGAACCTAAAGCATATCCGTATGGGGTTGCTGACCCTGAATCCATTGCTGAAGCCACACCATTTGGTGTTGCAGTTCCAGAACCTAATCTTGAACCCCATTTATGAGTCGAAAAGTATTCGTACCCAATGAATTTAGGGTCGTCCCCCACGCGTAACTTGAGAACACGCTGTTGTTTATCAGGGAAAGGTGATGAGGTGCCAGAATTCGGAATTGTCGAGCCTTGTGACATGACCCCACCTCCGGGGCTCCCTGTGTAAGGTTGGTATTCATATTGTGACAATGGAAACTTGTGGTGTGAACCTATACTGTGTCTCCGTGCACGTGCAAGAGAAGATGTCAAAAGTTGAGCAAATGGTACTTCCGGAGATGAAGGTGTGGTAATTTGTCTTGATTCAGGAGGAGGTGTAAAGGAAGCAGTAGATGGTTCGGTATTGTAAGTAGAAAACACAGGTGGTGAAACTAACTGAGTCTCGTAAGCATAAGGACCGACGGTGAAAATTGAAGAGGATAGTCCTTCAGAGTGGGGATTTTGAGAAAGAGATTTGAATGAGAGTAAACCAACGGGTGTATATGAGGCGGATGGAGGATCTGATTGGAGAAAAGATGCGGGAGATGAAGGTGGAGCAATAAATGGAAATATTATAGAGTTCGGGTTGATCATATTATGGGACACAGGTGCTGATGATCCAGGTGCTGCTGACTCAGGAGCCAAGAGGGCGTGACTAATTTGTTTGCTTTGCTTGTATGATCCGAAACACCAGTATAAACTCCAGCAGCTGCCCCATCTTCTCTTCTGATTACAAATATACGAAAAGCAATGTCAATAATATGTGTCGGCAGATCATACACCAAATACGTCATACTGTCATAGCATAAAACAATTCAACATATTACAGTCATTATATCGGTTAGTGGTTTTGTATATGTTCACTTATAGTGCATCAACTAGAGTCCAAAAGCTACTAATGCCATGATCCCAATTGAAACTATGTGACGATTTTGACCGAAATTTGATATTAGTACTAGTCTCCAATACTTGAGGAACTGAAATTTAGGTGCAGATATTCATTCATATACTAAAAACCTATGCAAAATTAACACACGATTCCTATCTACCAATGTGCCTACTTTAGAAAAAAGCTATTCAAGAGAGCAAGCTATGTGAGGCTGAAATAAGAGGTCCCCAAAACATACAAAAATAGACAGAAGAAAAGATTTCCGTGATTACATTTTAGGTGAAATATGTTTATAGGATGTCATTGTTCCTCCCGACATCCCTCATGCTCTCCCTTATAATAGATCAGAACTCAAATTACTTTTTACTTAACTCAATGTCCTAATCTTAACATAAGGACCAAAATTTTTGTCTCAACTTTTTCCGTAAAGAACATAAAAGTCATTCCCGAAGATAACGCGTTCATGCCACCTTTCAATTTACTCTCAACCAAAAATCCCCTTATCTATAAATGGTGGGACACAAGGACAACATTCATTATGATAATTACAATCTTGGATAACATTCATAACCAATATCTACTATATGAGTGAGGATGCACTCGAGCCAGATACGGAAAGAAATTGATCAAAGTAATATATCTTCATTCGTGTCTCCACTAGTTCATACAACTTTACAACATCAATACATAATCCCACTAATGATACAAGGAAGGTATAATGTAAACAGTCATACCTCTACTCAAAAGATAGATCAACTGCGTCCAAAAAGACCCACGGCTTAGTATATCTATAAATGATTAATCTTAAATCAAGCATAAAATATAACATGAACGGTCCAGGCATAACTTATTACATGTATTGGACAAACAATAGAAACAAAATTTTACATTATTCATAATCAACTTAGTGGTCCATCAATAATAAACTCAAATATCTTCCAAAAAGTCACAAGATAACACTCTCTTCCCGAGTTTATTTTCTGGAGGGAAAGGTTTAGGATGGTAATAAAAAAAAATTGTGTTCCCGATATTTATGAGAGGAGATTTATGAGGGGAGAGGAAAGTAAATAATAGTAAATTACATCAAAATTATAAAAAAAATAATTTGTTATTCCTCTTTTCTTTACTTCACTTTTTTTTCCTTCTCCATCTCTCTTCTTTCCATTTTATACTCGACTCTCTTCTTTTTATACTCGGGAACAGAGCGTAAATTTCCTTCTAAATTTCACTTTAAGTCTATACGTCGTTCATCAATTTAACATAGGTACAGTTTGTTTTTTCTAAGATATTTTTACTCTAAACTGATTACCACCTCGTAATAATATGTTGAATATAATATTAAAAAGTGGCTAAAAGTCAGAATCATGTAAAACTTCTTATTTTCGTAAAGGGACAAGTTATCTAAGCCCCCTATTTTTATTATTATTATTATTATTTTTTTTTAATTTTATTTATATCAAAAAACTATAAACCTGAAAATACGGAACAGAAAATATAAATTTTAATATGTCAAACGCTAAAAACTGTCAGAAATACGGAACAGAAACTGACAGAAAACTGTGTTATACTGAAAAGTCAAAGGGGACAAAAGGAATCTCCCTATGATTTGACATCATAGTGGGGGCTTGTATAGTACTCTCTCCGTCCCAAAATTATTGTCACCCGACCAAAAACACATTTTTTTAGAAAAATGTCATTATCACTACTTTCTCTCTCTTATTTTTTTGTCAAATGACAAGTTTACCCTTAACCAATTAATTAACACTTCTTTAAAGTTTGCAATATTAATTTCAACTAAAGGTAATATAGTAAACTTTACCAAACTCCACTATCTATTCACTTTCTATTTTTGGTATGTGACAATAATTTTTGGACGTCCGAAAAATGAATAAGTGACAATAAAATTGGGACGGAGGGAGTCAGAATCATGTAAAACTTCTTATTTTCGTAAAAGGTACTACTATTGTACCCCGGCCCAAAAATAATACAAAACAGTACATAACATTTTTTTTTAACTTTACTGTAAAACACAGTTTTTTTTAACAGTTTATGTTTTGTATTTTTTGTCAATTTTTTAAAAAACATGGGGTACAAATAATGTTTTAAAATGGTCTTAATAACCTATCTTTTCGTAAAATCTTAAAACGAACCTAAGTATTCAAAGGCTTTGAGAGTTTGAGTCCGTATCTAATTACCAATCCACCACCTCTTAATATCTAACATGTGGCACAAAAAGTCCGAATCAAATAAACACTGTTTGCTTTCGTGTAACGTCAAAACTAAAATATTTACCAAATTATAAAGAAAATTTGAGTCTGAATCTCACTAACACATCTTATTATTAATAATGTTTTAACATGTAAATGGCTAAAAATTCTGAATCATATAAAACATTTTGTTTAATTAACGTCAAACCAACATACTCGTAGTATTTACTAAATGAGACAATATAAACATCTAATAATCATAGATCATAATAATCTCACAAACACATATATGAATTCGAACACAATATATAGCTTGCAAAGCACGCAAACCTGAACAGACGTAGGCTGTACGCGGCTGTCAGCAGAAACAATGGCTGTTGCAGCAGCGTTAACCGTTTCAACGGTATTATTACTAACAGAACTCATAACGAACTCAACAACGAAAAACAAACATCACAATCATCATAATCATAATCAGAGATATAAAAAAGTTGTGATGATTTAAAGGAGCTTGGATGTGTGTTTTCTCTTTCACGTAGTGAGACTGTGTGAGAGTGTTTTTGGTTTCTCTCTCTAGCTAGATGTATTATAATAGCTAGCTGTGATTTTGTAATTACGTCGCACGTAACGTTGAGATTATATTTAGGCTGGACACAGTCGATGACTCAAGTGATCTAGGTCACCGGCTGTGACTTCAGCTTTTTTTTTTCTGACGATCAGACATGACCAAAGTGTCATAGTTGATGACCAATTTTTTTTAATTTTATTTTAATTTTAATCAAACATTTAAAAAAATAAAAAACTTAAAATTCATTAATAATAAAAACATTACAATACTAAATTAAAAATACGATAGCGATTACAAACATAAACTAATCATCTAAGTTGTAGCGAGCTTTGATTGACGCCTTAAGCTGCCTAAGATGATTTTGGTGTCGTTCGGGCAAAGTTGGGTCAATTTTTGAGTAGAAGAAGATCAAATCTTGCTCATTTTTTGTTTTTTCTACGATTTTGACTTGTTTTCGTTGGAGTTCCATTTTCTATCTTTTTATGGCTAGCTCTTCTTGCTTCATATTAATATACTCATCTTCAATGACCTTCTTTTTTTCCTCTTTTGACGGCTTCAATTTGAAGAAGGTATTGGTTAGCGAAGCTGTCCACGATGCTGGTGGATCACGAGAGGAGGAGGATGGTTTCTTCCTGGCTACGTCACGACCTTCTGATCGTGATTCTCTAGTATCGTCTTCATCTTCAGAATCATCCACGTCTTGAAAGTTCAATGGACCTTGTGTTGACCCCGAAGTTGTTGTAGAGCCCTTTGATTTCTTCCGACTATTCGATCTGATAGCATCCCCCTTCGTCTTCCAAGTATCATGATGCCTCAAAATTTTCCAACATTCCACCAAGTTCAAATCATGACCGTATATCAAACGGTATTCTCTCAAAGCTTTCTCCCTATCATCAACATCATTCTCACCACTACCATGGTTATGCTTGATATTATCCATGATAGCAGCAAAATTTCCAACCCTACTCCAAATCCGATTCTTCCATTTGCTGTCGATAGAGTCGTAGGTTCTTAATGAACCGCTTTCATTATGAAAATACTCTATCACCTCCTCCCAAAAGCGGTGCCTATTAATAGCGTTTCCTCGCTTGGAATTTTCCGACACATAAACCCAAGCTTTACAAAGCGCTATCTCTTCCGCCTTTGTCCATGGTGCCTATTTTTTGGACGGTTTGGCCATCTTGCCTTTGTCCTTCGCCTTTGTAGCACGTCGCGAAGCGGTCCTTGGTTTGATGGGTGATGTCTCTTCGACATCGTCATCGTTTTCAACAGGGAAAGAACCGTGGTACGAACCATGGTAAGAACCGTGACCCGAACCTTGCCCCATCGACGCATCTTTACTCGGATATTGTGGCGTCGAATGGTCTGGCATAAAATCCTCCAAATCCATATCAAGATTAACACCCCGAAGCGGGGAATAATCTTCATACGGTTGGGAAGAATGCAAGAAATCCATGTTAGGCCGATACGACGACCCACTTGGTTCTTGGTAATAATCCGTATTAGGACGATACGGTGGAACATATGGACGATTAACGTAAAATGGGTTTTGATTTTTGTTGGGTTGTGGTAGTCGTGATGAATATTCAAAAGAGGGTTCACGAAATCGAATACCCCGTTGTTGTGGTGGTGTTATGCCGGTTAGTTCGAAGTTGTTTTTCGGCGAGAAATTCAAATTCGGAGCATTTTGGGGTAGTCGGGATCGTCGGTCTTTTGATGTGGGAGTGTTTTTCTTTGATATGATGAGAAGTTGTTTATAGATGAGAATTGTGTTTGAAATTGTGTGTTTAGATGTGTGTTTGAGGTTGGTAATTATAAGGTTGAAAAAGTGTGTGTTTATTTTATTTTTATTTTTTTTTTTTTTTTTTTAATGTGCAACGGTTGGAATTGGTTTAAAACTCAGTTGAATATCAGACCGATTTTGCTTCTTGGATTGCTTCGACCAACGACCGACCGATGTTCCACATCCAATGCGACCGATGTGAATATCGGTTGCTTAACTTGACCGATCGACTTTTTCAGGTCGAGTGTGCATAGCCCTAGGGCCCGTAATTAGGATTTGGATTTGGAGTTGCATTTGTATTTGATGTAATTTTAGGAGAGATAAATTATATTTATTTAATAAATTTTATAATATAATTAAAATTAAAATTATTTTAAATACAAAATTTAGAGAGAGATGAGACAAAAGGATTAATGGGCCCACTTTTAAATCAAATCCCTTTTACCCTCCTACCTTTTGAAATAGTTCATTTTTTTTTTTGGAGCCAACCCTCTTTTTAAATCCTATAGTTGTAACCAAATAACTTTTTTCTTCCTTCATTCAATAAACCTAATCTAACACCCCCAACCAAACGGGCCCTTATTTCTTTAAGTATAGTGGACGGATGATTAGGCGGGGCATAGTCGTGACCGAGCATGACCTTGCCACATCAGTTTTCTCTCTCCGACGACCTGACGACAACCAAGTTACCACAGTCGGTGACCAAGTTAATGTATTATTTTTTTTTTTATTTTTTTTTTATTTTTTTTTAATTCAAATATTTTAAACTACAAATTTAAACTTAATTAATAATAAAAATATTAAATAAATTAAACATTAAATTGAAAACACGAATTACAGATTAACGAACTACGATACGGAAATAAAAATGAAAATACAAATTACAACGAAAAGTCTGAGTTTTCACCCTCGTCACAATATTCTTCGAAAGCCCCAGCAATCCTGTCCTCTTCATACTCTCTTTCCAAGATGTGACAAATCACAATTTCAGGTCGTTTTCCGAACCTCGACAATTTACTATTCATGAGTTACTATTCATCATTTACTATTCACTTTTCACTATTCATCATTTTTTAGGTCAGTTTGTGATTTTGATAAACTTTCAAAAATTTTACTATTCACGAAATACTATTCATTCCCGGAGGGAAACCACTATTCATTGACACTATTCATCAGTACGTAAACTAGGTTTACGGGTATTAAAAATTCGCGTAACCGTTAAGGTTTAGCTGCGAATTCATGAAACATCATTAATGGCACGTCATATAGACTAGAGTAGTCTACATATCATCAGTAACATCATCTGCATATTAGGTCATGCATGGGTATGCATTATTTCAATTTACGTATGGTTATTTATTTAATAAACGTTACCACTCAGTCTTTACTACGAATAATATACCCGATACTCCCGACTATGATCCTAATATATTTTCATGTACATTTTAATGATATAAAAATTATATTATTAATTTACCCGGTGTTTTGAGACCTGTTGCTATATTTTTCGGTATACGCTTATAATTACGTCGGATCACGATATCTTAACACGACAATTATTTTAACACCCGATTCTTATCAGGAATGTAATTTCATAATTTTTACAACGTCGTCACATTTTATTTGGTGCCGTTAGACTTTATTTTTAGCTAACTCGGTACCCTGTATCCCCTAAAACTAATAATATCTAACTTAATCCTACCAAATCTCTTACAAGTTACTTACACACTCAACATTTCCCATTCTTTTTGCCGCCCCCCCCCCCCCATTCTTTTTGCCCCCTCCATCCCTTTTACTTACATATTTGACATTTTCTGCTAACTCTTAATTATCACTAGTACATTTTGTCCAAAAATCCTTCCAATCTATAATTTATATCATCATATTATACATAGATCAAGCAAGTGAAAAACAAAATATTCTCTCTTTCTCTCTAGCAAAAG
Source organism: Artemisia tridentata subsp. tridentata (assembly GCA_021014915.2). Lineage (NCBI taxonomy): Eukaryota > Viridiplantae > Streptophyta > Magnoliopsida > Asterales > Asteraceae > Artemisia > Artemisia tridentata. The sequence continues at coordinate 330,563,303 of CP139504.1, read as the reverse complement.
CCACGGCCACAAGGAAGAACAAGGAAGATCCATAAAATTTTTCAAGCTCAAGTGTTAATCTAGTCTCTTTAGTGTTCCTTGTTAGGATTTTGAAATAAAAATCCCATGGTTCTTAAGCATTTTTCATCCAAATCTCATCTAAACATCAAGTAAGTGTGTTATACATTTTTTCAATCTTTTATACTCTCATTTGATATATTTTCAAGTACATTAGTAGATCATGCAAAGAACCTATGTTATGTATACCACTTTGCACAAATATGTTCCCTAACCCTAGATCTATAAGTTTTAGTAGTGACTTCAACAGATCCACCATTTTTGGTGATGATTAGGAACCCATGACACTCTAAGAAGGTGTATGGTAGGATTAGACTAGTTGCGGTGTTGATTGGAAGTGATTAGAACAAGCCTTGAACTAGAAAAATGAGTTTTTAACACTATAGAAAACCTACTGTCCTTAAACGTGAAATCTGGAAAAATCAGTAACTTTTGGACTATTTTGGCCTTCATATTTAGAAAATACTTTCAAAAACAAAGACGTGGGCGTTGGAATGAACAAAAATGAGCTTACGACGAAGGAGATATGATTTTTCTAATTTAGACGACGAAAAACTATTTTCTGAAAATTGCTTGCTGTTTTTTCGAGCTTCAAAGGCTAAAACGAGGTGTTAGACGTGATCTAGACGAGCCGACCTACTGAAAATATGTTAGTACATGTTAATACGGAATCATGGATATAAAGAACATAGAAAACGGGCTTATAACGACCGAGATACATGCGTTTGAAACCTGACGAACCCTATTTATTTTTGACAGCACTAATAGAAAATATTATAAGTGTTAAAAACAATATTTTTCAAGTAACAATAATGAAAGCCATATTTCTTACCCATCGAGACGCGTATGATCAAAAGTTAAATAATAAGACTTCAAAATAATGTTATAAGGTTTCTAAAGACGTCGAGTTTATTCACTAACACTTAACGGACAATATTTCACGACTAGTTTTGCGAGGCCATTTGGGCATATTTTCAAAAGTTAAGAAAAATAATAAACTACGACGAAAACACAATATTCACCGATAAATCACCAAACAAGGATCATGGAGTATTGTTTCATTATATTTACACGAAAAGTAGTTTATAACTTAACGAGATGTCAAAAATGTATTTTTCATCGATAAACGTTATTTTCCAAAATTATCAAGTGGTATCGATAACATACGTATTTGCATGAGTAGAATCATTTCATTTGCTTATATTAGATTTCATCATTCATATTAGGTCGCGGTTAGAGACTGAGCCTCATTTCAGTATATCTATATTTGTCATTGTTGCTATCATATCAGGTGAGTTTTCATAGCCCCGCTTTTAAATTAATCATTTAATTTCTAAATTCTCGGGGGAGAATACATTGCACCATTTTTCATACGGACCAAAGTATCAAACTCATTACATTGCTTAAGTTACATCATTTGCCCAGATTAAAGTCCCCTTTATTATCATGAACCGTTAATTGTGAGCAAGCGAGAGTGAGTGAATAGATCTATTGAGGGTAACTCCTCCGTTCGGGTTGGTAGCACCAACTTGTCAAACGAACGCATTTCATTTGATCCATATCAGAGTGTCTGGCAAAACACTCAGTTGGGGCATTTCATTCAGTCTAGCTTCGGGGTCATGAGCTTAAGAGCTAATGTATCATTTTTATGTGACAGTTTGTCATGCACTTTATACTTGTGGTTACCGTAGAAACATTTCATTTACATAAACCTATGAACTCACCAACATTATTGTTGACCATTTTTAGCAATGTATTTTCAGGTAAATAAGGTATTCGCATGATTGGCCTGCATATGGACATACCATGGAGTCGCGATGACGACGCGTCTCACTTTATTTTTATGCACTTAATTATCGTTTGATTTGTATGAACTTATTTCCGAAAACATGAAACTTCTTTTGGGACCTTGTTTTGTAAACTCTGAATGCTTTAAATAATCAAACGATGTATTTTCTAAACGACACTGTAGGTCGTTCAGTATAACTACAACTGTGGTGCTATGATCAGTCACGCCCTCAAGTGTTCCATTCCGCTGCAAATCAGATAATTTGGGGGTGTGACACAAGATGTCAAACAAGTTTTCTTGGCGGTGTTGTGCTTCCCTGGCTTCCTGCTCCATACGAGCAACTTCCTCTCGTAGTTCTCTTTCTTCTGTTTCTCTCCTGACTTACTCATCCTGCTCAAGTAGTCGGAGTTCATCCTCAGCGAGTCCAAACAGACTGGGTTGGTGTTCTACAACTGGTGGAGTGTTAACCGGTTCATTTTTCGGCGGGAATACAGGAAAGATATATTTCGGCGGAGTGTTAACCGATTCATTTGGAATCAGGTTAGAGCTGGGAATTGTTGTGAGAAGTCGTGTTTACTTGGGAATTGTTGTGAGAAGTCGTGGTGACTGGAGAATTGTTGTGAGAAGTCGCGGTGAGTAGGGAATTGTTGGGAGAAGTCTTTGCGAGACATTGTTGAGAATCTGTGTGTGAGTTGTGTGTATGAGTTGTGTGTATGAGAAACAAAAGAGTTGTGTGTATGAGTTGTATATAGGGAAATTTTTGAATTTGAATTTGAATTTTGAATCCCCCCGCTCGAACTGTAACATTTAATTTGAATTTTAAGCAGAGTGTGGGTAATATTTTGTGTTGTTTGTATTTTATTTTTTGTAAATGTTGAAATAAAAAAAAAAAAAAAAAAGTGTGAAAAATATCGGTCACAATTTCCACTGAGTTTGGGATTTGGTTGTTGCTCGACCGACCATGACCAAACACCCACAGTCGCCATGACCGACCATGACCTTGCCCAAGACCCTTCGACTGTGTAGCCTTATGATGTATATAATGATTAACTTTTTAAGTTATTCTTAGGGGTTGATTACTGGATTAGTAGGATGACGACAATGTTTAGAGCAGTGCGGTGAGATTAGACATGGGCACTATGGTGCCTTTGACGACGCCATGGTCGTCATGTTTTCACCATCTTAAGACATTTGTATAACGCGCGTGAGTGGTTTTTTTGTTTTTGTTTTTGTTTTTTATTTTTTTTTTTTTTTAGAGTGAAAGTTGACGTAACGACGTGTATAACGTGCACCTATGGCTGAGTGCACCTACCAATCTTAGATTCTAATAAACTTTAAAAATTAAAGTCGTATTTGACAATGTTAGTGAAAGCTAGAGTTTTTGATGAATTAGTTAGAGATAAATTTATAAATGTAAAGAAAAATTATTAGAAGACCTACATATATGTTTAATGTTATGCCTAAAACTTTGTGGCAACATTTGATTGGTTTTTAAAAATATGAATCATTTTGCTACAGCCAACAAAAAGTTGAAACGTCACTTTAAGCATGAAATTACATATACTTTTAGTCCTCTCAACCATTCCTCACAAACAAATCCGACATAAAGCAAGATAAAATTAAATCTGCGTACATAGTGTATTTCAAATTTATAAGCTTGTTTCCATTAGCTTGAGATTATATAAACTTATGACTTATAAAACTTAAAAAAAAAATTGCATTATAAACAAAATTTATTTTTTAAGATAACTTATTTTAAAAGCTCAAACTCCTTTAAACTCTTATAAATTCCATCCCGAGCACCCCCTAATCTTAAAATGCTTTAGCTTATTCAAATAAGTGCTATATTTTAGTGTGTTTTAAGCTACACACGTTACTCCTTAGTTACCTCGTCTTATTTTGGCCTAATCAAAGTTTCACACCTAATTTTATACTTGCATAGCACTCACGCTATGTTGCGGTGATAGCGAGAATGCGGTGATATACGATGGTCAGTGTGTGTTAATAATAGCAAAAAATGCGTTTTAGTTGTCTTTGATAGCGTGATTTCTCATTATAGTATGTATATGTGATAGTAGTTGGGTATCAAAGGCGGAGGGTTAAATATATATATTTATTTGTTTATGGGTATATGGTACTTCATAATTTTCACCTTTCATACTTTTTAAAGCATCCATTTTAAGAGGTCTAACAATAGGTTCAAGAAATTTGAAAATGTTTACGTTTTATCTCAATCATAGAAGGATTTCATTTCATATATAGGTGACATGAAAATGTCCTAAATGCTAGACCTCTTTATAATCTTAAGATATTAAATGAATGTGTTATTGAAAAAATTGCAAAGCTTTAAGGTGTTTATACCATAGTAAAAAGTAGTCGGGTACACGTGCGTTGAGACGACGGGAACCCGTATAACCAAATAACCCACAATAGCATACAATTGATTTTAATTTCCAATCAAATAACATTCAAATTTAAAAATAAAACATTCATGAGTTAGATAGAAGGTGTGTCAGTGAGCTGTGAGCAGTAGCCATAGCCCACCGCTGACAGCTTCTTAAAGAAGCATTTGAAACATAAGCATTCCTAAAAAAAAGCAAAGTTCGCCGCTCCTTTGCCAAACAATTACTAAAAATCAAAACGCTCATTGCTCACCGCTCCAAAAAGCTCCACACCGCTCCGTGCCAAACATACCTGAAACCAGGATAAAACTTTTAATTGAATTGGCTATTCATATTTGAACTATTCATTTAACTACGTGGTTATGGTCAAATCAAACGGTACCATATCATTAATCTTTTTAATTTCGATATTAGTCGGTGACTACCCACAGTAAGCACATGTCGATCGATCGATCAATCGATCGCTATAGATCATCCTTAGTGTGAAGAATCGATCGAGGGGACTTGTTGGGGGATTATGGTCGTCCATGCGATCTAGATCGACCCATTTTGTCCTTTGTTTTTTTTTTCTTTCTCAGCCCTTGTGTTTTGTGTTTGTTGTGTTTTGTGTTTTAAACATTAAAGTGAAAACATTTAAACAAGTTAAAACACTAATTACATAGTACGATTAATACAAACTACGATACGGTAATGAAAATGAAGCTACAAATTATAATGAAAAGTCTGAGTTATAACCCTCCTCACTTGAAGACTCTGCATCCCTAAACTTGCCATTATAATACGTTGCTTCCATAATGTCAAACCAGTTCTTCCTAAGATGTTCTGCATCACTGGCTTCCTTTCCATACGAGCAGCTTCCTCTAGTAGTTCTCTTTCTTCTGTTTCTCTCCTGATTTCCTCATCCTGCTTAAGAAGTCGGAGTTCATCCTCAGTGAGTCCAAACGGATTGGGTTGGTGTTCTACAATCGGTGGATTTGGTTGGTGTTCCACAACCGGCGGAGTGTTAACCGGTTCATTTTCCGGTGGGAAAACCAGAAAGATATCTTCCGGGGGAGTGTTAACTGGTTCATTTGGAATCAGGTTAGAGCTGGGGAATTACTGTGAGAAGTCGTGTTCATTTGGGAATTGTTGTGAGAAGTCTTGGTGACTGGGGAATTGTTGTGAGAAGTCGCGGTGACTAGGGAATTGTTGGGAGAAGTCTTTGCGAGACATTGTTGAGAATCTGTGTGTGAGTTGTGTGTATGATAAACAACTCCGGTGGAGTTGTATATATATGCATATTTGAATTTGAATAAATCCTGCTCCAATTTGAAATTAAATAATCCCGCTCGTATTTGAATTTTAAAATTTGAAATTGAATTTGGTTATCCCGCTCGAACTGTACCATTTAATTTGAAATTGAATTATTGATAAGGATTTATTTGGTACCTTTTTAAGGGGTCATTTAAGCCCAAAATCGTATAAATGTGACCAAATATTGGCTCAAATCGTTTCTTTTTGCATTTTAGGTACTTGGGACGAGAATTCTGGAAATCAGCACTTTTGGAGCATATTTGGACGAAAAAGAGAAGAAAACAACGAAGTCGTGAAAATCCGTCAGAAAAGGAAGGCTGACGTCGTCACTAGCTACAACGTGACGCCGTCACTTGTTATTTGAGCTGGATTTTGGGTGGAAAATCACCAAGTGACGCTTCATAGAATTTGAAGAATTTACAACCTGACGTCGTCAGGTGTATTTTGGAGGAGAGAGTTACGTTTTATGAAGACAAGAGACGGCTCAGAACTTTTTATAAGCTGACGGTGTCAAAGATACAAGGTGACGCCGTCAGAACGACAACTTGAACAAGACTAAACCCTAATGGCGGCGAGCTGACGGCGTCAGGATCCATAAGATGACGCCGTCAGAGTTGTAATACTATATATATATATATTCGAATGTTTTCATTATTAGGTGTGACATCTTTTGGTAATAAACCCTAGACGATTTTCAGAGATCTTGTAAGGCTTTTTCAGGCTTTTTCATCCATGTTCAATTGAAGATAAGTTATTCGTTTAATCATTCAATATGTCTATGTATTGTTTGATTATTTGTTTATCTTTTCTTCTATCTAACATGCTAGCTTAAGTTTATTTGTGTTTGCTTAGATCTAATGAAACTTAATTATTGAATATTGATTTGTTGTCTCTTGTTTAGTTGATTGTTATCGCGTTAGGTTAAGAAAACTGGCTGACCTCTTATATGTAACTAGCTTGAACGTCTTAAAAATGCAACCGTAGAGTGCACTATTGGTTTTGTTCGTTGTATTTATTGCGTGAATTGCGGCTTGTAGATCCTAGAAAACTTAATGGATGTTAAGGGATTTAGGGGAGACTAATGTTCATAGAGTTGGAGACTTCGGCACCTCCCCACGACCAATAATAAGGAATACGACGCTTCAACTAAAACAAGGACGTGACAATTCAACGAATCAATAGGAGATAACTAGGGAGTAATTAAATCTAAGTAAAACACGCTTTTCCTATCATAAGAAGTTCACCAAATTTATATTTTCTTGTTTTTAGTTTAATTTTAGTTTTATAATTAGATTTTGGGTTAGTTGATTAACAACTAATTCCGCCCACTCCTTCAAAAACCGATATTTTATTTGATTTCTAAAAAATATAAAAATACAAAAAGAATCATCCCTCCCCTCTAGACCTATCTCGTCATACATCTTGACCTAACAACACTATTCCCCTAGAGAACGATCAATCCTCCGGACATACCTATACTACACTACAACGATCAGGTATACTGCCTGGAGGATTGCAAGCTTCTCAAGATCCCTTGAGAAGTAAAACTTTTTGTGTCTTGCAAAACTCGCATCAAGTTTTTGGCGCCACTGCCGGGGAATAGTTATTGTTTAGGTTCAATTTCTATCTCGTTTAGGTCTACTCACTAGATTCCTATCAAGTGAGATTTTTATTTTCTTTTTATTAGATTTCTTTAGTCTATCTTTTCTTTGTTTCCTTTGTTCGTATCCCTTCATTCGCCATCATGGTGGGTGAAGCCATCTTTGAACCTATCAACTAACAACACCAAGCTCCACCAAACCAACAACAACAACCACACCATGACCCACCAATTAACCAAGACCTACCTCAAGCCCGTACTCTAGGTGAGTACTCCCGACCTACCCACCAAGGCTATCAAAACACCATTGAGCTCCCCCAAAGAGCCAATGTGTCTCCCTTGCGATCCGACACCATCCGGTTGGTGCAAAGCGGATGTGCATTCCATGGACTTCGTTCCGAAGATCCAAATCAACATCTCAAGGATTTCCTAAAAATTGTAGATTCCATAGACCTTGATGTTGCAACTGAAGAGAAGACACGCTTGCGCCTCTTCCAATTCTCTCTACGTGACCAAGCTAGTCAATGGCTTGAACGTTTACCCGTGGGATCCATCACATCTTGGGATGATCTCACCTCTCGTTTCCTTGCTCAATTCTTCCCACCGGGGAGAACTACCAAATTAAGGAACGACATCCTGATGTTCCAACAACGTCAAGGTGAAACACTTTATGAGGCTTGGACTTATTTCAAGGATTTACTGCAAAAAGTCCCTCACCACGGCATTGATCTTTGGCTTCAAGTCTAAATATTCTATGATCATGTCAACTATCTCACGAAGCATGCCATTGATCAAGCGGCCGGCTGTAAATTACGAGAGAAAGATGCTAAGGAATCATGGTACATCATCGATGAACTTTCCTTTTACAGTAACGAATCATGGGATAATCCTCGTGATGTGAACATAATGGTCATTGTAGTCTCGTCACCTGACAAAGCTTCCAACCTCTCCGAAGAAAAACTTTGTGAACTCGAAAAAAGGGTCGATTACCTACTTAAAAAACAAAGGAAACCGTTAAAACCCAATCAAGCGACGGTCAATTCCATCTCGAACCAAAAATCCATCCCTTTGTCCGAATCACCACATAGAGAAAACGCAGAATCTTTTCAAAAATACGCACGTTCTCCTTCGCTTCCCCGCGAACTTAACCCTAATTTTGAGGTTCGAATGAGAGAATATATGTCGGCACATTCTGAAAGGTTGGCCAAATTTGAAGAAGCCATCTATAAACAAAGAGAGGAGATGCAAGAGAATATGGCAGAGATGATGAGCTTGCTTAAAGAATACACCAAGATGAAAGCTCCGGAAAAGGTGTTGGTAAGAAAAGAAGGTAACGTTCCCATCACAAAATTTGTCAATGCTATATCTATTGTCCATGAGAATGACAATGAGGTTGAAGGGCAAGCAAGCAATGAGGTGAATGATGATGAGATCGATATAAACATGGTCGATGCTGGAGATAGCGAATGCAAGGAAGTCATCAATTATATGCCGTGTTTAAAAGAGGAGAAGAAAACAGCCCGAGATGTAGGAAAAGGGTGTGAAAGGGCGATTGAAGAACCACCAAAGTCTCAACCCCTAGGATACTACATAAAACACGACATCAATAAGACAACTATTAATAATTTAATAAATAATCCTAGGTATAACGACTCATTGCGAAAAACTTTTATGGGGGAAATGGATGAAGATGTGTATGATACGTTACCCGCGGGATCTTTATACGAATGTATTCTTAAAAAAAAACGTGGCTAAGAAGCAATTAATTTATGGGAATTTCGAGATACCTTGTAGCATAGGTGATCTAATATATATGGATGCGTTAGCCGATCAAGGTTCTGAGGTAAACTTATGCCCCTGTCAACTTACCTTAAGTTAACTTGTGATAAACCGGCTAACACTAACGTTATGCTATCCTTAGCAAATCACTCTTATGTATACCCTATAGGAATAGCAGAAGATGTGTTGGTAAACGTAGCAAGTTTTGTGTATCCGGTTGACTTTGTGATTGTTGATGATGAGGAAGATGAATATATGCCCTTAATCTTAGGAGCACCATTCCTTGCAACGGCAAGAGCTACTATCAAATGTGAAGATGGAGTAATTATACATAAGGCGGGTAAAAGTAAGATTACATTCCACATGGTTCCACGATCTATGAGCAAGTATAAGAAAAAGAGGAAACTTGACGTCGATTTCGCGACACCCGTCGAATCACGTCAAGCAAAAAATCCTTTCATGGGAAGCAAGGATTAAGAATTACAAGGAACTTGAGATGGAGAATGAGAAATGGAAAGGTGGGGATTCTAAGGAGCAATACACAGCTGGGTATCATTACTCCTTGTATAAGAATAGGAACGTTGAGAACGTAACAGAAGATGGAGTCACATAGTAGGGCATGAATTTGAGTCTAGCTACAAGACTCGTTAATAAAGAAAAGCGCTTCTTGGGAGGCAACCCAAGATTTTTAATTGTTTGTTTGTTTGCTTTTATTTTGTTTGATTTCATATATATGTTCAATCTTTAATTTTTTATATTTCATGTATCGAATATAATTTGTGAAAATACTTTATTTTGTTTTTAACCTCGTCTTAACTACATATAAAGGTATTTTTCAAAAAGATAAGTGTAGGGAAGATCATATTTGTTTATAAGAACGAGTTCGAACATGAAAAATAACAAGTAAAGATTAGCATATATATATTTGTGTGTTTGTTTGAGTTAAATGCTTGTATCGAGTCACAATGAATGTTCTACAGTTTTTCCATGTTTTAATACTTAGGTTTTTCTAGAAACAAAAAATAAAAATAATGTCAGGCTCAACACCCGACGGCGTCAGGCACTGTAGCAGTACAGTTGTTACACCCCGTGCCCGCTTTGACCAAAATATAAAACTTTATACGCGGAAACGCTTGACTTTACTTGACATACTGTCACTCTTTTGACCATTTCTAAAAATCTATACACATTCAGACCTTGAAACTATTTTTAAATGAAACTAGACTCAAATACCTTCAAAACGACGGGTGGCACGACCCGTAACGACTTACGGTTTGAAAGATATGATTTTTTGAAAATCGCCAAAAACTGAAAACACTGCCCAGCCGCCGAAATAGTACTTATTTTCATACAAAAACATTTACCGTTTGACTCCCCGAAATAGTACTTTACAATTTAGACGGGTTATGCAAATAACCCGTTTTGACCCATTTTCTCAACATACAACTCATACCACTTCCGTTTTACGCCAAACTTTACCAAAAGCATAATATTAACATAACAAACATGTTCCAAGGGCACTTGACCCGTTTACAACCCAAAATGGGTATTTTCATACATAAACCAAATGCCCCTTTATACTTGACTATAAACACTTCAAACTCACTTTGACATATCAAATAACTACCAAATCGTTTGGACGACCTTAACATATAACTTGCCATACGACTACACGTTACCAACCCATAAAATACCAACGGGGTTACAAACTTACACATGAGCCCGGTATTCTACCTAAGCTCCTACACATACTACCTTAATCTCGCATATCCAAATCCTTAATCCTTACATCCAAGCCGTCCATATAAACAATGCCAACCTACAAAATGGTTAGGCAACTAAACCGTAAGCACAAAGGCTTAGCAAGTAAAACGATCATAACATACAATTATACTTCATTCCACATAAATAACATATACATAAACACTTACTTTCCGGGCTTACTACCCAAGTCTCATCTAACACATAACATCAACATATTCCATAACATCAACTCATCACATAAGCTACAATCATGGCATCACATAAGCATATTCCAAGTCCATATCACTTGTCATACAACATACATAACACATACATGTTAGAAATTCATATAACCCATGTCATCATCATTTTACTTACCTTAATCCAAGTTAAACAATATCAAGAACATCATCATCATCACAATCTTTCATCATCATCATCATCTTTACAATTAACCAAAACCTAACAACATAACAATCAATAACATAAACAAAGGTTAACATAACCCATTAAACATACTCATCCATCTTTCTACATCATCATATGATGAAATCCCACTTTACTCTTAATCTATAACCTCATTAAAATCAAGAACAAAGATACTTACTTGTGATGATCATAGTTAAGGAAGACTATTAACTCTTGATCTTCACCTTCTTCTTCTTAGATCATCATTTAGTTTTCCCTCTCTATTTCTTCTCACTAAAACCGGACATCACACTCTATCTCAATAATGGAAGAAATGTCTAGAACAAGCTAGATATAACTAGTTGGGTGGCACTTTGGGCTATTGCCAAGAATGGCCCCTCAAGTCATTTTCTTCTATTTTGGCCACAACACACTTTATAACATATTTGACTTATGACAACATAAGTCCCTTAGGTCTATTTCCTTTCTATTCTTGCCACATAATACTTTCCATAACTATATAACACATACTTGACTATTACTTGACTAACAGGTTGACTGGCCAATCACGAAAGGCCTTTTGGTCCACTTTCATCTTGGGTGGGGTCCAAGCACCCGGAAAACGGGTCTAACAACAGTTTTTCAGATTTTTGTTTTTTTTGCTGGAACTTAATGTTTGAAATTTTTTAAGAATTTTAAATTTCCAGGAATCTGTAGACATTTATTTTGCAAGCATTATATCTCATTTGCTTTCTAGTTTTATTTTATTATATATAGTGTTTACCGCCGATTTTATGCGAGGTTTTGTGTTTCGTTTTCTTAGTGAATTACAGGTTATATTGGACAAGAAGATGAAAAGTATATATTGGAAGTGAAGCTTATCATGTTTGTTTTCTTGGAGGAAGATTTAACCATGTTTTGCACATCTTCCATGCCGAGAAAATCAAGGGAGTATTAGTTTTTTTCTCTATTTTATTTTCCCGTTATCATAACTTTGATACTTTTCAAGAACATTGGGGACAATGTTCAATTTAAGTGTAGGGAGGGTAAATTGGGATACCTTAGAAACTATAACTTTGCTTGATATTTGCTTTGTCTTTGAGTAAATATGAAATAAAACTAAGAGAAATACTTGTTAGGGTAAATTTAGCACCAAATTTAAATTTTTTTTGCAACATATAGGAGTAAAACTTTAGTTTTAATAAGTGTCTCACTGATAGGAATTATATAGATAGCACAAAAACCCTTCCACTCAAAAATTTCCACCCAAAAAATGTGAGGTTCGCCTTTAGATATATAGGAAAAAGCATTCACCTTTAATGCTTATGAGTGTACCGGTAATAAAAGAGGCATTAGGATAACCCTTGTTTTAAACCTGTATTATAATTACGTTGGCTACACCGGTCAAGTAATTCTCCCACACCTTTGCGATGTACTCATCTTTTGTACACGATACCCCTAGTACACCCCTCAGAGCCTATCATTTCCGCGGTTCTCATGATATTTTAGTAGATTCTGAAGTATTAATGAAGAGCATTGTTTACGACCCACCCCCAATTGTACACCAAAATCGCCTTAGCCTACCTTGTATGCACTCATCTTTAGTGCATTATTGTTACAACATATATGCTAAATCCTTTGTTAATTGTCTAATTGGTTACATGGCTGCTAAGTCAAGTCATATCTTGCAAATACAGTTTTGGGATGATTGGGACTTATGGGTAAAAGTACTAATTGTTATAGAGTAATAGGGAAGAATGTCATGTTATTACCCCCATATGTGCGTTAATGTTTAAAGTACTCCACGTATTTTTCGGGTCATTAGTTAGTTATGTGTAAAGTATGTAAATGGTTGCAAGATCCCTTTGTATTGATGTATTATTTTGGATAGTAGGGAAAAAATGTATGAGAATATATATATATATATATATATATATATATATATATATATATACTAGTTTCAAAGCCCGCCCGATGGGCGGGCATGTCTTGTAATTACGTAAATATGGTTATGCTATTGTTATTTATGTACTATGTAGTATGAGTTTATTTAAAGTTTAACTTAATCATGTAAGGATACCAGTTGTCTTGTATAGTTATAACTTTATTCATTCATTTACGGATATCAGCTATATTGTATAGTTATAATTAACATATGTTGGTTTATGTTTGTATCGAAATGCCTTTGGAGTTCGTTTTGTTTTTGGACCGGGATACATTTCCCTTTTCACATGTATTATAGTAGTATAAGGATGTATTTTGGATTGAAGGGTTAATGAAGGTATAAGTTGATTTATACTGCTGCTGGTATGGTAATACTGCTAAACAGGAAAGTTTGTACTGCCTATAGTAGTTAATACTGCTATTGATACGTTTGTAGTACTGCTAGGAAGTCGTTTGTACTAATTTCATTGAACGTAAAGTCCTTGTACTGTTCATGAAGATCTTTTATGTTCATCTCTGTTAAGAATAATCTTGAATCTCTTCCGAGAAATCCAAAAAAACCAAGGGCAGCCAACGTAGTCTATTCAATCTGTGTATGATCATACGATGTCGTGTGATATGTTGGTCAGTTTAATGGTTAAGATTAGTATATGAACTCATGTAATGTTTTGTTGTGTAACATGTGCATGAGACACAATTGTAAGTTTCATTTGTTGTCTTTCTTAATCTTCTCTGATTCTATTGTAATTGTAGATACGTTTAATCATTACGATCCGTAACATCATATATGATAACCACTATTAAGTATAACAGAACAGATTACAAGTTTTATCAAGTCAGGATGTTATTTGATTTTGAAAATTGGTTTTTTGTAATGACTTTAAAACGTTATGAACCGAGACAAATATAATAACCACAATTACGTTTAACAAAACAGATTATAAGGTTTATAAAGTTAGGATGTAAGTATCCTCCTTCCAAAAAATAAAAATAAAAATGTTTCTAATTTGGTGCATATTAACAAACATGGAATATTGGTACTCGATGTAGTTGGCCTTCATCTGATTGAACCTCATAATGAACCAGCTTTATACGCATCATTTTCTGTTGTTCAAAGCCGCAATCTTGTCCAAACTGATACCAGTTCCCTTCCATCACCAGGGCTTTGATCTTAAAAGGGTTGTCTGTGTGTAAAACTAGTTGCAGCTTGACTGAGTAAGCCCATTTCCAGTGTATGATCTCTGCTTTCCTGTACTTGTGAAACTTTAAGTCGTCCCAGATTTTGGATTCGATCGCCTGTTTTGTAAAACGGATTATAGGGTTAGTTTCATTTTTTCATAACAGAAATTTTACGTTTTTTGGTTTGGTCATTTATTGTTTGTATCTTACCAGTGGATAGTAATATCCAACTTCTAGGCGGAACCGTGTGTAAACGACCATGTCTTCGTTTACATGAGCATTGTGATGGTGCCATGTGCAAATGTGATGCATTCTTGGGTCTGCAATAATAATGTGATTGCGTTGTTATGCAGTTTGATAATAGATGTTTATGATGGTTTGATTTGTTTTAAAATTATAAGTAAAACTGATAAACAGAGACTTTGACTTACCATTACGATCTCGATAAAGAATTGGTCTAGGTGGTCTCTTTAGCATAGTAGTTCGTATGTCTTCCTTGCTGAGTCCAAGACCATCATAGCCTCCTATGACCATAACTGATAATGTGTATCTTTCCAGGTTTGTAAAGACAAGTTGTTGGCCCCACTCTATCCCCGCGGTCACAACAAAGTCCTCCCACCCGTAACCTGTTAAGCCATTCATCCTGACGGTCCTATCCTCCGAAGGTTTAACCCTCTTGTGGCGAACATGGAAAGCCATTCCTGCGTACATGAGGGTGAAATTGTTTTGCCAGATATCTTGTAAGAAATCGCCTGGTAGTAACTACACGGAGAAAAATGGATTTTATAATTAAGTTATACATTGATAACAATGTTTAATTTAGTTTTGAATCGAGAGTATGATTACAATATATACGTTTGATTACCGTGATTCCTGGAGCATACATTGCCAAACACTTGGTCATTCTTGGTCCTATTTTTCGTCTATCGTACCCTGCACACTCTGATCCACTAATGTCGTAGACTGTCACGTAGTAGTCGTCTTGTCCGATCCTAACAAAATGCATTGTAGTTGCAATGCGAGGAACATTTGCTGCAACAAACTCAGACCACTCTTTGTCACATAGCACCCATTTTCCGTCTCTGTTTTCGAGCTCTGTTTTGTAACGGTACCTGTCGGTACCGTTGAGGTAAAGCATGTTGCTTTCATTCTTGAAGTACTCGGCAAAAACATCCGGCAAGATCTATTGTTGAGAATCGTAACATAAACCAAAATTTTTTATTCTTTGACTTAATTTGCATAACTGTTTATGCATTAATATATAACATAAATATGTATGAATAAGGTTTACCTGTTGATTTTCAAATGTATCCTGCATGTATTGGAACAGAAATTGTTGAGCCATCTTGTTTGAAGTGAATCTGGTATTTAAACTGGTGTAAATCATGGTTTTTTTAAAAGTAATACTTGAATGTTGCCAAAATCTTTAGACAACATTATACTGTTTTAGGCCAAAAATAACACAGAGGAATACATTGTGTACATTCAAACACAACGGCAATCACACGTTTGTTTAAACTATTGTTAGGATGGTTACGATTATCATTAGTGTATGTTTAATGTAAACGTATGATTAAATTATTTCTACGATTAGAAGTTTATACATTGTTACTATTATCATGATATGCTAATATAGTGTTGTTATATTATACATAACGTCTGGATTGAGATAATTCTATAACTGATTGTCTGGTTTTGGAGGTTCAATTGGTTATAATCGTAAGAGTATTTATGGCTGTGATTGTTAGTCAGGTACAGGTAAGTTTTTAAGTAATTGTGGACTATAACACAGTATGATTAACCTAAGGTTATCATGAATATAGCTTTAATATACATCTAAGAAGACAAATTTGTCAATTATGGCAGAGTGAAAAAATTGGAGCTAACCTATCTTTAACATAAATCCCAAAATACAAATGTATTTAGTTTATGTATGAATCTTTAATAATATGTTACAGGTAAGCACTTTGCACTATAAACCATCTAGTGAGTGTGATAATAATATCAAAAAACACAAAGTATAAGTAACAGTTTAAATATTGTGGGGGTTGGTTATGAGATAATTGTTACCACTACGATTGAACAGTAAATCACGATTATAAACCTTCGGCTAACATCAAAGTAACTGTGGCATAATACTAACAAACCCAGTATATAAATCGAAAAAGATGTTGCACTGGTAATGGGTGAGTTGTTAGCTCATGATCAGATTTATAGATTGTTATAAAATTAAATGTCGTGATTACCTCAAGATTTTTGAAAGAGATGTTGATTTTCCAAGATTTGATAGAAGCTTAATGGAGGAGGAGATTCAGTCGAATAATTATGATGGGATGGGATATAGGGAGAGTTGGTTTGCATGTTTTATTGTTAACCCAAAGTCCCAAACCGACTTGTGGTTGACTTGGTTAAAAAAATTAAGCATTCGTATGAATTTCCATTATAACTTGAGCGGCTAAATGTATAATTACAAATAACCGACCAAGATATAATAGAACTTCATTCTAAGCCCAACACGTACCTCTCATGCACATCACGTTTTATAAAGTAGCTTCAAGTTTACTATTTCATCTATGTGGGACATCATGTATTTATTTACATCAAGCTTATAAACTCAATAATGTTAACCATGTTAACTTATGTTAACAATTAACATATTGGATTTGTTAGGAATTTACAACATGAATGCTGGTTTGATTTGAACAAAATGATGCACTTCAAATACATGTTTGATTTATACGACCACACAAGTGCAGACACAGGACCATTCCCTTTGTTAAAATAACTATCGAACTTTGAATATTCCATATTTTCGTTTGCTTTTATTTTCGAGTCTATCAGGTACGGTTTAGACAATAATGTATTAAGTAATTTTAGAGGAGATAAACCAAATTTTTCTTCCAAATTTTAATTATGTTTTGATATATTAATTGGGTACTTTACATACTTATATTTGTATTTCAAGTTTTATTTATGTTTTGAATTTTGAAGAGAAGATAAATTGTGTTACATTTAAAGTTTATAAGATGTTATATTATCATAATATTAAGGGAAAAATACTTCAAAAGTGCAACCAAACCAAAAACTGTAAAATGGTTACATACATAAATCAATGTGGCCTAGTATTTGCAATTGGACATAGGCACTCAAGTGCAAATTGAACACAAAAAACAGAGTTAGCTTCTTCATAACTCTACCATCAAATCACATAGTAATAAACTCTTTCTTCTTCAGTTTGTGTGATATCAAACCTTCAATCCCTCATCTTAATAGATTCTGATAAGATATCATCAAAAACCAATAAATCCAACACCAAATTAAGGTAAACATTATACTTTAACTCCGTTTTTCACTAAAAAAAATCTATACATAAACTATAAAATGTTGATATCATCTCATATATGTTATGCATGTGCGTCTATGTTAAAGTAGGCAATACAAATGTTGATTGCCTTAGATGAATATCATTCGGTTTGGCATTTGTTTTCAAAGGGATAAAAATGTTTCACAAATATGTCAATTATGGCAGAGTACAAAATTGGTGCTAACCTATCTTTAACATAAATCCCAAAGTACAAATGTATTTCATTTATGTATGAATCTTTAACAATATGTTACAGGTAAGCACTTTGCACTATAAACCATCTATAACAAATTTATGTGTTAGATGAGTATAGATTTCATAGGATCTTGTTAAGTTCTTAAGGAAATGTATGTTTTTCATATTTTGGTCACTCGAAATGTTATGAATGCGTTAGGTAATGGTAGATGGTTGTTTTTTTTAGGTAGTAATTATAAAGGATCTTGAACCATTTATGTTGTTTAATGCAAAGTGGATTGTGTTTTTATCTCTAACGGGACATATCATATAAAGATTAGCTAAAAGGGACATATAGATTTTAAGATGCTTATGAATTACTAATGCAAATACCCTTGCGACCTCTAAAACTGTTTTCATTAAAAATTGAAAGTTTGATTTTGGTTATTATTTAGGAATCTTATTTGTTATACATTGTTTTTCGGATTGTATATTAAGTAAGGAGTTAAAGTGTTTTTAATTGTTGTACGTTGTTTTAGGAAATTATGCCGATTGAATTTGTGGTGCGTCCAAACAGAAACACGTATCCTGAGTTGCTTGTACTACCTCAAGTTTTCTCTGACAATGCGTTTAATGGGAACAGGCATGTGTATTTAACAGGTATTGAAAGGCAACGGAAAAAAGTTACGATAGTTGCCCCATTAGGAGGACCAATTAAGATTAAGGGTAATAAATGGGTGGAGTTTGTTAATGAAAACATGTATAGAGATGTTCACATGCTACACTTTGTCCAGGAAGGAGATGATTCGTTTTACGTAACTGGTTACGACTCTAACGGGATTGAAGTTGGTGGATATGTTGGTGTAATAGGGCGTCATTTAAGGTTTCAGAGCTACAGGTTGCCATACCCTCATGTTCCTCAAATATTATTTGTAATACAATTTTAAGAAAAGTATAACTTTATATATGTTTGTTTTGGAATGTGTGAAATTAAAAATCAGGTATTATTGATGATTATATTGTTGGTTTCAGGATTTGCCTGTCAATTTTTTGGCTGGGATAGGCTTGGAAGCTACAATCGCTATTATTGTTTAAGGAAATGAGTTTGATGTCGATGTTAATCTTGTGCATCCAGGAGGTGATGTGAATAATGCTGTATATGTTATGGACGAAGCTATGTGGGTTACTGCTGTTCAAGAGTTCGATATTGATTTTGGGGATGCTATTGTTTTCACAAAAGTGGCAAATTATAGGCTCAATCTAATGTCATATAATGTTGATGGAAGTGCAAAGACAGATGTTCTGTTTTTGGGTGTGACTCAGCTTGTATTACACCAACAAATGCTAGATCCTGAAGATGAAGGTTAGATATGTTGTTACCATATATTTTGTTTGTTGTGCAGCAATATGAAAGTGATATTGAATTGTTTGCCTTATTCGTATAGTATATTCTGTATAAAAAGATCTGTTTATAATTATTATTATTTTGAAACAGCGGATAAGCGGATGCAACACATCTGTCAATGGGCTGGTCATCAGGAGAATTTTGGTGAAAGGACTGATGTGTTCTACAAAAGGCCTTATGAGATTCTTGCCTTTTCAAGACTTGTAAGTATCAGTTTTGTATTGTGGTTCTTTATATTGAGGTTTTAGTTGAATGATGGTTGAGATCATGTTGATATCGTTTAACGATAGGCAATACTAGCTGAATTTCTGGACGAACATCCACTGCACATTTTCAAAAAAGGTCTGTTTAAGCATGATGCAGTTGAATACATAATGAAAATCAGGATGGATTTTCACAGGGAAAACCCATAATGGGTCAATCATGTTAATGCAGTTGGTGAGTGGGGAAATTTCTTTCAAGTATGTGGATTTGAATATGGAAAGATGATAAGGTTTAAGCTGATGTTTATCCTTACTAATTTGAATGGAGCAGTTCGTGAGGATTACCCGGTGTTTCATGTGTGTTATTACTTAATAGATGAACTGCGTATGTTTTCTGTTGGGGATTTTTATGGCCGATAGGTTTGTTATGTTGATAATATGGCCGTTAGTCAGTTTAAACATCTTTTGTCAATATTTTATATATTTTGGTCTTTGTTTATGTCATGTTACAAAACTTGTTGGTATTACGTATTGTATGCTATCACTTAAAACTTATATGTAATTATAGTTTTAATATAACATTTAGGAGATTCTAATAATCGATGTGTACTATTATCATTTATATCATTGCTATGTTTTCAAATCCGATAAATTAAATTTTCATTATTTGACATTGTATCAGTGGAACCTTGCATATGAAAGACGTATCCCAATGTTAATTTTAACTATATATAGTTAATCAACAACAATACATTATCTATGTAGTTAGCCCATACCCATTTTAGTTTTGGTTGACTTTTTATAGTCAAACACAACCATTTTATGTCAGAATTTAACCATAATCTGTTTGTTGGCTTTTTTATGGTCAAACAAACATCAAAATAAATGTCCATGCCTTTATATATTCAAACATCAACCATGCATCATTTATATTATTTCGTAACATGTTATTTATTTGATTAGTATGACTACACTGTGTATAGTTAAGTGGAATGTATGATGTTTTTGACTAAATATGTGCTATATAAGAATGATGATAAAAATTGTGTACTCCTTTGAGATACTAACTAGACCACCACTATGTTAAATAGCATACTATTTGGGATACAAAAGAAACATGATACTTAATCTATATAGTTAATTACAAAACACAAAAATATAAATACTTATAAAGCATTTAGGGTGTTGAAGTAAAAGAGTATGCCAAACGCAAATCATCATAAGAGAAAATTTCAAAGTCTTCAGAGTCAATGTCGTCTTCGGCTTGATCAACATCAAATTCTTCATTCTTGCCTTTTGATTTCCTAAATGCACCAACTTCTTTCAAAAGTTTGTTAGCAGCCTGTCTTTCTTTTTTCAACTTTTCATATGTTTCCTCTTTTTGTTTCTAGTTTCTTATTTTCTGGGCTGATTGCTCAGAAATCAACCATTCATAAACTGAACTTATGGTCTCTGTTTCATGATCATTTTCAGAACCTTCAACTTCTAATAAATGAATTAATATAAATCAGACATAGTAGTTAAATAGCATATCAGTTTAATGAGGTCGTTTTTAACCTTAATTACACAATGTTAACAATATACCTTCAGTTGTTGCATGTGATTCAAATGTTTCTGCATGTGACTGATTTTCAGTGCCTAACACTTCATTTTCATCCTATTTGGGTTGCTTGCTACAAAGATATCAAACATATTTAGTTGATAAATAGATAGGATAACATATACTGTAAAGAATTTAACATACTTTGGTTGATCTTGTTGATTGTCTTCAATATCTGCAACTTCTAGTGTTCTTTTTCTTGAAGATGACATTGTTTTGAGCAACAGTAGGTTCAGTTTAGGATATTTTTTTAGTTAGATTTACAAATATGATTATACAATGGTGTTTATATAAAATTTTATAACTGATATGACATATGAACAGTGCAACCATATTTCACATTGGAAATTGTATATTTGAAGAGTCAAATTTTGAATATAATGATCATGATTTAACTTCTTCTGCAATTATGTTAAGTAATTTTTTTTAAATTGTAAACTTATACGATTATCATTATTATCGACTAAAACATCTAAAAGTTTGTTATCTTTTAATCTTCTAAATATGTAGAATGATTTTTGTTTGAATTAGATGTTTATCTGTTATGAATTTTTAAATTAAAATCAACATTTGTTTGTGTATTAAAGTTTTATAAACTTACATTTAAAGATGTTATTAGAATTGATGATGTATATAAATAATGGACTATGGAATTTGGCTTATAGCCCAAATTGCTACAAATTTTAGCTTAGTATTAGACAAGCCATTGGTAATAAAATATAAATCCTATGAACATATTAGAAATAAAATAGTAACAGTCGCAACTCTTTAAAATAAAAATATTCAAGAAACATAATTTTTTGAGATTCTTTGTATGCTTGATCAAATATCATCATCACTATTCTCATCTTCGGTCGTTTCATAATCAGTAGAGCTGTCATTAATAAAACTTTCTATATCATCATCATATACACATTGTAAAGTCATATCGTTCTAAATATTGAAAAAAAAAAGAAATTGTTTATATTCCAAAATACAACCTTCATGCAATTAATTAGGATGAATTTAAAAGATAATACTATTGAAAAAAAATATATCGATATATTTTAAATTTGTTTAAATTATTATGATATCTTGTGAATCTATGATCCACTTGTCTGGATATACAGTTGATTGGTACTGGTAGTTTGTTTTTAATACTGCTATGATCCGATTAGTGCTGCTATAGAAGTTAGTACTGTTCGACGTTATGAGTTAGTGCTGCTAAGTAAAATCGTTAATGCTGCTTGTGGTTGAATTTTCATAATAACACCACATATCATATTCCTTTTTGATTGTCTAACAAAAGTTTTTCAATAAAAGTAAGTCAAATAAATGAATAGCAACTTAAAAAGCTGAGATAAGCTTATTTTTATGAATGAACTTTTTCTAAATTTTTTTAACTAAGCCAGAAATAAGCCAAACATAACCAATAGTACTAACTTTGAAGTTAGCACTGCTCCTTTAAAATTAGTACTGCTAAAGTTTTTAAGCAACAATGATGTTTCTTGAATTAATCAAGTTTCTTGAATTAAATGTGGATTGTGAGGACTCATCTAAACACTATATTTTCAACCTTAGTCTTCTGGCTTTCCTTTCGTTTGCAAGCTGGAATATCTTCCTTATCAATTCTCTTGCCATCTCTGATTGACCTTTCCTCCTCTTGAAGCTTAGCAGCTAACTCCTGATCAGCAAGAACTTGAGCAGCTATTTGTTCTTGTTCAGTCTGAAACATATCTTAAACCATAAATTTTGCTAACCTTTCTTCATCAGCTGCCCTTGCTAGCTCTTCTTCGTGAAAGTCAACCTTAGTCTTCTGGCTTTCCTTTCTTCTGCAAGCTGAAATATTTTTCTGATCAACTCTTTTGCCATCTCTGAATCTTCTTCAACTTTAAGTCTTGATGATAGCATAAGCATTAATATTCCTGCTCTTAGTGGGTAATCTTTTTCCACTAACATATAAATTTCCACCCCTGCTTTAGTAGAAACTCTGTGAACACCACAATTATCAAACAATCTCCATGTGATGTCTGAGCCAAGAGCTTGAAATCTCCATATAGCTTCACCTGTGTCAGGATCATATATTCTCTTTAGTTCTACCCAAAGCTCTTTATCTTTATCATCTGCAGGAGTTGAGGTCTTGAATCTCTCTTGAACTAAGCTCCACAGCTTATCCAAGTCATCTCTGTCAAAAGCTTTTATCATGTCTTCAAAGAACTTGTAGACTTCAAACTTTCCTCCTACTCTGATGATTTTTCATCCATTTATCATTCCATCTGAGTACACCTCCCAATCAATGATGGGATGTTTGGCTTGAATAGGATCAATATTAAGAGCTTCTGGAACTACCACCATCATGCCATGGATCTGTTCATCAGTTAATTTTTCTTCTACCTTTTCTTCCTTAGCTGATTCTTCTTGAACGGATTCATCATGCTCTTCTTCTTCTGTCTTTTGCTTCTTGGATTCCTCAGATTCTGATTGCTCTGCTGCTCTTTTCACACCTTTGCTAGATTCAGTTTCAGTTGTTGCAGTTTCATCTCTTAAGGACCTCTGGATTCTTGTATGAGTACTGATGTACAATTTCTCTATTTCTTCATAAGACTTTCCTATGAACCATTTTTCCTTCCAGTAACCTGATGTTTCAAATAATTTTTCATATACCTCAGTTGTTCACTTCTTGAAGGAGTTTTCTTTTGATAAGTTTTCTTCTTTCTTTGATTCTGCCTGATTTGCTCCAAAAGATCATAAATGGCTTGTTCTTGTTCTACTTTGGTGAACTGTGACCTTTCTTCTTCTTGAAGCTTAGCAGCTAACTCCTTATCAGCAAGAATTTGAGCAGCCCTTTCTTCTTCTTCAGTCAGAAACATCTTTTCAACCATAAATTTTGCTAACCTTTCTTCATCAACTGTCCTTGCTAGCTCTTCTTCATGAATTTTTTGAGCTAACTCCTCATCAAGAGCAATCTGAGTTTTAGTTTTCTTGGTGATCGTCTGAGATGGTTCTTCTTCTGTCATTATACCCTTGCCTTTATATATCCTTAACTTCTTTGTTCTTCTTGTATATACTGCACCAGCTGTACCTTGAGAACCACCAGTACCTTCTTCTGGAATACTAACAGTACCATGTATAGCACTACCAGTACCTTGATCCATTTGCTATTCTTGCCTCCCCTGAGTATCAAACTCCTCTTGAACCAAAGAAATGTTAGGATCTTGATCTAATTGGGCAATCTTCCTCCCCTGTTTGGAAGATTCCTCACCTTGATCTTCACTGTGACCATCTGATGAGCTTGAGGAAGAAGATGATTCAGTAGATGTCACCATTTTAGCTGATCTTTTTCTTTTAAGTGTTTTGATCTGTTGCTCTAATTTCTTGACTTTAAGCACCAGCTTTGTATATACCTTGCCAAAAATCTTCTTGTGACTCTTGAGATCAGACTCCAAAGTAGTTACCTTCTCAGACAATTTTGTACACAAATTCGTCAATTCTTGTAGTGTTTTACTGTCCTCAGCACTTCCTGATGTGTGACCTTTAGGGAGAGGTGCATCATGGGGCAAAGACTCAAACTCCACCATATGGTGAGCCTCTGAGCCACCCAATATTTTCGGTTGGCTTGGTATTTCACCAATAGTATCGGGTTTAAAGGAAGTTGGTACTGTTGGTGTTGCCATAGGTTGGGTCTTATTTATGTTACCTCTGTCCTGCCCAACTTCTAAGCCTGAGATAGTAGAATCAATCCTTCCTACACTGACAATGTCAGCCTCATCTGCTACATGGGGAGGGGTAGGAACTCTGTGCTGAGGAACATCAGATCCCTCTCTGGATAATGACCTATCTGGTGATGCGGTTGGTTGTGACGCTGATTGTTCAGAACTTGTGGGTGTGTGTTGGGGATCAAATGGGGTTGTTGACCCTTAACCCTATACCTGTAGCATTAAATTAAATAATGGAACTGCTTCCCCACTATACCCTTTTGAGGCAATTCCATAATACTAAAAAGTTTCTGGGTAAGTTTGGGTGTTGGATAAACAATTTTATGAGGAAGAAGCTGATGTGCCCTCATGTTCAAAATAGCTTGAATGAACCTGGGATACATCAAAAACTTTGATTTGCTATCAACATTTTTTACCATTCCTTCAATAATAAGTTTTGAAAAGTTAAAAGTCCTATAAGTAGCTAAGCAAATGAGAGCAGTTGCAATATTGTTACTGAACTGTTCCCATGAGGTTTTCTTAGGACTGAGAGAGTGAAGGATGGTATGTATCAAAAACCTCCATTGTGGGGCAAAACAACCTTTTTGAAAAGTTAAAGACTGTGATTGGATGTTGTACCCCATCCTGGTTAAGGTTCCAAAGATTTCAGTGTTTGGCATAGCACTAATACCATTGTCATCATTCAGATGGAGATGCCTCCTGAGTGATGCTTCAGTAAGAGTGATAGATTTACCATCCACTGTGGCATTTAGCTGTTTGTCTCCATTGTCAAACGTTCTGACAGTAGCAGTCTGCCAAAACTCTTTGATGTGGGAGACATAGATAGTGGGATTAAGAAGTAAGGAATACCTTATGTGAGAACCATTTAAAAAGTCCACTATATGATGGAATTGGGTGTCATCCTCTGCTTTTTCCAAATAAGCTACCATGTTGTGTTTATCGACAAAGGTTACAGTAGCCATGATTGTTAGTAAATTATTGATTTGACTGCTGGGATTAAAGTAATTTAGGTTAGAAAGTAGGTTGAAGAAAGTGAATTGAGATATTATGAGTAAAAGATAATTTTGATTGAAGAAAGGTGAATATAAGAGATTAAAAGTAAAAATATCCAAAAAGTAAACCCTTAAGATAAGGAATTGTCAGTAAAAATATCAACAAACTTCTCAATGGTGTTGGGAATTAAATGTTCTGAAGATTAGTATTGGGAATTAAATGTTCACAAGGTCAGTACTGCTCAAGGAAATACACTAAGTGTTGATTCTAGTGCTAGTGTATTTGATTCTACTACTAGTGTTAGAGTTTCTACTGCCGCAAGGATACTACTGCTAGTGTATTAGATACTGCTGTTGGAGTAATGCATCCTACTGCTGAATGGATAAGTGTCACGTATACTACAGCTGGATGGATAAGTATGTATAAGATATTTGTGTATAAAAGTCAAATATATACGGTAGATAATATCTTAGATATGTGTTCAGTCAACATGTTGATTACACAGAACAAGTTGTGTCTTAGGGACTGACACACATAACATGCAAGTAGTTCGACAAGACTTATCAATATTATAAAAATCTCCTTTGAACTATAAAAGGGAGATCTTAGCTTAGATATTAGTGTGCTTAATAGAAAATATTCAAGTGACTAGAAGTTGAATGCAAAGAACATTGAGTTGAACATAACAGATATAGTTTTCTTTGTAATAGAGATTCAAGGTTTTGTAACCTTAGTGATAGTGAAGATCACTCGTATTATTCTTAATAATATTGAATCGTTTGTTGTTAAACAATCTGTGTTCATTATCAAATTCAACAACCACCGCTGTTCCATTTCCAATAACAATATCCTTCTAAGTGTGGTTAAGTAGATTCCGCATACTTAATCATATTCACTCAAAGTATCATATACACAAGTTATAAAGGACTAACATCCTACAGAGTGTATTACATCATCTCAATTGGCTATTATCAGAACAAGGTTGATATCTTTGATTTAGAAGAAGAAATGGACATGGAGTCTATTCAAACGAATGTTGCTGCAAAGTTGCCAATGATCAAGCAGAATGAGTTTGATATGTGGAGGTTAAGGATAGATCAGTATTTCCAAGTGCAAGACTATACACTTTGGGAAATTATTGAAGAAGGAAACTCTTTCAAGCCTATAACCACTACATCAACAGTTGATGACAAGGTAGTAACAACTGTGAATACCAACCCAACAACTGGAGAGGATAGAGTAAAGAAGAAGAATGACCTCAAGGCCAGAAGTATGCTGATGATGACCATTCCAAATGATCAACTTTTAAACTTCAGCAAGTTCAAAGATGCCAAGTCATTATTTGAGGCCATTGTTGCAAGGTATGGTGGAAATGAAGCCACCAAGAAGACCTAGAAGACTTTTCTCAAGCAGAACTTTGAAAACTTCTCTTCAACAACCAATGAATCACTGGATCACATGTTTAACAGGCTTCAGAAGATTGTGAGCCAACTTGCTGTTCTTGGTGTAGAGATACCTCAAGAAGATTTAAACTCCAAGTTCTTAAGAAGTCTACCAGAAGAGTGGGCTATGCATGTGGTTGTCTGGAAAAACAAGCCAGATATTGATTCAATGAGTCTGAATGACTTGTACAACAACTTCAAAATTGTTGAACAAGATGTGAAGAAAGCTGGAAGTGCTAGTTCAAGCACTGGGAACATGGCATTTGTGTTATCTCCTAGTACCTCAAATCTAGTTGAAGATGTGAAGGTTGATATGGGAGTTGGTACTGCTAGTTCATTAAGCAGTACTATTGGTATTTTGGATGAGAAAACATGTTGTGCTTTCCTCACAAGCCAAAATGATGGGTCTATGCTTACTCATGAAGACCTCCAAGAAATCAATGATGATGATTTGGAGGAGATGGACCTAAAATGGCAAATTTCTCTTCTTAGCATGAGGGCTAAGAAATTTTATCAAAGAATAGGGAAGAAAATCACTATCAGCAGCAATGATACTGCTGGTTTTGACAAATCAAAGATAGAATGCTACAACTGCCACATGATGGGGCACTTCTCAAGGGAATGTAGAAGACCAAGGCATCAAGATGGCAAAAGCAAAGGTTTTGGAAGCAAGTCCAAAACAGGGGAGGTTACTGAGCCAAACTCAAAAGCTATGGTAGCTATTGATGGTTTAGGTTTTGATTGGAGTTTCATAGCAGATGAAGAAGAAGCTTCTACTCAGATGGCACTCATGGCCTTCTCTGCTACTAAGGTACAAAATGATAAAGTTTGTTCTAATACTTGCACTGCTCTTTGATGAAGCGAAAAGTGTACCGCTTTTAGGGGGTCATTTAAGCCCTAAATCGTATTTATTTGATCAAATATTGCCCTAAATCGTTCCGTTTGTCATTTTAGGTACTTTGGAGAAGAAATCTGGAAAAGGAAGCATTTTGGACGTTTTTGGAGAATAAAAGTGAAGAAAACGACAAAGTCTCAAAAATCTGCTGGAAAGTACCTGTGACGGCGTCAAGCCCTAGTGTGATGCCGTCAACCCTTGATAAGCTAGAGAGGATTTTGGAAGATTAAAGGGGGACGGCGTCAAGAAGGTCGTCAAGCCTTGATAAGCCAGAGAGGATTTTGGAAGATTAAAGGGGGACGGCGTCGAGAAGGCCATCAAGAAACCCTAACCGCGGCTAGGTGACGGCGTCACGACCCAAAGGGTGACGCCGTCAGATCTGTTTTCCTATATATACTTTCATAATTTTTAGTCATTAGTGTGCAACTTTGTGAGGAGAAACCCTAATACGATTTTTCTGCCATTTTTAAGGGTTTTATACCCTTGGATCTCCCATGTTCAATTGAAGATAAGTAATCAATTAATCATTCAATATGTCTATGTGTTGTTTGATTATATCTTGTTCTTGTCTTTTATTTAACATGCTAGGCTAGATTTATCTTGTGTTTGCTTAGATCTAATGAAACCTAACTATTGATTATTGGTTGTTGGTGTGTTATTAATTGTATTGGATGATTGTTTATCGATGTTAGGCTTAAGAAAACTGGCTAACCTCCTATACGGTAACTTGCTTGAATGTCTTAAGAAACATGAACCAATGCGTACTAAGGTTTTTATGGTTGTATTTAATGCATGAGCGAATTCTAGTGATCCCATGTTAGGAGCTTCTTAGCCGGCTCGACATAGGAGTGAAGTAGGAGCTTGTAGAGTTGGGGAAGTACGTACGCCACCCCACGATTGGTATTAAGGAATACACCCATCATCCACGCAATTAATACACACTAATCAACCAGTAAAAGATAGTTAGGGAGTAAGGAAATCTAAGTAAACATATTTCTCTCCATATAAGTTCCACAACCTTTTTATTTTCAGTCATTTTATTTTATTTGCATTTGTAGTTATTTGGGTTAGTTGACTAGCAACTAATTCCGCTCACTCCTTCAAACCCGAGATTTTACTTGCTTTCATAAAAATATAAAAAATACAAAAAGAATCTTCCCTCACCCTTAGACCTATTAGAGTAGTTTTTCAATCCTAACGACACTATTCCCCTAGAGAACGATCAATCCCCCGGTACTTGCCACTACACTATACTACATCGGTCAGGTACACTGCCTGGTGGGGATTGCAAGCTTCTCGAGATCCCTCGAGAGGTAAAACCTGTTGTAAGGTCGCAAAACCACGCATCAAGTTTTTGGCGCCGCTGCCGGGGAGTAGTTATTGCTTAGGTTGAAATTTTTATTTTATTAGGTCTACTCACTAGATTCCTTTCTAGTGAGATTTTTATTTTATTTTTCTAGGTTTTTCTTTAGTCTATCTTTTTCTTTGTGTGTTTGTTCGTAATTTCCATTGACTCTTCCATTCACCATTATGGAGAACGCGAATCCACCATACTACCAACCACGTAATTCACCCACTCCATATGACATCTTGATGTTTAAACAACATAAAGATGAACCTCTCTATGATGCATGGACTCGTTTTAAATATTTACTCCAAAAAGTCCTTCATCATAACTTCGATTCATGGTCCCTAACTCAAATCTTTTACGATCGTGCCGACCGACATGCCCAAAGGGACATTTACCATTTTGCCGGCAGGGATCTTAGGTAATTAAGTGCTGAAGAAGCATGGGAAGCTATTGAGAATTGTGCCCAATATTATTATATAGTAGACAACCCAACAAACATTAATACAAGTCAATTGACCACAAATTTCAAGGATCATGAAACAAGTTTGTTTGGGGATGAGGGTAGAGTTGAGCCACCTAGTTGCATGTCATGGTTAGGCACTACCATAATACAGGATGAACACATAGGTGACCTTGATGTGATGGAGGATTTAGCCGAACATGATCACATTAATCAAAAAGACCTAGGTTTTATGATTGATGACGTTGAATCTCAAGAAACACATGATGAATCTTTTAGGCAATTTGAATATAGCAGTCAGAATATTGAGGATGATCCTTATGATTCGGACATAGAAGTTGAGATGCCTAGAGAAGTACTTGAGATACTAGGGAAAATGTTAGGGTTAGATTCTACTAAAACACATGATGAGGATATAGGTGATCTTGACACAAGGAATGATGAGGTAAGTAACATAAGCCCACCAAGTACCCCACAAGTCCTACCATCATTTGAGGCACACACACCGCCCGTGACTTACGCGGAAGAAGTAGAGGAGACTATAGGAACCCCAATAGAGGTAGAGCCCTTGGACCAAACACAACTAGAAGAAATAGGTTTGAATGATTTTAGTGATCACGACCTTACTCTTAGTTCTAGGGAATTTCCTAGTTTTAATGAACCGGAGCCTCAGCCAAAACCGTTACCTAATCTTCCATCCTTTGATGTGAATTTGGGAATTGAAAAAGGTCCCGATCCACCCATCAAACCATATAGTCCGGGTAGTGTTACGCTGAAGGTATTAGACTCTAAGCCTTGTAGAGAGGAAGCTAACATAGGAGTGAACCATGACCTTACATACTTACATCACCCATTTATGATTGATCACAAGAAACATTATGGGTTTAAACCGGGTTTATTAGGTCAAAGTGGATTCTTAACTTGGAGTCTCTCGAAGTTGATAGAAGATGATCCCTTTCTAGGAGAAAATCTTAATCCGCCCACTAACCCAATTGAATTAGGTAAGGTTATGATGATAGGATCCCGCACCTTTGAGCATATAATTCACCCGTCACTCTTTCCTCACGTGGCATATTTCCACCCTAAGGGTGTGTATCGCTACTTTCACCCACACTTAATCCTAAGTGTAGGGAAAACCTTCCCTATTTCCGTTAAATAAGGGTAGAGTCAGGCTCGTGACTCGAACAAAAACAAGCGCTTCTTGGGAGGCAACCCAAGCTTTATTTGCTTTGTGTGTTTATTTATTTGTTTGTTTGATTTTATTTGCTTCCGTATGTATGTTTAATTTTTATTATTATTGATTCATGTTCGAAACTAAATTGTGAAAATGCTTTATCTTGTTTTTAACTTCGTCTTAATTACATATAAAGGTATTTTTCAAAAGTTAAGTGTAAGGGAAATCCAAATCGGTTTATTAGAACAAATGAACATGAATCATAACAATATTAAATTAACATACATATTAGTATTTGTTTGAGTCAAATGCTTGTATCGAGTCATAATGATATTTTGCAGGAATTCCAGGAAGTAAGGTAAAGGTTTTTCCAGAAATTTTCCGGAAACTTAACATGAGAATTCTGTCAGATCATTTCTGACGGCGTCAGGCCTTACAACCTGACGGCGTCAGGTTTTAATTTTCTGAAATTTTTGAAAGTTTTGTTTTTCTACCGGAATCATAAAAAGTTTTTATTAAATCTCTAACTTATAAACTCCAGGAATCTGCAAAATAATCATTCCACAAGCATTATATCCTTATACAGATTTATCCCGCCGATGTTATGCAGGTTTTCGTGTTTGTTTTCTCAGGTTTAACAGGTTATTTTGGACAAGGAGATGTATGTGGAATCAAGCTTTTGGCGCTGCTTTAATTTTGAAGCTTCAACATTACCTTGGAAGAAGATCTAACCATGTTACCCCTTTATCCACCGAGCGAATCAGGGGAGTATTTGATTTCATTCTTTTACCTTATTTACTTTTACATCTTGTTATTTGAACATTGGGGACAATGTTCATCTTAAGTGTAAGGGGGAGTAAATTACGATACCTTAGAGAATGCAATTACGCTTGATTTTTCGTTTGTTTAATGGTAAATATGTAATAAAACTGAGATAAATACTTGTTAAGGCAATTTTAGTGCCAAATTTAAATTTTTTTTACAACATATAGGAGTGAAACTTCGGTCTTAATGAGCGTCTCACGGATAGGAGTTATATGACTAGCACAAAACCGTACCACTAAAAAATTTTCCACCCCCAAATATGTGAGGTTCGCCCCTAGAATTGGTAGGAAAAGCATTTATGCTATGATGTGTGTACCGGTAGCACTTAGATTCTAGAACTTGCGTTAGGACCATTCCGAGGCCACAAGTGAGACTACATTCGTGTAGTTAGATTTACTACATGATAAGAGGCATTAGGATTAACCCATTGTTTTACACCTGTGTTTTTGTTATAATTACATTGGCTACATTGGTCAAGTAATTCTCCCACACCCTTTGCGTTGTACTCATTTTTAGTACACGATACCCCTAGTACACCCCTCAGAGCCTATCTTTTCGTTTCTAACTTTAAGCATTTTACTTAAAGGAAGAATTTGTTTACACCCCACTTAAATGTACACCCAAATCGCCTTAGCCTACCTTGTATGCACTCATTTTTAGTGCATTATTGTGACAACATTTGTTTAAACCCCAAGTTAATTATCTAATTGATTACATGGTTGCTAAGTCGAGTCATATCCTTGTACATATTGTTTTGGGACGATTGGGACTCATGGGTAAAGTACTAGTGTAATGGAGTAATGGGGAAGTACTCCAAGTGTTTCGATTATCTTAATTCGAGTCATTAGAATAGTTAATTGTAAAGTTATGTAAAAGTTCAAGTGTAAGGGGAATGCAACGCCCCTATGATGTATTATTTTGGATGGTAGGGCAAGAGTGTATGCAAAAAAAAAAAAAAATAGAAAAAACATACGGACTACCATCCCGTTTCATTTTATGTTTATTTTATGTTTTTGTTATTTTTTTCATTAGCTTAAGTCGAGTCTAGTCTTGGCTTAGCAACGCCATATTGTACATGTAATTAATCAAGATCTTTAACTCGCCACCAGTAAAATATCCTTTATCCAACAAAACCGTGTTTATCATATCCCTACACCTAACGTTATAACCCGTTTAAAAGCCCTCTTTGATAGTTTATCTTAGGTGCTTACGCCTAGTGGAGGAGGTTTTTGATCCTTTCCCAAGCCTATGGTAATCTATTTGCTATGACAGGTAGTGAGAGATATTATCCATTTTCATTTATGAGATATACTTTTATGACACTTGAGAGATGTGAGTATCTAAACACTACTTGTGAGGTGCTAGTGTGTAATCTCCGTGCTTATTATGATTAAAGTGGAACGACTATTTGTTGTAATTACTTTTATATTAGCGTTAAATGACCCCTAACATAGTATTTTGATTAGAATAAAAGCGCATTTGCTTGAGGACAAGCAAATCTCAAGTGTAAGGGTATTTGATGAAGTGAAAAGTGTACCGCTTTTAGGGGGTCATTTAAGCCCTAAATCGTATTTATTTGATCAAATATTGCCCTAAATCGTTTCTTTTGTCATTTTAGGTACTTTGGAGAAGAAATCTGGAAAAGGAAGCATTTTGGACGTTTTTGGAGCATAAAAGTGAAGAAAACGACAAAGTCTCAAAAATCTGCTGGAAAGTACCTGTGACGGCGTCAAGCCCTAGTGTGACGCCGTCAACCCTTGATAAGCCAGAGAGGA
The DNA here is from genome assembly GCA_021014915.2 of Artemisia tridentata subsp. tridentata. Classification (NCBI taxonomy): domain Eukaryota; kingdom Viridiplantae; phylum Streptophyta; class Magnoliopsida; order Asterales; family Asteraceae; genus Artemisia; species Artemisia tridentata. Next base: position 330,529,753 of record CP139504.1, on the reverse strand, counting down.
TTTTGGAAGATTAAAGGGGGACGGCGTCAAGAAGGTCGTCAAGCCTTGATAAGCCAGAGAGGATTTTGGAAGATTAAAGGGGGACGGCGTCAAGAAGGCCATCAAGAAACCCTAACCGCGGCTAGGTGACGGCGTCACGACCCAAAGGGTGACGCCGTCATATCTGTTTTCCTATATATACTTTCATAATTTTTAGTCATTAGTGTGCAACTTTGTGAGGAGAAACCCTAATACGATTTTTCTGCCATTTTTAAGGGTTTTATACCCTTGGATCTCCCATGTTCAATTGAAGATAAGTAATCAATTAATCATTCAATATGTCTATGTGTTGTTTGATTATATCTTGTTATTGTCTTTTATTTAACATGCTAGGCTAGATTTATCTTGTGTTTGCTTAGATCTAATGAAACCTAACTATTGATTATTGGTTGTTGGTGTGTTATTAATTGTATTGGATGATTGTTTATCGATGTTAGGCTTAAGAAAACTGGCTAACCTCCTATACGGTAACTTGCTTGAACGTCTTAAGAAACATGAACCAATGCATACTAAGGTTTTTATGGTTGTATTTAATGCATGAGCGAATTCTAGTGATCCCATGTTAGGAGCTTCTTAGCCGGCTCGACATAGGAGTGAAGTAGGAGCTTGTAGAGTTGGGGAAGTACGTACGCCACCCCACGATTGGTATTAAGGAATACACCCGTCATCCACGCAATTAATACACACTAATCAACCGGTAAAAGATAGTTAGGGAGTAAGGAAATCTAAGTAAACATATTTCTCTCCATATAAGTTCCACAACCTTTTTATTTTCAGTCATTTTATTTTATTTGCATTTGTAGTTATTTGGGTTAGTTGACTAGCAACTAATTCCGCTCACTCCTTCAAACCCGAGATTTTACTTGCTTTCATAAAAATATAAAAAATACAAAAAGAATCTTCCCTCACCCTTAGACCTATTAGAGTAGTTTTTCAATCCTAACGACACTATTCCCCTAGAGAACGATCAATCCCCCGGTACTTGCCACTACACTATACTACATCGGTCAGGTACACTGCCTGGTGGGGATTGCAAGCTTCTCGAGATCCCTCGAGAGGTAAAACTTGTTGTAAGGTCGCAAAACCACGCATCACTCTTAAAGAACTAGACTCTTTAAGGAAACATTATTATGAACAAAGGATAGAACTAAACAAAACTCATCAAAACTTAACAGATTATAAGGTAGGATTAGCTACCCTAGAGAAGCAGATCATACACTATAAAGACAATGAATTTGCTTTTTCAGATGACAAAGCTCTTCTTAAACAAGACGTATTTTTTAAAGATGCTGAAATTAGCTTTTTAAGAACTGAGCATGATAGGCTTAAAAAAAGAGTGAAAACATTGAATTAAGTGTAGAAACATTAGACTATGCCTCTAAGGGTGTAATCAAAATAATTGAATGTCAAGTGATCAACAAAGCCAAGTCTGGGTTAGGATATAAGAATGTCCCACCTCCTTACAGAGGAATTCCTGCACCCCCAGGGATAGACCTAGAACACATAGGCTTGTCTGAATTTCAACAACCTATATTAGAATATGGTGTTCAACCAAAAGCAAATGTAGTTGTTGATGAACCTATAAAAGTAAGTGAGAGTGTAAGTAATACTTCACTTCCTGAGGACAAGGTGTCCTCTGGTAGGAAATCAGATGGTCCAATCATTGAGGACTGGACATCTGATGATGATGAAGAAGAACAAGTGTTCCTAAGGTGATCAAAATTGATACTGTTAGGCCTAAAGCAAATGTTAAACATGTTAGGCAACCAGTAAGATATTGTGAGCAATATAGAACCACAAACAAGCCCAGAGGTAACCAAAGGAATTGGAATGACCTCAAGTCTCACCAACTAGGTGATGACTTTGTCTTCTATAACAAAGCTTGTTTCGTTTGTGGAGATTTTGACCATCTTGCAGCCTTCTGCAACCTAAGGGTATCTGGGTATTCAAACCATAGGGTGAATTTAAAAAGGCATACAACTAAAAGTCACTCTAATTTTACTAGAACCACACCCAGAGCAGTTTCATTAAAGTCTGGCCCAAAACAAGTTTCTACTGCTAGACAAGCAGTTACTACTGCCAGACCTTTTAACTCTGTTTACCCAAAACCATCAGTTAAAGGTGCAAAAACAAATTTCAAACATGCACCAATAAATTCTAAAAGGCCTTTTTCAACAAAAGCAATGGTCCAAAAATAAATTTGGAAACTAAAAGGTACAACTGCAAAGCCAGCAATTTCTACTGCTAGGCAAGCAGTTCATACTGCTGCTAGGGAAATGAGGGCTAAGGCTGTTAAGGCCTCAGCATGTTGGATTTGGAGACCTCTTAAATCCAATGGTGCATCAACTGTTCTCAAAATATTTAACTACATTGATGCACGTGGCAAATCCAAGTCAGTAATGGCATGGGTTCCCCAATAAATCTAATTTTCTTATTTCTGTGCAGGGACATTCACAAGCAGATGATGAAAATCAAGGATATTCAGATAGTGGGCGTTCAAGGCACATGACAGGCAACATGTCTTATCTTTCAGACTTTCAATCATTGGATGGAGGATATGTTACCTTTGGAGGAGGAATAGGAGGAAGAATTACTGGTAAAGGTACTCTTAAAACCAGTAAATTGGATTTTGAAGATGTGTACTATGTACAAGAGCTTAAGTATAACCTATTTAGTGTCTCACAAATGTGTGACAAAAAGAACAAAGTTATTTTTACTGAAACTGAATGTCTTGTGCTTTCTTCTGATTTTAAGATGCCTGATGAAAGTCAAGTACTTCTTAAAATTCCAAGAAAGGGCAATATGTACAGTGTTGATATGAAGAAGATTGTTCCTAAAGAGGCTCTTACTTGTCTTGTTGCAAAGGACACATTGGATGAATCTATGAAATGGCATAGGAGGCTTGGTCACATAAATTTCAAAACCATAAATAAAATTGTCGAAGATGGTTTGGTAAGAGGTTTACCTCAGAAAAGATTTGAAAATGACCAAACATGCATTGCTTGTCTCAAAGGCAAACAACATAAAGCCACTTGTAACCCCAAGCTTTTTAACTCTATTGATCAATCATTGTTTATGCTTCATATGGACTTATTTGGACCTACTTCTGTGAGTATTATTAAGCATAAAAGATTTTGTCTAGTTGTTACTGATGACTATAGCAGATTTACATGGGTTTTCTTTTTAGGTTCTAAGGATGAGACTTCTAGCATTCTTAAGACATTCATTTTAGAGATAGAAAACCTAGTAGACAAGAAAGTAAAAGTCATTAGATGTGATAATGGGACTGATTTTGTCTATTTATAGTCTAAGGAATTGCACAAGAAATATGCAAAACCCGAGTCGTTTGTCCCGACGAAGATTAAATGGAATATGTGATTCGGGATCGTGAAACGTGCAGTGAATGTGAATAAGATTTGTGATTTTATACTACGAATAATGAAATTATAAAAGAAAACAACTAATTAAACTAAAGGAACAATTATACTAAGCATACTAATCTAAAAACGAAAATGGGAATTAAAAACGTACGCGACGAAATTTAAAAACGTAATTTAAAAGTGAAATTTTAAATTCTAAATCCTAAATTTGTGAAAATAATTTTCCTAAACTCTAAATATTAAAAGAAAATTTTTGGAAAAAGAAAAATATTTTTTTGACTTTTTATGAATTTTTTATGAATTAAAAACTAATTTAAACTATTTAAATGATTTAAAAATATTAAAACAACTTGGAAAAATCTGAAAATTTTCTGAGTAATTCTGAAATTGAATAAGCAATCTAGGAAAAATAAATTCAGACCTTGAACAAGCTCCAATAAGCTAAGCAGCCCAATAAGCAATATGAAAATAAGCACAAAATAAGCAAATGCTATCCAAAAATCACAAAAAGCTCAGGGATCAAGCAAAGGACTATTTCAAGCATAAATCAACTCATAAAGATCAAATAAGCCCAAGAAATAATCAGTTAACTTACTGCACAGCTTATTGTCATGACAGATTCAATATGGCTTTCTATCCTACTTGCAGGCCCTAAATAAACTATCAAATAAGCTCAAATCCCAAATCCCAGATAATGCCTTTGAAACTTACTATATGAACTACCTATAAACCAAAAATCAAGTACTAGGATTAACTGAATAAGCTACAAATGTTCCTAGATCAGCAGCTAACAAGCACAAATCTGCATAGAGAGGTTCTGTGACAGCAGCTTAGTATTTTTGGCGCTAACTCTTGTAATTCTTAACCAAATTAAACCAGAACAAGGAAACTCACTTAGACCTACACAAGGAACTTAGGAATGCCAATTTAGGGGTACCAATAAGCTCGGCTGATTGAGAGCTTATTAGTGCAGGATTTATACTAAGTGTAAACCTATAACCTCAAATACTCCACAAACTGCTATTGAGCTAAAAAGCTTTCAACCATGGCTGATCTAAACTTCAATAAGCTCAGCCAAACTTGGCAAAATGGTAAATGAACAGTTCCCTTCCTAAAAAACTCAGTTAATCAGTTATGCCAAACACCACATACAAAACTGCTTTTGCAAAATTACCTAGACCTAGCTGACTATAACTATGATTTATTCTAAACTATTATGTTCTAAGCTACTTGTAATGTAAAAAGCAGAAAACAGAGACAAATAAGCTAACAAATAAGCTGATCCAATAATAGGTAGTAAATAAGCTATATATGGAATAGAAACTCACAATTGATTCCAGCTGATTTCTGAATGATCTCCGTGCTTATCTGAACCCAGGCTTATCAAGTAAACCAGAAAATACCCAATAAGTTCCTCAGATTCAGCTTATTCTCCCAGAATTGACTATTTGACTTTCTGTTGACTTTTTGATTTTTGAGTAGCAAAAACAGAATCGAACTTAACAAAAACTTTCCATAAGCTACTGAGCTTACATAAGCTTCTACAAACTAAGAAAACAGCTTATTAAAGCTGTTTTACTAATATTTTTGTATTTTTGGTATTTTTCAATGTTTTTGGATTTTTAAAATGAGATTAACAAAAGATAAGATTAAAAGTTGAAGTAAGCTAAAAATGTTTTATAATAAGCTACTGAGAAATATTGATAAGCTAAAATTGGAATAACAATTGAAATAGAACATAAACAAATTAAAACTAAAAACAAACTTTCATTAATAAAACCTCCAAAGTTACAAAAGGAATTTAAAAATTACAAAGCAGTAACTAAATTGACAGCATAACTACACTAAAATCTACTTTACCCTAATCCTAATCCTAATTAACTAACAACTTAAAATCGTGAGATGAGAGGGCTATTTATAGCCTAAGTATGAACCTTCTAGGCTTGTACACGTTGGCAATCCACACCTCTTGAGCTCTTTTCCACCCTTAGATCAAATCCCAATCCTCTGAGCCATCTGATTGAATCCTATGAGGTGTCTCGACCAATAGCAGCTTGCCACGTACCCACTCGTGCGTGTTCAGCTCTTCCTGACATTCCTGACTCTTCTAGAAGGCCAATGATTAGACGCAATTGCCCTTAATTGCTGTTAAAAGGTACGGTGAATGGATTAGGGTTCATGGGTAACAGTAAATCTGGGTTTGAGGTGAATATTTGGGGCGCGGGTAGTGGGGGATTTATTTTATCATAATTTGACTTTGGGTTTATATATTTTGACCGGATAAAAGATTTGGGTTCGGGTCAGGGACTTTTGGAAGCTGGGCTGGGTTTAGGAATAAGGTGGGCTGGGTAGTTTTAATAACTTGGGCTTGTGGATTTATTTGTTGTGGATTGGATTTAGATTATAGTATCTGGATAGAGTAAGATTTAAGATAGTAATGAATTTTCAAGGACCATAGTTGTAAAGTTTGAAACTTCAAGGACCTTTTCTGCCTTTTTCTGAATGTTGATCCAAGGGCTTTTCTTGTCATTTGATGAAACTTTACGGACTGAATGTCATAAAACTTCCCGACATCGGCTGTAATTCACTCTTCCAAATCTCGTGCTCGTTTTCTCGGTTTTCTTGTGTCTTTCTTCAATTTTCACGATATCCGTCCCTGCATATACAAAAACACAAAAACACAATATCTTTTGGCATTATGGTCGGGTTTTTGGTCATTTTGGTCCGGTTTTTGGTCAAGAAAAGGTATGTGTTTCACACATACCAGGGACAAAGTTTAAGAATAGAGTTGATGCGCGTGATGTGTCGTTGCGGTTTAGCAGTTTTAATGCCTACTCAAGTTTTAAATTTATATTTAGCCGACTTATCAATAACACACACACTTAACGAGCAGTGTACCCGGTCAGTATGAATATAATGGTAAGTAGAGTGTCGATCACTAAGAGTGGAACGTATTATCTCGTTATTCTAATCAGTATTTTAATATCCTAACGCAAGGGGGTTTCAGCCTGAGAGACTGACACGATTTGTTTGCAATTAAATAATAAAATAAACCAATAGGCATGAATCAGCAAGTAGCACACACGTACACAGATAGATACTTGAGACAATAAGAGGGCTGTCCTTATGATTAAGTAGATTGTCACTTGTTTTATTGATAGCTTTATATGAAGTGTATGTAGTTAACCCTTTCTCGTTGGTCCTAATCTTATCGGCGAGTAAACCCTTAATGATTACTTATGTCTAAAAGTTATTCCTAAGTGATCAATTTAGTAATAACCGTGGGAGCCACATTATGTCCCGCAATCAAATGCCCGCAAGCCACTAATAAACACAGAGGTTATCAATGCACTAATAAGTAGTAACCAAAGACATCAACATATAAACTTTAATTGATGGGAAAGCAAGTATTAAAGGGAGTGCAATCTTTCGTTGTCACATTACACAAGCCACCAATCCTGATGAATTAAAGTTTGCTAACACAATAAAACAAAACTACTTAATGAATTAAATACATGCAGCACCTTCTTACAGCTCTTGTATCTTTGATTTGGGTGTGTCTTGTGCTGCCTTCTTGACTGAATTCGTCCTTAGTTTCTCCTGTTCGGTCTTAGGTTAATATGTTCGGAACTCTTTAATTCGTCTGGTCTACGGGGTATTTATAGTTTCTGTCTGAGGGAAGATGCGGCGCATCTACTAAGTAGATGCGGCGCATGTACTTAACTTCGCGTGGGGTCCAAGATTATAATATTCAGGAATATTCGTACACCGCCAGAAGATGCGGCGTAACTCCATGATTAGATGCGGCGCATGTCCTCTTGTATCTTGGATCGTATCTGGTGATATCTTAATAGAGATGCGGCGCATGTCATGAGTGAGATGCGGCGCATCTGGAGCAGATTAGTCTTGATCTTCTTCATTTCAGTAGACTCTTAACTTTATGCATGTTTTGCTCCATAATCAGTCCAAAATTGCTAAGTTTCACCAAATGCTTGTTTTTACCTGAGAATTACAAAAGTAAACGATTAAGTATCAATCCTCATACATAATATAGTAAAACAAGTCAAATTAATAGGATAAATGATAGTAATAAAATGTACTTATTTGAGTTCATCAAGAGTTATGGATGATTTCTGCAAAGAAAAAGGTATTAAGAGAGAATTTAGTGTTGCTAGAACTCCTCAATAGAATGGAGTTGCTGAGAGAAGAAATAGGACTCTTATAGAAGCTGCTAGAACCATGTTAGCTGACTCTAAGTTGCCTATCACTTTTTTGGCTGAAGCAGTTAATACTGCTTGCTATGTCCAGAACAGAGTTTTAGTAGTTAAGTCTCACAATAAGACATCTTATGAGCTTTTTAGAGGTAGAACTCCTGCAATAGGATTTCTTAGACCTTTTGGATGTCATGTGACAATTCTGAATACCTTAGACCATCTAGAAAAATTTGATGGTAAAGCAGATGAAGGATTCTTGGTTGGATATTCTCTTAATAGCAAAGCATTTAGAGTATACAACTCAAGAACTAGAAGAGTAGAGGAAAACCTGCATGTGGAATTTTTAGAGAACAAATCCAATGTAGCAGGTAAAGGTCCAAAATGGCTATTTGATCTTGAGACACTAACCCAATCAATGAATTATGTGCCTGTTGTTGCAGAAACTAATGAATTTTTAGGTTCAGAAGCTCATGATGCGACAAATGAGGCAAGATTAGGAAAAGAGAAAGATCAAGATTATGTGATGATGCCAATATGGATAAGTGTGGATTCAACTTCAATAAATGATGAACCTTCTTCTGATGAAGCTAAAGAAGGGATTGAAGATGAAAATAAGGAAGATGGAACTAAGGAACAAGAGAATCCAGTTAACAGTTCTAAAGATGATAGTACTGCTGAGACAGAGCATGATACTGCTAGGCAAAATGTTTCTACTGCTAGGCCAAATGTTTCTACTGCTGGCCCATCAGAACCCAATGAAGCAGATTTCTCAGAAGATGAGGTGGATTTCAATAATCTCCCACCTGACTATCATGTTCTTTCTACACCACACACAAGGATTCACAAAGTCCACTCCCTGGAAAATGTGATTGGTGATGTGCAATCAGGAGTGAAGACAAGGAATCAACTTATGTATTCAGACCAACAAGGGTTACTTGATGATCTTTATGCATCAAAGCAGCATGAAGATGCACACTCTTGCTTATTTGTATGTTTCCTCTCACAAGCAGAACCCAAGAATGTTCTCAAAGTCTTAGACGATTCAAGCTGGGTAGAAGCTATGCAAGAGGAGCTTCTCCAATTTAAAATTCAGAAGGTTTGGGTGCTAGTTGATTTACCCAAAGGTGTAAGGGTAATTGGTACAAAATGGGTTTTCAGGAATAAGAGGGATGAAAGGGGCATAGTGATAAGAAACAAGGCTAGACTTGTAGCCCAAGGGTACACACAAGAGGAAGGTATAGAATATGAAGAGGTTTTTGCTCCAGTAGCAAGAATTGAAGCAATTAGATTATTTTTAGCTTATGCTTCATTTATGGGCTTCACAGTTTATCAAATGGATGTCAAGAGTGCTTTCTTATATGGTACTATTGAAGAGGAGGTGTATGTCTCACAACCTCCAGGTTTTATTGATCCAGAACATCCAGACAAGGTGTATAAGGTAGTCAAGGCTCTTTATGGCCTTCATCAGGCACCAAGAGCATGGTATGAAACACTGGCTTCCTATTTAATAGAAAATGGATTTCAAAGAGGCAAAATAGATCAGACATTATTCATCAAGAAACAAAATACATTTGACATATCAGCCAGTGGGGAAACCACAATACGTTTGACATCTCAGCCAGCGGGGAAACCACAATAAGTTTGGCATATCAGCCAGTGGGGAAACCACAACACGTTTGGCATATCAGTCAGTGGGGAAACCACAACACGTTTGGCATATCAATCAAGTGGGGAAACCACCCGGACATTCAAAGTTTCTGGTAGATGTACACCTAGGACATTCAGGGTTCCTTAAATGATTATGCGTCCGTTTGACTTAACAGTCAGGTGGGGAACACCACCCGGACAGGGAGTTCAATCCTAATAGATCTATCCACAACATTCGCGCTTAACGGGTCATAACATATGTAATATGAAATAGCTTAATGTACTAGTGTCCATAAGAAAATAATCATGGATGAAAAATGTAAACACAAAATACTTTCGAGTAACAAACCAAGTATTTTAGCCAATCAATAATATTTGAAAGATAAATCACGTGTCACGTAAAACAAGCATGTATTCTCCCCCAAAACAGTTACAAAACAAGTAAAAGGAGGGGCTATGAAACTCACCTGGTGCGATAGCTACAATGACAAAAGTGGATATGCTGAAATGAGGCTCGGTCTCCAACCGCGACCTAATATGATGGTATGATCTAATGTAAGCAATGAAATGATGCTACACATGCAAATACGTATGTTATCGATACCACTCGTTAATTTTGAAAATAACGTTTATCGTCGAAAAATACATTTTTGACGTCTCGTTAATTTATAAACTACTTTCCGTGTAATTATGTTGAAACAATACTCCGTGATCCTCTTTTGGTGTTCTATCGGCAAACATAATGTTTTCGTCGCAAAATAACACTTTTCATTACTTGTGAAAAATATGCCCAAATGGCCTCGTAAAACTAGTCGTGAAATATTGTACGTTAAGTGTTAGTGATGAAACTCGACGTTTTTGAAAACCTTGCAACAATATCTAAATGTCGTGTTATTTAACTTTGGATCAAACGCGCCTCAATCATATTAGATAGTCGGCTATCAATGTTGTGACTTGCAAAATACTAGTTTTACACTTAGAAAATATATTTCTATTAGTGCTGTCAAAATAAACATGGTTCTTCGGGTTTCAAACGCGTGTATCTCGGTCGTTATAAGTTCATTTTCTACGTTCTTTATATCCACGGCTTCGTATTAACATGAACTAACATAATTTCAGTAGGTCGGGTCGTCTAGATCACGTCTAATGCCTCGTTTTAGCCATTGAAATTCGTGGGACATCGCGTAAAATTTTCAGAAATTAGTTTTCGTCGTCTAGGTTTGAAAAATCATAACTTTCTCATCGTAAGTCGGTTTTTACTCATTCTTGCGGCCACGGTTTCGTTTTTGAAAGAACTTTCTAAATATGAAGGCCAAAATGTCTCAATGTTTACTAATTTTTCCAGTTTTCACGTTTTTGGACAGTAGGTTTATATACTTGTTAAAAACACATTTTTCTAGTTCAAGTCCTGTTTATACCACTTCCAATCAACACCACAAGTACTCCAATCCTACCATACACCTTCTTAGGGTGTCATAGGGTCCTAAACATCACCACTAATGGTGGGTTTCATGAGGATGTTAATAAAATGTATAGATCTATGTTTAACATAAAAGATTAAAGAAAAGTGGTATGTATAACATAAGTAAGTTGCATAATTAACTACTAATACTTGAAAATAGATCAATATATAAGTAAAATGAAGTATGAAAAGATCAAAATAAATGTTCTTGAAGCTTACTTGAGGATTTGAGGTTATTTGGGAAGAAATGTATAAGAAACCTAGGGATTTTTATTTCAAAATCCAAACTAGGAATGTAAATGGAACTAGATGAACACTTGAGCTTGAAAAACTTTTATGGATCTTCCTTGTGCTTGGTTTGGCCGTGGTTTTGAGTATAGAGGAAGAGAGAATATTGAACTTTTTAGCTAGTTAGTTTGTTCTTGAATGTGTTTGCTAAATTAATTCAAGAAACATAAGGAACATTTGCATTAAATGAATGTACTTAGCAATCAAGTGATATGGGAAATTTTGGGGTGTAGGGGGGGCGGCATGTGCAAGGAAAAAGGAAGAAAACATTTGCTCATAAATGATCTTGTCCCCTCATTTAACAAGTATTAGTTGTTTTGTGCATACATTAGGTGTTATCGGGTATCGAGTTATCTTGAAATAAATATCAGTGAGGTGAAATAAAATACGACGAAGTTGTAAAAATTGTAAAATCATATTCCTTGCAAGAATCGGGTGTTAGAATAATTGTCGGGTTGAAATTTCGCAAACCGACGGAGTTATAAGCGTATACCGGAGAATATAGCAAAAGATCTCAAAACACCGGTTAAAGTAATAATATAATCTTTATATTATTATAATGAGTATGAAAATATGTTATGATCACTGACGGGAGTATCGGGTATAATGTTAGTAGAAATAACTGAGTGGTAACGTTTAGAAAATAAATGAACATACGTTAATGAAAATCACACAAACCCGTGCATGACTTAATATAATAATGATGCTACTGATGATATGCAGACTACTCTAGTCTGTATGATGTGTCTTTACTAATGATGCATGAATACGCAGCTAAACCTAACTGGTTACGCGCATTTGAATACCCGTAAACCTAGTTTACGTAATGATGAATGATAATCGTGAATAGTGATTTTGCTCCGGGGATGAATAGTAAAATTTTTGGAAACCTCTCAAAGTCTCAAACTGACTTCAAAAACGATGAATAGTGAAATGATGAATAGTAATCAGTGAATAGTAACCCATGAATAGTAATTCCCGAGATGAATAGTGAAATTTTTGAAGCTTGAAAAAGGACCTGAAATTACGGGTTGTGACAGACTCCACCCATTAAAGGAATTCAGTTAATGTTGACCTCTGAAGTGGACTCGGTGAAGAGATGTGGAAATTTTAGTCGCATTGCGGTGATAAAAGATAAAACATTCATTAGATCGGAAATCGTGATAGTACATGAAACTTATATGATAGAACGTAAAGTAAAACACAAAAGAAATACAACACTAGAGAGTTTAGGGTTTGGTTTTCTTGTTCCTTAGCTCTGGGCAGTCCTTTCTGAGATGTCCTAATTTTCCACATTTGAAGCAACTCCCTGGGAGCCTCTGATTTGCGGGCTTTTTACAGTCCTTAGTCTGCTGACCCCACTTCTTGCACACCCCACACGGTTCACTGCAATGACCTAAGTGATGGAGGTTACACGTGTTACAGTAAGGTAAATTCCCAGTATATCTTTTCTTGGTGCGTGGTCCTGCAGCATAGGCTCTAACCACTTCTTGTCCTTCGTTTGGCTGTTGAACTTGATCTTTCCTTTGGTTGTCATCCCTTTTCCTCTTGTTTTCGTTGTTGCTGGGGTTATTGTTGGAAGTAGTTCCTTTCTTTACTTCCTGAGCCATAAGCTTCTGGGACATCCTGATTGCCTCAACCAGTGTTTGTGGGTCAAAAGAAATTACATCTCCACGGATGCTGGGAGGTAGTCCACCTGTGAAATTTTCTAACAGCTTCTCATTATCTGGAACCATTGTTGGACATAGCACAGCCAATTCCTGAAACCTCCTAATATATGTCTCGATATCATTACCTGCTGTCACTAGCTCATAAAACTCTGTTTCCAACTTCTTTATTTCAGTGCGTGGACAGAACTTCTTAGTCAGCAACTTCTTGAATTCATCCCACGTAAGCTTGTGAGCATTTTCCATTCCCCTGGGTTTTGCATACGAATTTCACCATGACATAGCTTCCCCAACGAGTGTATGGGTAGCAAACTTTACCTTGTACTCCTCTGGACAGTTACACAGAAGAAACACAGATTCAATCTTTTCAAACCAGCGAATCATAGCAGTGGCTCCTTCAGTGCCTTTGAATTTTGGGGGATCACCACTCTTGAAGTCCTTGTACGTACATTTACGACCATTGGTACCATTAATAGCCATTCCGGCAGCTTCTGCGGTTTCTGCCCGAGAAGCGGCTTCGGCAGCCCGTGCAGCTAGGGCAGCTCTCTTGGTTACTAGTGCTGCCTCTATACTGTCGGCAACAAGCTTTCTGATCTCAGCTAGTGTCATAGTAGTAGTAGCTCTCTTGGGTGGCATGATTCTTCAAAACAAGAAAAGAAGAGCGAAACGTAAATAAGGCGTTTCCTAAATGTAGGTGCTCTGGAGTGGCTTGTCATACAATGAAAATTGGAAGTTGCGTTATGATTATCTGGCTTGCTTCTAGACGGTGGTTCACGAGGTGATGTGGAGGTGAATATTCTTGCAACGATTGAGTATACACATATGAATGAAACCTTTAGAAATCAAGTAGGAATGCAACTCGGACATAATTCTATTATAACTGTTCTCAGTATTGCAAAATTCATCTCTGAGTCAGGCATAGGTGGTCAGCCTATGTCCCACTGTCCCGGGTCGAATATAGATGACCAGTCTATATTCCACCGAGGTTCAATGAATTTTGAAATACTCAGCTCAGTTATACTAATACTATGTCCTTCACATTTGAAAAGGCGTTCTGAAAGACTAAGGCAAGTGACCAAACTCGAGGTCGAATGATGAAACTACGCAAGGGAAAGGCGTAACGCAGAGATGTGTATGATATGTGTGCATGCTTATATGAAAGACAACCATAGAAATCAACTAGAATAAGCAAGTATAAATGATTTGATAATAAGACACAAATCTCATTAAATATGTCAGCAACAACCACAAATGAGGCATCAGCTTGGCAGGCAGGCACGCGGCGGTCATAGGGTTATGTTTTTGTAAATGTAGTTATAGTTTAGGTTTTTAAATCACCCAGTTCTCTATAACCAAGGCTCTGATACCAATCTGTCACACCCTCAGAAATCGGGTCCAGCGGAAGCATACACGTCGCTGGGGTGCAACTCAATTGGTATCACAACACAAGTACAAAGAACGGTTTTTATCTCAATCGTTTAGAATGAAACTCATTAGCAAAAGTGTTCAATTTACATTATGAAAAGTAGGGCGGAAATAGGCCTTTAAATAAGTTAAACGGTCCCAAATGTTTATCAGAGTCTTCTATGACCATGCCATGCCCTGCCAAAAACCTCCAGTAGCGTGCTATTGCTTAATACCTGAAAATACATGCTAAAAGTGTCAACACGAGGTTGGTGAGTTCATAGAGTTTATTGCAAAATGTAAAGCGTTTGAATGAAGATTTCCCAGCAAAGGCATTGTAAATCCACTCAGTCCCAAGCCCCGCCCATCCAAGACTTGCAACCTGTGTGTTTACAACCCACTGCCAAATAAGATCTGGTTTATGTGAATGTCAAATGATTTATGGACCACAAATGTTAAATGAACAATATATTCCCAATATATATAGAGTTATTGACAACTAAACTTCATGACACCGAAGTCTTAAGATTCTAGGTTGGGCATACTTTGACATCACAGTCAAGTGGGGAAACCACAGTACGTTTGACATCACAGTCAAGTGGGGAAACCACAGTCCGTTTGAAATATCAGTCAAGTGGGGAAACCACAATACGTTTGACATCACAGTCAAGTGGGGAAACCACAATACGTTTGACATATAAGCCAGTGGGGAAACCACAATACGTTTGACATCTCAGCCAGCGAGGAAACCACAATACGTTTGGCATATCATCCAGTGGGGAAACCACAACACGTTTGGCATATCAGTCAGTGGGGAAACCACAACACGTTTGGCATATCAATCAAGTGGGGAAACCACCCGGACATTCAAAGTTTCTGGTAGATGTACACCTAGGAAATTCAGGGTTCCTTAAATGATTATGCGTCCGTTTGACTTAACAGTCAGGTGAGGAACACCACCCGGACAGGGAGTTCAATCCTAATAGATCTATCCACAACATTCGCGGTTAACGGGTCATAACATATGTAATATGAAGTAGCTTAATGTACTAGTATCCGTAAGAAAATAATCATGGATGAAAAATGTAAACACAAAATACTTTCGAGTAACAAACCAAGTATTTTAGCCAATCAATAATATTTGAAAGACAAATCACGTGTCACGTAAAACAAGCATGAGTTTAATTAAAAACAAGCATGTATTCTCCCCCAAAACAGTTACAAAACAAGTAAAATGAGGGGCTATGAAACTCACCTGGTGCAATAGCTATAATGACAAAAGTGGATATGCTGAAATGAGGCTCGGTCTCCAACCGCGACCTAACATGATGGTATGATCTAATGTAAGAAATGAAATGATGCTACACATGCAAATACGTATGTTAACGATACCACTCGTTAGATTTGAAAATAACGTTTATCGATGAAAAATACATTTTTGACGTCTCGTTAATTTATAAACTACTTTCCGTGTAATTATGTTGAAACAATACTCCGTGATCCTCTTTTGGTGTTCTATCGGCAAACATAATGTTTTCGTCGCAAAATAACACTTTTCATTACTTGTGAAAATATGCCCAAATGGCCTCGTAAAACTAGTCGTGAAATATTGTACGTTAAGTGTTAGTGATGAAACTCGACGTTTTTGAAAACCTTGCAACAATATCTAAATGTCGTGTTATTTAACTTTTGATCAAACGCGCCGCCTCGATCATATTAGATAGTCGGCTATCAATGTTGTGACTTGCAAAATACTAGTTTTACACTTAGAAAATATATTTCTATTAGTGCTGTCAAAATAAACATGGTTCGTCGGGTTTCAAACGCGTGTATCTCGGTCGTTTTAAGTTCATTTTCTACGTTCTTTATATCCACGGCTTCGTATTAACATGAACTAACATAATTTCAGTAGGTCGGGTCGTCTAGATCACGTCTAACGCCTCGTTTTAGCCATTGAAATGTGTGGGACAGCGCGTAAAATTTTCAGAAATTAGTTTTCGTCGTCTAACTTTGAAAAATCATAACTTTCTCATCGTAAGTCGGTTTTTACTCATTCTTGCGGCCACGGTTTCGTTTTTGAAAGAAATTTCTAAATATGATGGCCAAAATGTCTCAATGTTTACTGATTTTTCCAGTTTTCACGTTTTTGGACAGTAGGTTTATATGTTTGTTAAAAACACATTTTTCTAGTTCAAGTCTTGTTTATACCACTTCCAATCAACACCACAAGTAATCCAATCCTACCATACACCTTCTTAGGGTGTCATGGGGTCCTAAACATCACCAACAATGGTGGGTTTCATGAGGATGTTAATAAAATGTATAGATCTATGTTTAACATAAAAGATTAAAGAAAAGTGGTATGTATAACATAAGTAAGTTGCATAATTAACTACTAATACTTGAAAATACATCAATATATAAGTAAAATGAAGTATGAAATGATCAAAATAAATGTTCTTGAAGCTTACTTGAGGATTTGAGGTTATTTGGGAAGAAATGTATAAGAAACCTAGGGATTTTTATTTCAAAATCCAAACTAGGAATGTAAATGGAACTAGATGAACACTTGAGCTTGAAAAACTTTTATGGATCTTCCTTGTGCTTGGTTTGGCCGTGGGTTTTGAGTATAGAGGAAGAGAGAATATTGAACTTTTTAGCTAGTTAGTTTGTTCTTGAATGTGTTTGCTATATTAATTCAAGAAACATAAGGAACCTTTGCATTAAATGAATGTAGTTAGCAATCAAGTGATATGGGAAATTTTGGGGGTGTGGGGGGGGGGGGGGGGGGCCGGCATGTGCAAGGAAAAAGGAGGAAAACATTTGCTCATAAATGATCTTGTCCCCTCATTTAACAAGTATTAGTTGTTTTGTGCATACATTAGATGTTATCGGGTCCGAGTTATCTTGAAATAAATATCAACGAGGTGAAATAAAATATGACGAAGTTAAAAAAAATTATAAAATCATATTCCTTGCAAGAATCGGGTGTTAGAATAATTTTCGGGTTGAAATTTCGCAAACCGACGGAGTTATAAGCGTATACCGGAGAATATAGCAAAAGATCTCAAAACACCGGTTAAAGTAATAATATAATCTTTATATTATTATAATGAGTATGAAAATAGGTTATGATCACTGACGGGAGTATCGGGTATAATGTTAGTAGAAATAACTGAGTGGTAACGTTAAGAAAATAAATGAACATACGTTAATGAAAATCACACAAACCCGTGCATGACTTAATATAATAATGATGCTATTGATGATATGCAGACTACTCTAGTCAGTACGAGGTGTCTTTACTGATGATGCATGAATACGCAGCTAAACCTAACTGGTTACGCGCATTTAAATACCCGTAAACCTAGTTTACGTAATGATGAATGATAATCGTAAATAGTGATTTTGCTCCGGGGATGAATAGTAAATTTTTTTGGAAACCTCTCAAAGTCTCAAACTGACTTCAAAAATGATGAATAGTGAAATGATGATTAGTAATCAGTGAATAGTAACCCTTGAATAGTAATTCCTGAGATGAATAGTGAAAATTTTGAAGCTTGAAAAAGGACCTAAATTTATGGGTTGTGACAGACTCCACCCGTTAAAGGAATTCAGTTAATGTTGACCTCTGAAGTGGACTCGGTGAAGAGATGTGGAAATTTTAGTCGCATTGCGGTGATAAAAGATAAAACATTCATTAGATCGGAAATCGTGATAGTACATGAAACTTATATGATAGAACGTAAAGTGAAACACAAAAGAAATTCAACACTAGAGAGTTTAGGGTTTGGTTTTCTTGTTCCTTAGCTCTGGGCAGTCCTTTCTGAGATGTCCTAATTTTCCACATTTGAAGCAACTCCCTGGAAGCCTCTGATTTGCGGGCTCTTTATATTCCTTAGTCTGGTGACCCCGCTTCTTGCACACCCCACACGGTTCACTGCAATGACCTAAGTGATGGAGGTTACACGTGTTGCAGTAAGGTAAATTCCCAGTATATCTTTTCTTGGTGCGTGGTCCTGCAGCATAGGCTCTAACCACTACTTGTCCTTCGTTTGGCTGTTGAACTTGATCTTTCCTTTGGTTGTCATCCCTTTTCCTCTTGTTTTCGTTGTTACTGGGGTTGTTGTTGGAAGTAGTTCCTTTCTTTACTTCCTGAGCCATAAGCTTCTGGGACATCCTGATTGCCTCAACCAGTGTTTGTGGGTCAAAAGAAATTACATCTCCACGGATGCTGGGAGGTAGTCCACCTGTGAAATTTTCTAACAGCTTCTCATTATCTGGAACCATCGTTGGACATAGCACAGCCAATTCCTGAAACCTCCTAATATATGTCTCGATATCATTACCTGCTGTCACTAGCTCATAAAACTCTGTTTCCAACTTCTTTATTTTAGTGCGTGGACAGAACTTCTTAGTCAACAACTTCTTGAATTCATCCCACGTAAGCTTGTGAGCATTTTCCATTCCCCTGGGTTTTGCATACGAATTCCACCATGACATAGCTTCCCCAACGAGTGTATGGGTTGCAAACTTTACCTTGTACTCCTCTGGACAGTTACACAGAAGAAACACAGATTCAATCTTTTCAAACCAGCGAATCATAGCAGTGGCTCCTTCAGTGCCTTTGAATTTTGGGGGATCACCACTCTTGAAGTTCTTGTACGTACATTTATGACCATTGGTACCATTAATAGCCATTACGGCAGCTTCTGCGGTTTCTGCCCGAGAAGCGGCTTCGGCAGCCCGTGCAGCTACGGAAGCTCTCTCAGTTACTAGTGCTGCCTCTATACTGTCGGCAACAAGCTTTCTGATCTCAGCTAGTGTCATAGTAGTAGTAGCTCTCTTGGGTGGCATGATTCTTCAAAACAAGAAAAGAAGAGCGAAACGTAAATAAGGCGTTTCCTAAATGTAGGTGCTCTGGAGTGGCTTGTCATACAATGAAAATTGGAAGTTGCGTTATGATTATCTAGCTTGCTTCTAGACGGTGGTTCACGAGGTGATGTGGAGGTGAATATTCTTGCAACGATTGAGTATACACATATGAATGAAACCTTTAGAAATCAAGTAGGAATGCAACTCGGACATAATTCTATTATAACTGTTCTCAGTATTGCGAAATTCATTTCTGAGTCGGGCATAGGTGGTCAGCCTATGTCCCACTGTCCCGGGTCGAATATAGATGACCAGTCTATATTCCACCGAGGTTCAATGAATTTTGAAATACTCAGCTCAGTTATACTAATACAATGTCCTTCACATTTGAAAAGGCGTTCTGAAATACTAAGGTAAGTGACCAAACTCGAGGTCGAATGATGAAACTACGCAAAGGAAAGGCGTAACGCTGAGACGTGTATGATATGTGTGCCTGCTTATATGAAAGACAACCATAGAAATCAACTAGAATAAGCAAGTATTAATGATTTGATAATAAGACACAAATCTCATTAAATATGTCAGCAACAACCACAAATGAGGCATCAGCTTGGCAGGCAGGCACGCGGCGGTCATAGGGTTATGTTTTTGTAAATGTAGTTATAGTCTAGGTTTTTAAATCACTCAGTTCTCTATAACCACGCCTCTGATACCAATCTGTCACACCCCAAGAAATCGGGTCCAGCGGAAGCATACACGTCGCTGGAGTGTAACTCAATTGGTATCACAACACAAGTACAAAGAATGGTTTTTATCTCAATCGTTTAGAATCAAACTCATTAGCAAAAGTGTTAAATTTACATTATGAAAAGTAGTGCGGAAATAGGCCTTTAAATAAGTTAAACGGTCCCAAATGTTTATCAGAGTCTTCTATGACCATGTCATGCCCTGCCAAAAACCTCCAGTAGCGTGCTATTGCTTAATACCTGAAAATACATGCTAAAAGTGTCAACACGAGGTTGGTGAGTTCATAGAGTTTATTGCAAAATGTAAAGCGTTTGAATGAAGATTTCCCAGCAAAGGCATTGTAAATCCACTCAGTCCCAAGCCCCGCCCATACAAGACTTGCAACCTGTGTGTTTACAACCCACTGCCAAATAAGATCTGGTTTATGTGAATGTCAAATGATTTATGGACCACAAATGTTAAATGAACAATATATTCCCAATATATATAGAGTTATTGACAACTAAACTTCATGACACCGAAGTCTTAAGATTCTAGGTTGGGCATACTTTGACATCACAGTCAAGTGGGGAAACCACAGTACGTTTGACATCACAGTCAAGTGGGGAAACCACAGTCCTTTTGAAATATCAGTCAAGTGGGGAAACCACAATACGTTTGACATCACAGTCAAGTGGGGAAACCACAATACGTTTGACATATTAGCCAGTGGGGAAACCACAATACGTTTGACATCTCAGCCAGCGGGGAAACCACAACACGTTTGGCATATCAGTCAGTGGGGAAACCACAACACGTTTGGCATATCAATCAAGTGGGGAAACCACCCGGACATTCAAAGTTTCTGGTAGATGTACACCTAGGACATTCAGGGTTCCTTAAATGATTATGCGTCCGTTTGACTTAACAGTCAGGTGGGGAACACCACCCGGACCGGGAGTTCAATCCTAATAGATCTATCCACAACATTCGCGGTTAACGAGTCATAACATATGTAATATGAAGTAGCTTAATGTACTAGTATCCATAAGAAAATAATCATGGATGAAAAATGTAAACACAAAATACTTTCGAGTAACAAACCAAGTATTTTAGCCAATCAATAATATTTGAAAGACAAATCACGTGTCACGTAAAACAAGCATGAGTTTAATTAAAAACAAGCATGTATTCTCCCCCAAAACAGTTACAAAACAGGTAAAATGAGGGGCTATGAAACTCACCTGGTGCAATAGCTATAATGACAAAAGTGGATATGCTGAAATGAGGCTCGGTCTCCAACCGCGACCTAACATGATGGTATGATCTAATGTAAGAAATGAAATGATGCTACACATGCAAATACGTATGTTAACGATACCACTCGTTAGATTTGAAAATAACGTTTATCGATGAAAAATACATTTTTGACGTCTCGTTAATTTATAAACTACTTTCCGTGTAATTATGTTGAAACAATACTCCGTGATCCTCTTTTGGTGTTCTATCGGCAAACATAATGTTTTCGTCGCAAAATAACACTTTTCATTACTTGTGAAAAATATGCCCAAATGGCCTCGTAAAACTAGTCGTGAAATATTGTACGTTAAGTGTTAGTGATGAAACTCGACGTTTTTGAAAACCTTGCAACAATATCTAAATGTCGTGTTATTTAACTTTTGATCAAACGCGCCTCGATCATATTAGATAGTCGGCTATCAATGTTGTGACTTGCAAAATACTAGTTTTACACTTAGAAAATATATTTCTATTAGTGCTGTCAAAATAAACATGGTTCGTCGGGTTTCAAACGCGTGTATCTCGGTCGTTATAAGTTCATTTTCTACGTTCTTTATATCCACGGCTTCGTATTAACATGAACTAACATAATTTCAGTAGGTCGGGTCGTCTAGATCACGTCTAACGCCTCGTTTTAGCCATTGAAATTCGTGGGACAGCGCGTAAAATTTTCAGAAATTAGTTTTCGTCGTCTAACTTTGAAAAATCATAACTTTCTCATCTTAAGTCGGTTTTTACTCATTCTTGCGGCCACGGTTTCGTTTTTGAAAGAACTTTCTAAATATGAAGGCCAAAATGTCTCAATGTTTACTTATTTTTCCAGTTTTCACGTTTTTGGACAGTAGGTTTATATACTTGTTAAAAACACATTTTTCTAGTTCAAGTCTTGTTTATACCACTTCCAATCAACACCACAAGTACTCCAATCCTACCATACACCTTCTTAGGGTGTCATGGGGTCCTAAACATCACCACCAATGGTGGGTTTCATGAGGATGTTATTAAAATGTATAGATCTATGTTTAACATAAAAGATTAAAGAAAAGTGGTATGTATAACATAAGTAAGTTGCATAATTAACTACTAATACTTGAAAATACATCAATATATAAGTAAAATGAAGTATGAAATGATCAAAATAAATGTTCTTGAAACTTACTTGAGGATTTGAGGTTATTTGGGAAGAAATGTATAAGAAACCTAGGGATTTTTATTTCAAAATCCAAACTAGGAATGTAAATGCAACTAGATGAACACTTGAGCTTGAAAAACTTTTATGGATCTTCCTTGTGCTTGGTTTGGCCGTGGGTTTTGAGTATAGAGGAAGAGAGAATATTGAACTTTTTAGCTAGTTAGTTTGTTCTTGAATGTGTTTGCTAAATTAATTCAAGAAACATAAGGAACCTTTGCATTAAATGAATGTACTTAGCAATCAAGTGATATTGGAAATTTTGGGGTGTGGGGGGGGGGGGGGGGCGGCATGTGCAAGGAAAAAGGAGGAAAACATTTGCTCATAAATGATCTTGTCCCCTCATTTAACAAGTATTAGTTGTTTTGTGCATACATTAGGTGTTATCGGGTACCGAGTTATCTTGAAATAAATATCAACGAGGTGAAATAAAATACGACGAAATTTTAAAAATTGTAAAATCATATTCCTTGCAAGAATCGGGTGTTAGAATAATTTTCGGGTTGAAATTTCGCAAACCAACGGAGTTATAAGCGTATACCGGAGAATATAGCAAAAGATCTCAAAACACCGGTTAAAGTAATAATATAATCTTTATATTATTATAATGAGTATGAAAATATGTTATGATCACTGACGGGAGTATCGGGTATAATGTTAGTAGAAATAACTGAGTGGTAACGTTTAGA
Organism: Artemisia tridentata subsp. tridentata; assembly: GCA_021014915.2. NCBI lineage: Eukaryota > Viridiplantae > Streptophyta > Magnoliopsida > Asterales > Asteraceae > Artemisia > Artemisia tridentata. Next base: position 330,506,874 of record CP139504.1, on the reverse strand, counting down.
AAATAAATGAACATACGTTAATGAAAATCACACAAACCCGTACATGACTTAATATAATAATTATGCTATTGATGATATGCAGACTACTCTAGTCTGTATGAGGTGTCTTTACTGATGATGCATGAATACGCAGCTAAACCTAACTGGTTACGCGCATTTGAATACCCGTAAACCTAGTTTACGTAATGATGAATGATAATCGTGAATAGTGATTTTGCTCCGGGGATGAATAGTGTCACATGAATAGTAAAATTTTTGGAAACCTCTCAAGTGAAATGATGAATAGTAATCAATGAATAGTAACCCAAGAATAGTAATTCCCAAGATGAATAGTGAAAATTTTGAAGCTTGAAAAAGGACCTGAAATTACGGGTTGTGACAAATTTGTTATGATATATGGATGTGTTGCAGCTTCTTTTTCAAGCATGAAACTCAACTTACTTTGATAGGCCTTCAAAGTGCAGGAAAATTTTCTCATGTACCTGTAAGTGATGCTTTTCCATCGGCAACTTTGCACATGTATTTTTTGTCTTTTGTTGTGCCTTGGTGGAATGAACATCAATGTTGAAACCTTGAAACACATGTCATCCATGGTATTGAGTTTGTAAAAGTTTTAGAAGATTTGGCACAAACACAAAGTGGTTTATATTGAATAATTTCCTCATCTTAGTTTGCAAGCTGAGCACCATTATATTTTTATAAAATTAGGCATGCAAATTCATTAACTAAGCCATGTAATTAACTATATATATAATTAAAAAGGCTTAGAATATGTGCTTATCTTATACTTTATTGCCAAAGATTAATGGGCGAAATCCAAAAAAGTGGCATTCCATTATGAGTCGACTCAGACATGTTGCACGATGATATGTGTACGGGTATGTTTCATGACTGTTAATAGCATTACATAATTCCAAAGCTTCATTGCCTACAACCCTACTTTTTATTATACTGGATTTTTACAAATTAATGGGTATTGCAGGTGTGTAAAAAGAAATATCGGCACCTTAAAAGCCATTGGTGGTGAAGATGGTTCTGATCATTTTACTAATACAGGTATGTCGACTTATTCGTGCATGTTTTGTAACTGCCACACACTACATATAAGTGCCTCTTTAATTAAGTTATACTGAACAATGATCGCTTATCGTTATAGTAAATGTTGCAGGTTCCCAGAAGCATAGCCGTTATGTGTCCCATGCAAATAAGAATTGGCTTAGTAACAACCAACGAAAACATGGTGGCAGCTCCCATGTCATTACAATTAAAACCACTGATATTCTTAAATGGAGCAAATTTTGCATGTGCTTTTTGGTTAGTTAGCCTTTTTTTTACATAATTATTATATAAAAAATTTTTTGTACTTACTTAGCAGAATGGTGCTGCATATATAGAATGCTTGAGTACTTATTTTAATATGGTAGTTTTTGTTAAGGCATACTCTAAGTATTTGTTTGTTTAAATATTAGATAAACATCAAAAGTTAAAAATAAATATAGCTTCCCTCTCACATAGTGGTTGAGTGCATTCACTTATCCTTTAGTAAATTGTTTGATCTAATAAGCATTCTATATTGCGCTTAATTTATGACATATTAGGTTTCAGAAACTTACGAGGTTTATTATTATTATTATTATTATTATTATTATTATTATTATTATTATTATTATTATTATTATTATTATTATTATTATTATTATTATTATTATTATTATTATTATTATTATTTATTATCATTATTATCATTATTATTATTATTATTATTATTATTATTATTATTATTATTATTTTTATTATTTTTATTTTTATTTTTTTTTTGGTTCCTTTTGTAGACTAAAATGTAAATGAAGGGGTGTTTGGATCAGTTCACTACACAAAGAAATAATTTTTGGATCAGACTGGAAATTCATATATCAGGTATGTTTGGATCAGAAAACTGCAAAATTTGGAGTAGAACAGGTAACCAATGAAACGAAGAGACTAAAGGGCGAATGGGTATATCGGGTATTCATTTTTATCTGACTGTGTTATTGCGTCGTGTTGCTCCTAAACTCTTCTAGCCTACAATCTCGCACCGGTATGGCCAACAGATTCAAACAACTGCTGGAATTTCGAAGTCAAAGTCGACGGAAGATCAACTCTCTAGAAGGTGTATGAAAGGTACTGTTTTCACATATTAGTTATAGTAACTTTACATTCTTTCATGGTTTGGTTTTAAATATTTTTTGTGATGTTTTTATTCCTGCTATTTCACATATGTTGCAGGCAGTAGCCATGACGCGGATGGTGGCAAGGCACTTGATGCTAACGTTCATGTTATGGATATTGTCAGTGTTACTTCGGTCACAAGTGCATATGCCTGCTCTTCTTCGCACAAGGATGTAATAGCTCAACATGTATATACAACAAAGTTATTAGTGGGTAATACTAATTCTTTGTAACGTGTTGTTATAAATACTAATCAAACGGTAGAGAAGGAATTCGTCTCCCCGCGTGTTAGCAGTAGACAGAATCGTTCAGCTGCTCAAGGTAAACGGTCCCATTATTTTCTATGTGGTTGGACTATTGCATACTTAATATAGATGATGGTTTTAGCTATACCAACCCTTTCCAATCTGCAATTGTTACAGGTATTAACGAAAGGCGAGGGTCTATTTTAGATCCCTTACTGATATATATGCGAATAAGGGCATTTTGTTTAAGCAAACAAGTGGTAAAGTTAGCTGCGGGTGTCCTGTAGCTGCAACTAATATTGACGCAAGTTCGACATCAAATGGTACGCAACATAATTTTATTACTGATAAGACGAAAACCACTATATGTACACATAAATAGACTATCTCTTTCGTGCAAGAAATGTCGAAGGATTGTTGCTTCACAGGAGCAGATAGTTTCTCACGAGCGTGGACAAGGAAAAGAGAGCTTTTAGTGGAAGAAAAGAGCTGGTGATACGGAAAATGGACAACCTGAATGTACATCCATATTTGTCGAGCCTGTGGTATGGATGCAACCAGGTCTGTAACAACACTCTCCTTTTCACTATGATAAAGTATTATGTATATTCATTACCATAAGTCAATTCGAGTAACGTTTTATTTTGAATGGGTCAAACGGTTTATTCATAACTAACTGTTTTCAAATTACCTTTTCACTTAACGTGTTAGTTTTTTTAACATATAGGTACCCCAGCTTATCAACCACAATGTATATTGAACCATGTAATAACATATATGCATCAGTAAGTTTAGTCAAATGACTCACCTGCGTTTTTTTACCAACGCTTTTTATCCCCATAAATACTAAGAATCAGTTGCAGGGAAGCTAAGGGCGATGAGGAATGTGAGCAGCATAGTGACCACCTCTTGTCATGCGGTGGCCACAAGTCAAAAGACGTTGTATAACAACAAAGTAACATATAACCAGATACTCTATGCATCACCATTTCACCCACTTGCTTCATGCACCTTTATCAAAAATTCTAAGTTGGATCCATGTTTGATGTTTAACCCTTTCTTAGGTTTCCATTAGGTTTACATTTATATGCACTTGAAGTCTATTTGATTAAATTTCGTGAAATTTTGTTTATTTATTTTAAAATTTTTAGCTTCCTTGATTTGGTATAGGTGACTCTAACTTCTCTAGATTCATGGCATAATTCAAGAAGTTGGTCAAATGGATCAGCAGACCGAGCTTCCGAAAAAGCTATCAAAAGGAAATTTTATTGATGATTATGTACGAGCTATTTTAAGGCATACTCGAAATGGGTCCTTTCAATCATGTTTATCATACATTTAGTTTATTTTATTAAGCATGGTATTTATGTTATACAATAATATGAGTAACATTGAGGAGTTACATTTAAAAGTATGTATTGTCAATGGTTATGCTTAACAGATGTAATAAAGAAAAAGCTGGATAAAGATCAAAAGATACTCGACATTGATGGATTCAGTGACTAAGAAGGTTAGTGAAACTTAGAGTTGGCAAAATTGACGGGTCAATTAACGGGTCAAATTGGTTGGGGCTACATCAAACATTTTGGCTTCCATAGACCTTTTAAATAACCTTCTCACAAGCACGATTTCAGGGCCCGTGATTGGAAGAATGAAGAACCTTCAGGTATATCTCAATCTCTCAAGAAATTTTCTTACAACAAATAATATTCCTGTAGCGATCCAAAGCTGTAGAAACTTACAGAGTCTAGTTCTTTCACATAACAAACTCACGGGTATTATTCCTGAAGGTTTTGGCAAGATGTTGACTTTGGAACACCTCATCTTTTCCTTCAATCAGCTCGAAGGACGTGTACCAGATACAGGTATTTTTAGAAACACCACCTCAGTTGGGTTACTAGGAAATCCGTTCACATCATCTATCCGTAAGGATTGTCTTAATTCTTGCAATACTCGGGCCTCTAGCTGTTATTTTAGTATTCTTTATAGCAGTGTTATGTTATCGACATGCTAGAAAGCATAAAGTCGAGAAAACTAATACCCTCGAATCAGAGTACACCTCTGGGTCCGGACTGAAACGATTTGATAGAAAAGAGCTAGAAGATGCTACTGAGGGTTTTAGTAAAGAAAATATTGTTGGTATATAAGCAGTTTAAGCATAGTGTACAAGGGTAAACTACAAGACGGGACAATGATAGCAGTGAAGAATCTAAATTTTAGACAGTTGTCAGCTAAATCTGATAGGAGCTTTGATAGGGAGATGAAGATATTAGTGAAACTGAGGCATACGATATGCAAAAACTAATTCTTTGGGCCTTTGAGCATGAAGAATGACCCAATTATGAAACCACATCTAACAGTGAAGCACAAAGAAAATTTATGAGGTACAAGTACTATTACAGGAAGGAAAATACTAAATCCTATAAAGATGAAGAACACCCCAGATGCAAGAAAAGGTCAAAATACACGAGAGCTTTACCTGAATGGATATTACTGGTGGTTGATTGTAAATTTCCTGGTAAGTTACTCACTTGCCTAGATACCCTGAAAAAAAACATATATTATATAATAACTGTTTCTCAATCTATATAATAACACGTCCAAAGAGTGATTAGCACAAATAGTCACAAAACCACGTATAGCATTGCAAAAGGACAAGGTATCAAGTTGTAATTTTATGTTGCTGTTAAATACACAGCTAATTGAAATGTTGGAACAAAAACTACATTAAAAGGTTACTACATTTCTGATTACTATTATATAAGTTTACACTACTGCTCACAGTGTAGCTAACACTACATTTCATGTTCAAATTATCGTTGTTACACTTTCTGAACAGATGCTTACAACACTCGACAGTTGGTCAGTAGTAGCTTTGACAGAAATACTAAACGTCCCGAGGTTCATAGTCAAGGTAAAGCTACATACAGCTGTATTTGGAATTACTGATGCGTTTGTAATTTCTTATTTCGTTTGTACGCTTGCATCAATTAATTGACATTGCTAATTTAGAAATTGTTTTTCCAATAGGTGCTTAAAGCAATCGATTTGAGAATCAAGTCGCAGAACAATCAAACGTCGCGTCTACAAGTTCCTTTAGTTCTAGTAATATAAAATTAGAATATTAGCAACGGTTGTATTATATTTCTATTTTATATTCATTTTGTTTACGTCCAATTGTATTTGGAGGTATAGCCGCATCAGCAGATGCGTATACAGTTTGTAATTCTCTTTTTTCCAATAGGTGCTGGAAATGCGCGGCCAAACAATCGTATCAGTTCACAGATGGACATCCCATCTACAAGCTTTTTGGGTTTAGATAATATGAACTTATAGTATTTTCACCTGTTTTCTAAGTTATATTTTATATTCATTCCCTCCTCTTTTTTTCCCTTCACTTTCTCCTAATCCTTTATCTATGATTTCAAGGCCACCATCGACTTACTTAAGGCTAGGGAGGTGCATTCACATTTGTGAGCACCGCAACACGTTGTTTAGGAATGAAGAACGGATAAAGAGTGGGCCTAAATATATACCGCTGTTGTTTAAGAAGCCATGTGGTTTTGCGTAGGCAGCGACAATATCCACAGTACATGGAGTGCTCAAGCCCACATCTGAATCATTGATAGAAGAAAACAAGTTAATGATACAATGCCTAAACTAAAACAAGCAGCCGTCACTTTTGAAAACATCGTACATGACTAGACTAAGGTTATTAAACTATTGATGCACTTTGCGAAGAGTACCACATGGAATGAAATGTATCTTAGTTGTACTGAAGTGTATCTTAGTTTATTTTTCGTTAACTTAAGTTTTTTAACGATATTTATAAGGCTTGCTCGCCCATCGAACGGGCTATGAAAGATACTTTGTTCTTGCATACCACTTTGAAACTTTTTTTCTCTCATATTCGATAACCGTTTATTTATTTTCGTTCTTAATGCATTCAATAAAAAAATTGGTACGGTTATATCCGATTTTTTGTTAACTAATTTTTCAACGATAATCATAAGTTTAGCTCTCTTTATTAACACATAAGTTATAACTATAAAAGATCACTGATATCCGTACATGACTAAATTAAAATGTAAATTACATGTCATGCCCGCCCAATGGGCGGGCTTTGAAACTAGTATATACATATATATATAAAGAGAAAAAAGACAAGAGAAAAAAACATACGGACTAGCATCCCGTTTCTTTTATTTATGTTTAAGTCAAAAAGTGTCAAGGAAAATACAAAAATAGTTAGTAGTTAGCGAGTCGAGTCGAGTCTTAGTTTAGCAACGCCTCATTGTACATATAATTAACCAAGATAATTGACTTGCCACCAGTAAAATTCCCTATATCCAACAAACCGTGTTTTCCATACCCTTACACCTAACGTTACAACCCTTTAAAATCCCTCTTTGATAGTTTATCCTAGGTGCTTACGCCAAAGTGGTGGAGGTTTTTAATCCGTTCTCAAGCCTATGGTAATCTATGTGCTATGACAGGTAGAGAGTGTTTTGTTTTCCCGTTTCCATTCATGTTATATAACTTTATACACCCGAGAGATGTAAGAATCCAAACACTTTATGTTAAGTGTTAGTATATAATTTCCGTGCTTATTTTGACTAACGTGGAACGATTGTATGTTGTAATTACTTTTATATTAATGTTAAATGACCCCTAACTTGTAAATTGATTAGAATAAACGCTCATTTGCTTGGGGTCAAGCAAATCCCAAGAGAAGGGATATTTGATAAGGATTCATTTGGTACCTTTTTAAGGGGTCATTTAAGCCCAATCGTATAAATGTGATCAAATATTGCCTCAAATCGTTTCTTTTTGCATTTTAGGTACTTTGAGACGAGAATTCTGGAAATCGCACTTTTGGAGCATATTTGGACGAAAAAGAGAAGAAAACAACGAAGTCGCGAAAAACCGTCAGAAAAGGAAGGCTGACGGCGTCACTAGCTACAACGTGACGCCGTCACTTATTATTTGAGCTGGATTTTAGGTGGAAAATCACCAAGTGACGCTTCAGAGAATTTGAAGAATTTACAACCTGACGCCGTTAGGTGTATTTTGAAGGAGAGAGTCACGTTTTATGAGGACAAGAAACGGCTCAGAACTTTTATACGTAAACGGTGTCAAAGATACAAGCTGACGCCGTCAGAACGACAACTTGCACAAGACGAAACCTTAATGGCGGCGAGCTGACGGCGTTAGAGTTGTAATACTATATATATTTTCGAATGTTTTCATTATTAGGTGTGACATCTTTTGGTAATAAACCCTAAACGATTTTCAGAGATCTTGTAAGGCTTTTTCAGCCTTTTTCATCCATGTTCAATTGAAGATAAGTTATTCGTTTAATCATTCAATATGTCTATGCGTTGTTTGATTATTTGTTTATCTTTTCTTCTATCTAACATGATAGCTTAAGTTTATTTGTGTTTGCTTAGATCTAATGAAACCTAGTTATTGAATATTGATTTGTTGTCTCTTGTTTAGTTGATTGTTATCGCGTTAGGTTAAGAAAACTGGCTGACCTCTTATATGTAACTAGCTTGAACGTCTTAAAAACGCAACCGTAGAGTGCACTATTGGTTTTGTTCGTTGTATTTATTGCGTGAATTGCGGCTTGTAGATCCTAGAAAACTTAATGGATGTTAAGGGATTTAGGGGAGACTAATGTTCATAGAGTTGGGGACTTCGGCACCTCCCCACGACTAATAATAAGGAATACGACGCTTCAACTAAAACAAGGACGTGACAATTCAACGAATCAATAGGAGATAACTAGGGAGTAATTAAATCTAAGTAAAACACGCTTTTGCTATCATAAGAAGTTCACCAAATTTATATTTTTCTTGTTTTTAGTTTAATTTTAGTTTTATAATTAGATTTTGGATTAGTTGATTAACAACTAATTCCGCCCACTCCTTCAAAAACCAGGATTTCATTTTCTTTCTAAAAAATTTAAAAATACAAAAAGAATCATCCCTCACCTCTAGACCTATCTCGTCATACATCTTGACCTAACGACACTATTTCCCTAGAGAACGATCAATCCCCCGGACATACCTATACTACACTACAACGATCAGGTACACTGCCTGGAGGATTGCAAGCTTCTCAAGATCCCTTGAGAAGTAAAACTTTTTGTGTCTTGCAAAACTCGCATCAAGTTTTTGGCGCCGCTGCCGGGGAATAGTTATTGTTTAGGTTCAATTTCTATCTCGTTTAGGTCTACTCACTAGATTCCTCTCAAGTGAGATTTTTATTTTCTTTTTATTAGCTTTCTTTAGTCTATCTTTTCTTCATTTCCTTTGTTCGTATCCCTTCATTCGCCATCATGGTGGGTGAAGCCATCTTTGAACCTATCAACCAACAACAATAACCACACCATGACCCACCAATTAACCAAGACCCACCTCGAGCCCGTACTCTAGGTGAGTACTCCCAACCTACCCACCAAGGCTATCGAAACACCATTGAGCTCCCCCAAAGAGCCAATGTGTCTCCCTTGTGATCCGACACTATCCGGTTGGTGCAAAGCAGATGTGCATTCCATGGACTTCGTTCCGAAGATCCAAATCAACATCTCAAGGATTTCCTAAAAATCGTAGATTCCATAGACCTTGATGTTGCAACTCAAGAGACGACACGCTTGCGTCTCTTCCAATTCTCTCTACGTGACCAAGCTAGTCAATTGCTTGAGCATTTACCCGCGGGATCCATCACATCTTGGGATGATCTCACCTCTCGTTTCCTTGCTCAATTCTTCCCACCGGGGAGAACTACCAAATTAAGGAACGACATTTTGATGTTCCAACAACGTCAAGGTGAAACTCTTTATGAGGCTTGGACACGTTTCAAGGACTTACTCCAAAAAGTCCCTCACCACGTCATTGATCTTTGGCTTCAAGTCCAAATCTTCTATGATCAAGTCAACTATCTCACGAAGCGTGCAATTGATCAAGCGGTCGGCGGTAAATTATGAGAGAAAGATGCTAAGGAATCATGGGACATCATCGATGAACTTGCCTTTTACAGTAACGAATCATGGGATAATCCTCGTGATGTGAACAAAATGGTCAATGTAGTCTCTTCAGCTGACAAAGCTTCCAACCTCTCCGAAGAAAAAATTTGTGAACTCGAAAAAAGGGTCGATTACCTACTTGAAAAACAAAGGAAACCGTTAAAACCCAATCAAGCGACGGTCAATTCCATCTCGAACCAAAAATCCATCCCTTTGTCCGAATCACCCCATAGAGAAAACTCGGAATCTTTTCGAAAATACGCACGTTCTCCTTCGCCTCCCCGCGAACTTAACCCTAATTTTGAGGTTCGAATGAGAGAACATATGTCGGCACATTCTGAAAGGTTGGCCAAATTTGAAGAAGCCGTCTATAAACTACGAGAGGAGATGCAAGAGAAGATGGCGGAGATGATGAGCTTGCTTAAGGAATACACCAAGATGAAAGCTCCGGAAAAGGTGTTGGTAAGAAAAGAAGGTAACGTTCCCATCATAAAATTTGTCAATGCTATATCTATTGTCCACGAGAATGACAATGAGGTTGAAGGGCAAGCAAGCAATGAGGTGAATGATGATGAGATCGATGTAAACATGGTCGATGCTGGAGATAGCGAATGCAAGGAAGTCATCAATTATATGCCGTGTTTAAAAGAGGTGAAGAAAGCAGCCCGAGATGTAGGAAAAGGGTGTGAAAGGGCGATTGAAGAACCACCAAAGTCTCAACCCCTAGGATACTACTTAAAACACGAAATCAATAAGACAACTATTAATAATTTAATAAATAATCCTAGGTAAGACGACTCATTGCGAAAAACTTTTATGGGGGAAATGGATGAAGATGTGTATGATACGTTACCCGCGGGATCTTTATACGAATGTATTCTTAAAAAGAATGTGGCTAAGAAGCAATTGATTTATGGGATTTTCGAGATACCTTGTAGCATAGGTGATCTAATATATATGGAAGCGTTAGCCGATCAAGGTTCTGAGGTAAACTTATGCCCCTGTCGACTTACCTTAAGTTAACTTGTGATAAACCGGCTAACACTAACGTTATGCTATCCTTAGCAAATCACTCTTATGTATACCCTATAGGAATAGCAGAAGATGTGTTGGTAAACGTAGCAAGTTTTGTATATCCGGTTGACTTTGTGATTGTTGATGATGAGGAAGATGAATATATGCCCTTAATCTTAGGAGCACCATTCCTTGCAACGGCAAGAGCTACTATCAAATGTGAAGATGGAGCAATTATACATAAGGCAGGTAAAAGTAAGATTACATTCCACATGGTTCCACGATATATGAGCAAGTATAAGAAAAAGAGGAAACTTGACGTCGATTTTGTGACACCCCGTAATCATGTCAAGCAAAAAATCCTTTCATGGGAAGCAAGGATTAAGAATTACAAGGAACTTGAGATGGAGAATGAGATACGGAAAGGTGGGGATTCTAAGGAGCAATACACAGCTGGGCATCATTACTCCTTGTATAAGAATAGGAACGTTGAGAACGTGACGGAAGATGGAGTCACGTAGTAGGGCATGACTTTGAGTCTAGCTATAAGACTCGTTAATAAAGAAAAGCACTTCTTGGGAGGCAACCCAAGATTTTTAATTTTTTGTTTGTTTGCTTTTATTTTGTTTGATTTCATATATATGTTCAATCTTTAATTGTTTATATTTCATGTATCGAATATAATTTGTGAAAATCATTTATTTTGTTTTTAACCTCGTCTTAACTATATATAAAGGTATTTTACAAAAAGATAAGTGTAGGGAAAATCATATTTGTTTATAAGAACGAGTTCGAACATGATAAATAACAAGTAATGATTAGCATATATATTTGTGTGTTTGTTTGAGTCAAATGCTTGTATCGAGTCACAATAAATGTTCTGTAGCTTTTCCAGGTTTTAATACTCAGGTTTTTCCATAAATTTTCCAGAAACAAAACGTAAAAATACTGTCCGGTCATACCTGAAGGCGTCAGGCTTAACACCCGATGGCGTCAGGCACTGTAGCAGTACAGTTTTTCAGATTTTTGCTTTTTTGCTGGAACTTAAATTTTTGAAAAATTTTAAGAATTTTAAATTTCCAGGAATCTATTGACATTTATTTTCCAATCATTATATCTTATTTGCTTTCTAGTTTAGTTTTATTATAAATAGTTTTTACCGCCGATTTTATGCGAGGTTTTGTGTTTCATTTTCTTAGTGAATTACATGTTATATTGGACAAGAAGATGAAAAGTATACATTGGAAGTGAAGCTTATCATGTTTGTTTCTTGGAGGAAGATTTAACCATGTTTTCACATCGTCCATGCCGAGCAAATCAGGGGAGTATTAGTTTCTTTCTCTATTTTATTTTCCCATTATCATAACTTTGATACTTTTCAAGAACATTGGGGACAATGTTGAATTTAAATGTAGGGAGGGTAAATTGGGATACCTTAGACACTATAACTTAGCTTCCACAAAGGGTTTTGTTATGGAGCTAATCACAGGTAGTATAAAAGGAACTGTTCACACACATGAACGGAGAGCTTTTTACACACACACTCCGATACAGACACTACTCCTCACCTACCTCTCTTACTCTCATGTTTCTCTCACTAGAATTATGCCAAGCATGTACTTACTCTCACGCCAGAGCTTGGTCTCGAATTAAAACCCCGGGGAGAGCAAACGGGGTTTTTTCTTATTTAAGCCTAGAAACGAAGGAGCAACTGCAAAGCCTCCGCAGGAGCAACTGCAAGACTTCCTCAGGAGCAGTTACAAGATCTCCTAAGGATCGGGCTGAAGAGCATCTACGGAAATTTGCTCAAACATTGGCGCCATCCGTGGGACCCTTATACCAATCTACTAAGTTCTAAGGAAAGGTGTTTGTTTGTTAAGATATTTATGTATTGAATGTGTTTAGCATGCGGAATCTACTACAACACACTTAAAAGAACACAAGGTGGTGAGTTTAAGTAAACGTGAGTATGCAATGAACAAAGAACACAACTTTGGTTAACACAAAACGATTCAATATTATTGATGAAATAATACGGATGATCTAAATATCACCGGGATTACAAAGTAATCTTGAATCTAAGATTGTAAAAAGGATTTGTGAATCGAGTAACTAAGTTACTTGAGAGATAGTTTTGTTTTTGGTTAATAGTTGGTAAAGATGCATGCATGAAGTGTGACTAAGGTATCCTTTTATAAGATAAGGACACCTTATTACAAGTTGTCAAGTGGTTCGAATATAATACTTTACTTTGACTATATTAGCGCCTACAATTAAATACAACTACCAATGTACAACTCTGATAATATTCTTCTGTACACCACAGAAGACTAAACTACTTCTACATAACGTATAACAATGTACAAAGACTAATAATTCAACTAAATATCTATTACAAAATATCTAATCGACTTGACATAAGCTTGGCAGGCTCTTCATCAACTAGCAGTACCTTCTACCCAGAAGGTACTGGTAGAATATCTTCATACAGTTCAAAATCAACTAGCAGGCTCTTTGACATCTTTGGCAGGCTCTTTGACTTGAACATTTTATTCCCAACAATCCTCCCCTAAACTTGTTATTTCCATTAAAATACACAAGTTTCTGATGAATAAAATACATACCTTGAGGATTTGAGAGAACTCTTCCAAAAACCTTCACTCTCTGTTCTTCCTTTTTCTTTCATATTGCTCAGATATGCTCCTCAGCAAACTCTGAACAATTTCTGAGTTCTCATCATCTTTGTCACATCTTAATCTCTTGGAGATCATAGTTTTAAGCACTTCATAACTAAGTGGATACTCTTTCTCAGCCAACATAAAGAGTTCTATCCCACTCTGTGTGTAAAGGTGATGAATATTGCTATGGCTTAGAAATTCCCAAGTTGTTGAAGGATCATAATAGGGAAATTTCCAATGAACATCTTTGGGTTCAGGATCAAACATCCTATTGAATTCTACCCATAGTTCCTGTTCCTTAGCATCTGAACTAGTATTTGTGTCTAGCCTAATCTGCACTAGATTCCACAATTCTTCCAAGTCTGCTCTGTCACATGCTCTAACTAAATTTTCAAAATTCTTAAAGATAGCAAACTGTCCTCCAACCCTTGTTATTTACTATAATTGCTGCTTGTCCTCTCACAATTGGATCATTATTGATAATCCATAGCATCTGTGCATCAAAGGTTTCTTGAGCAATTTGAGTATCAAGAAGAGTCTGAGCAGCATCTTCAGCATCTTTCTGCTCTTTCATTACTGCAAGCATTCTTGAAGCTTCAAGTGCTTTTAGCTCTTCTTCATGAACCCTTTTGGCCTCTTCTTCTCCTAAAGCCATCTGAATTTGCTGAGTTCTTTTCAACTTCTTGGACTTTGGCTCATCTTCAATCATAATGCTTTTGCCCTTATCCTTTGGAGTTGGTGCTTGTGATGGAGCAGAAGATTGCTCATCAGCAACTAAATCCCTCTTTCTCTTGTATACTTTCTCAGCAGACCCTTTGTACCCCATAGCCAATAGCCTCTCAATCCTAGCAGGCTCTTGTTCTGACCTAGCAGGCTCTTGCCCTGCACCAGCAGGCTCTTCATCATAAACTTGAGTTCCTTCATGGAATTCAAATTGAGCCTCCTCTTCATCTTCAGAAGTATCCATCCTCCCCTTTTTGGAAGAGTGACCTATCCTATCAGCATCTGACTTTGAAGAACTAGATAAAACAACCTTTGCAGACTTTTTACCTTTTAGCTTCTTCACTTCACCCTCCAATTTCTTTACCCTCTTGACTAATTTGATGTTGATCTCAGAAAACTTCTTGCTTTGACTTTTAATAGCATCTTCTAAGAACTTCACCTTGTCTTTTAGTTCTTGCATTGTCTGAGGTGATTGGGTTTGTGATACATGATGTGATGATTGTGGTGGTGTTGCTGATGGTACTGGAGATGGTATTGGTGATGTTTGATGTGTTGGTGAGATGTAACCATGTGAAGAACTAGATGATGGTGTTTCTGCTGATGGTGTTGGTTCTTCTTGGTGTTGTGGTAACATTTCATCAAATAGTGGTATATCTTCCCCTCTAAAACCAATTCTCATGTTTGAAAATACTTTGTGAGAAAGTTTTGGTGTGTCATAAATTGAGTCTGTGGGAAGTAACAAATGTTTTAATTTGGCAATGATGCACCCAATAAATCTTGGATACATCAAAAACTTTTTTTCACTTTTTACATTTTTAATCAATCCTTCAAAAATATGTTTAGAAAAATTGTATTTTCTGTTTGTAGCTAAGCAAATGAGAGCAGAAGCCATGTTTCCACTAAATTGCTCCCAAGAGGTTTTCTTCTGGCTCAAACAGTGAAGGATTGTGTGAATCAAAAATCTCCATTGTGGAGTAAGATGCTTTTTCAGAAAAGTGAGTTTGTTAGACTCAGCATGATACCCCATTCTTGTTAAATTTTCAAAAATTTCAGTATCTGGCAACTGACTAATACCATCAGAATCATCCAAATGAAGATGTCTTCTTATGGATGACTCAGTAAGAGTCAAATGTTTACCATCCACTTTGGCCTTAATTCTTTGTTCCCCATTTTCAGAAGTTACAATTTTAGCTGTTTTCCAAAATTGTGTAATTTGAGTTTCATAAATAGTGGGATTGACTAGCAAAGCAAACCTGATGTAGGAGTTGTTTAAAAAGTCCACTACTTGATGAAAAGAGACATTATCCTCTGACTTCTCCAAAAATGCTAACTGATTGTGACGTTGGACAAAGTTTAGAACAACTGTGGAAGCCATAATGAAAATTTTGAATATGATGGTGGGATTTGTTGATAGTACTGGTAGAAGATGAAAGGTGTATGTGAATTATGATAATGACTGATGAAAGAAGATATGAGAGAATTACTTTTAACCGACAATAAGAAAGATTATAATAAGTAATTGAAAAGGCGGTTAAAAAGATCTTTTATATGCGAAATATAATATAATATTATCATCAGTAATTTACATAACTACCCCAACGGCTAATTTTAACTACCAGGCCCAACGGCTAAAACTTTTTCTGACAGGCTCAATGGCTATCTAGCAGTACCTTTGTACTCTAGCAGTACCAATTTTTGAACTACCAGTACCTTTGAAAGTTTTATAAAAATCCCTTATAGTTTTTAGCAAACTACCAGCTATTAACGGATTTGAGTTGTCTTTACCAAAAGCCGTTTGCTTAAGGACTAGCTAACTATTTACAATTAAGTATGGTTAGTTAACAACCATATAGTTTTTGGTAAACTATCAACCATCAACGGATTTGATTTGTCTTTACCAAAAGCCGTTTGCTTAAGGACTAGCCAACTCTTAAGTTTGTAAAAACTTGGTGAGTTGAATACCAAAAGCCATGATGGCCTAAAGATGGTGCAATTTCCTTGGATGGAGGAAATTTAAAAAGACAATGATGCTGTGTATCTTGGATGATTGGTTCAACAAGTGAAATCATCTAATAGCATGCCTGTGAGTTGAAACTTTTCTTAGTTTGATCTAGATAGATCTTTCTCCTTGAGAAATGCTTCATCCCTTCTAGATATGTGATCTAACTCTCTCTCTTTCAACTCTGCATCATCTTGTATGCTCTTGTCTTTTGCTTCCATAAATTGGTTTCTCTTCCATTCTGAGCTATCATATCCTCCCCTGAGATGGATATTTCCCTTGAGATAAATGTAACTTTGTTGCCCCTTTTTGTTTGGAAGAACTCTTGTTTTGTTATCAACCTGAAATGTGTTAGTTGCAAACCAAAAGAACAAAGTGCAAAGCACTTGATCTATAGTATTTTAAACATTCAAGCATCAATATGAACAAAACATAGCAAATTTTATATTAGCAGGACCAATTATGAACTGACAGGACCTTTTGACTAACTAGCAGTACCATGTTTAAAAGCCAATACCAGTTAATTTTATGAACAAAAACACATGTTTTTCAAAGATTTATCATTCCAATACCTCCTACAAGATATTTGAATCTACCTAAATCAAAAGCTTTGGTGAGAAGGTCTGCATAATTCTTTTCAGAATCAATTTTAACAACTTGAATTAACCTTTTCTCATTGCAATCCCTTATGAAATGGTGTCTGATTTCAATATGTTTTGTTTTTGAGTGTTGAACTGGGTTTTTAATGATACATATAGTACTGCTATTGTCAATATAAATAATGGTGTTAAGAAAATTGTACCCATAGTCAAGCATTTGATTTTGGATCCAAAGAACTTGCCCACAACAACTTGCACCAGCAACATATTCTGCTTCAGTTGTAGAGTTGGCCACCATTGTTTGTTTCTTGCATTGCCAAGAGATTAGTCTGCAACCAAGAAATTGACATCCACCAGTTGTGGATTTTCTGTCTAGAGTTGCACCAGCATAGTCACTATCCGAATAAGCCACCAATTCAAAAGATGATTCCCTTGGATACCAAAGACCCAACCTAGGTTGACCCTTAAGATATCTAAAGATTCTTTTGACTGCTGTGAGATGAGAGATTTTGGGATGTATTTGAAACCTTGCACACACACATACTGAGAACATGATATCTGGTCTTGATGATGTAAGATACATCAAAGACCCAATCATAGATCTATAATTGTGCAAATCCATATCTTCTCCTTCAGCATCCTTGAGTAGCCCTTTGTCTGGATCCATTGGTGTACTTGCAACCTTAGAATCAGCAAAATTAAATTTCCTTAGGATCTCTGCTACATACTTATCTTGGCTGATAAATATGCCTTCTTTGGATTGTTTCACTTGGAGACCCAGAAAGAAAGTAAGTTCCCCCATGGAACTCATTTCAAACTTACTATGCATAAGTTTTTCAAATTCTACACACAAGTCTTGGTTTGTTGATCCAAAGATTATGTCATCAACATAAATCTGCACTAGCAAGATGTCTTTCTTTGTTCTTTTGATGAACAAAGTTGGATCAATCCTGCCTCTTTGGAATCCACTTTCTAGTAGAAAACAAGCCAATGTTTCATACCATGCCCTAGGAGCTTGGTGTAGGCCATACAAAGCCTTGGTAACTTTATAAACCTTGTCTGGATACTCTGCATCAATGAAGCCTGGAGGTTGAGATACATATACTGGTTCTTCAATTTCACCATATAAAAATGCACTCTTAACATCCATTTGATAGACAGTGAAGCCTATGAATGAAGCATAGGCCAAGAAAAGCCTAATTGCTTCAAGTCTTGCAACTGGAGCAAACACTTCTTCATAATCTACCCCTTCTTCTTGAGTATATCCTTGTGCTACCAATCTAGCTTTGTTTCTGATCACTATACCCCTTTCATCTTTCTTGTTTCTGAATACCCATTTGGTTCCAATTGCCCTATGACCTTTAGGCAAATCAACCAATATCCAAACCTTCTGAATCTTGAATTGGAGAAGCTCTTCTTGCATTGCTTCCACCCAACTTGCATCATCTAAAGCTTTGTTTATGTTTTTGGGTTCAGCCTGAGATAGAAAACATGAAAACAGGCATATATTGGAAATATCATTATTCTTTTCTTCATAAATAGAGGAGATAAACCCTTCTTCATCTGAAGACAAGACTTGAGATAAACCAACTTGAGATCTTGTTCTAACACCAGAATTTATGCTTCCAATCACATCATCAGTTGTGTGATCTTTGAGAATTCTAGTGTTGGGTGTTTTAGGAACTTCATAGGTAGATGGAAGATTGCTAATCCCCACCTCTTCTTGTAAAGAATCATCTATTTGAACATTCAATGGCTCAGCAGTATCAATACTTGAACTAGCAGGACCATCTGAAGAACTAGCAGTACCATTGTCATTTGTACCACTTTCTTGATTCTCTTGATTCTTAGTTCCTTGATCTTCTTCAGTACCTTCATTTCTTGTGTTTGAAGGTTCTTCTTGACTTGAAGATAGATCCAAACTTTTCCAAATTGGCATCCAGATGTAATCTTGATCTTTAGGAGTTTCAACATTATCTTCAAAACCTGCATTATCATTAGTATTTGTACCTGTAACAGGCACATAATTCATAGATTCTGAAAGCCTATCAATATCAAACATCCAATCTGGTCCAATTCCTTTCACATTTGTTAGTTTCTCTTGAAACTCTATGTGAAGATTCTCTTCTACAAGCCTAGTGCAAGTGTTAAACACTCTATAGGCCTTACTCTGCAAGGAATACCCTATCAAATAGCCAACATCTGCTTTTCCATCAAACTTGCCTAAATGATCTTTGGTATTTAGAATAGTGACATGACAACCAAAAGGTCTCATAAAACTTAAAGATGGTGTTCTACCAAAGAAAAGTTCATAAGGTGTCTTTCTATGTGGCTTTGTCACAAGAACCCTGTTTTGTACATAACAAGCAGTACCTACTGCTTCAGCCCAAAATGAAATAGGCAACTTAGAGTCTACTAACATAGTTCTAGCAGCCTCTATAAGTGTTCTATTCTTTCTTTCTGCTACTCCATTTTGCTGAGGTGTTCTGGCTACACTAAATTCTCTTCTAATGCCTTTTTCCTTGCAAAAGTCATCCATAACCCTATTCTTGAACTCTGTCCCATTGTCACACCTGATGACTTTGACTTTCTTATCAGATTGATTTTCTACCTCAGTGATATATGATTTAAGAATCTCACTAGTTTCATGTTTAGATCTTAAAAAGAAAACCCAAGAGAATCTGCTATAGTCATCAGTAACAACAAGACAATATCTTTTACCATTCAAGCTGCACACATTAGTAGGACCAAAGAGATCCATATGAAGCATATGTAAAGCCTGAGAAATAGAGTTTTGGGTCTTGGGCTTACAAGAAGCTCTATGTTGTTTGCCTTTAAGACAATCAACACAGGATTGGTCGTTTTGGAAAATCTTTTTGGGTAAACCTCTTACTAAATCATATTTTGCAATAGTGTTGATTGTTTTAAAGTTTACATGACCAAGCCTTCTATGCCAAAGCATAGATTCATCCAATGAGGCTTTTGCTACCAAACAAGTTAGACTCTCCTTAGGATCAATGTTATTTAAATTGATACTGTACATATTGTTCCTTTTTGGAATTTTAAGAAGGATCTGACTCTCATCAGGCATCTTAAAATCAGAAGAAAGAACCATACATTCATTGTCAGTAAATAGAACATTGTTCTTTTTGTCACACATTTGTGAGACACTAAGAAGATTAAACTGAAGTTCTTTCACAAAATACACATTTTCAAAATCTAGTTTACTGGTTTTGATAGTACCTTTACCAGTGATCTTTCCTTTTATTCCTCCCCCAAAGGTAACATATCCTCCATCAAATGTTTTGAAGTCTAAGAGGAATGACATGTTGCCTGTCATGTGCCTTGAACATCCACTATCTACATATCCTTGATCTTCAATATCAGATGGATGTTCCTGCACATGAATAAACATATTAGTTTCCTTGGGGTACCCAAGCCATGACAGACTTGGGTTTGCCTCTTGCATCAATGAAGTTAAACCTTTTCAGGATTGTTGATGCACCTTTTGATTGGATTGGTTTCCAAATCCAACATGCTGAGGACTTAACAGCACTTTCCCTTTTAATCCATTGTGTGGTCTTTGGTCTATCAGTACCAATTTTGGCAATACCAATTTTGGCAGTACCATTTGGTCTAGCAGGACCTTTGGTTTATGGTTTCCAAATTTGTGTTTTGACCACATATTTCTTTTGAATAGGACTATTCACAACTTTTGGTACACATTTGAAAGTGTTTCTTGTACCCTTATCAGTTGGTTTTGCAATAACAGGCTTATTTTGTCTAACAGTATGTTTAACATTTGTAGTGTTAGACTTAACAAAACTTTTTCTGGGGTGAGTAACATTTGTTTTAGACTTTGATTTACTCCCAGAAACCCATTTATTACAATAAGCATGAAGATGATTAAAGCTACCACAATAATAACAAGCCTTATTGAACATAACAAAGTCATCACCTAGTTGTTGTGACTTAAGGTTGTTCCAATTTCTTTGACTTCCTCTAGGTTTGTTATTACATTTTTCACAACTTTCAACTGTTTTCAAAACAGTTTTAGCCTTAGCCTTAACTTCTACTCTTTTAGGACTGGTTGGTCCTACTTTGATTCCTTTGATAGGAATAGTCTCATCTTCATCATCATCAGATACCCAATCTTCAATAATTAGGACATCTGGTCTCTTATTAGTGAGCACCTTGGAAAGTGAGACATTCTTAGCACTCTCAGAAGGTTCACTTATCTCTACAGGTTTAGCTAATGGTTTGCAAATGATTTCATGTAAACCTGATGCTGCAAGATCACTACCTTGGGGACAAGGAATTCCTCTATAAGGAGGTGGACATTCATTGTATCCTATCCCTGATTTTATTCTTTCATTCAACTGATTTTCAACTATGCTTCTTGTGCATTCAGAAGCAATTTCCAATTTAGTAACAGTCAGTTGAATATTATCTCTAGCCAATGTTACTTTAGTACACTCAGTCCTTAACATTTCTATTTCTGAATCTTTCAAAAATATTTGTCTATTAAGAGCAGTTTTTGCATCAGAAAAGGTGAGTTCATTTTCTCTATAGTGAATGATTTGTTTTTCTAGTTTGGCCATTCCACACTTATGATCAAATAATGTTTGATGTGTTTTTCTGAGTTCTAATGTTTGTTCATCAAAAGATTTTCTTATAAATTCTAATTCCTTAAGAAATTCACAATTATTGGAACATTTGATAGTTTGTACCTCAGGAGTGGAGAATGCCATTAAAGCCAATTCATCAGAAGTTGACTCATCTTCACCCATGAAACTCCAATCAAAACCCATGCCATCAATAGCAACCATTGCTTTTGGCTCAGCAACTTCAACAACCTTACTCTTGCTTTCAAAGCTTCCTTTCTTCTCAAAGCTTCCTTTATTCCTGTTGTCAAACCCTCTACCCTTGTCATCCTGCTTCTTAGGTCTTCTACACTCTCTAGAGTAGTGACCCTTCATGTGGCAGTTGTAACACTCCACCTTTGACTTATCATAGCCAGCAGGCTCATTTCCATTTATCATTATCTTCTTGCCAGTCCTCATCAACAACTTCTTGGCTCTAATGCTTAAAAGTGAAAGTTGCCACTTTATGTCCATCTCTTCAAGATCATCAGGATGAATCTCTTGAAGATCTTCAAATGATAATACAGACCCATTGTGTTGAGATGTAAGAAAAGCACACCCAATTGTTTCATCTAAAATGGATTTGGTACTACTCGAAGTACTAGCAGTACCAAAGGTTGTGTTGGCAGTACCTTCTTCTCTGCCACCTTTTTCTTCATTATCAACCTTTGAGATGCTTGGTGATGAAACAAATGCCATATTTCCTGAGCTTGACCCAGTAGTCTTCTTTACTTCATGTTCTACAATTTTGAAATTGTTGTAGAGATCATTAAGACTCATCTGGTCAATATCTGGCTAGTTCTTCCAGACAATGACATGCATGGACCATTCTGAAGGCAAACTCCTAAGAAATTTAGAGTTGAGGTCTTCTTGAGTTATCATCACTTCATGGATGGCTAACTGGCTTGAAAGCTTCTGAAGTCTATTGAACATACTGTCCAAAGACTCATTGGTTGTGGCTGTGAAGTTCTCAAATTGTTGTTTGAGAAGGGTTTTCCGTGTTTTCTTGGTAGCATCATTACCACCAAATCTAGCCACAATAGCTTCAAAAAGGGTTTTGGCATCTTTGTATTTGTTAAAGATCAAAAGCTGATCATTTGGAATAGTCATAAATAACATACTCCTTGCTTTTAGATCATTTCTCTTCTGAACTTGTTCATCTGCATTTGATGGTTGGTCTTGTATTTGTGTTACAAGAGCATCATTTACTGTTGTAGTGGTGATTGAGGGTTTAAATGAGTTGCCTTGTTCAATGATCTCCCAAAGTGCATAGTCCTGCACTTGAAAGTATTGTTCTACCCTTAGTCGCCACATTTCAAACTCATTTTGCTTAAGTAATGGAAGTTTAGCTGCAACATTTGTTTGAATATGTTCAACATCCATTGTTCTTTTAAATTAGTAAATATCAAGCCTAGCTCTGATACCACTTGTGGAAAGGTGTTTGTTTGTTAAGATATTTATGTATTGAATGTGTTTAGCATGCGGAATCTACTACAACACACTTAAAAGAACACAAGGTGGTGAGTTTAAGTAAACGTGAGTATGCAATGAACAAAGAATACAACTTTGGTTAACACAAAACGATTCAATATTATTGATGAAATAATACGGATGATCTAAATATCACCGGGATTACAAAGTAATCTTGAATCTAAGATTGTAAAAAGGATTTGTGAATCGAGTAACTAAGTTACTTGAGAGATAGTTTTGTTTTTGGTTAATAGTTGGTAAAGATGCATGCATGAAGTGTGACTAAGGTATCCTTTTATAAGATAAGGACACCTTATTACAAGTTGTCAAGTGGTTCGAATATAATACTTTACTTTGACTATATTAGCGCCTATAATTAAATACAACTACCAATGTACAACTCTGATAATATTCTTCTGTACACCACAGAAGACTAAACTACTTCTACATAACGTATAACAATGTACAAAGACTAATAATTCAACTAAATATCTATTACAAAATATCTAATCGACTTGACATAAGCTTGGCAGGCTCTTCATCAACTAGCAGTACCTTCTACCCAGAAGGTACTGGTAGAACATCTTCATACACTTCAAAATCAACTAGCAGGCTCTTTGACATCTTTGGCAGGCTCTTTGACTTGAACATTTTATTCCCAACATAAGTTCTAAGCAATGAACGGTTGTGTGGAAAACTAGAAGGGGGGTTGAATAGTTTTTACCATTTTAAACTTTTCTTCGCTTTGTATACTTAACGTGATTTCAAAGTAAAGCAAACAATCAAGAAATATATATATAAAGCAAGTAAGGAAAGAAATGATCAAACCACACAACACGGATGTTTATAGTGGTTCCGCTACAAGGACTCTCTTCCTTGCCCTACTGCACTCCTCGAGCCTCTAACTCGAGAGTTTTTCTTCACTAAGAAACAAGCTCCCTTCTAGGCGGAGAAAACCTTTACACGTTGCTTACTCTTTATCCGGTACTAAGCTAAACACCGAGTTCTTTACAAGGGTATAACCACTCCCGTTGGTTCTTTAACAAGGGTACAACCACTCCCGACACTCTATGTTTTTTTAGGACTAAAACACTAACCGATCACTACTGAATGAATGGTATGACAATGATGTGTGAACTAATACAATATCACACAGTAACTAAACTAAAGGTTTACACTACTGTGTTGAACCTTGATGCTTGATCTCTTTGCTACAAAAGGAAGATCAATAAGAATGTAATGAATGAAATGAATAGGTTAGTAATCTATAAATGAATGAGTATGTAATTTAAGCTATATGAGTGATGAGAGTGCTTGAATGATAAGCTTTCTATTTATAGGCAAAACTGACCAGACAACCCGCGGATTTGGCGGACCCAAATAATTGGTTCCGCCCTTGTACTGGTTTGGTTCCGCGGGAACATGCCAGCTAAGGGTTTTCCAAATCTTACTATATCTTGTCTAGTCTTGTCAAGATCTTACAAAGTCAACTCTTTAAGTTCAAGATCTTTCCAAAATATGTTGTAAAGTCAACTAAGATTTCCTAATGAGGTATGCCATGATGTCATGTGTATTTCCATTTTTAAGAAATAAAAATAAACATGTAAATGTATATATGTATGTAATGTCTAATTCCTAGTGATCATGTGATATGTAAATGAGTTTAAAAAGTTGTTATTTGTAAATATAAAAGACTTTGACTTATATTTATGCTTTGCTAAAGATAAACCTTATAATTGTCATTAACAAAATAAAGCAAAGATCGTAAAATATAAATAACGTTTTTTGGACGATATTTGTATTAACAATCTCCCTCTTTTTGTTGATGACAAAACATAAAGTTTATTTTTAAGCAAAGGAATAAGTAAAGTGAAAGTCTTTTAAAAATATGTATTAAGTTAGGTTTATGCAAGTTGTGAAAACTATTTTAAGCATAAAATATGTACTGTGATGTTGACAGTTATGTATGAACTTAATCCTATCTCCCCCTTTTTGTCGAAACAAAAAGAAGTAATGTACGAAATGTGATGAACGTTTCTTGGTTATAACCCCCCTTAATTTGGAGTAACAAGAATGATTCAATGATTTTGAGAACTTATAGCTCCCCCTTGGATAATACTCCCCCTAATTGGAGTTTCAAGTTCATGATGCATGAATGAACCTACAAAACAAAGGTTAGTGTATGATATGCTCCCCCTTGATCAATACTCCCCTTTGCTAGGGTACTAACGTATTGTGTTCCAGGATGAGAAAAGGTACAAAACAAAGGTTAGTTATGAATCAATCCAACCAAGTAGCATAATGCATATGCAAAGGTTCAACCAAACATGTAGTGCAACCCATTGGACTTAAAAAAGTCAACTAAGTAAAAATGTCCAAACCACTTACAAAGGTCAAATAAAGATACTTTAACCAACCATATATAATCAACCAAAATATTATGTTAAATAGTGATCACCTATAAGCATAAATATAACATCCATTAATTGAAAATTTGTTTGTGACAAAAGTCACAAAACATGATGTTACAACATAAAAAGAAAGCAACCTAAACAACTCCTAAAAAGTCCTAAAAGTTCCTATAAAAGGAAACTAGGAAGAAACTAAAAGCTCCTATTGTGGAGGATGAGAAAGCGTATTAAGGCGCTCGAGAATGTGGTTCAAAATGAATCACATTTCGTTTTGCAATTCAAGAACCGAGATGTTGGTTCGTTAGACCAAATGGGCCATTCTCTCGCACATGATACAATCATGGAGGTGGTGGTGGTTGGGTGTTTGATGGTGGAGGTGGTGGAATGTAGTTTGGGGACATAATGGAGGCCATCAAAGTGGATTGGAGGTCCATAGCCTCATGGAGGTGGGAATCCACCATGTTTGAGAAAGCATAGAGGCGGTCCAACTCCTCGTTGATTTCTTGATGTGATTGGGGTTGGTCATTCCACATTGTCTCATCAATGGGATTGAGTGTGGAAGTTGGTGAGGGTTGTTGAGGTTGTGGTTGTGGTTGCTCTTGGTCACGGTATAGAGGACCGTGGATATCCTGATAAATGAGATGGAATAGAGAGGTTGTTAACCTTCAAAGGTCATAGGAGGAGGATTGGTAGTTCTTGTTGGAAGGTCTTCTAAAGTTTCAAGATATGGGTGTGGTGAGGTTGGAGGAGTAGCAAATAACTCCATTGGTTGTAGTTTGGGTGAGTGTGATGGTGATGGTGATCTAGCAGGCTGTGATGGAGCGGGTGGTGGTGTGGTGGCTATTGGAGTGATTGTTGGTGGTGGAGTATGGATGACTACATTTGATGGTGTGGGAGTGGAGAGTGTGAGAAAATTCTCATCGGCTATGGGTGAAGAGATGTTGAGAGGTGATGACTCCTCTGATGAAGTTGCTAAGTTGATGGTGAAGGTGTGAGTTTTGATCAACTAAAGGTTCCAATTTATAGGCAGGAAGGATTATAGAAATTGGTGTTTGGATTTGATGTTCATCCATAGAAGGATTGAGGTTCCTAATGATTTGGAACAAAAAATTGTGCTAGTCACATCATCTAAGTCAACCCATAGAGATGGAGTTGAGTAAAGTATTGAGGATATGCAGTTAATGCAAGGTTTGAGTGGGAAATCTATTGATGTGATGTTTCCACGGATTGCAAGGAACCAAATTGAGGGTTCCTTGCTTGTTACAGAAAGGTAACTTGATGGAAAATTTGAATTTTCAAATTTTGGTGGGAAATTGATTTCTTATGATTGTAAGTGTTTCTAAATCATCCTAATATGCCTAATGATCAGTAGGATAATCCTAAAAACTAGAATCAATAATCTAAGAATCGGGATTAGTCAGGAAATTGAGGAAAGTTACTGTTGGAGTTGGCGGAGCCAATCGATAACAAGCACAGAACCAAAGTTTTGGTTCCGCTGAATCCGCAGGATGAAGAATGGCGGAGCCAAGAAATACAACAGACGGAACCCAATTTTTGGTTCCGCCATATCCGCCAGATGAAAATGCTAATTCTTAACAGAGAGCATGTCATATTTTCTGATACCCGTTCAATTCCCGAAAATTTTCCTAAATCCTATCGAACTACTTATTGGTGATTGATTAAAAGCAAAAACATAGATTCGAACACACGTTTGCACATAGATCAATCAAATGATAACAACTTACCATAAAAGGAGGTTAAGCCAAACGGTGGCTTAAGCATGAAAAATTGATAACATCACGTGTTATCGGCCTGCAAAGTTATGTTAGTTCACAGACACATATTACATCAACATAATATTCTAAGAATACAAGAATTCAACACATCATTGCCTCAAGATTGTCTTATACCAAACATCCCCTAGCCCTCACTTCTTGCTAAGCTTTTTGTGGAGCTTCATGACCCACCGTCCAAGATTCTTCATCATTCCTCGAGTTTGACGAAACTCCTCTGATTGGTTGTCGATGGGAGGTAGCTGACTCATATACTCGCGTGGAGGAATCCTAGAATTTGGCAAACCATCATCCTCGCTAACCGATGATGATGATGATGATGATGATGAGGTGGGAGGATGAGCTCGTTTTCCTCTTGCTACAGCTACTCTATGATCACTAAGTGGTGCAAAAGTGTGTGAAATCTCGGGGTAGTCGGGAACAAAACCTCTAGCGTTTCGAGGAATGGGTTCAAAAGCACTATAAAGACGGGTGAGAAGCATCCCGTAAGGCATTGCGGTGGTTCCTTGGACTGGAATATCGACCATTCTTTTGGCGATATAATAGGCGAGGTTGAATGGTCGGTGGTTTGACACACAATAGAGCATGTAGCAAAGGCTTGCGTTGACATGGTCTCTATTTCCTATGGTGCTAATCACGTTTGCCCTAAGAACTTCCTCTAGCTTCTTGAATTGGGGCCTAAGTTCATTTAGCTCCATGCCAAACGGATCGCGATCAACCTCTCTACCTCTACTAGTCCTAGTGTGGGCTGTCCTAGGTACAAAAAGATGAGCACGGATGGTCTCTTTGGAGATTAGAGGTGTGTCGTATGGTGGCATACGATCAGAGTTGGAATCGAGGATGGACAATGACCATTTGTCCGAGTAGAAGCAATCTCCTTGACTTGGAACACCTAAGAAATCACCAAATTGATCTAGAGGGATGTTGATTGGCTATGGTTTACCTTAAAATGGATGTTCATGTAACCATAGTCATTTGTGCTAAGACCTACAGTTGCATAAAATTCTAGTATGAATCTAGGGATTATGGGTTCATCGATATCTAGGAGACTATCGAATTGGATTGCGTCAAGTTGTTCTCTAAGAATGGTTCCATCTAGGAATGAGGGGTCTATGGTTCTACCCTTATGTACATAGCGTTTTTTTCTAAGGCTTTAAAGATTTCAACTTGGTCCTCGGTGAGTCCTTTGGTTTTATGGTGTTTAGGTAGGTATTTTATGGTTTCTTTTGGATCGTAATAAGTCGCGGGAGGCATGATTATCCTAGACACGAAAATTACATAGTTTAGTTAAAACTATTGAAAATGCGTATATAGATTTCTAGTGTGTGCCTATATGGGGACAATGTGGTGGTGCGGTTATCTCGACTCCTTTTGATGCATCAAAATTTTGTGTATGCAAGTTTTATGATAAAACGTGAGATAACCCAAATGCTCCTACTTCAATGTGGCTACGATTGAATGTACCCGAAAATACATATTAGTTATGTATTTCCTTTAGCATTCAAGAGACATTATGCAAGTGATGTTTAAAATATAACGTTTTGTATTTGTATAAACAATGTTCAAAAACTGTTTTTCCTAGTCGTGAGAAGATTTTGATAAAAATTTCTCATGGGGTTTTTGATGAATTATGATAATGTAGTACAATATGCAATTCCTAACTAAGGAAAACATGGTTTGTGATGCAATTTAGTAAATATGCTTCATGATTTTACTAAAAATATGTATAAACCCCAAGTTTTGATTTTGGGCATGAAATAGAAATCCTAGACTCAGATCAGGAATGTAGATGTGATTAGGATACTTACAGAGATGATTAGAGCACAAATTTGTGGAAGGAGATGACCTAAATTGTGAATTTGGTTGATTTTGTGTCGAGTTCCAGTAGGTTATATGTTTTTGGGAGTTGTGATGTACAGTACATGGTGTTTGTTTAATAAACTAAGAATCTGACTCCGGGGGCCACGGATCCGGCGGAACCAAAACAAGGGGTCCGCCCTTGTTGTCGGTTGGTTCCGTGGATCAGGCTCAGATTTTTGGTTAATCTAAGGTTCAAGCTAAGGTTTTATCTACTCACTAGGTTCCATTAGTCCTAAACCAAGTCTAAGAAAGTTAAAGGGTGCTCTCTTAAGACGTTTAGTGAGGATGTCGGCAATGTTGTATAAACACAAAATTATATAAATATTTCATAGAAATGTTGTCCTAAATTATGAATATGAGATCTCTGAGAAAACTTTCTCGATTGAGATGTTTCCCATCTGAACATTGTCGCGTAGGAAATGGTGACGTATTTCAATGTGTTTGGTTCTAGCGTGTTGGACTGGATTTTTGCTAAGGTCGATAGCTCATTTATTGTCGCAAAGAATGGGAATGTCGTTGAGATTAATTCCATAGTCGACGAGAGCTTGTTTCATCCACAGTGCTTGTTGACACGCCTTTCCTGCAGACACGTACTCGGCTTCAGTTGTTGATATTGCTAGGGCCGTTTGTTTCTTGGCAAACCATGAGGTGAGACAATGCCCAACAAAAGTACAAATACCACTTGTACTTTTTCTATCGACAAAGTCACCAGCAAGGTCTGAGTCAGCATACAGTATGGTTTCCATACCAGTTCCTTTGGGATACCATAATCCTAAATGTGTAGTACCTTTGATATATCTAAATATCCGTTTAACGGCCTCAAGATAGGATGTTTTGGGATCTTCTTGAAAGCGTGCACATAAACAAACACTAAACATAATATCCGGTCTACTAGCCGTGAGGTAGAGTAAACTACCAATCATTCCTCTATATTTAGTGCTATCTACGGATTCACTTTCGTCATCCTTGGTGAGTTTGGTTTCGGAGGACATGGGTGTTTTCATGGGTTTGGAATCTTCAAGACCAAATTTCTTAAGCATATCCCTTATATACTTAGATTGGTTGAAGAATATCCCATCTTCTAATTGTTTTATTTGGAGACCTAAGAAAAAGTTTAGTTCCCCCATCATACTCATTTCAAACTCATCATGCATGAATTTTGAAAATTCATCGCATAACTCTTGACAAGTTGAACCGAATATAATGTCATCCACATATATCTGGACTATGATAATATGTGATCCTTTTTTCTTGGTGAAGAGAGTGTTGTCTACTAAGCCCATGGTATACTTATGGTCAACTAGGAAAGTCTTAAGTCGATCATACTAAGCTTTTGGTGCTTGCTTAAGTCCGTATAAAGCTTTCTTAAGTTTGTAGACATGATTAGGTTTTTTAAAATCAGCAAAGCCGGGAGGTTGTGCAACGTACACTTCTTCATTAATAAAACCATTTAGAAAAGCACTTTTAACATCCATTTGGAATAGTTTAAAGTCGTGTGCACATGCAAATGCAAGTAATATTATAATTGACTCAAGCCTAGCGACGGGTGCAAATGTCTTGTCGTAATCTATACCTTCTTGTTGATTGTAGCCTTGAGCTATTAGCCTAGCTTTGTTTCTAGACACTACACCATTTTCATCCATTTTGTTCCTAAACACCCATTTAGTTCCAATTATGGTTTGATTTTGAGGTTGAGGTACTAACGTCCAAACGTCATTTCTAACAAATTGGTTTAATTCTTCTTGCATCGCTACGACCCAAGATTCATCTTTTATGGCTTCATTAATATTTTTAGGTTCAATGGTTGAAATAAAACAAAAGAAATTACTTTGGTTTTGGACTTTTGACCTTAAGGTTCTTTCGTTAATTTTTCCTATGACGTTTTCTAATCGATGACTTTTGCATTCTTTGATGTTAACTATTTCCCTATTCACGAGTTCATCCTCTTTATCATTTTCTACATTCTCTTGGTTTTCAATCATTTGACTTTCAACTAAGTCGTCATCTACCAAAGGTGATGTCTTAGAGGGAGGTGGACTTTCGTCGAGTGTTACGTTCAACGATTCCTCGACTCTTGAGGTTTCTTTGTTTAAGATAATGAATGCTTTACTATTTTGTGAATATCCTAAAAATAAACCTTCATAAGAATTTGGGTCAAACTTGGTGAGGTAGTCCTTAGTGTTTAAAATGAAGCACTTACTTTCAAAAACTCTAAAATATCCTAGTGTAGGCTTTTGCCTCTATAAAGCTCATATGGTGTTTTATTCAAGAATGGTCTAATTAAGACTCTATTTAGGATGTATGTGGATGTGTCAACGGCATTACACCAAAACTTTTGGGTTATGTTTTGCTCGTTTAACATTGTTCGACTCATTTCTTGAAGTGTTCTATTCTTACGTTCTACTACACCATTAGATTGAGGGGTTCGAGGAGCCGAGAAATTATGTGTTATGCCATTAGCATCACAAAAAGCTCCGAATTGGATTTCGTTATCAAATTCACGAACGTGGTCGGTTCTAATTGACACTATATTATTTCCTATTTGATTTTGAATTTTCTTACTTAGAATTTCAAATTTATCAAATGCCTCATTTTTAGTTTTCAAGAACTTAGTCCAAGTATACCTAGAGTAATCATCTACTATTACCAAAGTATAGAAGTTTCCCCCGTAACTTTGTATAGCGGATGGACCAAACAAATCCATATGCAACAATTCTAGACACCTAGATGTAGACACCATGTTTTTAGCCTTATGGCTATTATGAACTTGTTTCCCAATTTTGCAAGCATCACAAAAGTGTTGGTCATATTTCAACTTGGGTAGGTTCCTAACGAGTTCCTTAGATGATAGGGATTGGATTAACCTCATATTGGCGTGACCTAAGCGTCTATGCCATAGAGTTGAGTTTTCGTCCAAAGAGGTGAGACAAAGTTTGTCTTTAGGTGTTTTGTCTAATTTCATAACGTATACGTTATTCTTTAAAACACCTTTCCTACGGTTATGCCATCTTTAAGTATTTTACTTCCATTTTCATTGAAAAGGACGTTATACTTTTTGCGGCATAATTGACTAATACTAAGCAAGTTAAATCCTAAGTTATCTACATGAGCAACATCATCAATAGTGAGAGAGTCATGAGAGATTGTACCTTTTCTGATGATTTTACTTTTAAGCTTGCTACCGAATGTGACATTACCTCCATCGTACACTTGGTAGGTTGAGAAAAGGCTTTTGTTTCCCGTCATGTGTCTTGAACACCCACTATCTTTGATCCACTCGTCCGGTTCTAACCCAACTTTTAAGCACACCTATGTTAAAGAAAAACTCAAGCGTTTGGTCCGCAATATCTCATGGGTCCATTTGGGTTAAACATTACATTATCATGGTTCATGTATGGAAATGGTGGACAAGTGTTCCATGGCATGTAGTTGGGACCTTGATAGTTCCTAGACATGTTTTGGTTCCAACTATTTTGATGATGAGGCTGTGAATTAAGGTTACTCTTTGGAAAGGGGTGTTTGGGAAAACTAGTTTTACGTCTCTGTTGAACCGTTTTAATCCTAAACTCATTTTTAATTTGACCTTTTTTCCTATAGTAACTGCTTGTTTTTGTTTATCAACAGTTCTACTAGAGCTAGGTTTTCTTGTGACTTTAACGGACTCAGTACGATCGGAAGTACAAACTTTCTGTTCAGCAACAGTACCCGCGGACCCTTTGGTCATAACTGGCAGAACCAAATTTTTGGATCCGCCAGATCCGTGGGTGTCTGTCTTTGTTGGAACAGGTTCTTGTACTTTCACTGTTTGTTTCTTAAAGTCATTTAAGTTTCCTAGTTTCATAAAACCTAGTCCGGTTTTATCATGAGGCAACTTTTGAATTTGCATTATCTCATCTGCTAAGCAAATGTTTTTATCAAACTTTTTAAACTTACTGTGTGGTTTTAAGTGTTTCTAATTCTAGTTTAAGTTCTTGACATGAGACACATGTTTCTTTAACACTTTTACCCTTTTCTGATCGTGTCTCTTTTTCTTTTAACCAATAGACTTCGTTTTCTAAAAGTGTCGTTTTGGTTTTTAAGAACTTATTTTTGTTTATGATTTTTAGAGTAATATCACACAGTTTGTTATATTCTACTTCTAAGGTTTCATCATCAATAGAAGAGTATGACGAGTCAGAATGTACCTCTTTTGAGTCATGAGCCATGAGAGCAACTTCGTCGTTCTTAGGCTCGTCGTCATCACCTTCACTATCACTCCAAGCTCCACTAACAAATGCTTTTTGAGACTTGTTCTTTGGAGGCTTTGGACATTCTTCTATTAGGTGACCGGAGTCCCCGCACCTAAAACACTTCCTATCCATTTTTCCTTTCCTATCATCACGATCTTTCCGGAAGGATTTCTTTTCTTCACGAGGTTGTCTTACGAACTTTCCTCGTCTCCTGAAGAACTTCTTGAAATCTCTAACGGCCATGGCATACTCTTCGTCTTCGCTACCTAAACTAGACTCTTCATCATCACTTGATTCTACCCTAGCTTTTAAGGCAATGGAATTCATTTTCTCCATTTTGCCTTTAACTATTTCTGAGTCTTTTTCCATCACCATCTCGTGAACTTTGAGATTTCCGATGAGCTCGTCTAGTGTCATGCTTGAAAGATCCTTGGATTCTTCAATAGCCGTCACTTTTGCTCTCCACTTCGAACGAAGTGCTTTAAGAAATTTCCTGACAAAGTTCTTACTAGAAAATGATTCGTCAAGTGCTTTAAGAAAAGTAATTATAGTATTAAACCTAGCAAAAGCACTATCAATGGTCTCATCTTCAGAGATAACAAATTGTTCATATTGTTGAACAAGAAGATCAATTTTGTTATCTTTGACTTGTGAGTTCCCTTGATGAGTGATAATCAATGATTGCCAAATATCCTTAGCCGTTTTACACATAAAAACTCTTTCATATTCTTTCTTAGGTAAGGCATTATAAAGCATCATTTTGGCTTCATTATTTTTGGCAATCAACTTCTTTTGCTCATCACTATGACGAGTAAGAGAAGCACCCTCATCCCGACCACCTGATATATTTGATATAGGTTTATTATCACCTTCTACAATAATATACCACAAATCTATATCCTTTGACTTCACATAAGTTTCAAAGCAATTTTTCCAATATATAAATCTATTTGGTTCAAATAGTGGTGGTCTTTGTATAAATTGCCCTTCTTTGAAGTTTTCAAAATCCATTGATCATTTCAAGGTTTAAAATACAATATATTTGAAAATCTTGAGTAACGTAGCTCTGATGCCAATTGTGGAAAACTAGAAGGGGGGTTGAATAGTTTTTACCGTTTTAAACTTTTCTTCGCTTTGTATACTTAACGTGATTTCAAAGTAAAGCAAACAATCAAGCAATATATATATAAAGCAAGTAAGGAAAGAAATGATCAAACCACACAACACGGATGTTTATAGTGGTTCGGCTACAAGGACTCTCTTCCTTGCCCTACTCCACTCCTCGAGCCTCTAACTCGAGAGTTTTTCTTCACTATGAAACAAGCTCCCTTCTAGGCGGAGAAAATCTTTACACGTCGCTTACTCTTTATCTGGTACTAAGCTAAACACCGAGTTCTTTACAAGGGTACAACCACTCCCGTTGGTTCTTTAACAAGGGTACAACCACTCCCGACACTCTATGTGTTTTGAGGACTAAAACACTAACCGATCACTACTAAATGAATGGTATGACAATGATGTGTGAACTAATACAATATCACACAGTAACTAAACTAAAGGTTTACACTACTGTGTTGAACCTTGATGCTTGATCTCTTTGCTACAAAAGGAAGATCAATAAGAATGTAATGAATGAAATGAATGGGTTAGTAATCTATAAATGAATGAGTATGTAATTTAAGCTATATGAGTAATGAGAGTGCTTGAATGATCAGCTTGCTATTTATAGGCAAAACTGACCAGACAACCCGCGGATTTGGCGGACCCAAATAATTGGTTCCGCCCTTGTACTGGTTTGGTTCCGCGGGAACATGCCAGCTAAGGGTTTTCCAAATATTACTATATCTTGTCTAGTCTTGTCAAGATCTCTCAAAGTCAACTCTTTAGCTTCAAGATCTTTCCAAAATATGTTGTAAAGTCAACTAAGATTTCCTAATGAGGTATGCCATGATGTCATGCATATTTCCATTTTTAAGAAATAAAAATAAACATGTAAATGTATATATGTATGTAATGTCTAATTCCTAGTGATCATGTAATATGTAAATGAGTTTAAAAAGTTGTTACTTGTAAATATAAAAGACTTTGACTTATATTTATGCTTTGCTAAAGATAAACCTTATAATTGTTATTAACAAAATAAAGCAAAGATCGTAAAATATAAATAACGTTTTTTGGACTATATTTGTATTAACAGGTTGTATTAGGGATTCTCATCCAGAGAAAGGGAAAAACATGAACACTGAGATACAAGGGACTGGGAGGACTCCTCCAGGAGGACCTTCCGTCCCCGCCGGACAAGTTCATGAAGGACCTTCCCCGAAATTCGTGAAGCAAAACATTGAGGTGTTAAGGACCGTGATCAAAGAACTTGATAATGGGGACAAGGAGAAAGTAATTCTCCACAGACTCTCGTGTAGAGGATCATGAGGTGCTGGACCGGAGGAGTCTTAGGAAAGTCCATTGGTGGAGGTCAAAGGATACTCTTCCGATGGATCAAGGCCTTATGAAGCGCCGTTCGTCTGGCACCCACTCGTTCTATCTCACATATCAGTTGCAAATACTTGTAAGTGCTTGAACTCTTTGTTTTTACGCGTTCTAAGGCTTCCATGCAAACTTAAAAAGCACATAAGTAGATCTGTTGGTACCGCAATTGTTAATCTTGCCTTAACCTCTTGTGAACGATGTGCATCACCATATCCAAAGTATATATTCGGACCTCATACCTAAAACACACGTCGTGCATGTAGGAGCACCGTGTTAGGCTTTCTAGGAGCATGTATAGTTTACACCAATTGGCAAGATGATGTCATCTGGTGGATTAGGAGTGTCTCCTCCGGAGGTGTATCTCCTCCCTATTAGTCACTAGGCTTGACTTAAACTATAAGCTTGTACCATGATATTGCACCATGATCTACAGTCTAAACATAATTGTTCTTGTGAAAATGATTCACATACGGGTTGTCAAATACCCAACTTTAAGGGTATGATCCGTAAAGAGCTAGTACGCAAAAGCATAAGAGCATGCACTCAATGCTCCTTTACGCGATAGGCCTCCGGGCCAGTGTATCTTCGAAACCATCCTGTGGTCATCTACATATAAATGGCTTATCCCACTATATGGGAGAGAGCCCATAACTGCCTGTAGGAGCTTCAACACCTGAATGTTAGAACCTTAAATTTAGGTTAATGCATAATTGTATTTACTCTCTAAAAAAACTTCAATCATCAGCTCTGCAAATTTCCCCCAGGTGTAGTTTTGTGTCACGAGTAATGGATCTGATCTCATGAGCATGGTCAGTTAGGCGCTCATCGGGAGTTATATGAGCAGATTCATCCTTCTGGTGTAATGAATGATGTAACCACCCGTAATTTTTTATACTTATTTTTAATAATAAATTATATTTATTATTTCTTAAGTTTCACTTTCGGACTTTTCCGAATTTATTTGAATCGAATACGAGAAGTTATCTCGCGAAACGTAAAAACCGCACACAATGCGTACTGGCACAACCGTAACTCGACAAACATTTTAATGTGATTTTTATACTATTTATGAGAAAATAGTCGTGCAAATACTCGTTTTTGCGGAAAAATCATTTTAAACGTAAAGGCATAATTTGCATGTCCCGAATAAATCGTTTAATAGCTCAAATGGGCCCCAAACTTTAATATCATAAAAGATTACTAAAATAGCAAAAGCAGCCCCTGTTTTAATGTTTTTCCGCCCACCCTAAACTTTCGGAAATGGGTAAGAATGACCCCTGGATGGATATAAGAACTAATTAGGGTTTCTTATTTCCCATTTCACTCTCACTACTCACACACAAACTTTTCCAGCACCGCTATCATTTTCCAGCCAGATTCCGGCCACCATCATTCTCGCGCCGCCGCTTCAAGACGAGTAGATCGGGTTAGATCGGGGTGCTTGGAGTTAGTTGGGGTGGTTTTTGCTCGTGTTTGGTCCGTTACCACCACAGCTGCTATGGCCAGCCACCTCACACCACCTCTCCTCCACGCTCACCGCTGTTAACCAATCTCCTTTCTCATTGTTTTGGGCCAAGAAACAAGGCGTACGAAGGCGAAGGGTATCATTTGTGTGTAGATCGAAGGTATTAGAGTGACGTTTGGGTGTTTCCTCATGATATTGGGTCTCACTTCGCGTCAAAGTTGATTGTAATCATCTTTTCTCTCTCGGTTTAGTGGTAGTGCCGATCCCGTACCGTTGTGCCTTTACTTTTGATACTGTCGTGTTTTGCTCTCGATGCCAGTTGTGTCAGTTGTGATATTTTGCATTGCTTCATATTGAGGTGAGTTCATGGCCCCTATTTTACTTGTTTTGAAATACTTTTGGGGGAGAATATATGCTCATTTTTATCTAAATGCGATACTTGTTTTACTTGAACATGCCACTTGCTTACTCAAAACATTACATGCTTTACTTAAATGGTTGTTTGTTTACTCGAATGCGTTATGTGTTAACGTGTTACATACCTGATTTCTTACTCATGGACACAAGTGCTTAAAACATTTATGCCTGCATAACCGAATGAACTGGCCCAACTGCTAGGTACATACATGACCGAATGAACTGGTAACATGACCGAATGAACTGGTCCTATAACCGATAGAACCGGTCACATGGCTGAATGAACTGGTCACATAACCGAATGAACCAGTCAAACAAACTTTAACTCTTGTGGTCCACATTGTAAATTTTGCTTAACGGTAAACATTTATTTTCATGACATTGTGAGTGACACAATGGTCACAAAACTTTTATCGAACTCACATTTCTTTTACACTGAATTGCTATTTATACAAACCTATGAACTCACCAACCTCGTGTTGACACTTTTAGCATGTATTTTCAGGTTTAAGGCGATAGCCTAGTTGTGGAGGCTTTTGGCATGGCTTGGTCATAGATGACTCTGATGTAATTGGGACCGTTTTATTTCTTTTATGGGCTTATATTTCCACACTGTTTTCGGAATGCTGTAAACAAAATACTTTTGAAAATGGAATTTCTTTTAAACGGTTGAGGTAAAACCGTTCTTTGTACTTTGTGTTGTGATACCAATTTAGTAGCACCCAAACATGTATGCTTCCGCTAAACCAGATTTTGGGGGTGTTACAGATTGGTATCAGAGCCTTGGTTATAGAGAACTGGGTAATTTTTAAAACCTATACTATAACTGCTTTTACGTAAACTTAACCCTATGACCGCCACATGCCTGCCTGCCAAGCTGATGCCTCACTTGTGATTTTGATTACTAATATAATTGATGAGAGGTGCACATTGTTATTGGATAAGTATATTCATCTATTTTTGCTATTTACTATAAGTATCTTCAACATACTTATGCATACGTATCGTACTTGTCGTAGCGTTACGCCTTTTCTCTACGTAATCTCATCAATCGTCCTCAAGTGTGGACATTCGCCTTAATTATTTAAACAGCTTTTAAAAGTAAGGGACATATTACCAGCGTAACTGAGCTGAGTATTTTAAAGCTCATTGAACCTCGGGTGAATATAGACTGATTACCTATATTTAACCAGGGACAGTGGGACATAGTGATACAAAGATTGCGTCCACGCAAAAGGTTTTACTCTTCAAGGGATCTTGAGAAGCTTTTAATCCTTCAGGCAGTGTACCTGATCATTGTAGTGTAGTATAGGTATGTCTGGGTGATTGATCGTTCTCAAGGGGAATAGTGTCATTAGGTCAAGATGTATGACAAGATAGGTCTAGAGGTGAGGGATGATTCTTTTTGCATTTTTATATTTTTTAGAAAGCAAATAAAAATCTCGGTTTCGAAGGAGTGGACGGAATTAGTTATTAATCAACTAACCCAAAATCTAATTATAAAACTAAAATTAAACTAAAAACAGGAAAAAGTAAATTGGTGAACTTCTTATGATAGGAAAAGCGTATTTATTTAGATTTAATTACTCCCTAGTTATCTCCTATTGATTCGTTGAATTGTCACGTACTTGTTTTAGTTGAAACGTCGTATTCCTTATTATTGGTGGTGGGGAGGTGCCGAAGTCACCAACTCTATGAATATTAGTCTCCCCTAAATCCTTTAATATCCATTAAGTTTTCTAGGATATACAAGCCGCAATTCACGCAATAAATACAACGAACAAAACCAATAGTGCACTCTACGGTTGCGTTTTTAAGACGTTCAAGCTAGTTACATATAAGAGGTCAGCCAATTTTCTTAACCTAACGCGATAACAATCAACTAAACAAGAGACAACAAATCAATATTCAATAACCAGGTTTTATTAGATCGAAGAAAACACAAGCAAACTTAAGCTAGCATGATAGATAGAAGAAAAGATAAACAATTAATCAAACAACACATAGACATATTGAATGATTAAACGAATAACTTATCTTCAATAAAGCATGAGGTTCAAGGGTTGAAAAACCCTTACAAAGCTGCCCAAATTCGACTAGGGTTTATTCTCCAAAGATGTCACACCCTTTACAATAAAAACATTCAAAAATATATATAGGAATACAGTTCTGACGGCGTCAGGTTATAGCCTCTGACGCCATCGACTTGCCGTGTTTTAGGGTTTCGTCTGTTTAATCGTCGCTCTGACGGTGTCAGAAAGGGATCTGAGGCCGTCACTTGTAAAATCCTTCTGAGCCGTCTCTTGTTAGCTTAAAGCGTGACGTCCATCTTCTTTTTACACCCGACGGCGTTAGGTTATAAAGTCTTCAAAACTTTCAGAGGCGTCACTTGTTAGCTTAACACTAGAAAATCCATTTTGAATTGCAAGGGACGGCGTCACGTTGTAGCATGTGACGCCGCCAGACACTGTTGTCTGACAGGTTTTTCGCGACTTCTTCGTTTTCTTCACTTTTTCGTCCAAATATGCTCCATAAGTGCCGATGTCCAGAATTCTCGTCCCAAGTACCTAAAATACAAAAAGAAACGATTTGAGGCAATATTTGATCATATTACTTGATCTTAGGCTTAAATGACCCCTTAAAAAGGTACCAAATAAATCCTTATTAAATATCACTACATTTGGGATTTGCTTGTCCTCAAGCAAATGTGCTTTTATTCTAATCAATCTACAAGTTATGGGTCATTTAACATTAATATAAAGGTAATTACAACATACAAGCGTTCCACGTTAGACAAAATAAGCACGGAAATTATATACTAGCACCTTACATAAAGTGTTTGGATTCTCACATCTCTCGGGTGTATAAAGTTATATAACATGAATGCCACTACTAGAAAAACAGCTATTCCTTACTCCAAATGCGAGTCAAGAAGAGGCCTTATGACACGCAAATGCGAGTCAAGAATGGACCCGTCATAAAGCTTCATGACTCGCATTTGTGCGTCATCCCTCTATGATGCGCATTTATGACCCACGTTTTATGACTCTCCTTTTTGCGAGTCATAACCTAATTTTTTTTTTTTAAATTAATTTTTTTCAATTCCTAATTTTCTATTAAATGACAATTAAAAACCTGATAATACAAAATTAAAAACATAAATATCAAAATAACGCATTTCATATATTAAAAACCTGATAATACAAAATTAAAAACACAAATATTTTCCTTGTTGCTGCTAGAACTAAAATCAACCTAACTTTTGCCTATGTTAAAAACTCGCTATACACCATCTCTAACTTTGCCTATACAACAAGACTACCCGAGTATAATGTTGCGGCTGCTGCATGACATTTGGTGGCCTCTGTTGAGGCATAATCGGCTGATACCCCATGTGATGCATCGGTTGTTGATGTGGATACTGGTAGCCCTGTG
This sequence comes from Artemisia tridentata subsp. tridentata, assembly GCA_021014915.2. Taxonomy (NCBI): domain Eukaryota; kingdom Viridiplantae; phylum Streptophyta; class Magnoliopsida; order Asterales; family Asteraceae; genus Artemisia; species Artemisia tridentata. The sequence goes on along the minus strand of CP139504.1, from coordinate 330,466,168 downwards.
ATTGGTCCATACGAGCACCCTGATATTCCTTGCTGAGGTGGGCTTGATGGTACCGGTGGCACCAAAGCAGCAGGTCTCTCATACTTAAACATGTGGCAACAAGAACATATAAGTATGCATCTGATCCACATAAAAGAAAAGAATAAATAAACTGGTCGTTTCTGATCGGAGGATGTGACAGGTGAGCTTCTTTGGGCTGAGCTTGAACCTCTAAGAGCACCAGGGCATGCATCTGTTGTGCGTATACGAGATGGATCAGGTTCATTGGTGGTTAATCTTGAAGATCCCGTTGTTCGTAAAAAGGTGGATCTTGATACCTGCGAATTAACAGTTTGTAAAAGATGGGTCAGATTCTACTTTGACTTAATAAAGGACCTGAGAACACATAAAATGGAAACGGTTTATGAGACTTCATGCATTTGGAAATGGGCAACTGATGAAGCGAAAAGTGTACCGCTTTTAGGTGGTCATTTAAGCCCTAAATCGTATTTATTTGATCAAATATTGCCCTAAATCGTTCCTTTTGTCATTTTAGGTACTTTGGAGAAGAAATCTGGAAAAGGAAGCATTTTGCACGTTTTGGAGCATAAACATGAAGAAAACGACAAAGTCTCAAAAATCTGCTGTAAAATTACCTGTGACGGCGTCAAGCCCCAGTGTGACGCCGTCAACCCTTGATAAGCCAGAGAGGATTTTGGACGATTAAAAGGGGACGGCGTCAAGAAGGCCATCAAGAAAACCTAACCGCGGCGAGGTGACGGCGTCAGCTCTATAACGTGACGCCGTCAGATCTGTTTTCCTATATATATTTTCATAATTTTTAGTCATTAGTGTGCAACTTTGTGAGGAGAAACCCTAAGACGATTTTTTCTGCCATTTTTAAGGGTTTTATACCCTTGGATCTCCCATGTTCAATTGAAGATAAGTAATCAATTAATCATTCAATATGTCTATGTGTTGTCTGATTATATCTTGTTCTTGTCTTTTATTTAACATGCTAGGCTAGATTTATCTTGTGTTTGCTTAGATCTAATGAAACCTAACTATTGATTATTGGTTGTTGGTGTGTTATTAATTGTATTGGATGATTGTTTATCGATGTTAGGCTTAAGAAAACTGGCTAACCTCCTATACGGTAACTTGCTTGAACGTCTTAAGAAACATGAACCAATGCGTACTAAGGTTTTTATGGTTGTATTTAATGCATGAGCGAATTCTAGTGATCCCATGTTAGGAGCTTCTTAGCCGGCTCGACATAGGAGTAAAGTAGGAGCTTATAGAGTTGGGGAAGTACGTACGCCACCCCACGATTGGTATTAAGGAATACACCCGTCATCCACGCAATTAATACACACTAATCAACCGGTAAAAGATAGTTATGGAGTAAGGAAATCTAAGTAAACACATTTCTCTCCATATAAGTTCCACAACCTTTTTATTTTCAGTTATTTTATTTTATTTGTAATTGTAGTTATTTGGGTTAGTTGACTAGCAACTAATTCCGCCCACTCCTTCAAACCTGAGATTTTACTTGCTTTTATAAAAATATAAAAATACAAAAGAATCTTCCCTCACCCTTAGACCTATTAGAGTAGTTTTTCAATCCTAACGACACTATTCCCCTAGAGAACGATCAATCCCCCGGTACTTGCCACTACACTATACTACATCGGTCAGGTACACTGCCTGGTGGGGATTGCAAGTCTCTTGAGATCCCTCGAGAGGTAAAACCTGTTGTAAGGTCACAAAACCACGCATCAAGTTTTTGGCGCCGCTGCCGGGGAATAGTTATTGTTTAGGTTGAATTTTTATTTTATTAGGTCTACTCACTAGATTCCTTTCTAGTGAGATTTTTATTTTATTTTTCTAGGTTTTTCTTTAGTCTATCTATTTTCTTCGTGCTTTTGTTCGTATAAGATTTCCAGTGACTCTTCCGTTCACCATTATGGAGAACGCGAATCCACCATACCACCAACCATGTAATTCACCCTCTCCATATGACATCTTGATGTTTAAACAACATAAAGATGAACCTCTCTATTATGCATGGACTCGTTTTAAATATTTACTCCAAAAAGTCCCTCATCATAACTTTGATTTTTGGTCCCTAACTCAAATCTTTTGTGATCGTGTCGACCGACATGCCCAAAGGGACATTTACTATTTTGCCGGCAGGGATCTTAGGGAATTAAGTGCTGAAGAAGCATGGGAAGCTATTGAGAATTGTGCCCAATATTATTATATAGTTGACAACCCAACAAACATTAATACAAGTCAGTTGACCACAAATTTCAAGGATCATGAAACAAGTTTGTTTGGGGATGAGGGTAGAGTTGAGCCACCTAGCTGCATGTCATGGTTAGGCACTACCATAATACAGGGTGAACACTTAGGTGATCTTGATGTTATGGAGGATCTAGCCGAGCATGATCACATTGATCAAAAAGACCTAGGTTTTATGATCGATGACGTTGAATCTCAAGAAACACATGATGAATCTTTTGGGCAATTTGAATATAGCAGTCAGAATATTGAGGATGATCCTTATGATTCGGATATAGAAGTTGAGATGCCTAGAGAAGCACTTGAGATATTAGGGAAAATGTTAGGTTTAAATTCTACCAAAACCCATGATGAGGATATAGGTGATCTTGACATAGGGAATGATGAGGTTAGTAACATAAGCCCGCTAAGTACCTCACAAGTCCTACCATCATTTGAGGCACACACACCGCCCGTGACTTACCCGGAAGAAGTAGAAGAGACTTTAGGAATCCCGATGGAGGTATAACCTTTGAACCAAACACAACTAGAGGATATAGGTTTGAATGCTTATAGTGATCACAACCTTACTCTTAGTTCTAGGGGATTTCCTATTTTTGATGAACCGGAGCCTCAACCAAAACCGTTACCTAATCTTCCATCTTTAGATGTGAATTTAGGAATTAAAAAAGGTCCCGATCCACCCATCAAACCATGTAGTCCGGGTAATGTTAAGATTAAGGTAGTAGACTCTAGGCTATGTGGAGTGGAAGCTAATATAGGAGTGAACCATGACCTTACATACTTACATCACCCATTCATGATTGATCACAAGAAACATTATGGGTTTAAACCGGGTTTATTAGGTCAAGATGGATTCCCAACTAGGAGTCTCTCGAAGTTGATAGAAGATGATCCCTTTCTAGGAGAAAACTTCAATTCACCCATTGACCCAATTGAACTAAGTAAGGTTATGATGAAAGGAGCACACCCCTTTGAGTATATAATTCATCCACCACTCTTTCCTCACGCGGCATACTTCCACCAAGATGGTGTGTATCGCTACTATCACCCGCACTTAATCCTAAGTGTAGGAAAAACCTCTCCTTTATCCGTTAAATAAGGGTAGAGTCAGGCTCGTGACTCGAACAAAAACAAGCGCTTCTTGGGAGGCAACCCAAGCTTTATTTGCTTTGTGTGTTTATTTATTTGTTTGTTTGATTTTATTTGCTTCCGTATGTATGTTTAATTTTTATTATTATTGATTCATGTTCGAAACTAAATTGTGAAAATGCTTTATCTTGTTTTTAACTTCGTCTTAACTACATATAAAGGTATTTTGCAAAAGTTAAGTGTAAGGGAAATCCAAATCGGTTTATTAGAACAAATGAACATGAATCGTAACAATAATAAATTAACATACATATTAGTATTTGTTTAAGTCAAATGCTTGTATCGAGTCATAATGATATTTTGCAGGAATTCCAGGAAGTAAGGTATAGGTTTTTCCAGAAATTTTCCGGAAACTTAACATGAGAATTCTGTCAGATCATTTCTGACGGCGTCAGGTTTTAATTTTCTGAAATTTTTGAAAGTTTTGTTTTTCTACCGGAATCATAAAATGCTTTATCAAATCTCTAACTTATAAACTCCAGGAATCTGCAAAATAATCATTCCACAAGCATTATATCCTTATACAGATTTATCCCGCCGATGTTATGCAGGTTTTCGTGTTTGTTTTCTCAGGTTTAACAGGTTATTTTGGACAAGGAGATGTATGTGGAATCTAGCTTTTGGCGCTGCTTTAATCTTGAAGCTTCAACATTACCTTGGAAGAAGATCTAACCATGTTACCCCGTTATCCACCGAGCGAATCAGGGGAGTATTTGATTTCATTCTTTTACCTTATTTACTTTTACATCTTGTTATTTGAACATTGGGGACAATGTTCATCTTAAGTGTAAGGGGGGGTAAAGTACGATACCTTAGAGAATGCTATTACGCTTGATTTTTTGTTTGTTTAATGGTAGATGTGTAATAAAACTAAGAGAAATACCTGTTAAGGCAATTTTAGTGCCAAATTTAAAAATTTTTACAACATATAGGAGTGAAACTTTGGTCTTAATGAGCGTCTCACGGATAGGAGTTATATGACTAGCACAAAACCGTACCACTAAAAAAAAATTTCCACCCCCAAATATGTGAGGTTCGCCCCTAGAATTGGTAGGAAAAGCATTTATGCTATGATGTGTGTACCGGTAGCACTTAGATTCTAGAACTTGCGTTAGGACCATTCCAAGGTCACAAGTGAGACTACATTCGTGTAGTTAGATTTACTACATGATAAGAGGCATTAGGATTAACCCATTGTTTTACACCTGTGTTTTTGTTATAATTACGTTGGCTACATTGGTCAAGTAATCCTCCCACACCCTTTGCGTTGTACTCATTTTTAGTACACGATACCCCTAGTACACCCCTCAGAGCCTATCTTTTCGTTTCTAACTTTAAGCATTTTACTTAAAGAAAGAATTTGTTTACACCCCACTTAAATGTACACCCAAATCACCTTAGCCTACCTTGTATGCACTCATTTTTAGTGCATTATTGTGACAACATTTGTTTAAACCCTTAGTTAATTATCTAATTGATTACATGGTTGCTAAGTCGAGTCATATCCTTGTACATATTATTTTGGGACGATTGGGACTCATGGGTAAAGTACTAGTGTAATGGAGTAATGGGGAAGAACAACATTATTACCCCCATATGTGCTAAATATTTTAAAAGTACTCCAAGTGTTTCGATTATCTTAATTCGAGTAATTAGAATAGTTAATTGTAAAGTTATGTAAAAGTTCAAGTGTAAGGGGGATACAACCCCCCTGCGATGTATTATTTCGGATGGTAGGGCAAGAGTGTATGCATAAAAATAAAATAAAAAAAAAAAAAAAAAAAAAAAAAAAAAAAAAAGAGAAGAAAAAAGTAGAAAAAAACATACGGACTACCATCCCGTTTCATTTTATGTTTATTTTATCTTTTTGTTATTTTTTTTCATTAGCTTAAGTTGAGTCTAGTCTTGGCTTAGCAACGCCATAGTGTACATGTAATTAATCAAGATCTTTAACTCGCCACCAGTAAAATATCCTTTATCCAACAAAACCGTGTTTATCATATCCCTACACCTAACGTTATAACCCGTTTAAAAGCCCTATTTGATAGTTTATCTTAGGTGCTTACGCCTAGTGGAGAAGGTTTTTGATCCTTTCCCAAGCCTATGGTAATCTATTTGCTATGACAGGTAGTGAGAGATATTATTCATTTTCATTTATGAGATATACTTTTATGACACCTAAGAGATGTGAGTATCTAAACACTACTTGTGAGGTGCTAGTTTGTAATCTCCGTGCTTATTATGATTAAAGTGGAACGACTATTTGTTGTAATTACTTTTATATTAGCGTTAAATGACCCCTAACTTGTATTTTGATTAGAATAAAAGCGCATTTGCTTGAGGACAAGCAAATCTCAAGTGTAAGGGTATTTGATGAAGCGAAAAGTGTACCGCTTTTAGGGGGTCATTTAAGCCCTAAATTGTATTTATTTGATCAAATATTGCCCTAAATCGTTCCTTTTGTCATTTTAGGTACTTTAGAGAAGAAATCTGGAAAAGGAAGCATTTTGGACGTTTTTGGAGCATAAACGTGAAGAAAACGACAAAGTCTCAAAAATCTGCTGGAAAAGTACCTGTGACGGCGTCAAGCCCCAGTGTGACGCCGTCAACCCTTGATAAGCCAGAGAGGATTTTGGACGATTAAAAGGGGACGGCGTCAAGAAGGCCATCAAGAAACCCTAACCGCGGCGAGGTGACGGCGTCAGCTCTATAACGTGACGCCGTCAGATCTGTTTTCCTATATATATTTTCATAATTTTTAGTCATTAGTGTGCAACTTTGTGAGGAGAAACCCTAAGACGATTTTTCTGCCATTTTTAAGGGTTTTATACCCTTGGATCTCCCATGTTCAGTTGAAGATAAGTAATCAATTAATCATTCAATATGTCTATGTGTTGTCTGATTATATCTTGTTCTTGTCTTTTATTTAACATGCTAGGCTAGATTTATCTTGTGTTTGCTTAGATCTAATGAAACCTAACTATTGATTATTGGTTGTTGGTGTGTTATTAATTGTATTGGATGATTGTTTATCGATGTTAGGCTTAAGAAAACTGGCTAACCTCCTATACGGTAACTTGCTTGAATGTCTTAAGAAACATGAACCAATGCGTACTAAGGTTTTTATGGTTGTATTTAATGCATGAGCGAATTCTAGTGATCCCATGTTAGGAGCTTCTTAGCCGGCTCTACATAGGAGTAAAGTAGGAGCTTATAGAGTTGGGGAAGTACGTACGCCACCCCACGATTGGTATTAAGGAATACACCCGTCATCCACGCAATTAATACACACTAATCAACCGGTAAAAGATAGTTAGGGAGTAAGGAAATCTAAGTAAACACATTTCTCTCCATATAAGTTCCACAACCTTTTTATTTTCAGTTATTTTATTTTATTTGTAATTGTAGTTATTTGGGTTAGTTGACTAGCAACTAATTCCGCCCACTCCTTCAAACCCGAGATTTTACTTGCTTTTATAAAAATATAAAAATACAAAAAGAATCTTCCCTCACCCTTAGACCTATTAGAGTAGTTTTTCAATCCTAACGACACTATTCCCCTAGAGAACGATCAATCCCCCGGTACTTGCCACTACACTATACTACATCGGTCAGGTACACTGCCTGGTTGGGATTGCAAGCCTCTTGAGATCCCTCGAGAGGTAAAACCTGTTGTAAGGTCGCAAAACCACGCATCAGCAACTTTCGACCCGTTTCAATTCTACCTAATTTTATGAATTGAAAACATTCTTTTACCAATTTAAAGATCGGGTTGATATTAAAACCTCCAATGTGTGCAAGTGTAATGACAAAGATGCAACATATGGGGTTGGGACTGGTTGCCATGTGATTTATAACCATTAGGAACACATTTTTATACCAAAGTATCTAGCGGCACTGAGCAAGTGAGTTAAAAAACAATGATACTAATCATATTGCAAAAACAAAATGATCATAAAGAGTCGGGCAATAACCAAGCATGCATGTCATCACGAACACCTCATTTGGCAATAACAAACCTACACAAGAGACACCTACATACAAAACATAATGTCATGCAGCTTACACAAAAGGGATGTCAAAAGATCAGATAATGAGATGACCAATTGTGTAGGTTTGTATGACGCGCAAATACCTATATACGCATCATTATTATAACTGAACTAGTTTAGAAGTAACCTGAGATATCCGAGGGGTACTTTCCTCAATGGGAAGTACTTCTCCTTCTTCTTCTCCCTTTCGGTCTTCAAAGAAACCTACATCAAAGATGAACAATCATCAGTAAAACGCATACCCAATAAACGATGTCAAACAGACCAGATAACTATCTCATTGATCAAATTCTGACTTACGTCACGTCTATATTTAAGACTTTGATGTTTTTTGCAAGAAGTTATCAACAGATCTTCTAATTCAATGGAAATGTGGCTGACCTGGACAAACGAAGAGTAACAAAATGCTTTTATAACTGAAAAAAAAAGAGTGCTTTCTACAACTTACTTGTCCTTTGTTACAGCTTCCAACAGTACGTGTGTAAAGAAAAATTCACAATTTTTCTGGGCTATTAAATGCTATTTTATGGCACATAGATTACATACTTTATTAAATTTATGTCTCATAAAATAGCATCTAATAGCTCAGTGATATCATGGATTTTTTTTAACCTGAAAAAACACAAAAAAAAGAAGCAGTACCTATGTCTCATAAAATAGCATAAAATAGCTCAGTGATGTCACTCCAAACCAACTTCTTACCGAATACATTTTATAAGGCTCAGACAGGGTGGGAAGTGAAGAAAGCATAAACGTCTGCGATGGCTGCAAATATACTCATTTGCCCCGCCTATGCAAATAAAATGGGATTAGGGTCAGGTATGTATCTGAGGACGTCTGTGCAGTCCGCCACCAGTGAATGCGCCTCTGGGCTAAAGCAGCTCATTATACCGCTTCTAGTAACCTCAGAAATGATAATCTTGAAGCAATAGCTGAAAATGTAATACATTTTACGCATACTCAATAACTGTGATGAAGAAGTCAAACATTTATTCGCATGTACTTTTACTTTACCATTGCATACCTATAGTTTGGTGTTAATTTCATTCCTGGTTCTTGGCAATGCCAATGAGACCGGTTGTCTTAGATTTTTCTATGACAACGGCTGCACCTGTTCATATACCATCCAAGGTTTTCTTTGATCTCAGTTATCACCGCCTCCGTAGTGAGCCGTTGGTGTTGCTTCATTTTCGTGACAGTTATTAGCTAAATATATGGCAAATTTAGTGATTAAGGTTTTTGTGTCTTACCATAAGAGTGTCTGGATTAATTTGCAGGATTGTTGCTATCTTAACAGGTTCTTGTACCGTAGATGGATGCTGTTTTTGATGTTGTGTCGCCAGCAAGGTCAGAGGCATGACAGGCCCAGTCAATTCGCTGTACCTGCATCACATTTGTTTGGCTCAGATAGTGGTAGTACCTTTAAACCTGCACAACCAACTATGCCCATGAATCTGTGATACCCCAGGTGTTTCATCTTACAGCAGCCTACGCTGACACGTAAAAACAATGGAGTACCCGTACCCAATCCAGCAATTGCAAAGTCAAAAAGATCATGCTTCAACATAATATAACTCATTTCAACAATTAGAGTCAATTTCAACTTACTTATTAGCATAATATATGAATTCTGAAACAAACACAATGTCACCTCCTAACTCACGTTGGGGTTTGGTGCTCCTCAACATTTCTTGCATCTTTTGTACCTGCAAATATAAATATTAACAACATTTAGAAATATACATGTAATTCGTAATTAAAACCATTTTGATTCATTTCAACCCATTGTACCCAATATTGACATTCTCAAAGGTTTTGAATACCAATATCATTTTGGCTACTTGGCTCCTGTAGTGGCAAATTTCATTAAAGATAGATATTTTAGCTATCAAACTAGCTAGAATACCAGGTACATAATTATATAGAAAGAAATCAACAAGTAAACCAAATGTTTAAAGAAATATCATGATTCATGAGTACTACTTAGCTTACAACACATAAACATTTAATTTAAACCAAGCAAAACACACTGTCCCAGCCAGACCCATGTTACCAATACAATTTTTCTTACTAAAGTACTTACAAAATCAAAAAATTAAAAAAAATTAGCCAAACTAAAATGCTAATCACCTTATTAAAAACTTGAATAAATACAAGCTTCAAAAAATGTACTAACTGCTACGGCGGCTTCACAAATACAACAAAACAAAACCCTAATCGAACTTCACTCTAAACTCGATCTAAATACACGAACCCTTGGTCTCTTGATCTCCTTGTGATGATGATGATGACGGCGCGGCGAGGTGGTGGCGGCGCATGTTGAATACGGCAGCAGGAGGTGGCCATGGTGGTATTATCAAGAGAGAGGTGAAAGGGATGAGTGAGGGGTGTTGGTGGTTATGGTGTGGTTAGATTGAGTCACCGGAAAAAGGAGTGGCGCTGGAGATGTGGGTGGCGGCTGCTGAGATAAGAGGGGGAGGGCTAGGGTTTGGTTAAAGAAGATGTGTGTGTGAGGTGAGTGTTGTAAATGAACAAGGTAACCTTAATTAGGTTATAAGACGTGCAGGGAAAAAAAAACATAGATGACCCCTATTTAGGACGAAGCAAAACGAGCGTCATCTAGCAGGCTAAATTTTAACTGATTATGACCCTATGTTATGACACTTCTGAAAATGAGTCATCCCCAATAAAAAATTTACTCGTTATGACTCTTATTTTATGACTTTGCTATTTGCACGTCATCTTGTAGCGTGCGTCATAAAATGCGAGTCAAGGATAGACCTTTTTCTAGTAGTGTATGGAAACGGTTAAATAAAACACTCTCTACCTGTTATAGCACATAGACTACCATAGGCTTGAGAACGGATGAAACCTCCACCACTTTGGCGTAAGCAACTAGGATAAACTATCAAAAAGGGCTTTTAAAGGGTTGTAACATTAGGTGTAAGGGTATGTGATGATGTACCCTCCGAACAGGTCGAAGGACACCCCTTCGAGCCTGTACAAAGCCTTCTCTTCGAAGGCCCAGGTCAATCTCTTAAAATGTTTCATTGGCGTAAAACCATTCATCTATGAAGTGGTTACCAGTTGAGAAGCCGCCAATCGAAGCCCTAAGCCCTTCGGGGTACCTCCTTCGAGGATACTAGAAGGGAGAACCACCATGACCTGGTCATACCCACGTTCCCTCTTCCCTTAGGCTTTCCCACCAAGGAGGAGATCGTGGGCCACAAAGCCCTAGCGGTTACCACAAATCATGGGACGCCCCCATGATCTCCGAATTATGTGCAAGAGCTCTCTAAGTCCTATTTCCTCCCCTATAAATAGCTTAGACAGGCAAAAACATTGGTATGCAAACTAGACTCTCTCATTTCACTACCAACTTATCATATCACATACTTATTCGCACGCCGGAGGTGGTTCGCAGGGTCCAACCCCTACGCAATCACTTAACGTAGTGTCTTAGTATTTCTTATTTCAGGTTAAGAACAAGCTTAGCGCAACCTCAACACCCCATATATCCTTTGATCATCATCAAATGTTTGGTCATGCAATTTATTGTACAATCAGTGGCGCCATCTATGGGACCGATACAATTGGTCTCGTTATTTCCAAGCTTATAACCAACCAACTACTTTCACTATATATCCGGCCTGGATCAAGGGAGAGAAGATACTCCCCCTCTGGGTTTCTCGACCTTGGCGCCAATACCAATTAATGACTCCAACAACCTCCCCCCAATAGCCGCTTTCACTTTCACAACACGTTCTCACCCAGAAATAACACCCAACCATCATGCTTCGACATCAGCCAATTCGGAGCTTGTTATTAGCCCAGCCTTTTTCGAAGCCAATCACGAAGCGTTGGAATCCCTCCTAAGGGCTCGCAGAAGGCAGGTTCGGAATACTGAGATGCGAAAGGAGTTGGAATACTCAAGTGATGACTAGGAGGGAGAAATGGAAATGGAGCCTAGGCCTCCGACGCAAGGAGCAACACTCTCGGCCCTAAGGATAGGGTCACCAGTCGGTCGAAGGCCAAGTAGAAGGTCCGTTCGGTTCGAAGGGGTCCCGGAGAGGGCTCCGACGAGGAGAGAAGGAGCGGTTGTCAAAGGTTCCAACGGGAGGAGTCAACGAAGGGAAGAGACGGGGGTGAATCTACCTCCATTGTTAGCAGCTCATCTTGGAAGAACTGAAGCAGGGGTTCCGTTGCAGCCTACTCACGCATCAGGCATAGAAGGCAATCCGCCTACAATTAGTATGGGAGGAAATCTTCCTCCCAATGGTATGTACCCTTCGTTCCAAACTCAATCTTACCCTCAAGGTTTATATCCTCCAGTAAACGGGCAGCCTAACAACCTTAGTCTCCCTCAACCTTATGGGAGCATACCCTTCAAACATCCTACGCATACCGGCACAACCATAACTCGACAAACATTTTAATGTGATTTTTATACTATTTATGAGAAAATAGTCGTGTAAATACTCGTTTTTCGCGGAAAAATCATTTTAAACGCAAAGGCATAATTTGCGTTTCCTGAATCGATCGTTTAATAGCTCAAATGGGCCCCACACTTTAATATCATAAAAGATTACTAAAATAGCTAAAGCAGCCCCTGTTTTAATGTTTGTCCGCCCACCCTAAACTTTCAGAAATGGGTAAGAATGACCCCTGGACGGATATAAGAACTAATTAGGGTTTCTTATTTCCCATTTCACTCTCACAACTCACACACAAACTTTTTCGGGGCCGCTATCATTTTCTGTTCAGATTCCGACCACCATCATTCTTGCGCCGCCGTTTCACGACGAGTAGATCAGGTTAGATCGAGGTGCTTGGAGTTAGTTGGGGAGGTTTTTGCTCGTGTTTGGTCCATCACCACCACAGCCGCCATGGCCAGCCACCTCACACCACCGCTCCTCCACGCTCACCGCTGTCAACCAATCTCTTTTCTCACTATTTTGGGCCAAGAAACAAGGCATTCGAAGGCGAAGGGTATCGTTTGGGTGTAGATCAAAGGTATTAGAGTGACGTTTGGGTGTTTGCTCGTGATATTGGGTCGCACTTTGATAAGATCGATTAAAGCTCAACTAGGATACATAATAACAAAGATAAATAATATGCACAACAGAATTAAATAAAACACTTTGTTATTAACAAGGTTTTACAAATATACGCTCTAATTCTATTCGATCACAATAGAACGTGTTATCTACCTATAACAAGGATCAATAATATTGATCTTGAAGTGTGGTACCGATCCCAAGTGGTGGGATCGGTGGTGTTTTCTAAAATATAACTAAAGCACACACAAAACTAGGTCTAGGGATCTCTTTATTTATAGAGTTCCATCTAGACTTACAAAGGAAACCTAATTGTATTAGGAAACTAAATCTTTCCTAATCTTTATCTCTTTCTTTTTCAACAAGTCTTCTAGAATCCTCCATCTTTTCTATAATTCCATATTGGCAATCTTGGTCCTTTTATTATCATTAAATCTATAAATCCCAACAATCCTCCCCTATTGGAAGATGACAAAACAACTTGAGCACTTGAAGCATCTTGATCTTGTACATCTTCAAATCTGAGCTTCCCCTTAAGTTAAGATCTCCATGAACTAGTTTCTTGTTTCCTTTGTAACATCTTCTTCCCCTTTTTGTCATTATCCATTAGGAGACAGTGAACACAAACAACCTCAAACTTTACAGCTACAAATCATACATAAAACTTCTAATCCAAGCCTTCCAATGTCTCAAATTACCCTCCATGAAGTTTTCCGCAACTAAAAATGAATTCAAGGCAGTAGAAACTTAAACAAGCAGTAGTAATAATGATTAGCAGTAGTAAAAATCATCCCCTTAAATAGTTAAACACTTAATCATATGCTTCCCCTGAAGCCAATATACTAACCATTTGAAGCAACCATAAGAACTTTTCGAATAACTAACTACCATAGTAACGAACACCATGTAGTACCATCCATGAAGAACACCAAATAGCTTACTAAAAATGACTACAACAATAATCGATACCAAGCAGTAGTAACATGAAGAGCAGTTCTATGGTTGAGCAGTAGAAACCATGTAAAAAGCAGTATTAACTTCCAATTAGTATAAACATGATAACTACTTCAATAATTTTCACACGAACTTGACCTTGAACGCTTAGCTTCCATATTCAGAATGTCATGCGAATAAACATGTACCGTGTACCATAATATCACCAAACTTAACCAATCATACAAAAGTGTAACTCTGATCTGTTTGTATTATGTAGCAAACCACCAATCTCCTTATCTCTTAAACCCATAAACCATTATTATTCTTAAGAGTAATCTCTCACATGCATGCAACAAGCAAGCACCTTGGCACCTAAAAAAACTTCATGTATATAAGAAAAAGAGACTTTCTTTTTCACTAATGATATTTTTCTTATGTTCTGTTTAAAAAACAACCTCCAAACATGCAAACCGTCTTGCTTGAACTCAAAACCCTTGAAGCTCCAAATTACCTTGTTGATATTAAACCTTGTTTCTTGATCGAACACCAAGACCTTGTCGACAAGAACCTTTCAAAACATACTTTCAATCACCTTCCAATAAAATGACTTTACCACGAACAAAACCTTCGCATAATCGAGTATCCTTGGAGATTTAAAAACAATCGAAAAACTACAACTTAACCTAGCCTTCAAGTACTACCCTTCTTTTTGTCGTCGTTAGTGCTTCATCCTTGCTGTCCCAAACAACCAACATCAATAAGCAGCCTAAAAACTCGAAGCATCATTAAGTTCAAATAAAGCAGCATTAACGAACAAAACGAGCAGCATTAATTCAAGTAGCAGTACAAAAAAGAACTTAGCAGCATTAACGAATTACTTCGAGCATCATTAAAATACAAACTAGCAGCACCTTAACTAGAATAGTTATTGATATTCAATCCAAAACATGTGCCTCTATATTCGAATACAAACAAACGAACAGCAACAATTAATCGACTTACATTCCCCATCACAAAACTTCAATATTTTGATCTCAATCGATTAATATATAATATAATTAAGCTTGCACGATCAAAAATCCTAGTCAGTTGTCAGTGAAGCAAATAAATACATGTCAAATATTACTGACTTCGTACAGAAAATCCGACCAATTGATGAATTCAATCTTCCATAAATTCGTCCAAGGATTTTTTTTAATAATTGTGTAATTATTACAAAAAAGTCGAATCAACACAAAAACCTTAAAAGTTAAAAACCCATGCACTAATTGACAAGGGATGAAAGGATTTGACAATTAATATTAAATAATATCAATTATCGTTAATATTAAATAATCCATGCACGATTGAAGAAAAATACCATGACTTGTGAATTGTTTTAGAGATATTGCTTTTTCTCCAAGATTGTCAATACCTTGCTATCGCAGCAGCATAAATAATAAATACTTAACCTTAATATCAAAAGCTGCTTTTCAACGACTGTAAAAACCTTGTGATACTTTCTTCGATAGTAAAACCCTTGTAAATCCTAGATCAAGAGCCCCAAGCTCTTGTTGATCCAAGTTATATACTTGATCGAATTCCCTTAGCTTGTAAAGGTTTAGTTATGCTAGGTAAACTAAGACAACTAGTATAGAAACTGTATTGAATTTACTAAGGTTTATGCGGAATCTAAACAATAGTATTAAGAAGAACAGTAACACAAGAATAAACAAACCAACAGCTTCAATATTATTAATACGAATACTCTCTTAGTGTTAGGGTTTTACAACCTTGAAGCTATGAATAATACGTATCTAACTCAATGCCCTAGGACCTCCTTTTATAAACTAACCGACTCTAATACTCCAGCAGCACTAATAAACACTTAGCAGTACTAACTCTGTACTCTGGCAGCATTAAGTCTTCAGCAGTTGTAACTTAGTACTTGCAGCACCAAGTTTTCTTCTAGCAGCATTAACTACTTAGTGTATATTTCCTTGAAGTTCTCAGCAGTTATAATATACACTAGCAGTCTTAACCTTCATAAGTAGCAGTAACTCTATAACCAGCAGCAGTAATGACTTAGAGCATTTTCCTTGTAATACCTGAGCAGTCTTAATCACATGAGCAACATTAACATCTTGTAAGCTTTAATTCCCAGCAATCCTCCCCTAAACTTGATATTTTCACCCAAAATCATCAAGTTTCAATCAAAACTTAAACCTTCACCAGGAGGATGCTTCCAAACACTATTCCCTCTTTTTCTTATAATCAGCCCCATAGAGTTATTTCTCTATTTTCTTAAGTAACTGATATACCATTTCATTCCAATAATCAACTTGAAGTTTGATTGTAGCATTGAGCATCATTTCAAGTGTATGCTTAGCTAAAGGATAGTCTTTCTCCACTAACATGTAGATTTGAAGTCCTCTCATCATCACAGTATAAACTCCACATGACTGAAAAAGCTTCCAAAGCACAACTTTATTTCTATACTGATCATGCCAAAATCTATCTTCATGATGAGTTTCAAACATAACTTTCAAGTCACCCTAGAGAACTCTATCCAAAATGTCTTCTGGTCTATTATCTCCATACTTCTCTTTGACTAATGCCTATAAGGTCTCTAAATATTCCCTATCAAACTTTCTAAGCATTTGAGCCATGGTGACAAACCTCTGAGAACTTCCATCAACTCTGATTATCTCCCACCATGCAGTCTTTCCATGATAACCAGTCTTCCAGTCAATGATAGGCACCTTGGTTCTCAAAGGAACAGCATCAACAATTTCTTCATCATGATCACTTGCAAGTTCTATCAATTGTTGTAGATCAGCTATTTCTTTTTTATCACCTTCTTGTACTTGCTCTGTTTGCTCTTGTACCTGCTCTTTTTGTTCATCTATTTTCTGCTTCTTGCTACTCTCAGGTTCTAATTCATCTCCTGCTCTCTTTGAATCTCCTACCACCTCATCTTCATTTATAGAAATGAAAGTATTTACCCTCTTGAATACCTTGTCAAACTGATCTTTTATCTTTTCAAAACTAAGATTCTTCAACTGACTAGGCTTCCAATTATCCATGTTTCTCAGATATGTACCCATTACTTTCCTTTGTTCAGCTTTGGTGGGTGGTTTATTACTCGTTGCTTCAGTCCTCTTTTGAGCAGAGAACTTTTTATGCTTGGCTAAGAATTCCATGAAGAGCTTTGATTTTTCTTCTAAGGATAGCTCTTCTTGTTCATCTTGCCACATCCTCTGGGCTAACATGTGATCTGCTTCACATTTTGCTTGTATGTCATCCTATGAGTTCATTACCGCAAGACTAGCTTTCTCTTCTTTTTGAGCATTTTGAAGTCTAAGTCTTTCCTCTTCTTCCTCTTCTTTTTGAAGCTTCTTAGTAAGTTCTGCATCTTCAGCAATTTGTGTTGTTGTTTGAAAGATAAGTGTTTCACCACAGGCTCTTCAATCTGGATGCTTTTGCCTTTATCAGTTGATGATAGTGAAGTAGTTGTTGGTTTTATTGTTGATGCTGATGTTGGCTCTTTAATCACAACTCCTTTTGCCTTAGGTCTTGTGCTCTTTAACTTTGTAAGTTCTTGACCTATAGTTAATTCTTCATCAATTATAGTAGCAGTAGCACTAACTTCATCAGTTGTAGTAGCAGCAGCACTAACTTCAGGCTCAGCAGCACTAACTGAAACTTCAACATTAGCAGCATCATTATCAGCAGTATTAACCATCAACTTGGCCACTTCAACCAACTTTTCAATACCAGCAGTTTTAACTTGTTCCACCTGCTCTTCCACAACAACTTTAGCAGCTTCATCCAAAACCACTTCATTCCCCATCTGATCAGCAACAACAAACTCATCACTCTCATACACAACTTCCTCATCAACATCAGCTACTAAACCTTCATCTACCAACTGTGCATCAACCCACATCTCATTATCTTCCCCAGTTCCCTCCCCTGAAGATTTGCTTGTATTCCTCCCTTATTTGGAAGCATCCTCCCCCAAACTCTGTGCTTCATCAGAAGATTCAATTCTGGAAGTAGTACCAATCTTGTATAATCTTTTGTGTTTGTTTGTTCTTGACCTCTGTCTTCCTTCTAGATACCTAACCCTTCTCTTCAACCTTGTAATTGCAGCACCTTGAGAAGCTGTAAGCTACTGGAAGTCAAGAACATCTTTTGACAGTTTTGTACAGGTTGCCATCAATTCATTTATAAGTTCCATACTGCCCTCAGCACTTTGGAGTGTGTTACCTCTCCCGAGTGGTGCATCATTGGGCATGTTAGACACAACCTCATCCCTAGAATGAGCACTTGTGCCCCCCATGGTATGTGCTTATTCACATACCTTTTATTTCTAGACCAAAACCGGACCAAAATAACCAAAAACCCGACCAAAATGCCAAAAGATATTGTGTTTTTGTGTTTTTGCATGTGCAGGGATGGATATCGTAAAAATTGACAAAAGACACAAGAAAATCAAGAAAACGAGCACGAGATACGGAATAGGCTCAGAACCGGAACCGGGAAAGTCATGCTTGGTCAAAAAGTCAAAAATCACCCTTAGATCAACATTTGAATATTGGAAAAATCAGTCCTTGAGAATCCAAAAATAACAACTTTGGTCCCTATGATTAAAACCTTTAAATCCTTACACTACACAAATACTCGGATATATTATAAATTCACCCAACAATACACTTAATCCTCCAAACTCGAACCCATCCCACCTTATCACACCAATCCGGCCCAACTTTAACCACAACCCGAGCCCACCTTCCATCTAAATAAACCCGACCCGTCCCAACTCTATCACCCGGTCAAATAATAAACTCCCTCAAACCCATTCGGTCAAAAGAAGTTAAAAAAGAAAAATAACTCACCCCTTATCTCTCTCTTATTATCCGATCCCCAAATTCACCTCCCATGAACCCTAATTACCGATTCCAAAATTACCACAATTAAGGGTAATTGGGTCTTTTCGTACACTTGTCAGAGCGTGTCAGAGAGCAAACTAACACACGGGGACACATGGCAGCAGGCTATTGGTTCGAACACCTCACAATTTGTGATCGTACGGTTAGCTAAGGAAGAATGATGTTCAAGATGATCTAAGGGTGGATATGGAGCTAAGAAGCACGCGGATCGCCAACGTGGCAAGTCCCGAAGGTTCGGTGTAAGCCTATAAATAGAGGAGGGTTCTTCCCCATTTTCATATGTAATTTTTATTTAGCAAAGTTATGCTGTCAAAATAGTTTTAGAAATTTAGTCTTTCAATTCGAATTGTAATTTTTCTGTTATGTTTATTAGATTTGAGTATTGTAATTTTTAAAGTTTGTAATGAAAGTTTCAATTTGAGGTTATTTTTGTTATCCGATTTCTCATTTAGTTATACTGATTTCAGTTTTTAGTTTAGTATTTTGTTTTAATATCTGATTATCACAAAAAGAAAAAAAAAAAAAAAAAAAAGTATAGTTCAAAACTGCTTCATTAAGCTCTATTTCATTTAAATTCAGCTTATGGAAGCTCTTTAGCTTATTGTAAGTTAGAATTAGTGTCATTGCTGTTGAAACATTCAAAACATCCTTCGGTCAACAAAAGTCAACGTTGGTGATGATCATGAATTCGGGTTAAATTTGGTAGTCCAAACTGAGAAAAGGAAGCAGTTGGCCTATCTAAAGATAGGCTAGGTTCAAGTTAACCCTCTGTTTAGCTGAGGGGAATTAGCTTGTAAGTTTTGCTCAATTTCATTTTAATTCATCATTCAATAGTTTAAGTCTGCTGCTTCTAATTGATGTTGACTGTTTGTATGTTGAAGTTAGTTGATGATTAGAGTAGCTGGTTATTTGATGATAGTTTGATAGTCAAAATTTCCTTGTTAAATTGTTGCTTAGCTGAGATTACTGCATATTTAGTCAATTTTAGGTAGTGTTTAACTGGTTAAAAGTATTTAAAGTCTGCTGCAATAGTTGTGTTCTGAGTGACTGATTTCATGAATCTATTTGATTGATCAATCAGTTTTGTTTTGGCTTGATTTAGTGTTTCAGAGTAGTTAAGGTAGCCTTGTGAGCTTGTTGAGGCTGTTTTCAAGTTTTGATTTGCTGTTGACTGTTGAGTCTTTTTGATCTATTTGCATAATCTGTTAGGCAAGTATTGTTAGTTAATCTATTAAATAGCTTAATATCATTTAGTTTAATATCACCTTAGTCAACATTCATTAGCTTTGCGCCAAATTTACTTAACCTACTGTCTCTAATAACTGGTGCAAAGTTGTGTGAAAGAGCTGCTAAAATCAGCTTCTCTGTGGCTTAGTCATTCAAGTTCTAGTCGTATTAAACTCCACTGGTCTGTGTATAAGCTGTTTTCCAGCTCATTTCAGCTTGTTCTTGATTTTTCTTTTTCATAAAAAATAGTGATTATTAGTTTTTAGTTGATTTGCAAAAGAAGGAAAATAAAAAAAAAAAAAAATGTTTGGATGATTTGTATCAACCAGGATTCGAACCTGGTTTTGATTGAAAGTGTAAATCGTTTTTAGTTGTTAAAAATTTTCAATTCAGTCCTTGAGTTTCATTTTTAGCAAGTTTGGTCCTTGTATTTGTTTTCAAATCGTTTTTAGTTTTATTAGAAGTTTCAGAATTTACAGTTTGGCCCTTGTCTTTACTTTAAAAAGTTTTAGTTTAAATAAAGTTTCCAAAATTGCATTTTTAGTCCCTTGTTTTTTATAAAACTTTATTTTCTTAAATTTCTTTTATAAAATCAGTTTTTTCTTAATAAAATTCATTTTCATCCATTAGATTTTATTTTTATTTTTATTTCTATTTTAAGTATAATTTCACTAATAGATTTATAAATCTCGGGATTAGCCCGGGATTTGCATTTATTTGAATTTTCTTTGTATGCATTTATTTTAATAGCGTAGATTGCTTTTAATTTTTCTTATTATAGTGTAATCAATTCTAAAAAAATATAATCTTTCACGTCACTTTTCACTTCACATTTATACGACACCGATTCGACAAATTCGCCGTCAAACCTTCGTTGGGAGAACGACCCGGGAAATTGTATTCGTTACAATTTCTTTGGAAAAAAAAAAAAAAAAAAAAAACAAATATATAAACACACCACCCCCCCCCCCATGGTTTCTTGGCGCCTGGGGATTCCTTCACATGAATCAGTTCCTTGGGAGCTTGATTCATTAGAAGTTGCCTTGCATTGGGTCTTAGAGATGTTACCACTGTCCTGCTCTGCATCTAAGCTAGCAGCAGTAGTGGCAACCCTTTCCAAACTACCTTCTCACTCCTTATTGGTAGCCTCGTCTGCATCCATACCAGCACTAGTCTGAGGTAGCTGAGTGCCCTTTTGTGTGAGCCAACGGGTATATGTCTTTTTAGGTTGAGATGTGGATGGTAAAATTGTGGGTGTGTGATGGGTATCAGCTGGGATTGTTGAACCTTCACCCTGATGTTGAGTTTGTACCAACATTGCTTGAGGCAATGGTGTTACATTCCCTGAAAAATCTTTTCCTTCTCTCTTCATGTTAGCAAAAACCTTTTTAGTGTGAGAGAGAGCAAAATATGTTTTTGAATGAATTTTCTTTTGAGAAAACTGTTTGTCCATAAGCAGTTGTAAAAACCTTGGATATAGATAAAATTTACTTGTAGATTTATCCAAGTTCTTGACCATACCATCAAAAATCATTTTGGAAAAATTAAACTTTGTATTTTCAGATAAGCAAATAATAGCAGATGCTATATTGCTACTAAATTCATTCCAACCAGTTGTTTTTGGACTAAGACACTGCAAGATGGTATGAATCAAGAATTTCCACTCTGGGGAGAAGTATGCTTTGAAAAATTTTAATGAATCATTTTTCCTCTCATATCCTAACACTGCAAGTTTTTCAAAAATTGTAGAAGTTAGAAGACAATCAATACCTTCAGCATCTGCTAAGTGAAGAACTTCCCTAACAGATGATTCAATAATGAGTATGTTCTGCCCATCTACAATGGCATGAAGCTGTTCTTCCCCATCAATAGTTTTGACCTTAGCAGTATACCAAAAATGTTTGATGTGAGAAATATATATAGTAGGATTTACTGTTAATGCAAATCTAATGTGGCTTGCATTTAAAAATTCAATGATTTTTGTAAAACCTTCAGACTCTTTAGGTTTTTGCAAGAATGCAATCATGTTGTGTTGGTCGGCAAAAGAAAGAGTCGACATTGTGTATTTTGTAAAAATTGTGTAGGGTTTTGCTGAGTTTTGCAATTAAATGATAAAAACAAGTTAGGGTTTCGTTTGAGAGAGCTTTTGATCGGATAAAACACTTGTGTGAATGATTGAAGGATATAAACCCTTAATCGTTCAAAATTTTAAAATAGTACCCTGCACTCTCAAATTTAGCAGCAGAAACCTAGCAGCATTAAGTTAGGCTTAGAAGCACTAACTTATGCCTGGCAGCACTAACTCAGTTTTCATTCCAATAAGCTTAATTATCAGCACTCTAACACTTTTCATAGCTTATCCTGCAAAATATTAGTCCAAAAACACCAAACCACAAACAATAACACAATTCACAATAATCATGTCATCATTTGTACTTAGCAGTTGTAAACACAACTAGCAGCAGAAACTAGCTGTTCTAAGTATAACTAGCTGCATCAATTAATCTTAGCAGTAGAAACAATTTATTGACCTAATAACAGTACTAATCCTTACAAAACTTTATGTTGGGTTTTATATATTTCATAGATTTGATGATCAAAAACAAGAAGAATGAAACACAAGGATTACTGAAAAGATAAGCAAAATACACCAAGTAGATTCTACTGCTAGGCATAAAAGACTCTACTGCTAGAGTATTTTATTCTACTGCTAGTGTTTTGTTGAAGTCTGCTCAGGTTATAACATGCAATACTAACTTAAGTTAGTACTGCTGGTTCAAAGAAGGTAGCAGTTAGTACTGCTTGTGCAAAGAAGATAGCAGTTGGTACTGCTAGTGCAAAGAAGCTACTGCTGAATGGATAACTGAGTGATTCATACTACTACTTAATGGATAAGAATGAAAAAGATATTTTGTGTATAAGAGTCAATTATATACGGTAGATAATATCTTTCATATGTGTTCAGTCAACAAGTTGTAAACACAGATACATGTTGTATCTTAATGACTGACACACACAAGCAAGTAGTAGACAAGACTTATCAAAACTTTGTAATGATCTCCTTTGTTCTATAAAAGGGAGATCTTAGCTTAGAAGTTAAGTGTGCTTCACTAGAGTGTTTTTGTGAAGTCACCAATGTGGTTAGAAGTTAATCACCAGAGTGTTTTACTGTGCTTAGAACTCAAAACACAAAGTGTGTTACAAATGTAAAACATCAAACAGTGAGTGTGTGTGGGAACATCAGACAAGGGGTCTGATGTTGTTAGGTTTGTTTAGCCTCAAGGATCTTTGATCCCTGATTAGAGTGTAATTGTGCTATATTTGATCACATAGCATTGGGGCTGATTTTATAACAAAGAGAAAGTTTGACAAAACCTTGTTGTGATAGTATTGATTCTTTCATTTGAATATTCCGCCAATATTATCATTATGCTTATCATAGTTTTCCCTAGATCAAGGTCTAAACAACCTAGAGTCCAAAACGGTCCTAAGAGCTTATAGAAGGTGTTAATAAGTTCGGTCACTTTACAAAAACACAAAGAGATAAGAGATTAAAATTTAACATTCCAATACTGGCAATCAAAAATTGAAATCTACCCATATCAAAAGCTTTTGTGAGCAAATCTGCAACATTATTATCAGTATGAATTTTAACCATTTGAATTAACTTCTTTTCATTAGAATGATAAACAGGATTTCTAATTATGCACATAGTACTGCTAGTATCAATAAAAAGTTTGGTATGCATAAAATTGTACCCATAATCCAGCAATTGATTATGAATCTATAGCACTTGTCCACAGCAACTGGAAGCAGCCACATACTCAGCTTCTGTTATGGAATTTTCAACCACGGTTTGTTTCTTGCACTGCCATGAGATCAATCTACACCCTATAAATTGACAACCTCCTGTTGTAGATTTCATATCCAAGCTTGCACCAGCATAGTCACTATCAATATAAGCTACCAAATCAAAAGGTAAATCTTTTGGATACCAAAGGCCCAATTTAGGTTGACCTTTTAAGTACCTAAAAATTCTTTTCAAAGCATGAAGATGTGAAACTTTAGATGTGACTTGGTATCTAGCATATGCACACACTGCAAACACGATGTCAGGGCTTGAAGAAGTAAGGTACATCAATAACCCAATCATTGATCTATACAAATGAACATCCACTTCTTCACCATCTTCATCCTTGAGCAAAGGCTTGTCAGTGACAATGGGTGTGCTTGCTGCCTTGACATCAGTATACCCAAACTTCTTTAAGATCTCAGTCACATACTTATCTTGGCTGATAAATATGCCATCTTCCTTCTGCTTCAGTTGCAATCCTAGGAAAAATGTGAGTTCTCCCATAAAGCTCATCTGAAACCTTTCATGCTTCAATTTCTCAAACTCAAACCTTGTTTGTTGATCCAAAGATAATATCATCAACATATACTTAAACTAGTAGAATATCATCTTTGTGTCTTCTGATAATAAAGGTCTTGTCAATCTTCCCTCTACTAAAACCATTATCCAATAGGTATATTGACAATGTGTCATACCAAGCTCTAGGAGCTTGATGTAAACCATAAAGTGCTTTTTACACATTATATACCTTATCAGGAAAGTCAGGATCTTAAAATCCAGGTGGTTGAGAGACACAAACTTCTTCTTCAATTGTCCCATATAGAAAAGCACTCTTCACATCCATCTCATACACCACAAAATCTTTGTATGAAGCATAAGCCAAGAACAACCTTATAGCTTCAATTCTTGCAACTGGGGCAAAGACTTCATCATAGTCAATCCCTTCTGCTTGTGTGTATCCCTGAGCAACTAATCATGCTTTATTTCGCACCACAATACCTCTTTCATCTTTCTTATATCTGAAAACCCATTTAGTACCAATTGCCCTTTTTCCATTAGGCAAATCAACCAGAGTCCAAACTTCTTGTAGCTTGAATTGCAAAAGCTCCTCTTGCATAGCCTTCACCCAGCTTGGATCCTGTAATGCTTTATGTGCATTCTTGGGTTCTAATTATGATAGAAAACATGCAAATAAACAATTTTAAAGATCTTTGTGACTGTTTCTCTGCTTAAGAGATCTAGCAAAGAAACCTTGTTCCTTCAAATCCTTGGTCATTTTTCTTGTTTGAACAGCAGACTTCATATCTCCAATTACTTGCTCTTTACGATGATCCTTTTGAATTATGGTTGTTGGAATAGGACTGACAGAGATAGTATCATCCATGTTATTTATGTCAGCCTCTGCACCAACTTCTTCATCATTAGTATCTGCATATATTTTTTCTGAAGGGGGCATGTTTGGATCAAATGGATATTCATCCTCATTATCAGCAATGCCATCCTTGTCTGCAGTATTAACAGTTTTATCTTTGGTAATGCTGTTAATGTTGTTTCCATCACCAGCAGCATTAACTTCATTAGAACTGCTAACATTATCATCTTTCACTTGATCACCAAATTCAGTTGGAGCTTCATCATCGTGCTTTTCATTATCACTTGAAGACTTAACACCATCTTCTTTATCATTTTTTGGATCTTCACCTTGATCATCTTCTTCAGAACTCTTTGGAACTTTGGTTGAGATAAGTGGATCAGCAGTCCATATAGGTAGCAAGACATAATCTTTTCCAGGTCCTGTCTCCTTGTTACCTTGACCTGTACTTTCACTTGTGTTTGTTCCTGCAAAATCATTAGACTGTGTACCTGCAACAACTGGCTCATAATTCATTATTTTGGTTAGTGCATCAATATCAAACAGCCAGTTTGGTCCACTCCCAACATTAGGTGTACTCTCACTAAACCTAACATGCAAGTTCTCTTCCACTAACCTGGTTCTACTGTTGAACACTCTAAAAGCCTTACTATTCAGTGAGTATCCAACAAAGAATCCTTCATAAGCCTTTCCATCAAACTTGCCTAAATGATCTATGGTATTAAGGATAGTAACATGACACCTAAATGCTCTCAAAAAGTTTAACATTGGTGCTCTACTATGTAAAAGTTCATAAGGGGTCTTGTTATGAGGCTTAACTACAAATCTTCTATTTGGCACATAACAAGCAGTATTAACTGCTTCAGTCCAAAAAGTAGTTGGTAGCTTAGAATCAGCTAACATTGTTCTAGCAGCCTCAATTAGTTTCCTATTTCTCCTCTCAGCAACACCATTTTGTTGAGGAGTTCTAGCTACACTATACTGTCTCATAATACCCTTCACCTCACAAAACTGATTCATATCCCTATTTTTGAATTCAGTTCCATTGTAGCATCTTATCACATTAACCTTATGATTAACTAGGTTTTTTATCCTGGTAATGAAAGACTTAAGGATTCCACTGGTTTCATCCTTAGTTGCTAAAATGAAAACCCAAGTAAACCTGCTAAAATCATCAATGACAACTAGGCAATACATCCTTTTCAACAAACTTTTTACAAAGGTTGGTCCAAATAAATGCATGTGCAACATATGTAAAGGTTGACTTATAGAGTTCACTGTTTTGTTATTACAAGAGGCTCTATGTTGCTTTCCTTTCTGACAAGCAATACAAGTTTCATCAATTTTAAAAACTTTTGAAGGTAAACCTCTTACAAGATTTCCCTTAACCAATTTATTCATTGTTTTGAAATTTAAGTGTCCAATCCTTCTATGCCAAAGCTTAGATTCATCAGATGTAGCCTTTGCAAAAAGACAAGTCAAACCTCCTTTGGGAACCATGTTCTCTAAATCAACACTGTATATATTGTATTTTCTAGGAACCTTAAGCAAAACATGACTTTCATCAGTTAACTTAAAGTCAAGAGACAAGACAAAACATTCAGTATCAGTAAAAAGAACATTGTTCTTTTTGTCACACATTTGTGAGACACTAAAGAGGTTAAACTTAAGTTCTTTTACAAAGTACACATTTTCAAAATCTAATTTACCAGTTTTGATTGTACCTTTCCTTGTGATTTTCCCTCCTTTGGGGTTACTTCCAAAGGCAACATATCCTCCATCAATTGGCTCAAAATCTGTAAGATAGGACATGTTTCAAGTCATGTGCCTTGAGCATCCACTGTCAATAACTCCTTGATCTTGTAACTCCACCTGTGGATTGCCCTGCACATAAAGTAAGAAAATCAGTTTCTCTTGGGGACCCAAGCCATTACTAACTTGGATCTGCCTTGTGCATCAATATAATCAAATTTCTTTAAAACTATTGATGCACTGCTGTGTTTGGAAACATGATCTAAAACTTTAACTTTTGGTTTCCAGACCCAACATGCTGAGGCCTTAACAACATAAAAATGATCCCCACAAACAGTATTAGTTACTACTTTTGGCTTAGCAGTAGTAACTACTGCTTTTTCCTTAGCAGCACTAAATGTTGAATTCCTTTGAATGGGTCTTGTTACAGATGAATGTGCCATTTTTGAAAACTGTAACTTTGATTTAGCACCATTCACGGTTCTCTTAGTGGGAGCAGTATCAACTTGTCTAGCAGTATTAGTTAATACTGCTGATTTAGAAACATTTTGCTTGGAAGTATTAACTGATATACCCAGATTTCATTAACACTGCTCTTGGAACTATATTTCTCTTAGCATTTGGGTGAGTATTTTTACAAAAACTTTGGTGATTCACCCTCCTAGCATAGTTCCAAACAGGTTTTTGAGAGTTATGACAGTCTTGTTGCAAGTGTTCAAAACTACCACAATAATAACAAGCTTTATTGAACATTTTCCAATCACTTCCTAGTCTTTGAGATATCATGTTATTCCAATTCCTCTGATTCCCTCTAGTACTGTGTGTGTTATTCCTAGGTTGCTCAACTTGATCCACAATTTTCCAAGTTAACTTACTACCAAAGTTAGGTTTGACAAACTTTATCTTTTCTTCACTAGGCTTAACTGTTTTGCTTTCAACCTTAGGTATAGACTCTACCTTATCCTTATCATCTGACTCCCAATCTTCAATAATTGGTGCATCAGAATACTTCCTATCAACTGTATACTTTTCCTCATTATACTTAACATTACTACTCACACCTACAAATTGAGTAGTAGACTCAACTAAACAAGATAATTCTTTCATAGGAGGCACAAATTTCCCTGTAATGGGAGGGAGAACTTCATTATAGCCTATGCCACTACCTTTCCTCATAAGTTAACACTCTATTATCTTGTTTACTCCTTCAGATACATGTTCAAGCCTATTTACTTTACATTGAAAGTTATCTTTTTCCTATTGAGCTATATCTTTTTCTTTCTGAGCTACATCAATCCTTCTTCTAAGTTCTGTGATAAGCTCATCTCTTACATAAATCTCACTCTTTAAAACATTAATCTTTTCTACTTACTCAGTTTCATTTGTTTTAAAGAATTCTAATCTTTTCTCTACAGACTCTTGACCTACTTTATAACCTAAACAAAGCAACTCAGACTTTCTTAAATCATCTATTAGTTGATTATTTTGAGCTTTAAGTGACTCAACAGTATCTAAGCAAGATTTATAAGAACAACCAGATTCATTAGATACCTCAGAGTCAGAGCTTGAAGAGGAAGATGAATAAGCCATGAGTGCAAAGTTTGGTCCTTCTGCAGCTTGGTCACTCCAATCATATCCACCCAGGCCATCACAAGACACCAAAGCTGTGGAATTAGTTGCTTCCACAGGCACAGTTTTCCTTGAGCTTTCTCCATTCTTGTAGTCTTGGCTCCTTGGTGCCCTGCATTCCCTAGCAAAGTGTCCCTTTCTTGCAGTATTCTTCAAGAATCTCCTTGCCCTCATTGTTAACATAGCCATCTGCCACTTCAGATCCATCTCTTCAAGATCATCTGGATGAATCTGTTCTAAGTCCTCATGTACAATCTGAGGATTATTAGATTGACTAGACAAAAATGCATAGATAACAGCATCACTCAAGTTCTCAATGTTTGTAGAACTAGCAGCATTAACCTGAGTGCTAGCAGTAGTAACCCCATGTGCAGTAGTAACTGCTTCATTGGTACTGCTAGAGTTGTTTGAGGAGGACACAAAAGCCATGTTTTGTGAATTAGTACTTGAGCTAGTCCCTTTGACATCTGGTTCATAAACTTTGAGGTTGTTGTAAAGATCATCCAAGCTCATTGTGTCTAATTCATCCTTGTTTCTCCACACAACAACATGTGTGCTCCATTTAGAGGACAGGCTTCTCAAAAACTTTTGATTCATATCTTCCTGAGAGATCACTTCTCCCAACATCTCTAATTGACTTATAAGTTTTTGAAGTCGATCAAAGGTTTGATCTAGCATCTCAGAACCTTGAGCAGAAAAGTTTTCATATTGCTATTTCAAAAGATTTTTCTTTGTCTTCTTAGTAGCAGCATTACCTCCAAACCTCTTTTCAATAGCTTCCATTAGAGACTTAGCATCTTTAATGGAGTTGAACTTCAACTGATGCTCATTAGGAATGGCCATCATCAACATACTTCTTGCCTTAACTTCAAGTCTTCTTTGAGCTTTTTCCTCAACAGTTGTAAGAGGCACAACTGTAGTAACACCTTCTGTAGATATAGTTGTTTTTTGGTTTTTCGTTTCCATTCTCAATGATATCCCAGAGTTGGAAATCAATCATCTAAATGTACTGCTCAATTCTCATTCTCCAGATCTCATACTCATTAGCCTTGAGCATTGGAACCTTTGATGCAGTAACCATATGTGCAGAGTCTGAATCCATGTCTTCAGTAAGATCTAAATAATCTCGAGCTTAAACAGGTTCTTCTTGATCACAGCTTCTAGATCACAAGACTTGTTGATCCCAGTTGTATACTTGATCGAATTCCCTTAGCTTGTAAAGGTTTAGTTATGCTAGGTAAACTAACAAAACTAGTATAGAAACTGTATTGAATTTACTAAGGTTTATGCGGAATCTAAACAATAGTATTAAGAAGAACAATAACACAATAATAAACAAACCAACAGCTTCAATATTATTAATACGAATACTCTCTTAGTATTAGGGTTTACAACCTTGAAGCTATGAATAATACGTATCTAACTCAATGCCCTAGGACCTCCTTTTATAGACTAAGGAGTCCTAGTCGGCTTACAATTACTTTCTATACAAGATAAATCTTTAAAGAATCTTTTCTAAACTTATCTAAAAATTCTATACAAATCTAACCGACTCTAATACTCCAGCAGCACTAATAAACACTTAGCAGTACTAACTCTGTACTCTGGCAGCATTAAGTCTTCTGCAGTTGTAACTTAGTACTAGCAGCACTAAGTTTTCTTAACACAACTAGCAGCATTAACCACTTAGTGTATATTTTCTTGAAGTTCTCAGCAGTTATAATATACACTAGCAGTCTTAACCTTCATAAGCAGCAGTAACTCTATAACCAACAACAGTAATGACTTAGAGCATTTTTCTTGTAATACCTGAGGAGTCTTAATCACATGAGCAACATTTATTTTCATGACATTGTGAGCGACACAATGGTCACAAAACTTTTATCAAACTTACATTTCTTTTACACTGGATTGCTATTTATACAAACCTATGAACTCACCAACCTCGTGTTGACACTTTTAGCATGTATTTTCAGGTTTAAGGTGATAGCCTAGTTGTGAAGGCTTTTGGCATGGCATGGCATGGTCATAGATGACTCTGATGTAATTGTGACCGTTTTATTTCTTTTATGGGCTTATATTTCCGCACTGTTTTTGGAATGCTGTAAACAAAATACTTTTGAATATGGAATTTCTTTTAAACGGTTGAGGTAAAACCGTTCTTTGTACTTTGTGTTGTGATACCAATTTAGTAGCAACCAAACATGTATGCTTCCTCTAAACTAGATTTTGGGAGTGTTACATATTGGTATCAGAGCCTTGGTTATAGAGAACTGGGTAATTTTTAAAACCTAGACTATAACTGCTTTTACGAAAACTTAACCCTATGACCGCCACATGCCTGCCTGCCAAGCTGATGCCTCACTTTTGATTTTGATTACTAATATAATTGATGAGATGTGCGCATTGTTATTGGATAAGTATATGATGAGGCTATCTATTTTCGCTATTTACTATAAGTATCTTCGACATACTTATGCATACGTATCGTACTTGTCGTAGCTTACGCCTTTTCTCTACGTAATCTCATCAATCGTCCTCAAGTGTGGACATTCTCCTTAGTTATTTAAACATCTTTTAAAAGTAAGGGACATATTACTAGCGTAACTGAGCTGAGTATTTCAAAGCTCATTGAACCTCAGGTGAATATAGACTGATCAATATTCAACCATGGACAGTGGGACATAGCCTGATCACCTATGTCCGACTCAGAGGTGAACTTTGCGATATTGGGAGTAGTTATGATAGAATTATGTCCGGTTGATTTTTGATTTTGAGAATGGTAAAGTTTGGCGTGTGTATACGAGCATCGAATATCACGAAAGTTTATTTCTACACACGACACACTGGCATCACAATACTTCATGAATCGTAATACTCTTCAAATCTCTATACTTTTCCGCTCATATGGAATACTTTTCATCACAGTCTGGTTATGCTACAGTCACCTCTACCTCAAACCTTTCTACTGAATCAATATTGTATCTTCGTGTTAAGTACTAAGTACGGTACTGAGCCAACCAACTGGTTGCTAGTAGCAATCAACATCCTCCTTCAGATTCGTACTACATTCTTGAGTTGTCAAGTTAAGCAACTCAAAGGACTTAGGTACAGAATACATCACAAGCAGGCAGTGCCCGTGGAGGACTTGCACGTCCGGGCCTAGTAATAAAAAAAAACATGTAGTTTAGTACTATACGAAAGGACACTTCCGTGGAGGGACGCCTCTTAAACATCTTAAGGATGAACCACCTTGAATTAGTTTATGCACTTGTGATGATCCACATAAATGATTGACATCCGAAGTGACGGGGCAATATTTGATCTGGCTAAAACTCTAACTAGCCCATATCCTCCTCCGGAAAAACAGAACAACCCTTCCGGAGTGATGGTAAAATAATCAATGGAACTGTAGAGATCTAAGATTCATAACACAAACACAAGATTGATGCTAGATCTAATTATAGAGAGAGATATGAAGAAGATGGGAACTTTTAGAGAGAGAGAGTGTTGAGAGAAAAATGTGAAGAGATTAGATTAGTGAATGAGAAAAGCTCCAACCCTTCCCAAGTGTGGGAAGGGGTATTTATACTACCTAATAATAGTGCCCCTAGTGGGCTGTGAAGTGAGCTGACAGAGGGGAAAGCCCCGACCCACTCCACAAATATAGATACGACTAATCTAATAAAACTAATAATACTAATAATACTAAGCTTATATAAATAAGCCTACGAGCTATATAAATGCTAATTAGATGCTCGGGGTGACCGAACCTTCATATGAATATTTATATTCCTAACAATCTCCCCCTAAGGGAGGTCACCCCGGAAATAATAACTTGAATTCTAGCACTTTGTCTTCTGAAGATGTCTTCATAGCTCCTAGTCTTTGATTCTTCATTGTCTTGAAACTTTGTGCATTCAGCAGTGTACGTTAGATGACCTTTCTTTGTCTTGGATGATCTTTGAGTATTCTTTGACTTTATCATCCAACATTTGATTCCAAGTCATCTTTCAGGAGTAAGTTTCCATGTGATGTGATATTCTTCGAGCCGACATGCTCACACTGTTTGGTGTCATGATCTTTAGCATCAGAGTTAGCAGAAGCCGTGTTGAAGGTCTTTTGGTTGATCATGACTTTGTTGAAGAACAATGATGATGTAGTGTGAACATGTGGTAGAGGATTGGCATCTTTACTGCAACCAGATACAACTGCAACCATCTACAGCATCAATCAGCTACAACTGCAAACAGCTGCAAAAGCAATCAGCTTCAATCGCCAGAAGTTCCTGCATACGACAGTTAGCAATAAAACGTCCGGTACTTACAGGTTTGGACTTCGAGATTGTTAACAGCATAGTGTGAAAACTCTCTCTAATCCTTACCAAGACCGTTCCTAATCGAAAACCCACAGAGGGTTTTTTAAGATCGAACCGTAGCACATCAACGATTAGGTGAGTCGCTGGAGATCACTCCACGACTGTAGACCGTTTGAAACCGCCGCGACCACTAAGCGTAATCCACAAAGGACTACCGAAGTGACCTGCTTTCAGGGCTGCTTGATGTTGACCCTGGCAGGAATTTCCATTCAATCATTGAGAATTACATATGTAAATTCCCTCATAAATGTTCTGGCAGATTGCTAAGATCTGCGTAGGACTCATAAGTTTACAACTGGTGTCCTTAATGTTGAACACCCAGTGTAGAAATAATTAGTGTTCCTATGAGATCTTTTTATGCATCTCGTGGCTCTAGACTCTATTGTGCGTTTTGATTTAGTGAGCGGAGGCTGAGAGAAACTGCCACCTTTTCAATATCATCTAACTCGGAGTGAGAGAGACGATAGGAATGTATTGAACTCCGTGACAATTGAAACAAGAATCCTTTGAGGGACCTTGAGTGGCTAGGGAGGGTTGTGCAGCGTATCACTGGGTCCATGATACTTTATCTTCAATGCCAGCAATCAACTAAGTGATTCTGACAGCATATGTATTGACCCGGTTTCTGCCTAAGTTGTAAGGAGGGCTTCTTTCTTTTCACCCTTTATCTTTACAATTCTTTTTCATTCTTCAACCCCTTCAGTGCTTACCGAGACTTCATTACTAGTACCTTGTTGGGTTTGTTCCAGTACTAGCTCCATCTCAGTCGGCACTCTTCCCTTATCCACTTTTCTCCTTTTTCATCATACCTAAGGACTTCTACACTAACTAGTGGATTGTCCCTGGGTAGATCCCTCCGGCTCTGGCGGGATCGTGGGAACTTGAGCCTAACCTAACCATCCTTATAACTCCATGCATTAATTAAAATGGTCGGTCTTTGGTGTACTTCCACGATTGCCAAACCAAATCTTTGAAAAATCTCTCAAAGTGTTCATGATTTTGAAACACATTTTTGCAAACACTTGAGAGTTTTATATTTTTCAAATGCTCCCCCTCAACATGTGCTCGGTTGATTGTTTTATAAATTTGCACATGTCAGGTGAAGCTCGCACTTTTGAATTGATTGATTTTCCAAGAACATGATCATCGCGAGACACGCTTACATCACTAGTAAACTAGCTTGAAATTATTACCCGTCCAGATCACATTCAAGGAAGATCGCTCGAAATCGGTACATTCTACTCAGACACGTCCTTTGCGAGACACGCTTACATCACCAGATAAACTGGCTTGAAATTATTACCCGTCCAGGACATGTCCTTTCGACTACTGACTTTAGCTATCGTCAATTCATTGGTGAAGTCTGAGCCTTGCTCACATAAGATGCATGCCAAATCCTTTGCTCCCCCTCAATAAGTGCATTGGTATACAAAAGAGTTTAGCACTTACTGGAGAGCTTACTTTCTCATTCAAAACATTTTGCTCCCCCTCAATATGTGCCTTGGTATACATAAGAGTTTAGCACATATGGGAGAGCTTACACTTAAATCCAAAACATCACATTTTCATCAGGTTTCATATTTAAATCACATTCTCTCCCCCGATCAAAAATTTCAAACCTTTTGAGATTTGTGATCCCAATTGATTTAAATAATTTAGAAAACATGGGAGAAAATGTGGTCAGGTTTAACATGTTCTGATGATGAAACATACTTTGCTCCCCCTTAATCTAAGAGGGAGATTCACTGCTCATTTTATATACTACTTCTAATTTTGCACAAAGTGATTGTTATGACACAAATGATATTGACCTTGTGCGCAGACGATGTAATCATCCGCTTCTCTGAGGTAGTAGTCAACATCAATTATCCATCCACCAACAAATCCTTCGCAAATGTCGTTGATCCCCACTTGGCGAGACCAAAATAGATAAATGGTGGTGGCGGTGGTGAAAGTGTTGTTGTTGTTGTTGCTGCCGATGTTGTTGTCGTGGTGAATTCCGAGCCAATCAATAGAGTTTGAACGTCTGATTAAATGGTTAGAATGGGAACTGGCACAGTCATTTTGGCTATGGAATCTGCATAAGAATATCAACACAGATATACATGCATACAGATACACTATTCTTTAATAGCTACCCTTCAGCAGCTTGCCACATTATAATACCAAGTTCATCTTATAATCAAACCCCAATCAGGAACTACGTCAAACCACTATCTAGCATGAAGAGCAAATAGCAATCATGAACATGGCAATTCACACGAATTTCAATATTTAATTCAGGATCTTAGGAATATGATTCTAACATAATAGCAATCTATCTAAGCGAATCCTGAGAACATATGCACAATATCAACAACCATTAAGCAGCAGAGACAAACAACATTTGAAACTCATTCATTTAGATCATACAAATGCCAGTGGAGTATTCAAAAACATCAAACACAACTGGTCTTCTAACTTCTTTTAGGTTTTGAGTCTTAAAGCATTTTGGGGATTATACGAGGATTCCAAAGTAACACAAATGACCCTTCTAGATACATAAAGCTAGGAAACTATAAGCAAATTGCACATAATGTCCTAAACTTTCTAGCAACTAACACACTTGGTCATTTGATATATTTAAGCAAGATCCTCTTCAACTAATTCCCCATTAACTACAAAACCATTTCTAACAAGTATGATTTAACCAATAAATCCGTTTGATGATATAAAATTTGAATTCACTCTCCCCCTCAATCAATGACCCGTATTCTAGTTGAACCTCAACTAAAATCACGCTTAACCCCACAACTCATCAAACAAGAACTGTCATGAGGTTTTGTGGTCGTTGATTGAGTGACAAATTTTTATGCATAATCCAAGTATAAACAAATTTCATACAACACATATTCACCAAGTGTCTCACAAATAATTTTCAGAAGAATCATAGAATGAAAACTATTTGTATGCAAAGAAGACTTCTCTTCTTTTTCAAGAACTGATGCACTGAAACGTACATCAGATCGAAGAAACATGGATATAAAGTAATCCATGCCCAGGTGAACATCACCCAGTTGGAGGAACAGCCGTCTTTTTGGCGACGTGCTTTCCCCAGTATGAAGCGCGGGTTGCTATCTAAAGTAATAGCAAGCCATTAAGACATGTTTTAACTGATTAGTATAACTTCTGCTCGAGCTTCATTTAAGAATCCGTGCCATTGTTGAATGACATTTCTAGATACGTAAATGTTATCGATAAACAGAAGACATGCCTAGGAAGAACTATTTTTGGTATTTTCTATTTTTCTGATTTTTTATGGTTTTTTCTTGGTTTTAATATTTTTCTATATACAATTTTCTGGTTCTATAATTTTCTATTTACAGTATGTTTTAAGATATGTACAAACTATATTATTCAGTTTAAGACGATGATGAAATGAATACCGAAATGAGGATACGTTCAGTATGTTGTAGAAATCTGTGGTCAATCATCTCTTAAACTTTCACCACCAAAGCTTTCGAGGCTCCTGAACAATCGACGGAACTTGAGCCTTCCCAATGTACAGCTTTGATAGCTTCCCCCCAAACTGACAATCTTCATACTGAGCAGATTCAAAGCTCTCTTTCAAGCTTACATAAGGTAAGCGTACAGCGAAAACCGTAGCAAACCACATTAAGTATTGCTGCTCCCTTTTAAGAATAATCATCGTGATTCTCCGTTCGGGGATCCTCAAATAGATCAGCAACGAATCATCTCACATTTGAATAATTCTTCTCACATTTCTTCCCGCTGAATACTGAAGAAATGCCTACCAAAAGTATCCAGAGACCACTTTCCCCCAAGTAGTTGAAGAGATGCAGCCAGTCTCGATATATGAAGCCCAAAAACCCGAAGTACACACTCAATCCCATTAATGAAGTCGACAATGCATCATCAAGATCAATTAAGACCCGAAAATCCCCTTATCTCCTTTCAGGACATTGCAGATGAGAATTGTTACACCAAATTCAGCTAAGTCCCGAGTGTAAGCAATTTATCCCGTATGTAGTCGACATGATAACACCAAGACAGTACCATAATAGCTACTGAGTACCGGATGTACACATTTCCTTCAGTAGGATACCGACTAACCATAGGAACCATCATACAATTGTGTACCTCTTTTATCATCAGAAACTGACATTCTCTTCCCACACTTAGTTGGAATGACACACCAGAAAGAACGAGTTAGAACACTGATTTTCTCTGCGGTTATGACATTTGTCTTCCCGGAATAATCTTCAATTGAGAAGAAGTATAAAGCCCATCATGTGTACTCATTGTGCATTCAGATGTATGTCTCCTTCCCCCTTGCTGGTTTTGATACCTCAGAATCAGCAACACATTTTACGAACATATTCTTGAAATCTTGTGAGAAGAACAACTTAGGCTCAAGTAGATCAAGTGAGAATTAACCGCTGCCGAAACCGTCTCTGACTATCTTTATCAACCCTCAAGTAGGCCTTATGATGAGATAACTGATGGAGCAATCCCGATATACCAACTTTGAACCTGAAGATAGAATTCCCCATTCTTGTGACTTACGCTTGCACTAATGTTGGAAGAACGGTGTAGAGAATTAGTGCTCCAAGCAAATCTCTAAGTACTCAATACCCAACCAAGGTATGAGACATTAACACCTCTTACGATTATCCACAACGTCATCGGCGTGTGACACTGAGTAACTCCTTTAAGTGATAGTTACCCCGACTGCTGGTAACTAGATAACCTAAGTCTTCAACTTAAATCTTAAGCACTAGCAAGTTATCATTGAAGGTCATGCATCCAACCAACCCCGACTTCAAGATAGAGTAAGATCACACCTGTTCAACTCCGTAGTCACCATTTGATGCCCAACAAGTGAGTGAACCAACAACCAAGTGTACATCGAATCACTTGTTCACACTTCTCCCCCTCAAAGATTGCATACGAGGATGCCATCTTTGATTGAACAAGTGCATATGAGGTTGATCCACTGTTCACACTTCTCCCCCTCAAAGATTGCATACGAGGATGTCATCTTCGATTGACCAAGTGCATATGAGGTTGAATCACTTGTTCACACTTCTCCCCCTCAAAGATTGCATGCGAGGATGCCATCTTTGATTGGACAAGTGCATATGAGGTTGATCCACTGTTTACACTTCTCCCCCTCAAAGATTGCATACGAGGATGCTATTATAGTTTGAGTGAATAAACGTCCAATCGGATGGAAGTAGATCCACTTGATATCTGAATGAGCATGGAGCAAGTATGAAGCCTTTATATGAGAAAAGTCAGAAACATGGAGAGTCGTATGACCACTTCTCAAATCTCAATCACCATGTAGTTTATTCACCCTTCTCCCCCTCAAAAATTGCATGTGACGACCAACTGCCATTTTTGATAGACCGGGTGAATAAGAATATACTTCAATATACGTTTATCCCCTTGATGACTGAATGAGCATTTGAAGACCACGAAGCTAGATGAGAATGGTCATGAATAAGAAGATTCCTCTTCTTCCGAAGATAAAGCGCACTCAAGCGTACGCCTTTCTTTTCTTTGATGAACGGGGCCTGAAGAGATGTCAGCAGACGCCATAATGATGACATTGAGACCCGAGGCTTGAACTGCATTGTTCAAACGTCATAGTCATTGAAGAACGAGGCCTGAACTGATTTGAACAGACGTCATCTGATGAAGAACGAGGCCTGCACTGAAGTGTACAGATGTCATTGTCGTTGATGTTCATCAAGCTTGAATTGTTTGAACCCCTTCATCATGAGATATCACTTTTTTCGGCACCCAAACTCTGAGTCTTTCCTTGATACAAGGCCTGAACGATGTACCTGCACTTAAGTAAAGACTTCCTGCATTGACATTAAGAGTTTGTTTGCATTTATATGGGTTAGTGATATCAGAATTTAGACCATTTGGGATTTCACTGTCAACCTTGGTTTCGCACTTAGTGAACATCTTTCGAATAGGTATCCACCTAAGACCAACAATCTTAAAAGTTCTACCCGTCGGTATCCACCTAAGGCAAGATCTAGGAGTGTTTGGTTTCTCATGCACAGTTACAGACTTTTTGGGAGAAAACCTTTGTCCTAGGGCAACCGGCCTATCAGGTTTCTGCATACCCCTCTTTGGTTCTACGGGCTTGTTGTTGTTTCTAGTCTTAGAGGATGGAACCTTGGCACGTGCATTCACTTCCTTCAGGAGTTTAGTTATACAATCATCATGGGTTGCATTGAAAACACATTTCTGACAAGTCGAGCAAACAAAGTGTTTGGAATCAGAAAAAGATCTAGGGTTCTTAGGGTGATCGGCTACGGGAGTTGCCTTAATTGGCACGCAACTACTCTTAGGAACAGGCAAATTCCTAGTCTTTTCATGTGTGTTTTTCTTAGCGTCCACTAGGTTTTGATTCTGAACAATGTCTTTATGTCTAACATGTTCCTTTGGTGTCACAAGTGACACACGCGTTGAACTAATCCTAGAAGAACTAGATGCACTCATGTGATGTGGTTTTGCAACAGCATATTCCTTTTCACTAGGTCTAGACTGTGAAGTGACTGGTTTTGACAAAACTTTTTCCGCATCAACTTGGGAGGCAAACCGTGTTTTTGAAACATTTGACCGTTCAGATCTAAACGCTGACAGTTGTCTAACAACTGATTGGTTCCCAAGTGGTGGTTTCCCCAAGATTGATGGTTTTGCAAACTTAGTGTTCACATCATTTCCATTCAGTTTTCTCAATTCGTTTTTCAACGATGCAATCGCAAAACCCTTTTCCTGAAGTTGAGCCTTGAATTCATCATTTTTGGCAATCAAAGAGGTAATTTGCTCTACATTCTTAGCTTTCGTTTCTTTGATTGTATCACTCAGTTCTTTGCAATGAATTTTCAAAGACTCATTATCGTTAAACAATTCAGCCACTTTATGTTCTAATTCTGCATTTATTGTTGCAACAACATCATTTTTATGTTTAGTCCTAACTTCATTAAGCATGTCACGCATCTCAGTCAATCTGTTTTTCAGGTTTTTGATCGTTAAGTTTTTAGCTTCTAGCTGAGCTTTCAAATCGTTTATCATAAAAAATTCACGGAATTCAGGGAGTTCCGGATTTTTACATGGCGGTTTAGTTTGAAAACGTTCTTCCTTATGTTGTATTTCAACTTCAAGAGAAATACAATGTTTTTCAAGCTGTGAAAATCTTTTTGAAAGTTCATTATAAACTTCTTTTTCAACCATATCATTTGATTTGAAAAACTCAGCCGTATGCAAAGAACTCGACGCATTATCATGTTCATGTTCAGCATCCTGATCAATTTCTCCCCCCTTATGACTCATATTTGTTGAATCATAAGTAAGTTTAAGATGATCAGAATGTTGTTGTTCATTAGAAAGAGCATTATCTAGATAAGACAGATGTACCACAGCAGATTGTGCTTGGTGATTTTCAGGTACGTAGGCTGCATTCTCACATATTGTGAAATCACCTCCTGTGCTGTCACCATCATCAAACTTGTCTGATCTTATTCCATTCCCCATTTGTTTAGCCCTTTCATCAATAAACCCATTAACATTACTCATCAATTGAAGTAATGTAACTCTGAACACGTCAACCTCGAATCCAGTGTAATTAGCAAAACACCCTTTTGTCATCTGACTGTCATAGTCATAGTCCCCAGTGTATTGCGAGTCAATGAACACCTGGAGTTGGTTATTGATCACACTGAACGCTGCTCTGGATCTTGCTTCAGAGAATTCTTCTTTGTCAAGTTGTTGTTCAAGTTGATCTAAATATAGAGTCATTTCGACTGTGAAATCATGAACATCTTGACCAAAGAGTGCTGTGAAAGCCCGTGTGTAACCCATCACGTATTCAGATTTATCAAACAGAACCTTGAGATGTGAATGAAGTAATCGAAAACATTCAATGCAACTTTCCTTCTCATTTGACAACATTAGTGACTGAATCAATTCTCTCTCTTGTGAATTTGGGGTCGAAGATTCCACATTAGTAACATCAGAATCACACACGTTTATTTGTTGTACAATGTTGGAATTCATTTGTTTATCATACGTGTCGTACAACTTGAGTACCTCAGATATGAAAGAATCTGACGTAGTGGACATGATGTAAACGTGCACGGGATTTTACAATTCTATGATTTAAACCGAGAAATAGATACTTTCGCGGGATTTTACAAAAATCAAAAATGAACTGTGAGATGATAAGGATAAAGTGAATTGTTGTTTGATTTTGGTTGAAAAGGTTTGAGTGAATTCAAGTGACCACCGTAGTTTTATCCAATTCTCTTGAAAATATCTATTAACTAACACGGTAGTTATATCCAATGAACCCGAAAAATTTCACCCAAAATTAATTCACAAGCTCGAGTTAATTGAGGCACAATCGAGATCGTTGACCAAAGTTGTTCCACAACAATTCTATCCCAACCAAGAAGTTTGCCCTCGGATAAGAACCAAAAAAAACTTAACACAGCAAAAATCGTCCTTATGTTAAATAACCGAAGCCACAACCCAAAGATATCAAATCGTCCTTGTGATAATTGATCTCAGCCCACAACAAGAGAACATAGGCCCAATGATAACACTTGGCACCAGCCCACTTTCTAATCCAAACAACCCAGATTATTTTCGCTATAAATCTCTGATGCGTGGGTTTTGCAACCTTACAACAGGTTTTACCTCTCGAGGGATCTCAAGAGGCTTACAACCCCACCAGGCAGTGTACCTGACCGATGTAGTATAGTGTAGTGGTAAGTACGGGGGATTGATCGTTCTCCACAGGGAATAGTGTTCGTTAGGCGTGAAAGGCTACTCTAATTAGGTCTAAGGGTTGAGGAAGATTCTTTTTATGTTTTTATATTTTATAAAAGCAAGTAAAATCTCGGGTTTTGAAGGAGTGGGCGGAATTAGTTGCTAGTCAACTAACCCAAATTACTACAAATGCAAATAAAATAAAATAACAAAAATGAAAAGTGGTGAGAAACTTATGTGTAGAGAAATGTGTTTACTTAGATTTCCTTACTCCCTAACTATCTTTTACCGGTTAATTAGTGTGTATTAGTCGCGTGGATGACGGGTGTATTCCTTAATACCATTCGTGGGGTGGCGTACTTACTTCCCCAAACTCTACAAGCTCCTACTTCACTCCTATGTCGAGCCGGCTAGGAAGCTCCTAACATGGGATCACTAGAATTCGCTTGTGCATTAAATACAACCATAAAAACCTTTAGTACGCGTTTGGTTCATGTTTCTTAAGACGTTCAAGCAAGTTACCGAATAGGAAGTTAGCCAGTTTTCTTAAGCCTAACATAGATAAACAATCATCCAATACAACTAACAACACACTAACAACCAATAATCAATAGCTAGGTTTCATTAGATCTAAGCAAACACAAGATAAAATTAGCCTAACATGTTAAACAAAAGACAAGCATAAGATAGAATCAAACAACACATAGACATATTGAATGATTAATTGATAACTTATCTTTCAATGAAACATGGAAGATCTCAAGGCAAAAAGCCCTGAAAAAGTAGCTAAAATCGTCTTAGGGTTTTATCCCAAAATTCCACACACTAAGCTCTCCCTAATGACAAAAAATTAGAAAACTATATATAGACTTTGACATCTGACGGCGTCACCTTATGCATTGTGACGCCGTCACCTCGCCGCTTTTAGGGTTCCCGGATGACCATCTTGACGCCGTCCCTCTTTAGCTCTTCAAAAATCCATTCTGGCTTATCAAGGCTTGACGCCGTCGGATCCTGAACGTGACGCCGTCCCCTTATGATTTAAGCCGTGACGCCCTTGATTTAGTTAAAGCGTGACGCCGTCAGAATTCTCATGCAAACTCACTGGCCCGTCATGAGTAAATTTCACATCCAACTTTTCTTGCCAAGGCATGACGCCGTCCCATGTTAATTGTGACGCCGTCAAGAGTAACTTTTAGCCGATTCTTGAGACTTTGCCGTTTTCTTCACTTTAATGCTCCAAAAACGTCCAAAATGCCTCCTTTTCCAGATTTCTCCTCAAAAGTACCTAAAATGACAAAAGGAACGATTTAGGGCAATATTTGATCAAATAAATACGATTTCGGGCTTAAATGACCCCTTAAAAGCGGTACACTTTTCGCCTCATCAAATACCCTTACACTTGAGATTTGCTTGTCCTCAAGCAAATGCGCTTTTATTCTAATCAAAATACAAGTTAGGGGTCATTTAATGCAAACATAAAAGTAATTACAACAAATATTCGTTCCACTTCAATCATAATAAGCACGGAGATTACATACTAGCACCTCACAAGTAGTGTTTAGATACTCACATCTCTCAAGTGTCATCAAAATAAATCTCATAAATGAAAACGGAAAATATCTCTCACTACCTGTCATAGCAAATAGATTACCATAGGCTTGGGAAAGGATCGAAAACCTCCTCCACTAGGCGTAAGCACCTAAGATAAACTATCAAAGAGGGCTTTTAAATGGGTTATAACGTTAGGTGTAGGGAAAAGGAAAACACGGTTTTGTTGGATAAAGGATATTTTACTGGTGGCTAGTTAAAGATCTTGATCAATCACATGTACTATACAACGTTGCTAAGCCAAGACTAGACTCGATCTTAAGCTAATGAAAGAAAATAACAAAACATAAACATAAAATAAACATAAAATGAAACGGGATGGTAGTCCGTATGTTTTTTCTATTTTTCTTTTTTTTTTTTTCTCATTTTTTTGTATTTTTCTTGATTTTTTTTTTTTTTTTTTTTTTTTTTTTTTTTTTTTTTTTTTTTTGCATACACTTTTACCCTACCATCCAAAATAATACATCATAGGGGCGTTGCATCCCCTTACACTTGAACTTTTACATAACTTTACAAATAACTATTCTAATGACTCGAATTAAGATAATTGAAAAACTTGGAGTACTTTTAAAACATTTAGCACATATGGGGGTAATAAATGATGTTCATCCCCATTACTCCATTACACTAGTACTTTACCCATGAGTCCCAATCGTCCCAAAACAATATGTACAAGGATATGACTCGACTTAGCAACCATGTAATCAACTAGATAATTAACTTGGGTTTAAACAAATGTTGTAACAATAATGCACTAAAAATGAGTGCATACAAGGTAGGCTAAGGCGATTTGGGTGTACATTTTAGTGGGGTGTAACAAATTCTTCCTTTAAGTAAAATGCTTAAAGGTCGAAACGAAAAGATAGGCTCTGAGGGGTGTACTAGGGGTATCGTGTACTAAAAATGAGTACAACGCAAAGGGTGTGGGAGAATTACTTGACCAATGTAGCCAATGTAATTATAACAAAAACACAGGTGTAAAACAATGGGTTAATCCTAATGCCTCTTATCATGTAGTAAATCTAACTGCACGAATGTAGTCTCACTTGTGGCCTTGGAATGGTCCTAACGCAAGTTCTAGAATCTAAGTGCTACCGGTACACACATCATAGCATAAATGCTTTTCCTACCAATTCTAGGGGCGAACCTCACATATTTGGGGTGGAAAATTTTTTAGTGGTACGGTTTTTGTGCTAGTCATATAACTCCTATCCATGAGACGCTCATTAAGATCAAAGTTTCACTCCTATATGTTGTAAAAAATTTTAAATTTGGCACTAAAATTACCTTAACAAGTATTTCTCTCAGTTTTATTACACATCTACCATCAAACAAACAAAAATCAAGCGCAATTGTATTCTCTAAAATCGTACTTTTACCCTCCCCTTACACTTAAGATGAACATTGTCCCCAATGT
The DNA here is from genome assembly GCA_021014915.2 of Artemisia tridentata subsp. tridentata. Lineage (NCBI taxonomy): Eukaryota > Viridiplantae > Streptophyta > Magnoliopsida > Asterales > Asteraceae > Artemisia > Artemisia tridentata. Next base: position 330,421,722 of record CP139504.1, on the reverse strand, counting down.
TCAAATAACAAGATGTAAAAGAAAAAAGTAAAATAATGAAATCAAATACTCCCCTGATTCGTTCGGTGGATAATGAAGTAACACGGTTAGATCTTCTTCCAAGGTAATGTTGAAGCTCCATGACTAATGCATCGCCATACGCTTGATCCAACAAACATTTCCTTGTCCAAAATAACCTGTTAAACCTGAGAAAACAAACAAGAAAAACCAAAGCATCAAACCGAACAAAGACAACTCACAACTAGGTGTAATTCCAGACTTAGAAATAAAACAATAAAAGATATAATGCTTGCGGAATGAATATTTGCAGATTTCCTGGAGTTTATAAAACTAAAGATTTAATAAAAACTTTTTATGAAAACAAAACTTTCAAAAATTTCAGAAAATTAAAACCTGACGCCGTCAGGTTGTAATTCCTGACGCCGTCAGAAATGATCTGACAGAATTCTCATGTTAAGTTTCCGGAAAATTTCTGGAAAAACCTATACCTCATTTCCTGGAAATCCTGCAAAATATCATTATGACTCGATACAAGCATTTGACTCAAACAAATACTAATATGTATGTTAATTTAATATTATTATGATTCATGTTCATTTGTTCTAATAAACCGATTTGACTTTCCCTTACACTTATCTTTTGCAAAATACCTTTATATGTAGTTAAGACGAAGTTAAAAACAAAATAAAGCATTTTCACAATTTTAGTTTTGAACATGAATCAATAATAATAAAAATTAAACATACATACGGAAGCAAATAAAATCAAACAAACAAATAAATAAACACACAAAGCAAATAAAGCTTGGGTTGCCTCCCAAGAAGCGCTTGTTTTTGTTCGAGTCACGAGCCTGACTCTACCCTTATTTAACAAAAATAGGGGAGGTTTTCCCTACACTTAGGATTAAGTGCGGGTGAAAGTAGCGATACACACCCTTAGGGTGTGAATATGCCACGTGAGGTGAAGGGGGTGAGTGAATGGCTTCCTTCATCCTAAAACTACCCGGATAATATTGGTTGATGGGTGGGTCGGTTCCTCTTTTTTCTCCTAGATGTAAATCTAAGGATGAAAAGTTGTGTAAAGGTTGAGGTTCCAATTCATCAACACTAGGAAATTCCCTAGAACTATGAGTAAGGTCATCACTAAAAGTGTGCAAACCTATATCCTCTAGTTGTGCTTGGTCCAAGGGTTCTACCTCCATCGGGATTCCTAAAGTCTCTTCTACTTCTTCCGGGTAAGTCACGGGCGGTGTGGGTGCCTCAAATGATGGTTGAGTATTTTGTGGGCTTATGGTGTTTACCTCATTATTCCACGTGTCAAGATCACCTATATCCTCGTCAATTGTTTTCTTAGGTAGTGATAATAACAAACCTAGTGCTTCATCCAACTTATGATTTATTGATACGGCTCTATCCACAATTCCTTGGCAAACTAGGTCGCTTTTCCTATTAGCCTCGCTAAAACAAGATCCTAAACATGGAGGTTGTTCATAAGAATCTATCCTAGGTGAAGGCTCATATGATTCATAAGTGTCTCTAAATGAGGTATTTTGAACTTCTTGGTGTTCTAGCCACTCAACCATATCTTGCAATCTTAGAAACCTAAGTGAAAAGTCCATTTGAAGCAAATTACAAACAAAATCACAAAGAAAAGATAGACTACGAGAAAGCTACAAAATAAAAAGAAAAAATCTCACTTGATAGGAATCTTGTGAGTAGACCTAATAAAAATAAAATTTCAACCTAAGCAATAACTACTCCCCGGCAGCGGCGCCAAAAACTTGATGCGTGGGTTTTGCAACCTTACAACAGGTTTTACCTCTCGAGGGATCTCAAGAGGCTTACAACCCCACCAGGCAGTGTACCTGACCGATGTAGTATAGTGTAGTGGTAAGTACGGGGGATTGATCGTTCTCCACAGGGAATAGTGTTCGTTAGGCGTGAAAGGCTACTCTAATTAGGTCTAAGGGTTGAGGAAGATTCTTTTTATGTTTTTATATTTTATAAAAGCAAGTAAAATCTCGGGTTTTGAAGGAGTGGGCGGAATTAGTTGCTAGTCAACTAACCCAAATTACTACAAATGCAAATAAAATAAAATAACAAAAATGAAAAGTGGTGAGAAACTTATGTGTAGAGAAATGTGTTTACTTAGATTTCCTTACTCCCTAACTATCTTTTACCGGTTAATTAGTGTGTATTAGTCGCGTGGATGACGGGTGTATTCCTTAATACCATTCGTGGGGTGGCGTACTTACTTCCCCAAACTCTACAAGCTCCTACTTCACTCCTATGTCGAGCCGGCTAGGAAGCTCCTAACATGGGATCACTAGAATTCGCTTGTGCATTAAATACAACCATAAAAACCTTTAGTACGCGTTTGGTTCATGTTTCTTAAGACGTTCAAGCAAGTTACCGAATAGGAAGTTAGCCAGTTTTCTTAAGCCTAACATAGATAAACAATCATCCAATACAACTAACAACACACTAACAACCAATAATCAATAGCTAGGTTTCATTAGATCTAAGCAAACACAAGATAAAATTAGCCTAACATGTTAAACAAAAGACAAGCATAAGATAGAATCAAACAACACATAGACATATTGAATGATTAATTGATAACTTATCTTTCAATGAAACATGGAAGATCTCAAGGCAAAAAGCCCTGAAAAAGTAGCTAAAATCGTCTTAGGGTTTTATCCCAAAATTCCACACACTAAGCTCTCCCTAATGACAAAAAATTAGAAAACTATATATAGACTTTGACATCTGACGGCGTCACCTTATGCATTGTGACGCCGTCACCTCGCCGCTTTTAGGGTTCCCGGATGACCATCTTGACGCCGTCCCTCTTTAGCTCTTCAAAAATCCATTCTGGCTTATCAAGGCTTGACGCCGTCGGATCCTGAACGTGACGCCGTCCCCTTATGATTTAAGCCGTGACGCCCTTGATTTAGTTAAAGCGTGACGCCGTCAGAATTCTCATGCAAACTCACTGGCCCGTCATGAGTAAATTTCACATCCAACTTTTCTTGCCAAGGCATGACGCCGTCCCATGTTAATTGTGACGCCGTCAAGAGTAACTTTTAGCCGATTCTTGAGACTTTGCCGTTTTCTTCACTTTAATGCTCCAAAAACGTCCAAAATGCCTCCTTTTCCAGATTTCTCCTCAAAAGTACCTAAAATGACAAAAGGAACGATTTAGGGCAATATTTGATCAAATAAATACGATTTCGGGCTTAAATGACCCCTTAAAAGCGGTACACTTTTCGCCTCATCAATCTCACCACTTAATCCCAACTTAATCTAACCCTAAAAATAACTACGCCTCTTAACTCTCCTAACTATCAACAATACGCAGCCACCAACCTATCACAACCCTAATCTTACTCTATCAAACAGATGCAGTCACAGAAAAGTAACCTCCCACCTATCCTTTCTTCTCCACACAAACACGATCAAATCATGTTTTGATCAGATCACGACTTGATACTCCGAGACAAGAATACGTTTAGAATCTTCAAGATCCAAGGATGGGTCTCGGGTAAGGTACTTGTAGTTTTCAGTTTATATCCAACTGAAGTGAAGAAGGAATTAAAATGAGATCAAGTGAGTTAGGTTAGATGTTAAGGTTAGATGAGAGTTTGTTGTTGTGAAATGATTCGAGTAGATTTGTTTGTTGTAGTCGACTAGATTCGAGCAGTGGTTAGATGATTTTGTTTTTTGGATTGGATTTGAGTTGTTGTAATGTCGTTTTGACTTTCGTTTTGAGTTTGTAATGCTAGTTCTGGATTAGTTGTGATTCATGGATGATTTACGATTTGGTTTGGTAATTGTAATTTTGTTGTTGTCCTTGAAGCCTTTGATTTGTTTTAGTATCAGTTGTTGGAATTGAATCAGTTGTTGTAATAGTGAAATGTTTTGTGGTTTTGCATTTGTTGCTTCTTCTCGTTCTAATCATTCATTTTGATAACTCGTTGACAGACAAACCGTATCAATGAAATTGTAGACAAACCGAGTCCTTGATTTTGCAGACAAACCGCGTACACCTTGTATACACAAACCGAGTTCAACAAACAGACAAACCGAGTTCAACAAACAGACAAACCGCATTGGAAACAAATTGCAACTTTGACCGGTCAAAGCTGTCACTTTCGTACTTTCTGTCTTTTATCCCTTTCTACCACAAACCTCTACCAAGAACACATCTTAAAACTTAACCAAGAACAACCTTTTATCCAAAAAAAATGATTCTAAGAAGAAAAAATAACGTGCATCTAACCTTTCGAGAATACCAAAAAAAATATATCTAACCTTAAAACAAATATTCTTTAAAATCTAACAAAAAGTAGCAGCAATAGACATTCGAGTAGAAAAGAAAAGAAGAAAAAAATAGCAGATTCACTATATACCTAAGCGTATAAAGTTCAACTTAGACTAACAGCTAAATGAAACAAAAAAAATCCGAACTGAAGATCCGAATAAAAAAAACTGAAACAGAACACAAATGAATTTTTGTGACCCTACTAGCTTTTCAATATCATTAAATCTAATTTAAATATGAAGAAATATAAAGAGAAGACTAAAGATGAGCCAATCGTATCTAATCTTTGACCAACAAAGCAACTGTTTTCAACACTTAGTTTCAAACCCACAATAGTCTTCTTTTGTTGGTTTGTTGGTATTTAACAAAGCAAAAAAATAATAGTACCCAAACGAAAAAAAATATTCCGAGTTTTCAACAAAGCAAAAAGAATGTAGGCACCACAGATTGCGTTTGTGAAAATGAATCAAACGAAAAAATAATAGTACCCAAGATCAAACCATGGCTCTTGATACCAATTGTAGAGATCTAAGATTCATAACACAAACACAAGATTGATGCTAGATCTAATTATAGAGAGAGATATGAAGAAGATGGGAACTTTTAGAGAGAGAGAGTGTTGAGAGAAAAATGTGAAGAGATTAGATTAGTGAATGAGAAAAGCTCCAACCCTTCCCAAGTGTGGGAAGGGGTATTTATACTACCTAATAATAGTGCCCCTAGTGGGCTGTGGAGTGAGCTGACAGAGGGGAAAGCCCCGACCCACTCCACAAATATAGATACGACTAATCTAATAAAACTAATAATACTAATAATACTAAGCTTATATAAATAAGCCTACGAGCTATATAAATGCTAATTAGATGCTCGGGGTGACCGAACCTTCATATGAATATTTATATTCCTAACAGGAACAATTACTAACTAGCTCATAACCTCCTCTAGAGTAGAGGAACAATGTCTCATCCGGAGTGATGGTAAAATCTTTGGTTTAGCGACATGTCAAGTCGGCTCATAGTCTCCTACGGAGTAAAGGAACAGTGTCTCTTTCAGAGTAGAGGAACAGTGCCTCCTCCGGAGTGATAGCACAACCCTTGGTTGAGCAACCTCTACTTAGCTCTAATAATTACTCTCCGATAAGTAGTTACACCGGATGAAGAAGGTAGCACAAGGATATTGATCCAAGTGTTTCATATATCAAAAGCACCAAGGTAAGGTGCTATATCGGTATGCGCCACACATAAGCAGACGTTATACCAGTATGGAAAAGTAATATAAAGACATTGATCTAAGTGTTACATCTAAAAATGGGAATAAGCATGTTGGTACACTAAACATAAAAAATATAAGGGTAAATGCATTATGCCGAACTAGGCACTCTGTCGATAGTTGTTGCTTCTTCGGCAGATGCTACATCTATAGCTGCTGCAACCGCATTCGCTGCATCTACAGCTGCTCCATCAGCAGACGCATGTCGAGCGCAATATATGTGGTATATTTATCTAAGTGTTAGAACATATCGACAATACAAATAGTACAATTTCGTATCTGCAATAGTTGTTGCTTCATCGGCAGATATTGCATCTGCAACTACTGCAGGTGCTACTCCGAGAGACCCTGCTGGTGCAAGGTCAGGTGTTATTCATGGTAATTGTAGGCACTTTATATATAAAACACTAAGGCATCCAAAAACATGCAAATACTAAGATAACACGACAAATGTATGCATAAAGAGCCACTGCTTCGGTGGGATACCACTGTCACAAAATCATAAAGTTTTACATCTCTGAATGAAACAAACAAAAGTAAAAAAGTAGAAACCAAACTAGCTACAAAGCACTACTTATTACAAACCGAAACATCAAACTCGCGAGAGAGAGCACCTGGATCAAAGATTTGTTTCTTCTTTGTGTCTGCCGGTGTAGGTACTTGATCAATGATAGTCTTTTATACCTTGGGATCCTTGAGGAGTTCTTTACTCAAAAGCCCAATGTTTACAACATGAACTTCATCCTACTCTTCCCTCGTATATTTGGGAAGATTGCTTCTTGAACCTTCATCATAAGGATATTGCATGTAGTAGGGACCACGAGCAGGGGAAAGAAATTCCTTGTGAATTGTGTCTCCAACAGTATCTCCTACTTCAGCATGATAATAAAACCCAGCGTTCTCACTAGCATCCTTGTCGCTGAGGTCGTCTTTATCTGACCCAACACCATCAAAATTCTCACCTTCAGCAATATCAAGATGACGCATGTCTTCATCAGTGTCATGTTGATAAAAAATTTCTTGGACACCCTGAGGCTAAGCACCTATACAAGTACCATGACCTTGAGTGGCTGCTCTAGTATTCTGGGTTAAGTACTCTCTTCCACACTCTGATGTTGCATATCCGTCTTAGTATCTTGAGCCTGAGTAGTTGTTTCACTACCTAATAAGTAAAAAGACTTAGGAAAACAGAAGTGGAAATATTGACAAAAGTAAAAAGTACAATAATGCAATACCATGAGCTCCATCGAAAGGTATATCAGTCACATCATTTTGGAGTTACAAAAGATTCAGTGTGGTTACCAGAAGCTGCTTGGTTCGGAGGAATAATGGGATAAGCACTCACCTATCTCCTTGTCCCCGAATCAATAGATTGGAAAGGGATTACATTTATGAGTTCGATCTCATTAGTCCCTCTGGTATGTTCTGGATCGCTCTCAAAAGGCTCTGCATCTGAATAAGCATCGGAATCCGCACTCGATGGACGATCATCCAAATTCCCATCGCCTTCGCATCGATCATTCTTATCTTCAACATTTTGTTCACTTGACCCTACCCCGGAGTTCTTCTTGGTCACCTTTCATTTTTGGTTGCATCGATAGATACCTCCGGCCGAGTAGAGGCTTTTCACTTTGTCACGCTCTTAGCCTTTGCAACCATCCCAGGGTCAGCCCGGGTGGAAATGATCTCCTCCATAGTAGGCTTAAGGTTAGTGGCTCCCTATGGAGTAGGTGGTGTGGTTCGATCAACAATTCATTGTAAAATATTATTGTTATGATCATGGGGTTCCTCCCTTACCTCGATACCATCCCAAGAGGGCATAAGCATGAAGTCATGGATACTCATAGCTGCCAATGCTAGTGAATAAAACTTTGATCGTAATCCTCACATTGTGGTGCTAGCCAAATAAAACTCCGATCGAAACCTTAGAGTTGTGATGCTAGTCGAATCAAAACTCCGATCGAAACCTTAGATTGTAACCTATGAACCGAAACTTCGATTGAAACATTTTGAGTGAGACTCTCCTCCGAACAAGATCCTCCTCCAAGTGAGACTTTCCTCTGAACGAGAGTCTCCTCTGATCGAACCCCTCCTCTGATTTGAACTTTGTAATTAAAAACCTGAGGTCGAATAAGAGATCCAATCGAAACACTCTGAGTAGGATTCTCCTCCGAATGAGACTTCCCTCCGAACAAGAGTCTCATCTGATTCTCCAATCGTGGTCCACCAACACCTCTCCGAAGGAGACCTCTGATCGATAGCCAACAAACAACTCCGATCAAGACAACAAAAGCGTCTGATCAAGACTAAATTGTAGCTCCAATCGAGACAAAAAAGAAACTCCGATTAAGACTACTTATAGAGACCTTGGAATGACTCTGATCGAATAAAATTTGAGGTTGTTAACGCCGATCGAGACCTCTGATCGAGACTTATCTTTGTTTACAATAAAAAATTTGAACAAAACTTAAAGGCTGTAACATCCCGCCTACTCAGACCACAATATTGTCCGCTTTGCCCGCAGGCTCACGACTTTGTTTTTGTGGCCTCATTTGAAGACTTCCCGGCAAGTCACCCAAGCCAGTACTACTCTCACATGAGCACGCTTAACTGCCAGTTCCTAAGAACCCCACTCGCAGTAGACCACAAAACGCGTTGTGTCATTGTAAGGCGAATGTTATCTTATGAACCCAACATCTCTCCAGGCCACAGCCAATGTAGGATTTGCCTAGGGTGTTACCAAAACTTAAAGGCTGTGAGCTCCGTTCAAATTTCATGGAGTGACCTCCGGTCAAGATGAAATTCGTTCAAATCTTTTGGTGTGACCTCCGAATGAGCGCTCCGATCGAAACCTTTACTATGCCGAACTAGATGTCGGGTCCAAGTCCTATAATAGCTCCGAATGAAATACTTGAAGTTGGTGGTACCAAACATCTGGTCGAGTCACTCGTCGTGTAAACAGCCTCCGGATGAAACGATCTTCGATCGAAACAAGCACAACTAGTGGAACCTCCGATCGAAACAAACTCCGATCGAGACACCTCCAATCGAAGCACCTATCCCCACATCCGATCGAGACAACCAAACACCACTCTAATCGAAACTTTTGTTTGAGACCCTCTTGGTGTAAAGAACTACCTCCGATCGAAACAATCTAGAGAACCACCTACGATCGAGACTAACGAGTACCTCCGATCGAGACAACCAAACAGCACTCTATTGAAACCTTTTATTCATCGAAATAAACATCTGATCGAAACCCAAGGGCCTCCGCTGGAGACCTCCAATCGAAACTCTTAAGATGCTCTCATAAACAAAACTTCCGATGGAGACCTCCGAACTAAACGTTCCTCCGATCGAGACCTTGGGGGTTCTTCGATCGAGATTTTTGTCTCAACAAATCTCACTCGGACCGAGACCTTGGTTATCTCCTAACAAGAGCCTCTCCAATGGAAACCTAAGTTTGAAACTCACTAGTAAGTACTCCAATCGAAACCCACAAACAACAAAGTCTCCGAATGAGACCTTGAAGTTACAACCTCTGAATGAAACCTTGGTTACGAGCTTCAGCTCCGATCGAGAGCAAGCTCCTAATTGAAACCTTTGGTTCGTTTGTGTAAGGAAAGGTGAAAATAAAAAGTGAGGTGGAAATATCATATATGCTTAACCAAACTTTACCTTTCCAAAATAAATAGTTGGGCTCTTAACCGAGCCTCCGAGTGAAATCTTGTAAATAAGCTCCGAAAGAAAATGACTAACTGGCCTTATAAACGGGTCTCCGGACTAAACCCATTAGTAGGCCATGTAAATAAAGTCCGAACCAAATCCCTCTTCCTAGTCTATAACTCCGGACGAGGGACCGTTTCGTTTTATTATAACACCTTCGAACCAAACCCCTTTGGTTAACTCCGAATGAAACGAAGCCCAAAGTTTGTGATGCTAGTTGAATAAAAGCTCCGAACGAAAACCTTTGGTTCGTAAATAAAAACTCCGAACGAGAACATGGGTTTGTGAATAAATCTTCGAACGAAATCCTCTGGTTTATGGTTAAAACTCTGATTGAAACCTAGAGTTGTGGTACTAGCCAAGTAATTGCTCCGATTGAAATACTAATTGTGATGCCCAAACCCACAAACTGCGATTGAAACACTAATCGCGATGCCCAAACCCAAAAACTCCGCACGAAACCCTTCGGTTTATGATGTTAGATCCGAACAAGGTACTCTAGCGGGTAGGCAAAGAACTCTAACTTTAACCTCTGAACGAGATACTCAACGGGTGAGACACATTTCAGAGGCTAGTACCAACTCTTTGGCAATACATTAATACTAGACTGGGGGGCATGATGAGGTACATGGTCCAAAATTGTTGGTAGATTCAAAAAATTATTGGTACATTAATCCTCTACGAGCCCAGAACATATCATATCGAGTCAAGTAAACAAGTATACATGTATACGGAGGGGTGACCTCGGTATGCCAAGTATAATATGAGGGGATACCTCCAAGGGGTGGAGTTGCAAGCTCCCAAAAGTGAATGACGTGTATCGCACACACCCATCATATCACTAAATAATACAAGTAGTCAAGTCAAGTCAAATACAAATCTAGGATGCATCCATGCGCCCCTGTAGGCTGCCACAATGTCTTCATCTACGTGTACAAGTAAAATATCAAGTCATGGCAGGGACGGGATAGGTAATCACTTTCCTACCCAAATGTCAAGTCATTGGTGCATCAATGACAAGGACATGAAACCCTCATGCCTAGTATGGCTCGTAGTCTCAAACTGTGGGTCAAGGTCAAGGCCAAGTGTACAAGTCAAGTTCAAGTTTCAAGTTCATGGTTACATATCAATGGGTTCAATTCAAGCTTTAGTTCCAGTAGGTCATATCCATATTTAAGTCAAAGTTCAATGGCAAGGTTCATAATAGGGTTCATGACCAAGGTTCAAGGCAAGGTTAAGACAAGGGTTCAAAACGAAGGTTCAAGTCAAAGAAATAATATCTAAGGTTCACAAAACAAAGGAAACATAGCAATGGTTTGGGGAATCCTAAACGAATCAAAATACAAAATCAAGAGAAAACGAAGGCACCTTAACAAGAAGGGCAGAATATCTGTACCTTATTTGCAAGCAAGAACAAAGACAAGAACTGATAGAGATCAGATTACTCCTTCCTCGAACCTAAAGAGTAGAGGACAAAATTACAAGGGTTTCAGTTATCTTTCCATCTTTTAAGTATCATAACTTTAGGTTAAATTATTACTTTAAGATTATTATAGAATTAGGGTTTCTTTTATCATCTTATAATATTTTAGGGTTTATTATGACAACTTCCATACTTTAGGGTTAATTATGTAAATATATCAAAGATAAAGTTTTAAAGTGAAAATATCATAAGTTATACTTTTAATCCCACAAGTTACCATAATTACAAACCTAGTCCCTTAATGTAATTTAATTACAATTTAAACCTATAGTTCATTTAAAATACAATTCTAACCCTTACAATGTTTTTAATTACACATTAAGCCCTTAATTACTTAAAATTATACCCTAGACCCCTTAAATAAAGTTTATACGAATGGACCTTCTATTTATATAAATTACAAAACAAGTCCCTCAAATTATATTATTTTACAAATCGTATATATTATTTAAGTAAATTACAAATTAACCCTTCTAGTCCCAAATCTTACACATAAGGTCTTTAATATCCAAATTTACACATCACATCCTTGATCTATTTATTTATACGAAACAACCCTAAATTTCTAGAATTTACACCTTTAGTCCCTTTACTTTAATTATTTATAATTCGAATAAATACTTACCCATTAAACCCTTATCTTCTAAATTTTACACATAACACCCCCAAATTATATTTTTCTCAAGTTGTCCCTGGTCTATATTATCTTCCAAAAATTGCCCATGAGTTTCAAGAATTACAAAACACACCCTTCTAATTTTTATTCTATAATCGGTAATTAACAAAACCATGTAAAACCTAACCCTAATTATCCATCACATCAAATCATTAAAACAACCTTAATTTAACATTAAATGATCAGACCTTACTCACAAAACCCTAACCCTAGTCCCACGATTTTTTTTTATTTTGGTTTTTAAACGTTAATCCTTAAATCCGGTTTTATAAACAATTCACTTTAAGCTAGACCAAGCTTCTATAAATTCGATCTGTATTTTTCTCATGTTACTAGTATCATATAAGACTCATAAAAATTATTGTCACAGCCCAGAAAATTATATACGTTTGATTCAAGGTTTTTGGGTCGATTTGGGATATTTTGTTCATTTAAATTCTAGCGATCAGGATATAATGCATGGTGTGTTTTGGTTAATTTTTACAGGTTATATAGGTCATAAATAGTCTTATAAAAATGCCAAAAGATTTTTTAAAACGAACAAATAAGTTGTACAAAAATTATACCTCTCGGACGGGTTTTAGCGAACAAGAAAATCACAAGCACACGAACCAAGCCTCCTAAATTCGAACCACTATTTTTCTAAGCTCCTTTAGACTGATTAGAACTCAGGAAAATTACTTGTGAAGATCCAGAAATTATTATGTGATCGTAGGGATTTTTAGTTTGTATAGTCGGTTTTTAGGGATTATTTAGGAATCGGATTTCATAAAAAAAAAATAAACCGAACATATTATATAGGGGAGGGCATAGAAAAGTCGGTTTAAGGGTTGTGATAGGGTATAAAATTTGTTTCCTATTTATCTCTTATTTTATGTATTTATCTTATAATTATTTTAATTTTTTAAATAAGTAACTAATATATATTTTGTATATAAAATATAACCGGCCTATATTTAAATATATAAATAATACAAAAAATTTTATAACACTTAAAATGATAAAATGTTCAAGTACAATTTATTTTACTTCGTGTGGTATTCGTTTACAAGTGTTTGGAACTTATTTGGTATTTTAATTAACTAATACGTAAATTTTTAAATTCAAGGGTAATTTGGTCTTTTTGCACATTTTCAAATTTCAGGTATTACAAACGAGTACCTCCGATCGAGACAAACAAATTACATTCATTTGAAACCTTTGATTCATCGAAATAAACATCTGATCGAAACCCACGGGCCTCCGCTGGAGACCTCCAATCGAAACTCTTAAGATGCTCTCATAAACAAAACCTCCGATGGAGACCTCCGAACTAAACGTTCCTCCGATCGAGACCTTGGGGGTTCTTCGATCGAGATTTTTGTCTCAACAAATCTCACTCGGACCGAGACCTTGGTTATCTCCTAACAAGAGCCTCTCCAATGGAAACCTAAGTTTGAAACTCACTAGTAAGTACTCCAATCGAAACCCACAAACAACAAAGTCTCCGAATGAGACCTTGAAGTTACAACCTCCGAATGAAACCTTGGTCACGAGCTTCAGCTCCGATCGAGAGCAAGCTCCTAATTGAAACCTTTGGTTCGTTTGTGTAAGGAAAGGTGAAAATAAAAAGTGAGGTGGAAATATCATATTTGCTTAACCAAACTTTACCTTTCCAAAATAAATAGTTGGGCTCTTAACCGAGCCTCCGAGTGAAATCTTGTAAATAAGCTCCGAAAGAAAATGACTAACTGGCCTTATAAACGGGTCTCCGGACTAAACCCATTAGTAGGCCATGTAAATAAAGTCTGAACCAAATCCCTCTTCCTAGTCTATAACTCCGGACGAGGGACCGTTTCGTCTTATTATAACACCTTCGAACCAAACCCCTTTGGTTAACTCCGAATGAAACGAAGCCCAAAGTTTGTGATGCTAGTTGAATAAAAGCTCCGAACGAAAACCTTTGGTTCGTAAATAAAAACTCCGAACGAGAACATGGGTTTGTGAATAAATCTTCGAATGAAATCCTCTGGTTTATGGTTAAAACTGTGATTGAAACCTAGAGTTGTGGTACTAACCAAGTAATTGCTCCGGTTGAAATACTAATTGTGATGCCCAAACCCACAAACTGCGATTGAAACACTAATCGCGATGCCCAAACCCAAAAACTCCTCACGAAACCCTTCGGTTTATGATGTTAGATCCGAACAAGGTACTCTAGCGGGTAGGCAAAGAACTCGAACTTTAACCTCTGAACGAGATACTTAACGGGTGAGACACATTTCAGAGGCTAGTACCAACTCTTTGGCAATACATTAATACTAGACTGGGGGCATGATGAGGTACATGGTCCAAAATTGTTGGTATATTCGAAAAATCTATTAGCCTCTGATGATGTACCCTCCGAACGGGTCGAAGGACACCCTTTCGAGCCTGTACGAAGCCTTCTCTTCGAAGGCCCAGGTCAATCTCCTAAAATGTTTCATTCGCGTAAAACCATTCATTTATGAAGTGGTTACCAGCTGGGAAGCAGCCAATCGAAGCCCTAAGCCCTTCGGGGTACCTCCTTCGAGGATACTAGAAGGGAGAACCACCATGACCTGGTCATACCCACATTCCCTCTTCCCTTAGGCTTTCCCGCCAAGGAGGAGATCGTGGGCCACAAAGCCCTAGCGGTTACCACATATCATGGGACGCCCCCATGATCTCTGAATTACGTGCAAGAGCTCTCTAAGGCTTATTTCCTCCCCTATAAATAGCTTAGACGGGCTAGAACAATGGTATACAAACTAGACTCTCTCATTTCACTACCAACTTATCACATCACATACTTATTCGCACGCCGGAGGTGGTTCGCAGGGTCCAAACCCTGCGCAATCACTTAACGTAGTGTCTTAGTATTTCTTATTTCAGGTTAAGAACAAGCTTGGCGCAACCTCAACACCCCATATATCCTTTGATCATCATCGAAGGCCTGGTCGTGCAATTTATTGTACAATCAGTGAAGCCATCTGTGGGACCGCTACAATTGGTCTCGTTATTTCCAAGCTTATAACCAACCAACTATTTTCACTATATATCTGGCATGGATCAAGGGAGAGAAGATACTCCCCCACCGGGTTTCTCGACCTTGCCGCCAATACCAATTAACGACTCCAACAACTTCCCCCCAATAGCCGCTTCTACGTTCACAACACGTTCTCACCCAGAAGTAACACCCAACCATCATGCTTCGACATCAGCCAATCCGGAGCCTGTTATTAGCCCAGCCTTTTTCAAAGCCAACCACGAAGCGTTGGAGTCCCTCTTAAGGGCTCGCAAAAGGCAAGTTCAAAATGCTGAGATGCGAAGGGAGTTGGAATACTCAAGTGACGACTATGTGGAAGAGATGGAAATGGAGCCTAGGCCTCCGACGCAAGGAGCAACACTCTCGGCCCTAAGGATAGGGTCACCAGTCGGTCGAAGGCCAAGTAGAAGGTCCGTTGGGTTCGAAGGGGTCCCGGAGAGGGCTCCGACGAGGAGAGAAGGAGCGGTCGCTGAAGGTTCCAATGGGAGGAGTCAACGAAGGGAAGAGACGGGGGTGAATCTACCTCCATTGTTAGCAGCTCATCTTGGAAGAACTGAAGCAGGGGTTCCGTTGCAGCCTTCTCACACATCAGGCGTAGAAGGCAATCCACCTACAATTAATATGGGAGGAAATCTTCCTCCCAATGGTATGTACCCCTCGTTCCAAACTCAATCTTACCCTCAAGGTTTATATCCTCCAGTAAACGGGCAGCCTAACAACCCTAGTCTCCCTCAACCTTATGGGAGCATACCCTTCGGACATCCTATGGTGTACCCTCCGTATGCCATCGGAAACGGTTATCCGTTCGGCATGAACATATCTTATCAGTCCTACCCTAGCCAAACTCCTATGGGAGTACCCCCAAACCATACTCCATACAATACTATTCCTATGTATGCACCACTCTATAATTTCCTATATTCGGACCCTATGGGTTCGGCTACGCCCTTCGTTAGGTGGATAGAGGACTACTCATTGCCTGATGGGTGGAAAATGCATTCGCACATTGGGACTTATGATGGGAAGGGGGATCCGGACAGTTTCTTACATTTGTTCGAAGGGGCCATTAAGATGCAAAAGTGGGTCATGCATGTAGCCTGTCACATGTTTACATACACCCTACGGGATTCTGCCCGTATTTGGTGGAATAGGCAAAAGCCTGGCAGCATTGTCATCCTCGATGATCTCAAGGCTAAGTTTCGATCACACTTCAGTCAGCAAAAGAAGTTCACAAGGACCCATCTAACGGTACACAACATCAAACAAAAGGAGAACGAAAGCACAAGGGATTTTGTCACTAGGTACACCGATGAAACTCTGCAGATCTTGGGTCTACATGAAGATCAGCGCATCTCTGGCTTCGTACACGGCCTGCGAAATCGAAGTTTGGTGGAATTCTTGTCCACTGACCTTCCGACAACTTACAAGGGGTTAATGGAAAAGACATATACTTGGATTGAAGCAAAGGAAGTGTCTACTAATGGTGCTTCGATCAACAGAGAAAAGTTCTCGAAGCATTCTACGTGGGAAGGATCGAAGAACAAGAACAAGAAAAAAGACAGGTTTTCTCCGTACAACAAAGGTCCTGATGATGTACCCTCCGAACGGGTCGAAGGACTACCCTTCGAGCCCGTGTGAAGCCCTCTTCGGAGGCCCAGGTTAATCTCCTAAAACATTTCACTGCGTAAAACCATTCATCTATGAAGTGGTTACCATGTGGGAATCCGCCAATCGAAGCCTTAAGCCCTTCGGGGTATCTCCTTCGAAGGAATTAGAACAGAGAATCACTTTGACCTGGTCATACCCACGTTCCCTCTTCCCTTAGGCTTTCCCGCCAAGGAGGAGATCGTGGGCCACAAAGCCCTAGAGGTTACCATAAATCATGGGACGCCCCATGATCTCCGAATCAAGTGCAACCGCCCTCTAAGGCCTATTTCTCCCCTATAAATAGCTTAGACGGGCAAGAACCATGGTAATGCCAACTGAACTCTCTCAACTTACTACAAACTCACCATATCACATACTTACTCGCACGCCGGAGGTGGTTCGCAGGGTCCAACCCCTGCGCAATCACTTAACGTAGTGTTTTAGTATTTCTTATTTCAGGTTAAAGACAAGCTTGGCGCAACCACAACACCCCATAAATCCTTTGATCATCATCGAAGGCCTGGTAGTGCAATTTATTGTACAATCAGTGCCGCCATCCGTGGGACCGCTACAATTGGTCTCGTTATTTCCAAGCTTATAACCAACCCACTACTTTCACTATATATCCGACATGGATCAAGGGAGAGAAGATACTCTCCCACCGGGTTTCTCGACCTTGGCACCAATACCAATCAACGACTCTGACAACCTTCCCCCAATAACCGCCTCCACGTTTACTACATGTTCTCACCCAGAAGTAACACCCAACCATCATGCTTCGACATCAGCCAATCCGGAGCCTATTATTAGCCCAGCCTTTGTCGAAGCCAATCAAGAAGCGTTGGAATCTCTCTTAAGGGCTCGCAAAAGGCAAGTTAGGAATGCTGAGATGCGAAGGGAATTGGAATACTCAAGTGACGAGTATGATGAAGAGATAGAAATGAAACCTAGGCCTTTGGCCTAAGGAGCAACACTCTCGGCCCTAAGGATTGGGTCACCAGTTGGTCGAAGGCTAAGCCGAAGGTCCGTTGGGTTCGAAGGAGTCCCGGAGAGGGCTCCGACAAGGAGAGAAGGGGTGGTTACCGAAGGCTCCAATGGGAGGAGCCAGCGAAGGGAAGAAATGGGGGTGAATCTACCTCCATTATTAGCAGCTCATCTTGGAAGGACTGAAGCAGGGGTTCCATTGCAGCCTTCTCATGCATCAGGCGTAGAAGGCAATCCGCCTACAATTAATATGGGAGGAAATCTTTCTCCCAATGGTATGTGCCCCTCGTTCCAAACTCAGTCTTACCCTCAAGGTTTATATCGCCAAATAAATGGAAAGCCTAGCGACCCTAGCCTCCCTCAACCTTATGGGAGTATACCCTTCGGGCACCCTATGGCGCACCCTCCATATGCCTTGGGAAACGGTCATCCGTTCACAATGAACACACCTTATCAGTCCTATCCTAGCCAAGCTCCTATGGGAGTACCCCCAAACCATGCTCCATATAATACTGTTCCTATGTATGCACCACCCTATAATTGTCTATACTCGGACCCTATGGGTTCGGCTACACCCTTCGTTAGGTGGATAGAGGATTACCCATTGCCTGATGGGTTGAAAATGCCTTCGCATATAGGGATTTATGATGGGAAGGGGGATCCAGACAATTTTCTACATTTGTTCGAAGGGGCTATTAAGATGCAAAAGTGGGTCATGCCTGTGGCCTGTCACATGTTTACCTATACCCTTCGGGACTCTGCCCGTATTTGATGGAATGGGCAAAAGCCTGGCAGCATTGTCAATCTTGATGATCTCAAGGCTAAGTTCCGATCACACTTCAGTCAGCAAAAGAAGTTTACAAGGACCCATCTGACGGTGCACAACATTAAACAAAAGGAAAACGAAAGCACAAGGGCCTTCGTTACTAAGTACGCCGATGAAACTTTGCAGATCTTGGGTCTTCATGAAGATCAGCGCATTTCGGGTTTCGTACATGGCCTTCAAAATCGGAGCTTGGTGGAATTCTTATCCACTGACCTTCCGACGACTTACAAAGGGTTAATGGAAAAGACGTATACTTGGATCGAAGCAAAAGAGGTATCTACTAACGGTGCTCCGATTGACAGAGACAACAATAACAAATTCTTAAAGCATTCTGTGTGGGAAGGGTCAAAGAACAAGAACAAAGGCAGAGACAGGTTTTCTCCGTACAAAGGTCCTAATCATGGTTTGCTAGGAAGTTTAACCAAGTCTCCAAAAGAAATACTCGCTATAGAGAGGGCTGCTAAGGCCTTTGAAGCACCCCTCGCATGACAAGCAAGGGTAAAAACAGGGATACCAGCAAGTATTGTCATTTTCATGAAGATTATGGCCATGATACGAACAGTTGCAGGGAGCTAAAGAAGCAGATTGAAGAAGCTGTAAAGTCTGGACAATTGGTGAAGGGTATAAAGAAGGGAAAGGAAAAAATGACCGACACTCAATTGGCTAAAGATACTACTCCTCTCGAAGCCCCCATACTCATGGTTCATTGGGGCGAAGCCAGCTTAAAAAGAAAGGTAACGGAGCAGGAAGTAAACGAAGTAGGGGAGGTAACATTTCCTCCTCTTACAGGCCAAGTCCCTTCGAATGATCCAGTGGTCATCAAAGTCTTAATTTTCAACCGAGAAGTAAACAGAGCCTACATGGACTGCGGAAGCTCCTGCGAGATCATATATGAGCATTGTTTTCTTAAGCTCAAGCCTTCGATCAGGTCGCAACGGGTTGATCTGAAGATACCTTTGGTAGGGTTCTCTGGTGAACATTCGTGGCCTCTAGGAGAAGTACCATTGGACATCACGATTGGAGAAGGCAAGCTCGCAAGGACAGAAACTCTCACGTTTTCTATCGTAAGGTCCGAATCTCCCTACAATCTGTTGATAGGAAGGAACGCCATGCAAAAGATGGGTATCGTAGTCTCCACCATACATGCAGCGGTAAAATTCCATACACCTTATGGGATAGGAACCGTATTTTCTAGTTACAATCAGGGAAAGACAGGAGATGTTGGCAAAAAGATCAAGGAAAGTCCCGAAGATCCTCCGAAGGCCATTCTAAGTTGTACAGATTCCGAAGAACGTATTGTGGTTAATGAGCTCTATCCAGAGCAAACGGTGGTAATCGGAAAGCAACTCCCTGCCAACTTCAAGGCAGACTTGGAGAAGCTACTCAAAGCCAACAAGGACGTTTTCGCATGGACATACTCAGACATGACAGGGGTTCCTAGGACTCTTACGATCGATGGCAAGCCCTTCGGCACAGAACATAAGCTTAATGAGTTCAAACACATGAAACCGATTAAGCAAAAGCGACGAAGCCTGGCACCTAAAAGGAACGCAGCTGCTTGCAAAGAGGTGGATGAACTTGTACGAGCAGGAATTCTAACGGAAGTAAAATACCAAACCTGGGTAGCTAATCCAGTTATGGTAAAGAAGAGTGATGGAGGGTGGCGAATGTGTGTTGATTTCGCCGACATCAACAAAGCTTGCCCAAAGGACTGCTACCCTCTACTAGAAATTGATTGGAAGGTCGAATCCCTCTCAGGGTTCCGTTTGAAATGTTTTCTGGATGCCTACAAGGGGTATCACCAAATACAAATGGCGAAAGAAGATGAGGAGAAGACAGCCTTCTACACAGGAAAGGGTGTCTATTGCTACAAGAAAATGTCCTTCGGTTTGAAGAACGCAGGGGCAACTTATCAACGATTGGTTGATAAAGCCTTCCGTAAGCAGATAGGGAGGAACTTGGAAGCCTACGTTGATGATATGGTAATAAAAAGTAGGACTGAGGAAGACCTACTCTCCGACATTCAAGAAACTTTCGATCAATTGAGGACAATTAACATGAAGCTTAACCCCAAGAAGTGCTCTTTTGGCATGGAAGAAGGAAAATTCTTGGGGCATCTGATTACGAAGCAAGGGATCAAAGCTAACCCTTCGAAAGTCAAAGCCATCATTGATCTACAAGCTCCAAAGTCATTGAAAGAAGTACAAAGCCTAAATGGGAAGCTCGCAGCACTTAGCAGGTTCCTATCGAAAGGGGCAGATCGTTCTTTACCATTTTTCAAAACACTCAAGGGGTGTACAGATAAAAAGACTTTCGAATGGAGTTGTGATGCAGAAGCCGCTTTTCAAAAGCTGAAAGATATCATGGAAATCTTACCAACACTTACAGCCCCAATCAAAGGCGAAGTGTTGTTCATGTACATTGCGGCATCCTTCGAAAGCATCAGTGCTGTTCTTTTGGCAGAAAGGGATAAGAAGCAAGACCCAATTTACTTTGTTAGCAGGGTCCTGCAAGGGGCTGAATTAAACTATCCGGAGTTGGAAAAGCTAATCCTAGCCCAGGTTTATGCCGCAAGGCGTCTTTGAAGGTACTTTCAAGCTCATCCCATTACGGTATTGACTGACAAGCCAGTTAGGCAGGTATTGTCGAAGCCGGAGAAATCGGGTAGAGTGGCTGATGCGCGTGATGTGTCGTTGCGGTTTAGCAGTTTTAATGCCTACTCAAGTTTTAAATTTATATTTAGCCGACTTATCAATAACACACACACTTAACGAGCAGTGTACCCGGTCAGTATGAAGATAATGGTAAGTAGAGTGTCGATCACTAAGAGTGGAACGTATTATCTCGTTATTCTAATCAGTATTTTAATATCCTAACGCAAGGGGGTTTCAGCCTGAGAGACTGGCACGATTTGTTGCAATTAAATAATAAAATAAACCAATAGGCACGAATCAGCAAGTAGCACACACGTACACAGATAAATACTTGAGACAATAAGAGGGCTGTCCTTATGATTAAGTAGATTGTCACTTGTTTTATTGATAGCTTTATATGAAGTGTATGTAGTTAACCCTTTCTCGTTGGTCCTAATCTTATCGGCGAGTAAACCCTTAATGATTACTTATGTCTAAAAGTTATTCCTAAGTGATCAATTTAGAAACAACCGTGGGAGCCACATTATGTCCCGCAGTCAAATGCCCGCAAGCCACTAATAAACACAGAGGTTATCAATGCACTAATAAGTAGTAACCAAAGACATCAACATATAAACTTTAATTGATGGGAAAGCAAGTATTAAAGGGAGTGCAATCTTTCGTTGTCACATTACACAAGCCACCAATCCTGATGAATTAAAGTTTGCTAACACAATAAAACAAAACTACTTAATGAATTAAACACATGCAGCACCTTCTTACAGCTCTTGTATCTTTGATTTGGGTGTGTCTTGTGCTGCCTCCTTGACTGAATTCGTCCTTTGTTCCTCCTGTTTGGTCTTCGGTTTTAGGGTTTTCGGAACTTATAATTCGTCTGGTCTACGGGGTATTTATAGTTTCTGTCTTAGGGAAGATGCGGCGCATCTACTAAGTAGATGCGGCGCATGTACTTAACTTCGCGTGGGGTCCAAGATTATAATATTCAGGAATATTCGTACACCGCCAGAAGATGCGGCGTAACTCCATGATTAGATGTGGCGCATGTCCTCTTGTATCTTGGATCGTATCTGGTGATATCATGATAGAGATGCGGCGCATGTCGAGAGTGAGATGCGGCGCATCTGGAGCAGAATTGACTTGATCTTGTCCATGTCAGTAGGCCTTCAACTTTATGCACGTTTTGCTCCATAATTAGTCCAAAATCGCTAAGTTTCACCAAATGCTTGTTTTTACCTGAGAATTACAAAAGTAAACGATTAAGTATCAATCCTCATACATAATATAGTAAAACAAGTCAAATTAATAGGATAAATGATAGTAATAAAATGTACTTATTTGAGTTCATCAAATATCCCCCCACTTGAACTTTACTTGTCCCCAAGTAAACCTTAGAATTTCTTTTATGAAAATGTATCCTAAAAGATGTTAGGATTTATTTTTATATTTAAGCATGTATTCGTTTATTTCATAATCACACAACTAAACACTTAACGAATTAGAAGTAAAATAAAATAAGTCGATAAAATCAAATCTAATCGTTTAACTGTCCAGTCGCGACGAATATTCTATCATAAGCTTGGCAAGTATACACATCTCCACCACTAAAGCTAAGGAGTAACAAGTCTAAAGCGGTAAAAAGGGTTTTTAGGCTTAAGGGTTAATTATTCTCTTTCACTATCGATCTCAAATTCCAGAAAAGGCGACAAAATCACAAATACATGATCGTATCCACGAACACGATACTTGCAATTGCTCAAATCCTTAACTCGAATAGGCTAAAGATAGGTCCAAACTTCACCAATAATAATATATCAAAAAGGGCGACAAAATCATAAATACATAGCCGAATCCACGACTACGATACTTAAGATTGCTCAAATACCTAATCTCAATAAATCAAAGGTTCGGTTGGATAAAGAATAATAAAGGGCATGGATAACATTTGGGATATAAATTGGTGTAAAAATAAAAATAAACAAAACAAATAAATTAAAATCCTAAGTGTGGTTAATCACTATCCCAACCATCCCATGAATAGGACTCATATCATCGAATAACTCACGCTTTAACACTTGAAACACACGCTTTAGGTAGACACGAATTATACTCAACAAGATCTTAATCAAAGAATAAACCTTAATTGGCGTTCCCATAACTGCCAATTCCCATTCAATCCATAGATATAGTACAACAAATAGTGGTGATATCAACCACTTACATAACTTTACATAAGTTGGTTAAAACAAACATCCAACTCTTCTTTCTTTCTTTTTTTCTTATTTTTTCGATTTTTTTTTTTTTTTTTTTTTTTTTTTTTTTTTTTTTTTACATAAACATAGATGTGTAAAATTTCACCACATCACTATAACTTTCTTTCCGGATAATTTTTATTCATACTTTTCATACTTTCAGAAATAACGGTAATAGTGAAAGTAGTAAACACACGAAAAATAAACTCCAAAATATACAATATTTACTTTCACTCCAATTGCATTGTGCAATTTCCCGACCTAACCAAAGATAATGAATTACGCACACGAACACAGGTAATGTAAGGAAACACACCTTGCCTATAGCAATTAACCAACCACGGATTCTAATCTACAGGGTAGGTTAAGGTGTAAGGGTGTAACGAAACATTTTAAACATAGGTGTAAGAAAACGAAAGGAATGGCTCTGAGGGTTTTTCTAGGGGTATCTTACTCTAAAAATGAGAGTAACAAAAGGGTTTATACGGGGGTTAACTAACCAGTGTAGTTAGCTAATAACACATAACATATAAAGGCTATTTGGGTGTAATCCTAGAATTTTACCAAGTTAGACAAGTCATTCCAATTATATAAAATAATACTCATTATGGTGGTCTCGAATAGTATACAAGCCAAGTTCTAAAGTTTACAAGTCACCGGCACACTCATAGATTTGTGAATTTTGGAAAATCACAATTTTTGAAAATAACGTCATGTGTGCAGTTATGCAACTTAGATCTTAAACAAAAACATGCTAAAAATTTTTAAGTTTGATATATTAAGCACATTTTAAGCATAATTTTTGAAAAAGTTTAGGACAAGTAATTGTTAAGTGTTCTAATTCTCCAATCCCCCCACTTAAGTTAAACAACGTCCTCGTTGTTTGTATAAAAGGTTAAAAACTGGAAAATAAAAGAATTAGAACAGAAAAAACTCCCCTGAGATTTGCTCGGTATGATCCTCCATTAGTATAAGAGCAAAAATCAACTTCTTGTGGATTAGAACGCTAAAGCTTCATACTTGATGTATCCACAGGAAATCCAGGAAACTATAATACCACTAACACTTTAAAACACACCTAAGATAAGAAAGGTTCAAACTTGCATAACACATTAGTAGTTAGGAAAAATAAAACTTAAAAATTAAAATTGAAAATCATCAGGTCAGTCGATGCGCCGTATCTTATTGAAGAAGATACGCCGTATCGAGCCTGGAATAAATACGGATCAGAATAAAGATGCGCCGCATCCTTAACCAGGGATGCGCCGCATTAAAAATAAACTGATAAATAGTTTAAAAGTCGAAAATAAAAATGCAGAAAAATAAAATAAGATATGACCATTGCAGGAGATGCGTCGCATCTCAGAATTGAGATGCGCCGTATCCTCATGCGGCCTGGACTGACTCGACACAGAAAACAGAATAAAAGATAATTCCGGGTTGTCTCCCGGTAAGCACTTGTCTTTATTCCAGAGTCTTCAAGTTAGACTCACGTTCAGCTCAGCAATAAGTCCTTGTCACGGTCCATCCTTCGTCCTTCATCCGAAAGATTTTCCCGTATATCTCTGCGAGGTTTTCTTCCGTTCGACTTAATCTAGTATAACTCTTTGTCTTCACCGCAGTATATTCTTCATTAGGACTCAAAGAATATTTGATGATTTTAAACTTTTCAGAAATAATCATGGGTGGCTCCTTGTAAGGAATCCCAAGTAGTTGACACTTTCTTTTGGTGAACTCTTCCTCGTCTTTATCAACAAACTTAAAATAAGGATCCTTAATCAAATAATCATCTAGTTCTTCAATTAATGACTTATCGTCTTGAATCGCCTCCCATTCTCTTTCCAAATCATATTGTAACCGTCGACTAAGCTTCGTGAAATCATCAAACTGTTTATGCACCCATTCCCAGAAAGTAGTATCCGATGTCCCCTTAAGTCCTTTCAAGCGTTCAATTCTGCCCTTTTCTTGTAAAGCCTCCGCCTTTTGTGGGCAGTCTTCAATATTATCGTACCACTCATAATCTTCAAAGGTTACATCGTTTCCAACCCGTTTCATCCCAATTATACTTCCCCCATTACAGGTTCCGTCACTTTTATAATCGCAGGTCGGCCAAACACTACTCCCGTCCTTGAAAACGAAGGGTGTACAGGTGTGATTAATGTGCTCAAATTCCCATGGTTTATCCCAAACCCATGGTACTTGGTCATTCCATTCAAAGTACCAGGTGTTTTTGAAATCGTCATAAGTCTTAAATCCTGGTAGATCTCCAGTAAGCACATCATCATCGACTTGAAGAAGGTAGTTAAATTCCTTGAACTGCTTGCACAGGGGTGTCTCATAATCGAACACATCAATGTCAATTCTGAAAAGTTCTTCAATGCCCTCATTGATTGTTGAATCATGAAGTGACGACCCATAATCGCTTTCTACTTCTTCATCTTCTCCTCTCATCCAATATACCCATAATGCATCCTTAGTAGCACGATCCATGCTCTTATGGTTATTAAACTTACTAGCCAACCATTCTGAAAAATCAACATCATTAGGGTCATGGTTAACGTCAAAGCAAACCTTTCCAATCATACTCTTTTTTATCTCCATGAACTCGTTAAATTGCTTCTTAAAACTCCGAGTCAACCATGAAGTCATAATCTCCTTGACTTCATTTGTAGGGGCAAATTCCGGACTACCATATTTGAGTTCTAGCCAATCATTGAGGGAGAGGTCTATCAATCTTACCAACCTGCCATGAAATAGTAACTCCACCAAAGCATAATTCATGTCATTATCCTGATATTTCTCATTCAATCCCCAGTATTGTTCGGAATAAGGCATGTAAGAGATTTGGGCATTGCCTCCACCACAGCTGTTGTTGCTTGAGTCCATGTATGCAAGATAGAATTTCCCATCATCTTCTTCGATAGTAGTCCAGTTCAATCCTTCGGCTTCAATGCTAGGCCATAAGAGCGACAATTCTTCTCCAGTATACCTCACAAATACATCATAAGAGAACACCTCTTTGTCAATGTTGCATAAACGCATGAATTCCTTAAAAGCAGCTTCAAGAGGAGTCTCCCAAGAGAATAAATCTGCATCGATCATGAGTACATTGAATGAATCTGAAAACAAGCTTTCCTTAGCAAGATATCCGTTAACTGACATGTCTTCCATAGCAAAATCTGTCATCCAAAGTAAAATCATCAGTAGGATTTGTTCGCTAGAAGAGAATTTAATGAATATAGAAACGGATATAAGAATAAAAATAGCTGATATCTGCAGACGATGCGCCGTATCCAAAAAGTTGGATACGCCGTATCTTATAATCGTTAAAATTTAATCAGACTTTATTCAGAAAATAGATACGCCGCTTTAGAATTTAAGAATGCGCCGTATCGAATTAATTAATCAAAAATCAACTTATCTAATTAAAATTAAATGCGTCGTATTAACGAAAGTTAATGCGCCGTATTTTCGTTACGTTTAAAAATAAAAGATTTTTGATTCAGTAAGATGCGCCGTATCGACAGAGATCGATACGCCGTATCTGTTTAATAATTCGCAAACTGTTTTTAATTAAAATAATAGATACGCCGTATCTGCAAAAGCAGATGCGTCGTATGGCGTTAACGTTTAGAAAAAAATTTTATTAAAAACAGATACGCCGTATCTGCAAAAGCAGATGCGTCGTATCACTTTATCGCTTAGAAAAATTTTCTTATTAAAAACAGATACGCTGTATCTTGGGGAAAAGATGCGTCGTATCGAATTAATTAAACGCGTTGTATTAAAAAAATTAAACGCAATACGCTGTATCTGAGAGATCAGATGCGCCGTATCGTTTGATTTAGCACAGTACAACGACAGCAGAACAGAAAAATACGAAAAATAAAAACAAAAATTAAACACACAAACGAAAATAAACACACAAAAATAAAAGAAAACAATTAACACACAATACAACAAATATGCAAAATAGTACAATGATGCAATTAATCTAAAAAAAAGAAAAACCTAATTAAAATACTAATCAAATTAACAGATAATAACAATTCACTCCCCGGCAGCGGCGCCAAAAACTTGATGCGCGTGATGTGTCGTTGCGGTTTAGCAGTTTTAATGCCTACTCAAGTTTTAAATTTATATTTAGCCGACTTATCAATAACACACACACTTAACGAGCAGTGTACCCGGTCAGTATGAAGATAATGGTAAGTAGAGTGTCGATCACTAAGAGTGGAACGTATTATCTCGTTATTCTAATCAGTATTTTAATATCCTAACGCAAGGGGGTTTCAGCCTGAGAGACTGGCACGATTTGTTGCAATTAAATAATAAAATAAACCAATAGGCACGAATCAGCAAGTAGCACACACGTACACAGATAAATACTTGAGACAATAAGAGGGCTGTCCTTATGATTAAGTAGATTGTCACTTGTTTTATTGATAGCTTTATATGAAGTGTATGTAGTTAACCCTTTCTCGTTGGTCCTAATCTTATCGGCGAGTAAACCCTTAATGATTACTTATGTCTAAAAGTTATTCCTAAGTGATCAATTTAGAAACAACCGTGGGAGCCACATTATGTCCCGCAGTCAAATGCCCGCAAGCCACTAATAAACACAGAGGTTATCAATGCACTAATAAGTAGTAACCAAAGACATCAACATATAAACTTTAATTGATGGGAAAGCAAGTATTAAAGGGAGTGCAATCTTTCGTTGTCACATTACACAAGCCACCAATCCTGATGAATTAAAGTTTGCTAACACAATAAAACAAAACTACTTAATGAATTAAACACATGCAGCACCTTCTTACAGCTCTTGTATCTTTGATTTGGGTGTGTCTTGTGCTGCCTCCTTGACTGAATTCGTCCTTTGTTCCTCCTGTTTGGTCTTCGGTTTTAGGGTTTTCGGAACTTATAATTCGTCTGGTCTACGGGGTATTTATAGTTTCTGTCTGAGGGAAGATGCGGCGCATCTACTAAGTAGATGCGGCGCATGTACTTAACTTCGCGTGGGGTCCAAGATTATAATATTCAGGAATATTCGTACACCGCCAGAAGATGCGGCGTAACTCCATGATTAGATGCGGCGCATGTCCTCTTGTATCTTGGATCGTATCTGGTGATATCATGATAGAGATGCGGCGCATGTCGAGAGTGAGATGCGGCGCATCTGGAGCAGAATTGACTTGATCTTGTCCATGTCAGTAGGCCTTCAACTTTATGCACGTTTTGCTCCATAATTAGTCCAAAATCGCTAAGTTTCACCAAATGCTTGTTTTTACCTGAGAATTACAAAAGTAAACGATTAAGTATCAATCCTCATACATAATATAGTAAAACAAGTCAAATTAATAGGATAAATGATAGTAATAAAATGTACTTATTTGAGTTCATCAGTGGCCAAATGGGCCATCGAACTGGGAGAGCATGACATTGAGTACAAGGGTCAAAACTCTATCAAAGGCCAGATACTTGCAGACTTTCTTACTGAAACACCTTCCGGATCTAGCCAAGACAAAAAAATCCCAAAGGAAAAGCCCCCAATGATGAAGGAGGGGTGGAAACTATACACAGACGGAGCCTCAAGCTCTGATGGTTCAGGAGCAGGTCTGATGCTGGTTAGTCCAGAGAAAAAGGAGTACGCTTATGCATTATGTTTTGAGTTCAAGGCTATGAACAATAAAGCAGAGTACGAAGCTTTGCTTGCTGGCCTCCGACTTGCAAAAGATATGGAGGTTCGTAATCTTTCCATTTTTGTGGACTCGCAGCTAGTCGCCAACCAAATCAAGGGCTCTTACGAGGCAAGGCAGCCCACCATCAAACAGTACTTGGATAAAGCTAAGGAACTTCTCCAGGGGTTCGAATCGTATGAGATAGCACATGTTCGCAGAAACCAAAACAAGAAAACGGATGCTTTGAGTAAGCTAGCTTCGATGGCATTTGCTCATCTAACAAAGGAGGTTTTGGTAGAAGTATTGGCTGATAGGTCCATAAAGCGAGGCTAAATATCTAATGTCATACCTGAAGAAGGCTCAAATTGGATGACCCCAATAAGGGAATACTTGATCAGTGGTATCCTTCCCGAAGACCCAAAACTAGCGCGAAAGGTCAGGGTCAAAGCTCCCCAATATAGACTTATCGGGGATAATCTCTACAGGAATCCTTTTTCTTATCTCCATGGCTTCGTTGTGTGGGACTGAAACAAGCTTCGAACATCATCTATGATATTCATGAAGGATCTTGCGGAATGCACGCAGGTCCTCGCTCCATGGCCTCGAAAATAACGAAGTTGGGATATTATTGGCCATCCATGCTGGAAGACGTAACTGAAATAATACAAACGTGTGCTGCATGTCAGATATACTCAAAAGTTTGAAGACCACTAGAGCATGATTTCGGCCAATGGGGATTCGACATAGTTGGACCTCTAGCAGTAGCCCCCGGAGGGGTACAATTCTTGGTAATAGCCATAGACTACTTCACAAAATGGGTCGAAGCCAAACCTTTGGCATCAATAACAGGAAAGCATGTGGAAAAGTTTGCGTGGGAACACATAATTTGCCGATTTGGAGTCCCATAATTCATCACCTCCTACAACGGGAAGCAATTTTCCGAAGGGATATTCCCATCTTTCTGCGAAGGCCTAAACATAAAGCAAATGTTCACTTGTGTTGACAGAGACATTGTCATTGAAATCGAGATGAGGTTAGGGCAACACCAGCATGAGTGGGTAGATGAACTACCCCAAGTCCTGCGGGCATATAGGAATATGTCCTTCGAATAAAACAGCACAAGCAAAGCTAAGGTCTACATTCGAAAGACCCAACGCCGTATCGGAAGGCTGCGGCAACAAAGCATACGCTGAACAAAAATTTCATGGATAAAGGCTGGAAATCTTCGTAAGTTTTACATACAAGACTTACTACTTTTAAAGCACTTAGCTTGTTTTTCAATTTCATGTAACGCATTCTTCTCACTCGGGAAAGAAGCACTAATGGTAGGAGTCTTAGTGTTCATTTCTTAAAATGATGTAATCCTCCCTACCCAATTAATGATATAAAATATTTCCCTCAAAATCTCTTGTTTCGTTCTATACAACAAAGATTTGCTCAGCCAAGTACTTTACAAGTTTCAATGTCGAAGGATGATTCAAGACACATGTCTTGTGTAAACATAACATCCATTAAAATTCACATTAACTTTCCTACAAGACTTAGGGTATTCTAAGCCCTTTGCATCTTAAGGATAAAAGACGGAGTGGGTCGCGACCCTCTGTCGCAGTCAAACTATACGATTGCTGAAAATCTTGGTCCAAAATACACACAATAAGGTCATATCCTTAGGTTGTATATTTACGTTTATACATAAGCGTAAGAGAAGACAAGCATGATATCAAAAGCGGGACACAGTCCCCTAAATTGGCATTCATACGGCTACATATAGTCATACGGCTACAGAAAGAAAGATAAATTGTTCAAACAAACAGGCACATGCCTAATAAAACATCATAAGAAATTGTTTAAAGGGTACATGCCACCCTTAAGACCAAATTAATGCCAACATGGCAACCTTCATGCATTTTTGGAGGAGTTTGGATCCTCTGGGGGAGATGGAGACGGAGGCTTCATAGATGCGGTTCTCTTGGTTGGAGATGGAGGCTGTATTTTCCTTGGCTTCTTGGACAGGAGATCTTCAATTGAGGCTGAGGGGTCCTTGGTTGCTTCGGCGAGAAAAGGGTACTCCGCTGTAGTGTACGCGTTACCAGCATCGTTATATTCTTGCTCAGACGTTGGGCGGTAGTAAGGTACCTCCGACAACACCACCGGTTTCTTGGTCTCGGCGATCTCCTCCAACGTCGTGCACTTACCATAGAATATGGCCGTGTTCACCCACTTTCCCACAACATCTCCCACCTCATCACTGCGGTACAACTCCATCGCAACATAAGGAACAACTTTTGACACTACCTCAGCCCTATCTTTCCTCAAGTTCTTGCATTCGAGTTTTAACCCATCCATATCTTGACAAAGCTTGATCTCCCGCTCTACCAACCTAGTTCTTTCGGTTTCAAGGCCAGTGCATTTCGACCCAAGTGCAGAAACTTGTGTCTTATACCCAGAAACCTTAGCCTCCTCCATCTTCAGCTTACTTTGCGACTCTTTAAGTTATTTTTCAAGGCTGTCAATCTTGGCCCAAAGGGATTCATACCGAGGGATTTTCTCAAAATCTGCCACGGCCGCATCACACTTGGCCTCTAGTTCAGCATACTGCTTTTCCCTGTTCTTCTCCCTAGCAACAATAACAGCTACCTCTTCCTTGGCATCTTTCACCATACGAACCAGCTCCCTTGTCCGGGTGTTAAAATGATTATCCAACATGGCCTGCCTGATGTAACTCTTGTCGTGCAAGTCACACAGCCCTTCAATGGACATATCTTTCAAGGTTCTCCTCCAGCTAGCAGGAGTCACATTTTCCACAAGCAGATGACAAGTGAGAGCATTTGGTAGCTCTTTGGTGTTCGGTAGTCCTGCATAAGGCATATCCATCAAATACAGAGCACATTAAGAAAGAGGGGATTAAAAAAGGTTTTACTTATGATGGATATCATCATTAGCGATTTCCTCAGGCGGGTACATGATTGCCTTCCCAAGAGACTTCTCTGTCTTTTGTTTGGTAGACCTAGAGGTAGGAGTAGGGATGTTTAATTTTCTCTTTGAAGTGGCCTTCGAAGGCCTTGCACTAGTACCTTTCCTGCTTCGCACCCTGTCTGCGATGCCGGAGGACCCTAAGATTTTCAGTTCGTCACCCTCTGAGGGCGGGTCATCGGAATCAGCAACGTTTTCCACAAACTGAGGGGTTTCCTCAGTATTCACAGGTTTCGAAGGATGGACTACTGCAAGTGGTACAACTGGTGAAGCATCAACATCGTTGTTATTCACAGACACAGATGGAGACCCAACTCCGTAGCTCGTATCTTGTGGGTCCTTGGGGATGAAGCTAACCTCCTTCGCACCTCCTGACACAACAAAGTTCCTGAATGCCATTCCTGCAACAACAAAAGAAAAGAGATAAATATTAGCAGATAAGTTATTTGGTTTATTTAAAATGGGAATGTACATACTCTGTCCTTCACACACTATTTCAGGCTTTGACGGCGACCCTTCCCAATGGTCCACAATGCCCGCCATAAACAAGATTGGCTCAGGGAATGTTTGCACATGAACTGGATGACGGGCAAGACGCTGGTACATAGGACTGCTTCTTACTTCATAAGGTAATGGGTCATTAAATCTTTTCTCATCAAACATATATGCTTCATCAAGCAAAGTTGGATACTCAGATGGTATGATTGTGCTCTTAACATAGAAAAACTGCCCTTTCCAATTTCTGATATTCGAAAAGGGTCTGGTCACTAGATAGGGCACACCATGCTCACCTCTTTTAGCAATGGTTATCCAATCCCCACCAGGATACAGGTTAACAAAGCCTCTGAGCACATTTAGTGTGGGCTCATAACCATATGCTTTGCAAATAACAATGTATGTGGTTAGTTTGGCCAGGCCAAAGGGATTTAACCTAGAGATATGAACTTTGTAGTATTGCAAAAACTCCATAATTAGAGGATGGATGGGTATCCTAAAGTTTGACTAAGTAAATGCATGCACATATAAGCCCACATACCCTGGGGGAGCATCAAAAACATTCTATTTTTTGCTCGGAAGCATGATTTTGAACTCTGTAGGTATGGGATAATCACGAAGAAAGTCGGATAATGATTCTTTTGACAAAGTACATGTTTGTTGCCTAATTATTCTTTTTGCTGCCATACTCATATTGCTATAAAAAGAGTAAGAAATCAAAGAGGAATGATAGAATTTTACCTTTCGTCTCAACGGAAGCACAAGAGCACAGTAGGGTGTATGTGTATTTTGGGCGGAAGGTGAAAGTAAACTAGGGTTTACCATCCTAAGGGTTTAAATACCCGTTGTATCTTTGATCCTGGCCGCACACGTGTCTATTTATCCTTGACATATAAGCGGACTTCAAACGGATGATAAAATTTTGAAATGACGTTTACATTTACCGAAAACATAGCCATTAAGGCTGTGACGCAAGTGGGCGGATAATCATGAAGGCGCATTTAATGCGGAGTTTAGTTAAGTACTTATCTTTTTCTCATATGTTTTTGTGACGAGAGGGATAAAATATATGTTAATTTTTTTAGTCGAATGCAATTTATACTCGTACGTATATATCACTTTCGACTGGGGGGCTTGATGATGTACCCTCCGAACGGGTCGAAGGACTCCCCTTCGAGCCTGTGCGAAGCCCTCTTCGGAGGCCCAGGTTAATCTCCTAAAACGTTTCACTGGCGTAAAATGATTCATCTATGAAGTGGTTACCATGTGGGAATCCGCCAATCGAAGCCTTAAGCCCTTCGGGGTATCTCCTTCGAAGGAATTAGAACGGAGAATCACTTTGACCTGGTCATACCCACGTTCCCTCTTCCCTTAGGCTTTCCCGCCAAGGAGGAGATCGTGGGCCACAAAGCACTAGCGGTTACCACAAATCATGGGACGCCCCCATGATCTCCGAATCAAGTGCAACCACCCTCTAAGGCCTATTTATCCCCTATAAATTGCTTAGACGGGCAAGAACCATGGTAATGCCAACTGAACTCTCTCAACTTACTACAAACTCACCATATCACATACTTACTCGCACGCCGGAGGTGGTTCGCAGGGTCCAACCCCTGCACAATCACTTAACGTAGTGTTTTAGTATTTCTTATTTCAGGTTAAAGACAAGCTTGGCGCAACCTCAACACCCCATAAATCCTTTGATCATCATCGAAGGCCGGTTAGTGCAATTTATTGTACAATCAGGTCCTAACCACGATTTACTAGGAAGCCTAACAAAGTCTCTGAAGGAACTACTTACAACGGAGAGGGCTGCTAGAGCTTTCGAATCACCCCCTCGCATGACAAGCAAGGGTAAAAACAAGGATACAAGCAAGTACTGTCACTTCCATGAAGATTATGGCCATGATACGAACAGTTGTAGGGAGCTAAAGAAGCAGATAGAAGAAGCCGTAAAGTCCGGGTAGTTGGCACATTTTGTGAAGGGTATAAAGAAGGGCAAGGAAAAAATATCCGACACTCAATTGGCTAAAGATACTACTCCTCCCGAAGCCCCAATACTCATGGTTCGTTGGGACGAAGCCAGCTTAAAAAGAAAGGTGATGGAGCAGGAGGTAAACGAGGTAGGGGAGGTAACATTTCCCCCTATTACATGCCAAGTCCCTTCAAACGACCCAGTGGTCATCAAAGTCTTAATTTTCAACCGGGAAGTGAACAGAGCCTACATGGACTACGGAAGCTCCTGCGAGATCATATACGAGCATTGTTTCCTTAAGCTCAAGACTTCGATCAGGTCGCAACGGGTCGATTCGAAGATACCTTTGGTAGGATTCTCCAGTGAGCATTCGTGGCCTCTGGGAGAAGTACCATTGGATATAACAATTGGAGAAGGCAGGCTCGCAAGGACAGAAACCCTCACATTCGCTATCGTAAGGTCCAACTCTCCCTACAATTTGTTGATAGGAAGGACCGCCATGCAAAAGATGGGTATTGTAGTCTCCACCATACACGCAGCGATAAAATTCCATACACCTTATGGGACAGGAACCATATTTTCTAGTTATAACCAAGGAAAGGAAGGAGATGTTGGCAAAAAGATCAAAGAAAGTCCCGAGGAGGCTTCGAATGCCATTCTAAGTTGTACGGATGCCGAAGAACGCATTGTGATAAATGAGCTCTATCTAGAGCAAACGGTGGTAATCGAAAAGCAACTCCCTGTCAACTTCAAGGCAGACTTGGAGAAGCTACTCAAAGCCAACAAGGATGTCTTCGCATGGACGTACTCAGATATGACAGGGGTCCCCAGGACTCTTATGATCGATGACAAGCCCTTCTGCACAGAGCATAAGCTTAATGAGTTCAAGCACATTGAACCAATTAAGCAGAAGCGAGGAAGTCTGGCACCTAAAAGGAATGCAGCCGCTTGCAAAGAGGTGGACGAACTTGTACGAGCAAGAATACTTAGAGAAGTAAAATACCAAACCTGGGTAGCTAATCCAGTTATGGTAAAAAAGAGTGACGGCGGGTGGCGAATGTGTGTCGACTTCACCGACATCAACAAAGCTTGCCCAAAGGACTGCTACCCTCTGCCAGAAATTGATTGGAAGGTCGAATCCCTCTCGGGGTTCCGTTTGAAATGCTTTTTGGATGCCTACAAAGGATATTACCAAATTCAAATGGCGGAGGAAGATGAGGAGAAGACAGCATTCTACACAGGAAAGGGTGTCTATTGCTACAAGAAAATGCCCTTCGGTCTGAAGAACGCAGGGGCAACTTATCAATGGTTGGTAGACAAAGCCTTCCATAAGCAGATAGGGAGGAACTTGGAAGCCTACGTTGATGATATGGTAATAAAAAGTAGGACTGAGGAAGACCTACTCTCCGACATTCAAGAAACCTTCGATCAATTAAGGGCAATCAACATGAAGCTTAACCGGAAGAAGTGTTCTTTTGGCATGGAAGAAGGACAATTCTTGGGACATCTGATAACGAATCAAGGGATTAAAGCTAACCCTTCAAAGGTCAAAGCCATCAATGATCTACAAGCTCCAAAGTCGTTTAAAAAGGTTCAAAGCCTAAACGGGAAGCTCGCAGCACTTAGCAGGTTCCTGTCGAAAGGCGCGGATCGATCTTTGCCATTTTTCAAAACACTCAAGGGGTGTACAGATAAGAAGACTTTTCAATGGAGTTGTGAGGCAGAAGCCGCTTTTCTGAAGCTGAAAGAGTTCATGGAAATTTTACCAACACTTACAGCCTCAATCAAAGGCGAAGTGTTATTCATGTACATTGCGGCATCCTTCGAAAGCATCAGTGTTGTACTCTTGACAGAAAGGGAAAAGAAGCAAGTCCCAATCTACTTCGTCAGCAGGGTCCTGCAAGGGGCTGAATTAAATTATTCGGAGTTGGAAAAGCTAATCCTAGCCTTGGTTTACGCTGCAAGGCGCCTTCGAAGGTACTTTCAAGCTCATCCCATTATGGTATTGACTGACAAGCCGGTTAAACAGATATTGTCGAAGCCTGAGAAATCGGGTAGAGTAGCCAAATGGGCTATCGAACTGGGAGAACACGAGATAGAGTACAAGGGTCGAAACTCCGTCAAAAGTTAGATACTTGCAGACTTTCTCGCTAAAACGCCTTCCGGACCTAGTCAAGACAAGGAAATCCCAAAGGAAAAGCCCCTAAAGATGAAGGAGGGTGGAAATTGTACATAGATGGAGCCTCAAGCTCCGATGGTTTGGGAGTAGGTCTAATGCTGGTAAGTCCGGAGAAAAAGGAGTACAATTATGCATTATGTTTTGAATTTGAGGCTACAAACAATGAAGCTGAGTACGAAGCTTTTTTAACTGGCCTCCGGCTTGCAAAGGACATGGAGGTTCGTGACCTCTCCATTTTTGTGGACTCGTAGCTAGTCGCTAACCAAATCAAGGGCTCTTACGAAGCAAGGCAGCCCACCATCAAACTGTATTTGGATAAAGCTAAAGAACTCCTTCATGGGTTCGAGTCTTATGATATAACACATGTTCGCCGGAACCAAAATAAGAAAGCAGATGCCCTAAGCAAGCTGGCCTCGATGGCATTTGCTCACCTAACAAAGGAGGTTTTAGTGGAAGTATTTGCCGATAGGTCAATCAAACGAGACGAAGTGTCTGACGTCATACTTGAATAAGGCTCCAATTGGATAACTACAATAAGGGAGTACTTGATCAGTGGTATTCTCCCAGAAGATCCAAAACTAGCGCGAAAGGTCAAGGTCAAGGCTCCCCAATATAGACTTATTGGGGATAATCTCTATAAGAGGTCCTTCTTATCTCCATGGCTTCGTTGTGTGGGGCCAAAGCAAGCTTCGAACATCATCTACGAGGTACATGAAGGATCCTGCTGCTTTCACGCAGGCCCTCACTCCGTTGTCTCAAAAATAATAAAGCTCGGATATTATTGGTCGTCCATACACAGGGACGCGATAGAGATAATACAAAAGTGTGAAGCATGTCATATCCACTCCAAAGTTCCAAGACTGACTAAGCAAGACATGACCTATGTCACTTCAGCATGGCCTTTCTGCCAGTGAGGAATTGATATAGTCGGACCCTTACCAGTAGCTCCAGGAGGAGTAAAGTTCTTGGTCGTAGCCATAGATTACTTCACCAAATGGGTTGAAGCCAAGCCTTTGGCATCAGTAACAGGAAGGCATATGGAAAAGTTTGTGTGGAAACACATAATCTGTCGATTTGGGGTTCCTCACATTATTATCTCTGACAATGGAAAGCAGTTCGCCGAAGGGGTGTTCCCAATCTTTTGCGAAGGTCTAAAGATCAAACAGTCATTCACTTCCGTGTACCATCCTTAGGGTAATGGGCAAGTTGAAGTCACCAATAGGGACAATGTTAATGGAATCAAGAAGAGGTTAGGACGAAGCCATCATGGGTGGGTAGACGAACTACCCCAAGTTCTGTGGGCACATAGGACGCACCCCAAGTCAAGCCACGGGGAAACTCCTTTTAGCCTCACTTATGGAACGGGGGCTGTTATACCCTCCGAAATAAGCATCGAAACAGAACGTATTGTGAACTTTGAGGCACAAACAAACGACGAAGGGCTTCGGGAAAACCTTGATCTACTCGAGGAACGAAGGGAGATAGCCTCAATAAGAGAGGCTATCTACAAACAAAAGTTTGAAAAGTACTACAACAACCGAGTTCGACCCTCCACATTCAAGCCAGGTGAATATGTCCTTCGGTTAAAAAGCGCAAGCAAGGCTGAGTACGAAGGAAAGCTAGGGCCCACATGGGAAGGACCTTACGTCATATCAGAAGCCTACGGCAACGGAGCCTACAAGCTCGCAACGCTTAAGGGAGAGGTCATGGATATGACTTGGAATGGTACCAATCTTCGTAAGTTTTACATATAAGACTTACTATTTTTAAAGCACTCAGCTTGTTTTTTCAAATTCATGTAACGCATTCTTCTCACTTGGGGAAAGAAGCATTAATGGTAGGTGTCTTAGTGTTCATTTCTTAAAATGATGTAATTCTCCCTACCCAATTAATGATATAACACATTTCCCTCTAATCTCTTGTTTCGTTCTTTACAACAAAGATTTGTTCAGCCAAGTACTTTACAAGTTTCAATATCGAAGGATGAATCAGGACACATGTCTTGTATACAAATAACATCCATTACAATTCACATTAACTTTCCTATAAAGTCTTAGGGTATTCTAAGCCCTTTGTATCTTAAGGATAAAGACGGAGTGGGTCGCGACCCTCTGTCGCAATCAAATTATACGATTGCTAAAAATCTTGGTCCAAAATACACACAATAAGGTTATAGCCTTAGGTTGTATGTGTACGTTTATTATAAGCGTAAGAGAAGAAAAGCATGACATTCAAAGCGGGACATTGTCCCCTAACTGGCATTAATAAGACTAAACATTGTCAAAGCGAACAAAAATTACCCAAGCAATTTTCTGAAACATGGGTAGAAGCCAAGAAAGAAACAAAGATAAATTGTTTAAAACATAGGCACATGCCTATTAAGCATCATGAGAAATTATTCAAAGGGTACATACCACCCTCGGGGCCAATTTCCTGCCAACATGGCAGTCTTCAAGCATCCATCAGGGACATTGGATCCTCCTAATGTGGAGTAGTGTTAGGAATATAAATATTCATATGAAGACTCAGTTACCCCGAGTAATCTATTAGCATTAAGTAGCTCGTAGGATTATTAGTATTAGTTAGTTATTATAGTATTTGTATTTGTGGAGTTGGGTCGAGTCTTTACCCACTGTCAGCTCACTTCACAGCCCACACGAGGCATCCAAGCTAGTAGTATATATACCCCTTCCCACACATGGGAAGGGTTGGAACTTCTCACACTTTCAACCTAATACAAGTTCATCTTTCTCTCACTAGAAGTTTTCCCTCATTCTCTCTTTCTCTCTCTAAAGAAATCGGCCAAGGATCATCCATACGTATGTTTATATGTTATGAATATGCTACAATTGGTATCAGGAGCCATGGTTAGGTTTGAGTGATTACATGTTCACGGATTTGTGGTGTGTTTTGGAGTTTTTTGTCTTGTTTTTATGGTTCGGCTAGAATTGAAAGAAAACACCTAGGTTTAATCGTTGTTTGTGATTAAATTAGTTAATACTTTGAATTCTTAGGTGTTCTACAATATCTAGTAGTGTTTAGTGGTGATACACGGCTTATTTTGTGGTTTTGTTGGAAGATTGAAGTGAGTTTCCTCACTGCGGTTTGACTTTTGAAAGTACATTCTTGCCTGCGTTTTGTGATAGTTTTTAGAAGTTGTAGGTTGTGGTTTGGTAAGATTCAGGCTGCGTTTTGGTTTTTAACTGAAAAGGGAAAAATACAAATCGCAGTGAAAGTGACATCTTTGTCCTTTGCGTTTTGTCTGGTTCTGACTGCGTTTTGTGGTTTCTGCGGTTTGACGAAGTTGCGTTTTGAGGGTTCTGCGTTTTGTGGTTTCTGCGGTTTTGACAAAGTTCTGCGTTTTGGTTCAGCTGCGGTTTGAAGTTTATGCAGTTTAAGCTACTGCGGTTTGAACTACTGCGTTTTGGGTCTCTGCGTTCTGAGCCACTGCGGTTTGAGTGACTGCGTTTTGACCTGTTGCGATTTGAGGTCTGCAATTTAGGTTTGCCAAGACTCTGCATTTTGACTTGTTGCGGTTTGACTGTTTACGTCAAAACTTCAAACAGCCATAACTTTCGAAGCCAGAAAACGCTCCAAAATGAAGTTATTAAGGTTTTAAGTTTTCAGACCAAAATTTCACCATAATAACTTGCATCAACCAAACCAAATCACAACTAAACAACATATTACCTAGTTTATCAAATGATCATCACTCCTAACACACAATCACTAATCATTGTACCGATCCAACTGTTATCATAACACATATCAGTTATCATTTCACGGTTTTTTTCTTGATTCTTGTAAAATCCCGCGAAAGAATCTATTTCTCGATTTAAATAATAGAATTGTAAAATCCCGTGCACGTTCATATCATGTCAAACACTACGGATTCAGTTATTTCTGAGGTACTCAAATTGTATGACATGATTGACAAACAGAAGTATCCCAAAGATGTACAACAGATAAACGTGTTTGAGTATGTTAGTGCCAATAGGATTTTGTTGCCGTAATTCCAGAGAAAGAGCTCATTCTCACAGACATAATGATTGTTAAATGTCAGTATATCTGCTAGGACAATGTGCAAATGTGAAACACAACGAAGCGTCGCTGAACAACTAGTGAGGTATCGTTATGTTATTAATGATGATAATGTGATGCTTGAACAAAGATTCCACAAAGTACAACAGACAGATGTTGTTGAAGTCAGATACTATTGATATGGGAAATAGTAATGTTATTCTATATGAACAATATGTGAATCACAACAAACGTGTCTGTTGTACCAAGTAGTGCATCTTCTGTTGTAGATAATGCTTGTGTTGTAGACAATGCTTTGAGTTGCATGAGTACACCGTGTTTATCCCCATGATACCTTGACCACTAGACTTAACATCTATAAAGATCAGGTGGCCATATATGAACAACGTGCAAAATTTGAGCTAACTGAACGTGAGCAGAAAATGGATAGTCAAATGCGTACATTCATAACAGAACGTAATTTAAGGGAAGAAACATTGAAAAAGGAGTTATATTCTTTACGAAAACAACTTGATCAAACTGTTAAACAAAAACATGAGATCCAAGAAAGTGTAATTACACTAAAACATGATTTCAAAGAAAAGAAACAAAATCTTAAATGTTTTTTTCCAGACTTAAAACGTTAAAGAACAAGATTGAAAACAAGTTGTACACACAAGACCAGACCAGACAAACTGCTCAAATGATTCAAAAGCATAAAAAGTTGTGTGATGAACATAGTGAAAAGGATGTAGTGAACCAGATCAGCTTTACTTAAGAGTGATAAAGTTTCCCAGCCTGCCTTATATGATGCAAATGTAATGATAAGCCTGGTCATGCCCCTCCTGATGTGTCATCATTAGAAGAGAGTAATGAGATAGAAGTAATAAGTAGAGAAAGAATGGCTGAAAAAATGAAGGATCCCAAATGTATAGCCAATCGAGTCATAATCAAACCCCATGATTACTATGAGGAGAACCGATTGACTGTTTTTGCACCTCAAATTAAGTTGATGCCAGAACAGATATTTTGGTCTTTGGACGTAGAAAAGAGAAAGGACGATGAACTTAAAGCAAAACTCCACCCTTTAGAAAGATAGCTGCTGCAACGGTGTAACCACCCAATACACCCAGGCACTTAGTTCCTTTAACTCTTCCCACAGAATGTAAAACTCTAATTAGCATATATGTTTTTGTCAACTATTTGCTGATTTTGATAAAAC
This sequence comes from Artemisia tridentata subsp. tridentata, assembly GCA_021014915.2. Taxonomy (NCBI): domain Eukaryota; kingdom Viridiplantae; phylum Streptophyta; class Magnoliopsida; order Asterales; family Asteraceae; genus Artemisia; species Artemisia tridentata. The sequence continues at coordinate 330,380,294 of CP139504.1, read as the reverse complement.
ATGTAAGAAGAGAATTACGCCAACGGGAATTACTGAAGGGGAAAGGGATTTTGAACTAACAAAAGAGTGCTACTTAACTGAGGTTATTCCATTCTTTAAACTCCTCAAGGAACATTTTGAGGGCATGCAAAAAAACCCTTAAAAACTGAAGTAAAAGAGATGAAAAAGGTATTTATATATATGGAAAATGAGGTGTCCCAAAATGCGATAGAACTTAAGAGTCGTGAGATTGAGAGAAAGAACATTCTCATCACCAATGAGAATTTGATTGCTAAATGTATTGCACAGGATGTGTTTTATACTGCTACTGATTCTGCATTAACTGCTTGTCAATTTCATGAGTTGTCTATTGCATTGAATGTTTCCCAGAATCGTGTTGTTGAGCTTGAGGGGGAGAATTTAAAATTGCATGAGAAAATCCAAAACGATGACCATGATAACATGGTCAGGCATTTTTCAAAACTAGAGGTTGATAATCTTAATTTGCAATTAAAATATCAACATTTAAAGAAAGAGTTAAAATCTCAAATGCCAAGACATCTTTGGATGCTCCTGAATTTGATGCATATTTTGAATTAAGCAAACGAGATGAAAAAATTCAAGCTCACACTAACACGATTCGAAAATTGAGGGCCCAAATTGCCCAATTAAAATCAAATAAGAGTGATGTGATTGGCACCCATAAACCATCGTCTTCAGATTCTCAGAATTTTCACTATCAAGACACCATCAATAAATTACAATACGAAAATGAGTGTTTTCAAGCTGAAAATTCAAAAATCAAACAGCATTACAAAGAGTTATATGACTCGATTAAAGTCACACGTAACAATCACAATGAAAAGATAACTTCTTTGCTAAATGAGATTGAGAATCTAAAGACTCAGGTGAAAGGGAAAATGCCAATCATTACTAGTGAAAATGTTGTTCAAAAGGTTTCTGCTTGTAGAAAATATGCAATTGATGTTGTGACTATCCCGCTTCCTCTTAGAAACAATAGGTCAGCTCATCAAGTTTATCTCACTCATCTTAAGAATAGTCTTGACATTCTTTGTGAGATCGTAGAAGAGGATAGGATAGATAAACCACTTGATAGTGCAGTTGTAGATGCCTGCTTCCTCACTAAACGATCTCAGGAACTCTTAGAATACGTCATTGGCACATGTCCTAAGACTGATAGTAAGCGAGATAGGTTTATTGCATCATCCTCAATGACTAAGAACAAGCATGTAACCTTTGAGGCACCCTTGGAAACTTCAGATCCCAACACATCAAAACATGTTCAGCAACTGGAAGTGAAAAAGACTAAGATTCCCATCAGTCCTTCTATAGGAGTTAACAGAGACACTAAAGCTAGAGAGTCAAAACCAAGGATAAATATAAAGAATTATAGGACTTCACCAGCTAAAAGTGTTCCAAGAAGAAAGTAGAAGACCACATGAGGAACAATAAGTCAGATTTGAACAAACGGAATCATAATTCAAATCCTAATTCACTTTGCAAAACATGTAATGATTGTTTAATTTCGGGTAATCATGATAAATGTGTTGAGAAATTTTTGAAGTCATCCAACAAAACCCCTGTCAAGCAAGTTTGGAGAGCCAAGCATGTCAAGCAAACTTGGAAAGCAACAGGAAACATGTTTGCTAATGTTGGTTATCAATGGAAGCCCACTGGAAGGAAATTCACTTTAGGAGAACAGTGCCCTTTAACTAGGATAACTAAGTCTAAAGTAGTGCTTGTACGTCAATGGAAGCCAACTGGAAGGAAATTCCCTGTAGGAGAACAGTGCCCTTTAATTAGGTCTACTAAATCCGAAACGGTGCTTTTAATAGAACCCAAACACGTTAGTACTAGTGAAAGTGTCATCACTGAGAGATTTTGTAACAATCCTCATACATCGTTAACTATGTACCAACGTAGAAACAAATTGAAAAAGGCTACTTCCACTAGCATTCCAACTTCTACTGAGACTCAGGCAAATGATGCTCCTGTTCCCACTAACCAACTGGACCCCAACTTAAATTGGGGATCCGGCACTCCAAACTCTCTATTTTCGTCTGTTTTCAAATGCAGGTCATACAGATCGTCCTTTGACATTTGGACTCAGACTGCTCACAACATATGAGGGGAAATCACAAATGACGTTTGAACACATCAGTTCAAGCCTCGTTCTTCAGCGATATATGATGTTTGAACACATCAGTTCAAGCCTCGTTCTTCAACGACAAATGACGTTTGAACACTGCAGTTCAAGCCTCGGGCCTCAATGTCAACATAATGGCGTCTGCTGAAAACACTCCAGGCCCCGTTCCTCAAAGAAAAGAAAGGCGTACGCTTGAGTGCGCTTTATCTTCGGAAGAAGAGAAATCTTATTGTTTCTGACTATTCTCATCAACAAGCTTCATACTTGTTCCATGCTCGTTCAGTCATCAAGTGGATCTACTTTCATTAGATTGTATTTTATTCACTCGATCAAAAATGGCAACCTCAAATGCAATTTTTGAGGGGAGAAGTGTGAACAGTGGATCAACCTCATATGCACTTGTTCAATCAAAAATGGCAACCTCATATGTAATTTTTGAGGGGGAGAAGTGTGAACAGTGGATCGACGTACATTTGATTGTATGTTCACTCACTTGTTGGGCATGTGACTCTAATTGTGACTACGGAGTTGATCAGGTATCACTTATTTGAGATTGAAGTTGACTTTCACAAAGGCGTGATCTTATTTTATCTTGAAGTCGGGGTTGGTTGGATGCATGACTTTCAATGATAACTTGCTCGTGCTTAAGATTTAAGTTCAAGACTTGGTTTATCTAGTTACCAACACTCGGGGTGGATGGTTGAAGACCTGGTTAACTATCACTTAAAGGAGTTACGTTGTAGTACTAAGTGTCACACGCAGATGATGTTGTGGATAATCGCAAGAGGTGTTAATGTCTCATACTTTGGTTGGGTATTGAGTAATTAGAGATTTGCTTGAAGCATAAATTCTCTACACCGTTCTTCCAACATTAGTGCAAGCTTAAGTCACGAGAACGGGGAATTCTACTTCAGTTTCAAGTTTGGTATATCGGGTTTGCTCCATCAGTTATCACTTCAAATAGCCTACTTAAGGGTTGGTAAAGATAGTCAGAGAGAGTTTCTGTAGTAGTTGATTCTCACAGGATACATTTGAGCCAATTGTGTTCTTCTCACAAGATTTCAAGTATATGTGTGTAAAATGTGTTGCTGATTCTGAGGTATCAAAACCAGCAAGGGGGAAGGAGACATACATCTGAACACACAACGAGTACACGTGATGAACCTTATACTTCTTCTTAATTGAAGTTATTCCGGGAAGACAAATGTCATAACCGCAGAGAAAATCAGTGTTTTAACTCGTGGCTTTTGGTGTATTATTCCAACTACGTGGGGGAAGAGATGTAAGAAACAGTTTCTGATGATTAAAGAGGTACACAATTGTATGATGATTCCTCTGGTTAGTCGGTATCCTACAGAAGGAAATGTGTTCATCCGGGACTTACTTGATTCTTACGGTACTGTCTTAGTGTTTTCATTTCGACTACATACGGGATAAATTGCTTACACTTGGGACTTAGTTGACTTTGGTGTAACAATTCTCATCTGCAATTTCCTGAAGGGAGAAAGTGCATTTCCGAGTCTTAATTGATTTTGATGTTACGTTTTCGACTTCATTAATGGGATTGAGTGTGTACTTCGGGTTTTTGAGCTTCATACAATGAGACTGATTGCATCACTTCAACTACTTGGGGGAAGTGGTCTCTAGATTCTTTTGATATGCATTACTTCAGACTTCAGCGGGAAGAAATGTGAGAAGAATTTTTCAAGTGTGAGATGATACACTGCTGATCTATTTGATGATCCCCCGAACGGAGAATCACGATGATTATTCTTAAAAGGAGCAGCAATATTTGATGTGGTTTGCTACGGATTCCGCTGTGAACTTTCTAATGTAAGCTTGAAAGAGAGCTTTGAAACTGCTCAAAAAGAAGATAGTCGGTTTGGGGGGAAGCTATCAAAGCTTCACATTGAGAAGGCTCAAGTTCAGACAATTATTCAGGAGCCTCGAAAGCTTTGGTGGTGAAAGTTTAAGAGATGTTGACTACAGACTTCTACAACGTACAAAACGATATCCTTATTTCGGTATTCATGTCAACATCTTCTTAAATTGAATAATATAGTTTGTACATATCTTAAACCAAAATGTAAATAGAAAAATATAAAACCAAAATGTAAATAGAAATATATAAAACTAAGAAAAACCATAAAAATCAGAAAAATAGAAAATACCAAAAATAGTTTTTCAAGGCATGTCTTTTGGTATCGATAACATTTACGGTCCTAGAAATGTCATTCAATAATGACACGGGTCTTTAAATGAAGTTCGAGCAGAAGTTCAAAAAGTTTTCAAAACATGCCTAATTGGCTTGCAATTACTTCAGATAGCAACCCGCTTTTCAAAATGGGGAAAGCTCGTCGCCAACCAAAATGTAAATAGAAAAATATAAAACCAAAATGTAAATAGAAATATATAAAACCAAGAAAAACCATAAAAATTAGAAAAATAGAAAATACCAAAAATAGTTTTTCAAGGCATGTCTTCTGGTATCGATAACATTTACGGTCCTAGAAATGTCATTCAATAATGACACGGGTCTTTAAATGAAGTTCGAGCAGAAGTTCAAAAAGTTTTCAAAACATGCCTAATTGGCTTGCTATTACTTCAGATAGCAACCCGCTTTTCAAAATGGGGAAAGCTCGTCGCCAAAAGGGCGGTTGTTCCTCCTACTGGGTGAAGTTCACTCGGGCATGGATTACTTTATATCCATGTTTCTTCGATTTAATGTACGTTTTAGTGCATCAGTTCTCGTATAAAAAGAGAAGTCTTCTTTACAACACAGATACTTTTCCATCTATGATTCTTCAGGAAAGTATTTGTGCTAAACTTGGTGGTACCATGATTTTTGAATATCAATCAGAATTGAACTTTTCATAAAAAAATCTATCACTCAATCAATGACTACAACTATTTAAATAGAAAACGAGTCATCGATTGAGGGGGAGAGTGATGATTTCAAAATTCTATATCATAAAAAAACAAGTCACTTTGTACATAATAAGCAGTGAATAAAATGTGGTTGTTATGTGTCAGTGTATGATTTTTGTTAAATTCAAATCTTCCAAATCTAACATACCTGACACTAACATTCTCCCTCAAAGATTGAGGGGGCGCATCGTAATGTTCCATTATCAGCACATATTAAACCTGACCACATTTTCTCTCATATTTTCTAAACTTATTTAAATCAATTGGGATCACAAAATCTCAAAAGGTTTAAAATTTTTTGATCGGGGGAGAGAATGTGATTTAAATAGGCAATTTGATAAAAATGTGATGTTTTGGACTTAAATGTAAGCTCTCCCATATGTGCTAAACTCTTTTGTATATCAATGCACATATTGAGGGGGAGCAAATGGTTTGTGGTGACAAAAAGAATGTGGCATCTTTGGTGGCATCTCATGTGAGCGCGACTTAGACTTCACCAATGAATTGACGAAACAAAAACTGTCATTAATAGAAAGGGCTTGTCCTGGCCGGGTAATAATTTCAAGCTGGTCTAGCCAGTGATGTAAGCGTGCCTAAAAAAGGACTTGTCCGAGTAGAGTGTACCGTTTCGAGAAACTTTCTGTGGACTTGACCAGGCCGGGTAATAATTTCAAGCTAGTCTAACTAGTGATGTAAGCGTGTCTCGAATCGGTCATGTTCACTAAAAGTGGATCAATTCAAAAAGTGCAAAGCTCTACCCAACATGTGTAAATTTATAATAAAAATATCTGAGCACATGTTAAGGGGGAGCATTTGAAAAATTCAAAACTCTCAAAGTGTTAGCAAAATGTGTTTCTTAATTATAAATACTTTGAGAGATTTTTCAAATAAATGGTTTACGGCAACATAGGATAGTCATGGTGTTATAAGGTGGCTAAGGTTAGGAAAACCGTCCTATGATCCGCCAGAGCCGGAGGGATCTACCCAAGGACAATACCGAATAGTTAGTATTAGAAAGTCCTTAGGCATGATTATGAAAAAAATGAGTAATATGAGAAAGGAGAAAGAATGGGTTGAAGAATTAAAAAGAAATGTAATGAGAAAGGGTGAAAAGAAATAGCCCTCCAATTATTCAACCTTAGGGCAGAAACCGGGTTCAATTCATATGCTACTGGTTGTTACTAAGGTGATGCCAGTATTGAAGACAAGACGTCATGGACCCAGTGACGCACTGCACTAAACCTTCTAAGCCACTCAAGTTCTCTTAAAAGGACTTGTTTCATTCTCACGGGGAACCCTGCATAATCTATCGACCGCTCATTACGAGTTATGTTGATATTGAAACAGGAGACACCGCTCCAGTCTTCGACTACCAAAAATGCACTTATCGAGTCTAGAGCCACGAGATGCATCATAAGATCTTATAGGAACACATGTTACTTCTACACTAGTTGTTCAACATTAGGGACACCAGTTGTAAACTTATGAGTCCTACGCAGATCTTAGCAATCTGCTAGAACATTTATGAGGGAATTTACAAATGTAATTCTCAGTGATTGAATGGAAATTCCTGTCAGGGTCAACATCAAACAGCTCTGAAAGCAGGTCACTTCAATAATTCCTTGTGGATTACGCTTAGTGGTCGCGGCGGTTTCAAATGGTCTACAGTCGTGGAGTGAACTCCAGCGACTCACCTAATTGTTGATGTACTTCGGTAGATCTTGTAAGCCCTCTCGGGGGTATCCGATTTAGGAACGGCCTTGGTAAGGATTAGAGAAAGTTTTCACACTATGCTGTTAACAATCTCTAAGTCTGAACCTGTAAGTACCGGATGTTTTATTGCTAACTATCGTATGCAGGAATCCTTGGCGGTTGTAGCTGATTGTCGAAAAGATGCCGATCCATCACCCCATGCTCACACTTCACCATCATAAACAAAGACATCATGATAATTAAACGACCTTCAACACTGCTTCTGCAACTCTGATGCTGAAAATCATGATCCAGAAAAGTGTGAGCATGTCAGTCCAAAGTACACAATATCACATGGAGACGATACTGCTGCAAGATGACTTGAAGACGTACGTTGGATGATGATCGCAAAGAATCCTCAAAGATCATTCAAGACAAAAGATCAGTCATCAAAAGTTCACTGCTGAATGTACAAAGATTAATGACTTTGAAGAATCAAAGACTACGAGCTAGGAAGTCAAATTCATGTAATAGAATGCTAGAATTCAAAGTGTAATTTCCGGGGTGACCTCCCTTAGGGGGAGATTGTTAGGAATATAAATATTCATATGAAGACTCGGTCACCCCGAGTAATCTATTAGCATTAAGTAGCTCGTAGGATTATTAGTATTAGTTAGTTATTATAGTATTTGTATTTGTGGAGTTGGGTCAGGTCTTTACCCACTGTCAGCTCACTCCACAGCCCATACGGGGCGTCTAAGCTAGTAGTATATATACCCCTTCCCACACATGGGAAGGGTTGGAACTTCTCACACTTTCAACCTAATACAAGTTCATCTTTCTCTCACTAGAAATTTTCCCTCATTCTCTCTTTCTCTCTCTAAAGTAATCGGCCAAGGATCATCCATACGTGTGTTTATGTGTTATGAATATGCTACATGTAGATAGAGGTTTGGCAGATGCAGTCTTCCTGGTTGGAGACGGAGGCTGAATTTTTCGAGGCTTTTTTGAGAGGAGATCTTCTATTGGTGCTAAGGGATCCTTAGTTGCCTCTGTGAGAAAGGGGTACTCCGCTGAAGTGTACGCATTGACAGCATCATTATACTCTTGCTTAGACGTTGGGCGGTAGTAAGGTACCTCCGACAAGACCACAAGTTTCTTGGTCTTGGCAATTTCTTCTAACGTCGTACATGTACCATATAAAATGGCCGCGTTCACCAGCTTCCCATTGATCACCCCCACCTCATCGTTGTGGTATAACTCCATTGCTACGTAAGGAACAACCTTCGAGACGACCTCGGCTCTGTCTTTCTTTAAGCTCCTGCATTGGAGTTTTAGTCCATCCATCTCCTCACAAAGCTTGATCTCCTGCTCACCCAACCTAGCTCTTTCGGCTTCGAGACCTGCACATTTGGACTCAAGTGTAGTAATTTGCGCTCTATAACCGGACACTTTAGCCTCCTCCATCCTCAATCTGCCACATTCTACTTGAGTTTCCCTCAATTGTCCTTCGAGACTATCGATTTTTGCTCGCATGTCTTGGACAATAGGATTCTTCTCAAAATCCTCCATTGCTTCTTTACACTTGGCTTCCAACTCAACATACTCATGATCCCTATTCTTTTCTTTGGCTAAGATGGCATCCATCTTCTCTCTCGCAGCCACCACTGTCCGAACCAGGTCCCTTGTTCGGGAATTGAGATGATTGTCTAAGACAGCTTGTCTAATATAACTCTTGTCATGAAAGCTACAAAGCTCCTCCATGGACATGTTATCCAAAGTCCCTCTCCAACTAGCAGGTGTCATCTTTTCAACCAACTGGTGACACGCAAAGGCATTAGGAAGCTCCTTTATGTTAGGCAGACCTATGAAAGATAGGACAATTAACTATATGATGAATAAGGTTCATTACGCATGGAAGATTTCAACTTACTATGAGTATCATCTTCGGGGATCTCTAGGGTGGTAGGTACAAAGGTCTTGACATGGGAACTTGTTGGTTTCACCATTCTTGTCGGAGGGATTGGCAGGGATAATTTCCTTTTCAAAGGAGCTTTCACGGACTTAGCACTTGTCCCTTTCCTATTCTTCATCTTGTCTAAAATACCGAAAGACCCTACGATCGTCACCTGATCACCCTCGGAAAGGGGATCATCAGAATCTGCTACATTCTTCACAAGTTGCGGAGTCTCGCCAATGTTGACGGGACTGATAGGTGGGACTATTGATAAAGGCTTAGTTGGTTGAGCGTCTACATCATTATTGTTGACTGACATCGACGGAGAGCCTACTCCATAGCTCACATTCTTTGGATCTTGGGGGATGAAACTGACCTCTTTGGCACCACGGGCCACAACGAAATTTCTGAACGCCATTCCTACAACAACTAAAGAGAAAAGATAAATATCAGCAGATAAGTTATTTACTTTATTTAAATGGGAATATACATACTTTCTCCTTCACATATTATCTCAGGTTTCAACGGAGAGCCTTCCCAACGATCAACAATGCCCGCCATGTATAGAATCGGCTCAGGAAACGTTTGAACATCAAATGGGTGGCGTGCAAGACGCTGATAAAGGGGATTGCTTCTTATGTAGTATGGCAAAGGGTCATCAAATCATTTTTCATCAAACTGGAATGCTTTATCCAACAAGGCTGGATATTCTGGGGGTATAATTGTGTTTTGTACATAGAAAAACAGACCTTTCCAATTTCTTATATTAGCAAAGGGTTTAGTTATCAAGCAAGGCACATCATGCTCGCTTCTTTTGGCCAAGGTTATCCAATCACCACCAGGACAAAGATTAATAAAGCCCCTAAGCACAGTCAGCGTTGGCTCATAACCATAAGCCTTGCATATCACAATGTAGGTGGTCAATTTGGCTAAGCCGAAAGGATTCAACCTGGAGATATGCACTTGGTAATATTGTAAAAACTCTAGGACTAGGGGGTGGATTGGAATCCTAAAGTTGGATTGTGTGAATGCATGAACATAAAGCCCCACATACCCCGCTGGAGCGTCAAAGATGTTTTGGGTGTTGCTCGAAAGCATCACCCTAAACTCCTTGGGTATGGGGTATTCATCAAGAAAATCCGATAAAGCTTGTTTCGATAAGGTACATTTTTGTTGCCTGATGATTCTTTTGGCTGCCATACTCATCTTGTACTGGAACAATGAGAACAAGAGGTCAAAGAATTGGGGAGGAAGAATTACCTTTTGACTCAAACGAAGCACGAAGTACAGTGCTGTGTATGTGTATTTTGGGCGGAAGGCAAAAGTTATCTAAGGTTAGGACTATCAAGGGTTGACCAGATCTACACACACTCCTTGTGTTAGATGTGATACTAAGAATTATACGTAGTCTAGCAAGCGGAATTTACTAGCTAGCACTTAGAAGACTTTATGTGTTTGTGTTTTGTATGGTTTGAATGTAACAATGAATGAACACAGAATAATGAACTTCAACGATTCAATATTATTAGAACAATAATACGAGTGATCTCCTATCACTAGGGTTTACAACCTTGAATCTTAACAACGATACACTTTTTCTGTTCTTTCGTATATCCTAATCTTTAACCTAGGCAATCCTTTTATAGACCAAGGATTCCTTCACAAGATAACTATCATTCTAATCGTATAAGATATACACAATATCTTTTCCATATTTATCTACTTACACGTTTACGAAATAATAATAAGCAGTACAAATATTTCTTTCATAACCGTACTAACTGCTCTTATTATCAACCGTACTAACTTCTCTTATTTAGCCGTACTAACTGCTTAAGCTTAATTCCCAACAATCCTCCCCTAAACTTATGATTTCTCCCAAATCACTAAGTTTCTTCAATTAAGCTTTTCCTTCCAAATGAGGATTCTTCCAAACACTTACATCATCAGTTTCTTCGTTTGGACTTTCCTTAGCTTTTACAGTATCTACTATTCAGTTAGTGCTTCTTCTCCTGTCTTTATTTTCTTTGCAACATCTGATTCCATAGTTTCTGATTCTCTCTTCTTAACTGTTTTGAAACCTCTTCTTGGAGTGTTCAGAATAGCATAAGTTTCATAGAATTCCCTTTCAATTATAGCATAAGATTTTCCCTTGAAGTCATTCATAGTGTAATTTGCTGAGTTCTTCAAATAATGTTTCATAGACTCAACTTGTTCCTTCTTTGTTGGCAACTTTATCTTGTATCCTGACTTCTGCCTTTCTCTTATCCTCTGAATCAGATCTTCCCATGTTGCTACTCCATTCTTTTTTAGTATGAACTCTTTAAGCTCCTTTGTCTTTTCTTCTTCACTCAACTATTTGTCTTTGAGAACCATTGAAGCTTGAGCTCTTACAATCAAATCAGAATCCAACAAATATTGTAGCTGTTCATTGAACTCCTCTTGATTTGCCTCTTTAGATCTTGTTCTTTCCATGAATTCAGCTATGTTTCGTACATCATCAGCAGCCATTTTTCTTGCAAATTCCTCATCTTGAGCTATCTGAGCTTCTTCAGCTTGTTTGTCAGCTAATTCTTTTTCTTGAATCTGCCTTGCTACATCTGCATCAGAGGCTATCTGTTCTTGAGTTTTTGGTTTTGATTTCTTTAGCCATTCCAATTCTTGAACAGCATCAACTTCTTCAGATGTCATTGGCTTCTTTCCCTTATCTGCCCTTTGAACTGCTTCATGCTCTGTCTCAGCAGTCTGAACTGCTTCATCAGTTTGAACTTCTTTAGCTTCTTGAATACCAGTCTGAACTGCTTCTTGTGTCTTAACAGTTTCTTCAACATAACCAGAACCTGAACCAATATCTTCAACATTACCAAAACCTTTATCATGTTCTGAGCCTTTATCATGCCTCCCCTGAGAACCTGATCTATCCTTGTCTTTACCAAATTTCCTCCCCTGTTTGGAAGAATTTTCATCATTCCCTTCTGAACCATCTGAATCATCATCATCAGAAGAATCATCATCCAATACCATTCTTTCCCTTTTCTTCTTCAACTTGTCTTCAAGCTTCTTCACCCTTTTTGTTAATTTGGTGTAGACTTTGGCAAAATTCTCCTTGTGAGCTTTGAATTCCTCTTTGTTTTTCTTTAGCTCCTTCTCCAAAGTGTCAACCTTGGCTACTAACTTGGTACATAAAGCCGTCAATTCAGTTTGTGAAGAACTACCCTCATCACTTCTAGCTGTGTTACCTGCTAGGAGCGGTGAATCATGGGGCAAGGATCTAGTCTCAACCCTAGTTTGACTAGGTTTAGACCTTCTCCTATAAGTTGTGATGGTTGGTTGGTGGGTTATTGCAAGTACTTAAGTGGGTGTGTGATGGGGATCAGTTGGAACTGCTGAACCTTCACCCAACTCAGTTTGAAGCATTTGAGGAAACAATGGAACTGGTTCCCCTTGAAAAAGCCTACTAGCCATAGCCATATTTTGAAAAACCTTTGATTGAAGGCTAGGCGTAGCAAAAGTTTCTGTTGGTTTTGTAAGCAAATATGTCTTTTTATTCAAAAGTGTTTGAACAAATCTTGGATACATTAGAAACTTTGTTTTACTGTCGACATTTGATGCCATACCCTCAAAAATAAATTTGGAAAAGTTAAAAACTTTGTTTGTAGACAGACAAATGAGAGCAATAGCAATATTGCTACTGAACTGCTCCGATGCAGTCTTTTTAAGACTCAAACAATGTAGAAGGGTATGTATCAAAAATCTCCATTGAGGTAAGAAACATCCTTTTTGAAAAGTCAATTTGTGTTCAGATGTATCATACCCCATTTTAGTAAGTTCTTCCCATATTTCAGTATTTAGCATAGTGTGGATACCATCTGAGTCTTCTAATTTAAGATGTCTCCTAATTATAGACTCGGTAACAACAAACTTAACATCATCTACTTCAGAATGAATTTCTATGTCTCCGTCATCACTTGTCAAGACAGATGAATTCTGCCAGAACTGTGTGATGTGCGAGACATAAAGAGTAGGAGAAACGGTTAGAGCATACCTTATATGAGAGTGGTTTAGAAATTCCACAATCTCATAAAACTTTGGTCCATCTCCTTGCTCTGTTTTCTCTAAGAACGCAACCTGGTTGTGACGCTTAACAAATTCCAAATTAGCCATTCTTCTTGGCAAATTTTAGTTAACAGCTGTGAATAGTAATAATTTTGAGTGAAAAGATAGAAGATGAAAGCAAAATTGAGATTTTATGGAGAGAGTTGTAGGGTTTCAATTGACCGACTTAAAGAATATGGTAACTTTTATTTTAGAATAAGAATATAATAAAATAAAGAATATCTATAAGAGGATCCCTCGAAATTCGTAATTCAATCAGTAAAAATCGCAACAAACCGCCAACGGCTAGTTTTTACCCCAAAATTAATTACTGACACGTCAGTTATAACGGCTAGTTGAACCGTACCAATTTTTTAACTAACAGTACCAACTGTTGAAAAATTTTGTGAGCCGTATGAACTTATTGAAAAGGATTTTAAAATACCATGGCTCAAACATAGTTTTTAGCAAACTATCAGCTATCAACGGATTTGTTATGTCTTTACCAATATCCGTTTGCTTTGGACTAGCCAACTCTTCACAGTCAGATATGGTGAGCTGATAACCATACAATTTTTGGTAAATTGTCAACCATCAACGGATTTGATTAGTCTTTACCAGATATCGTTTGCTCTGGACTAGTTGGTTCTTATGTGGGTTAGACATGGTGAACCAATTACCATTTGTTGTATGCAAAGATCACATACTAATCTCCAGAACACCATTTAGTCCAAAACATCAAGCATTCATAATCCCTTGGTGTTTTTCCTCCAATCCTGCAATTGTTAGTCCAACAACAAAGAAACAAGATACAAGCATATGACTAACAATGCACAAAACAAGAAAAATTAATTTCCTTGTGGTACCCAAGCTAATACAGACTTAGGCTTTCCTCTAGCATCAACATAATTCATTCTTTTCAAAATAATCTTAGCACCATTGGGTTTAATAGGTCTCCATACCCAACATGCTGATGCATTCACTCCAGTACCCATATTTTCCTTAGCAGTGTTTTTATTCATACCAGTACCAACTACTCTGCTAGCAGTTGGAACTGCTGGCTTGGTAGTTGTCACCTTTGGTTTCCAAACTTGGTTTTTCACCACTACTTTCTCATAAAAAGTTCTTTTACCAGTTTTGTATGATGGTTTAAAAACAGTTATTGCATTTTGAACTGGTGGCCTTGGGTGAATTGTTCTCATAGGTCTGACAGTCTGAACTGCTGGTCTAGCAGTTTGAACTGCTTTGGGTCCAGACCTTAAAAGAACTGATCTAGGTATCATTCTATCATTCCTAAGAAAAGATTGAGGTCTTGCTATGCTCAACCTATGATTTGTATATCCAGATACCCATTTATCACAAAAATCTGCAAGATGGTCAAAACTACCACAAGAGTAACAAGCTTTCCAATAGCAGACAAAATCATCCCCTAATTGGTGAGATTTGAGGTCATTCCAATTCCTTTGGTTACCTCTTGGCTTGTTTGTGGTTCTATACATTTCTGCATACCTAACTGTTGGCCTAAAAGGTTTGGCATTTGTTCTAAGCCTGACAGTCTCAGGTTTAACCATCTTTGGAACTTTTGGTTCCTCCACTTTAGTACTAACAGGCTTAACCACAACCTGATCATCCTCATCATCAGAAGTCCATTCCTCAATGGTTGGAGCATCTGAGTCCTTAGCTGAGGACCTATCAGAAGACACCTTGTCCTCAGATAGTGATTTATCACTTGCACTTTCATACACAGGTTTGTCAACTACATCCTTCTTGGGTTGAGGACCATAGTTAAGCACAGGTAATTGAAATTCAGGAAGTCCTGTGTGTTCTAAGTCTATGCCTGGGGGTGTTGGAATTCCACTATAGGGAGGTGGAACTGACTTATAACCTAGGCCTGACTTAGCTTTATTAAGGATCTGACACTCAAAAATCTTACTAACACCCTGAGTTGCAAATTCTAGTGTGTCAACAGTCATTTGAATGTTCTCCTTAGCTTTCTTAACCTGTTCTAGCTCATGTTTCAACACAGTAATTTCATTCTCCCTAAACATTAAGTCTCTCTTAACAATAATCATATCATCAGAAAACTTTGACTCATTACTTTTATAATGAACAATTTGTTCTTCTAACACAGCTAAAGCCCTCTTATGATTTGCTAAGCTAAAAGCAGTTTCAACTAGCTCTTTTCTCTGATTCTCATATCTTGTCTTAAGTGTTTCTAGATCTTTTAAAGCTTCACAAGATTTAGAACATTTTGAAACTTGTACCTCAGAATCTGAGAATGCCATGAGAGCAACCTCTGTAGATGCTTCTGCTTCCTCCTCTGCAATGTAGCTCCAGTCAAATCCTAAGCCATCAATGGCAACCATGGCTTTCGAGCTTGAATCAGTAACCTCCACAACCCTTGACTTGTTTCCATATCCTCTGCTTTTTCCATCTTGTTGGCTTGGCAATCTGCACTCCCTTGAATAATGACCTTTCTTATGGCAGTTGAAACACTCAATCTTGGACTTGTCATACCCTGCAACATCATTGCTGTTTATGACAATCTTCTTGCCAGTCTTCTTCAAGAATCTCCTAGCTCTCAAGCTGAGAAGAGAGAGCTGCCACTTGATATCCATCTCTTCAATATCATCTTCATCAATCTCTTGAAGATCTGAATGAGTCAACATACTTCCATTGTGCTGAGTAGTCAAGAAGGCACAATAAGTATCTTCATTCAAAAGTCCACTAGTACTGCTTGAGGTGCTAGTAGTACCAAGGTTTGCACTAGCAGTACCAACTGCTCCAGCAACTTGCACTTCTTCATCTGGACTTAAGGTACTGGGAGTTGATACAAAGGCCAAATTCCCTGAGCTTGAGCTTGAGCTTGATCCAGCAGACTTCTTAATATCATGTTCAACTATCTTGAAGTTGCTATAGAGATCCATTAAGCTCATGGAATCTATATCAGGCTTGTTTTTCCATACAACCACATGCATAGCCCATTCAGCTGGTAGACTCCTCAGAAATTTGGAGTTGAGATCTTCCTGAGGCATCTCAATTCCTAGAACAGCCAATTGACTCACTAGTTTTTGAAGTCTATTAAACATATGATCTAGTGACTCGTTGCTTGTTGCTGAAAAATTCTCAAACTGTTGCTTGAGAAGAGTCTTCTGAGATTTCTTGGTGGCTTCATTCCCACCATATCTTGCAACAATAGCTTCAAAAAGGGTTTTAGCACACTTAAACTTGCTAAAATTCAACAACTGGTCATTGGGAATAGTCATCAGAAGCAAACTTCTAGCCTTAACATCATTCTTGTGCCTTGCCTTCTCTTCATTAGTGGTTGGCTTTGTCTGCACTGTAGTCTCAGATTTACCTTCAACAACAGTTGTTGTTGTTACGGGTGTAAAGGAGTTTCCTTCTTCAATGATCTCCCAAAGAGTATAATCTTGAACTTGGAAGAACTGCTCAATACGAAGTCTCCACATGTCAAACTCAGTAGGTTTAAGCATAGGAAGCTTAGCAGCAATGTTAGTTGTGGTTGGTGTTGTTTCCATGTCCATCTTTGTTCTTCTCAGATCTTCTAAATCTAAGTATCAGCAACCTGTCTCTGATACCACTTGACCGGATCTACACACACTCCTTGTGTTAGATGTGATACTAAGAATTATACGTAGTCTAGCAAGCGGAATTTACTAGCTAGCACTTAGAAGACTTTATGTGTTTGTGTTTTGTATGGTTTGAATGTAACAATGAATGAACACAGAATAATGAACTTCAACGATTCAATATTATTAGAACAATAATACGAGTGATCTCCTATCACTACGGTTTACAACCTTGAATCTTAACAACGATACACTTTTTCTGTTCTTTCGTATATCCTAAACTTTAACCTAGGCAATCCTTTTATAGACCAAGGATTCCTTCACAAGATAACTATCATTCTAATCATATAAGATATATACAATATCTTTTCCATATTTATCTACTTACACGTTTACAAAATAATAATAAGCAGTACAAATATTTCTTTCATAACCGTACTAACTGCTCTTATTATTGACCGTACTAACTTCTCTTATTTAGCCGTACTAACTGCGGTAGTTAGATGATCATTAAACGCATTTATTGCGCAGTTTGTTTTAAAGCACTTATCATTTTTCTGTACGATTTTGTGACAAAGAAGATAGAGTGTAGGTTGATTTAGGAGTCATAAGCAATATATACTCGTACGTATATACCACTTTCGACTGGGGGGCTTGATGATGTACCCTCCGAACGGGTCGAAGGACACCCCTTCGAGCCTGTACGAAGCCTTCTCTTCGAAGGCCCAGGTCAATCTCCTAAAATGTTTCATTGGCGTAAAACCATTCATCTATGAAGTGGTTACCAGTTGGGAAGCCGCCAATCGAAACCCTAAGCCCTTCGGGGTACCTCCTTCGAGGATACTAGAAGGGAGAACCACCATGACCTGGTCATACCCACGTTCCCTCTTCCCTTAGGCTTTCCCACCAAGGAGGAGATCGTGGGCCACAAAGCCCTAGCGGTTACCACATATCATGGGACGCCCCCATGATCTCCGAATTATGTGCAAGAGCTCTCTAAGGCTTATTTCCTCCCCTATAAATAGCTTAGACGGGCTAGAACAATGGTATGCAAACTAGACTCTCTCATTTCAATACTAACTTATCACATCACATATTTATTCGCACGCCGGAGGTGGTTCACAGGGTCCAACCCCTGCGCAATCACTTAATGTAGTGTCTTAGTATTTCTTATTTCAGGTTAAGAACAAGCTTGGCGCAACCTCAACACCCCATATATCCTTTGATCATCATCGAAGGCCTGGTCGTGCAATTTATTGTACAATCAGCCTCAGAACAAAACACTCGGTTGGATGAACAACCTTTCTAATTAGCCCAGAACTTCGGCATAGAGGCACAATATCGGCACGATCCAAGCGATTAACAATATAAGGAACATCACTTCGAGAAGTGGATTCGGGTCTAGTCTCAACTATGGAGACATGGGGTACAATTCACCACCAAAATACAATGTGAATTAACAAGTGGGAATCGCCAACCGAATCGATATTCTTCCCGTCGCACCCCGAACACTTGTACAGTCAAAAGGTAAAAGTCTCTTGTCAATCTCATCACCTTCTTCATTCAATGTCTCACTAAACCTTGCTTCGGAACTTCTCTTGGTCAATCTCTCCTTTTTGGTTGCTTTGGAAGGCTCTTGCAGCTTAGTAGAGGTTGGTTGCTGGGTCACTTCCTTAGCCTTTGCGACCACTTTGTGATCAGGTCAAATGGCAATAATCTCCTTCGGAGTAGGCGCATGAATAGCCGAACCTTGTAGTATGGTTAGTGAACCACTCTTGTATTGAACTTCAAAAATTAATGGTATTCTTGGAAACTCTTTCATCCTCGATCGAGACATTCGAACAGTTAGTCAAATTCTCGAGAGTACCAACTCTTTGGAAATTTTGGCCTCCGAGTCAGACAACTTTTTTTCTTTTGAGTCTAGTACCAACTCTTTGACAATACATTGATACTAGACTAGGGGACATGATGAGGTATGGTCTCCTCCGGATACTTTGGAGGAGATAATCACAATTAGTTCTTAATATTTCTAAGACAAATCCACTCTACGATGGAGCAGTGCCTGCTTAGGAATCATAGTGATAGAGCAGTGCTTGCTCAAGGAGCATAGTGTCTGCTCAGGAAGCATAGTGACAGAGCAGTGTTTGCTTAGGAGGTATAATGACGGAGCAGTGCCTGCATCGGAGCTAGTACACTGGCAACTGACATATGTAGCACGATGATGTGCGAATAGCACATACACTTGGTCCACAAACTAGCATGGAGACAACCTTGACCCCGAAGACCAAGCCTGGTGCTTATCAGCGCTTTATGTGCTGCAACTAGAAGACAACTTAGCTTCCACAAAGGGTTTTGTCATGGAGATAATCACAGGTAGTATAAAAGGAACTGTTCACACACATGAACAGAGAGCTTTTTGCACACACACTCCGATACAGACTCTACTCCTCACCTACCTCTCTTACTCTCTAGTTTCTCTCACTATAATTCTGCCAAGCGTATACTTACTCTCACACCGGAGCTTGGTCTCGGATTAAAACCCCGGGACGAGCTAACGGTGTTCTTTCTTATTTCAGCCTAGAGACGAAGGAGCAACTGCAAGGCCTCCGCAGGAGCAACTGCAAGACTTCCGCAGGAGCAAGTGCACCGCAGGAGCAGTTACAAGATCTCCTAAGGATCGGGCTGAAAAGCATCTACGGAAATTTGCTCAAACAACACGCTTTGAGTTAACTAAATGATGTATATAGGGTTAGGAGAATTGCATATATACTCGATGAAACACGCCTAAATGTCCCAACTCCAAATCGGGTTTACATAAATGATAAGATCTATGCCTATTTACACCTAGTAATTTGCCCATGCAAGACGGTACAGGCCCCCCACTATAATCATCTACTCCATTATTCATTGCCAAATAAATGTAACAAATTAATGATTTCTTAAGTGGTCGGTGGAAATTTCTTTTATCAGTTACTAATTTGTGTTCCTTTCTGTTATTAGTATGATTCAAATTTTATCCATAGTAACTTTGACTTGCATGACATGATGTTATTACACTTGTAGTTGGTACTGCTATGGGAACCGAACGAGAAAACAAAGTAAAGTCTATTGGTGTTTGACACATTTGTTCGAACTCAGTCACACTCTATATCTTTGGCCTTTTAATTTACACTTTGTTCAAAAAAAGAAAAAAATTTACACATGTCATAGTCACATTATTAGGAGAACGTGGTGAAGAAATGGTAGAATAACGTGGCAAATAAAAATTACTATCTCCCTCCGTCCCATATTAAGTGTCCATAATGAAATCTTGAGATGTCCCAAATTAAGTGTCTAGGAATATTTTCAACCAATGAGAAGAGACTTTAGTGGGTAATAGTGATATTTGATTGGTGGAGAGTGTAGTTGGCCCCACTTTCCTAAAACTTTGTGCATTTAGAAAGTGGACACTTAATATGGGACGGAGGGAGTATCTTTGTTAGATGCACATGCACGTGAACTTTTAAGTAACGATGAAAATTCAAAGGATTTTTCTAAAGGGCACATGATAAGTACAAAAAAGGACAAAAAAAAAGTACAAAAAGTACATGTGAGCCTAAGTATTTTTTTGTATTTTTTGTACCTTTTTTTTTTGTTCTTTTGTGTACTTAACATGTGCCCTAAGGCACATGTTAGAACGATGAAAATTCAAATTATTATGGTCCCAACTTATTCAACTAAAAGAACCTTTTACCATTGACATCATTAACTTTCCAACTTAAAACTTTTAACCACACAATTTCATGATTGCCTTTTAAGTAAGTGACTGAGTCTTGCAATATTTTACATTCAAGCCTAACTTACATGCGAAACATGAGCATATGCAAGAAAATATATTAAAATGTAGTTATGTTTATTCATAAATTAAGCTTGTGCGCTTGTGTAAATTTAGGTTTATTGTTTTTCCAACTTATAAACTTATCAAATTGACTTTTTGTTTTATTTAAATCTTATAGTTATAGTAAATTTAATATTCCTTTTGTATAAATAAGTGAGGAAATTGCAATAACAACTAATGTCGAAAATTGCAGGCGTATTTTACATCTTTATGAAAACGCATGCATCGTCCATGTGATAAATCATTTGTGCAGATAACGCCTTGCCCTTAACTAAAATGACTAAAATGCTTTTGATTTAAGTGAAACTTTGTCATTTCACTTAGAGGTGAGGATGATATGCACACCAACAGTATTCTACATAAATGACGCGCGCACTTTCGAAAATGTAGAAATTATGCTTGCGATTTGGACACACCACATATACGGTTTTTGCAATTTACTCTAAATAAATTTATGAACTAGATAAACAAGTAAACGCAAACATCTTTTTTAATTTATATTTTTAGATAATCTTACAAAAAAGTTGTTTAATAATAATAACCAAAATAAATATATATGTAACCTGTAACCATGTGGGGCTGAGGGCTAGAAGGACACTTAGCGGATATTTCACAAACTGACCATCGGAGTGGGGGTTGGATTGGGTTATGAGTATGGGGAGTGGGGCCCACATCTCAAAAGCCTACACCGGCATACCACATGTATAAAGTGGTTGGTGCTTTCATTTTGCAATTACAATAATGTAATTTTCATTATTAAAACAATCAAAACATTTTTTATAAATTATGTGTTTTGTTTTTATAGGAAACAAGTAAGTTCTAAGCATAATTGCATAAACAATTTTATTGAAAACAAGTCATGTTGATCAAAAATGAGCAAATGAAAATGTTATTTTAGGCCTTTGTGTCTTTGGAGTATGTATGAAGTTATGAACAATCATGTGTTTTTGTTTTATAGTTTCATAAGAGAATTGGACATTTGCAATAATAGTCCAGGTATGATTCGCCTGAAATAAACATTTAAGAGCATCTTTCGTGTACCAATTTGGGTTATAGAATAGAAAATAATTTTATCCGTTACTCCCTTCATCTCATATTAAATGTTCAGTTTAACATTTTAGAGTCTTTATTTTTTAACTTTGACTTTAAATATTTTTGTTTGTGTTAAATATAATACTTTATGCAAAATATATGAATAGATTGGGTTTTAAAAGTATTTTCATTTGTATAATTTTCATCAAATATTATATAATACAAACAAAAATATTTAAAGTCAAAGTTGAGAGAAAAATACTTCAAAAATCAAAACTATATATTTAGGGGATGGAGGGAGTATAAAGTTTGTTTTCCTTGAGAGAAAGGAAGGAAAAAAAAAGCTCATACTTATTTAGTTATTTTTTAAATGCGAGCTTACGAGGAATTGATTTAGGGAATAACAGTTTGGTTGTGCATGCGAGGTGTAATATCCATTAGTAAATGCGAGCTTACGGGGAATCGTTTACCAGTTTACGGGGACAAGATTCAAATTCAAGTTTTCCACAGAGATGTTAAGATCGTGGTCTTTACCGTGTAAAGTTTTCTTTCTCTTTACGTTGTAGATCTCTCGAATAAGATTTATTCGATATTTTAAGTCTTTACGTTGTAAGGTATTAACACCTTTATGCTGTAAAGGTGTCAAATCTAGAATTTTCATTTTATGTTTAAGTCGGTTTATACTTTAATTATGTTACTTTTTTTGCAAGTTTTACTTCTCTATAAATATATGGCCCATTACCATTGGGTATACAATTTTGGATAATTAACAAAATTGTGTTTTAAAAGCTATTCTCTTGTTTTGGTTTTATTCCTAAAGGTTATACCTTGTTATCAACCCTTAGATTAGAGTTTATCAAAATTCGCTTCTGCATCCCGCGTCAGTTGACATCAAAGCTTGTTAGTATCTTGATGGTGAATGGTGTAGAACAACCAAAAAATCCGTAGTGTTGGTGGGGTACGGTCGACCTAATACATGGATTGTGCGATCAGTGATCATGCATCCAAATTCGCAAGTATGTCCACTGTTCTTAAAGAGATCCGATCCACGATCGGGGGTGGTGGAAATCTCGCAGATCGCGAGGGTAGCAATCATGGTAATCGTAGATTTTGTCCTAACAATGATGGATTCTTTGATGATCATGTGCATCAGCAATCTCCTAATCAAAACTGGGGACATGTTGATTCTAACGGGTCTTCAGAAGATAAAGGAGATGATGGCTATAGAGTTTTTGCTGGAAAACCTAAAGGAGGATTTAGTGGTCCAAGGGTTATAAATAAGAGGAATGAGGGTCGACGTCGTTATGGGGATCAAAAAAGGTTCCGTGTTAAGGCAGAGATCCTTAATTTTCTTAAAAATCTTGACCTTGAAGCTGTGTTGGATTGGTTGTATGAGGTTGATAAGTTCTTTGACATCATAGATGTTCCTGAAAGAGAACAAGTCAAGATCGTAACTTACAAGTTACGTGGAGGAGCTGAAGCTTGGTGGTAAAACGAGCAAGGCTACCGTATGAGACAAGGCAAGTATTCAATCAACACATGGCAAAGGATGGAGAGAATGATCAAGGTAGGTTTTTACCCTCATACATTGAACAATTTATGTATCAACAGTATCATACTTGTGTTTAAGGAAAAAGAATCGTGGTGGAGTACACGAGTGAGTTCTTGAGGTTGCAAGTGTAACTTGAATGAATCTAAAGAACAAATTGTTGCTAGGTATATTAGTGGGTTAAATCAATAAATCCAAGAAAAGTGAAGTTTGTTATCAATTTGGGTCGTTTATCAAGCCCAAAATTTAGCTATGAAGGTAGAGAGGTCAATATCCAAACAAGCTTTGAATCTTGAATGATCATTGGAAGAGAATTCATATATGAATTCTACTCAGGTAAACCAATCTAATCAATCTCAATTAATTGTTGGAACTAATACATCTTCGAGTTTGACTTCTCCATTTTTGGCTAGTGGTAGTGGTGTGATAAAGTCAGTTGTTGCTAAGAAGACGAATTTCAGTTCATATTTGAAACCTATGACATCTAAGTGTTGTAGGTGTCGTTTACCGGGTCATAGATCAAATGAGTGTACTGATAGGAAGTTGAATGCCTATGTTGGGGAAAATCATGAAGGTCAAACAGGGATTATTTTGCTGACGACTTGGAAAATATTGATGAATTTGCTCAAGTTGAAGGTGAGGTTGCGAATTTGATGGTGCAACGTACTTTGTGTTCAACAAAGTTTGAAGATTTTTCACAAAGAAAAAGGTTTTTTTTTTTTAACTAAGTGAATGATTAAAGACAACATTTGCTCGTTGATTATTGATGGAGGAATTTGTGAAAATCTAGTTTCTAAAAAGTTAGTGAAGGCCTTGATGTTACCAACCAAACAACATCCTAATCTGTATAAGTTAGGTTGGATAAAGAAGGGTCCCAAGGTGAAGGTGAATGAATTTTGCATAATTCCAATTGCTATTGGAATTCCTATCGTGGTGTATTGGAAATTCCTATCGTGATGTGGTGTCTTGTGATGTCGTGGATTTAGGTTATAGTCATGTTTTGTTAGGAAGACCGTGACAACAAGATGTGGATGTAATACATAGGGGTAAGAAGAATATTTATGTGTTTAATTGGTATGGAAAGAACGTAGCTATTGTCCCCAGTGACACACGACCACCGGATTTGAAAACATTGTTCATTCCCCCATTGATTGGAGGTAGTGAGAACTCGAGGGCGAGTTCTTTTCAAGTGAGGGAGAATGATGGGGATAAGATTCAAGGTCAAGAGACGTAGAAGATCGTGGTCTCTACTCTCTACGGCGTAAAACTTTCTTCCTCTTTACGCCGTAAGAGCTCTTGAACGGGATTTATTCGAGACTTTAAGTCTTTACGCCATAAAGGGATTAACACCTTTATACGTAAAGGTGTTGATTATAGAATGTTCCTTAAGTCGGTTTTTACTTTAATTATTGTACTTTGTTTGCAAGTTTTACTTCCCTATAAATATATGACTCATTATCATTGTAATACACTTTTGGATTATTAATAAACTTGTGTTTTAACAATTATTCTATTGTTTGGGTTTCATTCCTTGGAGATTTACCTTGTTATCAACCCTTAGATTAATGTTTTTCAAAATTCGCCTATGCGTCCTGTGCGAACTAATGTTTAAAGCTAAGTTGCAACTGCATGTTTAGGGTCGGAAATCTAAGGTTAATATTAATTATCCAACAAGCTTTGAAATGAATAGTAAAACAGGAATGACTTGGTCTTTTCACCGAATTCATTAACTTTACCTTTTAACTTTCAGTTAATAGTGCCTTGCGACCATATAGTTTATAAATGTTAGATTTTAAATTCTTCATAGTGTAAATTTTTACGTTTGACTCATAATTACAATTGTATGGTGTTGGTGGTCATCCACATGACTTATTAAACATACACATCGGAAAATAAATAGATAAAGACCATGCAAACCAAATCATAATATTAAGATCTCCTAATCAGAGATATAACCTAAACCTAAAAACATAACAAGGGTGTTTATCAATTATGCAATCGACTGCGTACACGAAAGCTCCTTCTTATTTCTTCTTGATGCTTGATCGATCATTCCAAGGGTTTGTAGGGGAGAATTACTTCATTTGTTGTGTCAGGTATCTACCAGTACCGCACAGATAGAACTAGGGCTAGATCCTATGCACAGTTGGAGAGTACGGATCCACTAGAAGCCGATTAGTCAACTTAAGGGATTAGAATCCCTTTGGGATTTGGCGACATAAAGAGGAGATGAGAGGAGAGGGGATCGACTTTTAGGTTGGAGGAATGTTATTGTTCTACTTTAGGAAGTATTATATTTATATGGCACCTTATTACATTTCTAATACAATTAAAACTCCCTAGAATTATCCTAACTATATAAGTTTGACAATTTGTGAAACTTGATCCTCCCTTAACCATGGAGGTCGGCCGAACCCTAAACCCTAAAGGGTTTACGGTTTTTGCCTTTTAATTACGTTATATATTTATTTCTGATAAATATACACACCTAGGATAATTACCATTTTACCCTCTTATGAAAATATTTCATTTTTTCATTTCCTATATCATTTCATTTTATTTCGTATATATGTTCTCATTACCAACTTGTCTGTTTTCTTTAGTGTGAATCAGTGTAACCCATTGGCATTTATATAAGTATCAGTTGTGAAAGACGTTATTCTTTGCACAAGTGTATTCTCGCTTGCTAGGCATATTCAAGCATCTTTCTCGATTGACCAACATATAATAGTACAATCAAGTTTATTTTATTTGTTAACTATCACTTTATTATGATTTTAATCCACGTTTATAGACAGGCTAAAAACACTCCAACAAATATCAATTTAAAGAAAACAACTTTTGGATTTTAACTTAAACTGTGTGACCACTTTTGTCAGTAGTTTAGTTGTATTTTTTTGGGATCAACAAAAATTACGCACTCAATAATACAAAGAATCTATACTACATTATAAAGGATTTTGGACTTCCTATAAAAGGAAGTCTTAAAATTTTGAGACAAAAAACAATATTATAAAAAAAAAAAAAAAAAAAAAAAAAAAAAAAAAAAAAAAAAAAAAAGTTAGATAATTAATGTAAAATTTAAAAATTTAAGTCTCATTTAAACCATATAGTAACTAGATATATTTTAGTAGAATTGTTTATAAGAATAGCTCACTAAGGGTCCGTTTGGTTTAGAAGTGGGATTAGATTAGGATTTAGATTTGGTATAGGATTTAGATTTGAGGTAGATTTAGGAGAGAGAAATTATATTTTTTTAAATATATTTTATAATAAATTTTAAATATAATATAATATTTTGAATGATAAAATAGTAAAAAAAAAATGTGAAGAATATATAATAGGGTCCACATGTATAGAGAAAAAAAATTAAGATGACCCACAAAAATACATATACCAATTTGAAACCCACCTACATAGCTAACTATAACTTTTTGAATCCAAACTTCATTCCCCTTTTCAAAAGAACTAACCAAACAAATACTAAATGTCTTGTCAATTCAAAACCCATTCAATACCCCCTTACCAAACGGGCCCTAAACTTATAACCACCAATTTAATGCTAAAATTTGAAAAATAAAAGTGCTAACCATTTACATTATTAATAATTTAAACGTTCTAATTTTGAAAAATAAATATCTATGTTATAAAATATTTGTAACATGCAAAATAAGGAATGTTTAAGATGAAAATTATTTGCTCACCACAAAAATAGTAACAGGCTACCCGCCGTCGTATTGCGCGAGTACCCTTATAGTATAATAAAAAGAGACGAACATATAAAACTATTTATTCATAAATACAAACGAGGCCTTCTGTAAGAAAATTCATAAAACAAGTTAGACTAGGGACGTAAAGTTTACGTAAGCTTAAATGGAAACTATTTATCACACAAAATTACCTTTGATAAGTTTAAACCATCTTAACCAAAAATTAAATCCGGAGGCAATCCGCGGGCATTCTAGCACCTTGTTACTATCAATCTATCAGTATGTTGTTGTTCGAGCAGAATTATCCATTGAAAATAATGAATCAAACCCACATATAAGCTAATTCAATTTTTCTAAGAATATCTGCAGTGTGCTTTTTGCACCAACTTAGTTTCAAAAGTAAAAAAAAATCTCCTCCAATGTTAGCACTAAACTTAACACTATCTTAATGCAATGAATAGTAAATAAGTAAAATGCATCAAATGTAGTGCAATACTATTAATCACACTAAACACTATTTTATCTTGTTTAAATCTCAATAGTTTGGTTGAATCTTTGATTTTCAACTAAAAATATAAAACTGGTTTGTAAAAAAATTATTTTCATAAGTTTCCAAATTAATACCATCATAATCAATCCAATATTGATATGTATTATCTTAAATTATTTTGTACATTTCGTGTTACATATGCTTTTAGTTAGTTAAAAATTTGTTTAGTTTTGAGATTTAGTGTTATACATTGGAGCAAATCTTTTAGTGTGTGTATAAGTGTATATACCTAAAAGATGCTTTTTTTAGCACTATCATACTGTAAATATTTATTAGAGCTAATTCTCAAAATGGTACAAAATTTTAACTTTTAAAAAAAAAAGTACAAAAATAATGTCCATTCTCAAAAAGGTCATGTGCGAATGTGCGACTCCACTAATTTGTTGACACGTGTCCAGACATAAAGTACAACACCAATCATTTGCAAGTACTATCAGCCGACTATTGTACCCCACTTGCCTTGTGACTTTTAGAAACAAATGTGCGAACGACGGTGTGCGAATGTGCGAATGACGGCTATACCTTTATTCGGAAAGAACAAAGTATCTTTACTTTTGAGAATAAAATCTTCCTTTTGTACTTTTAAAATCTTCTTTTTGGAGAATAAGATCTTCCTTTTGTACTTTTGAAGCATATTTTATTTCACTTTTAAAACAAAAACCGATCAAAAAACACCTACAAAACACACACATATCAAATCTCTGTTGAAATCAAACGATCTAGATCCCAAATCTTAAGGTGTTAGTGGATCTGTGTTTCTTTTGTTGTGCAATGGCGACTAGAATTCACGTAAGTTCTATTTTGATTTTTTGATTAGGGTTTAGTGCAAAAAGTTAGTGCTATCTTTAACAATAGTTAGTGTTATTTTTAAAAATGCTTCTTTGATTAGGGTTTACTTAAAGAAGCAGTTTATTGCACTCAAAACTGCTTAAAAATAAGCACATAAGCAATCTCGAGCTCACTCTCAATGTCTCAAGTATTTGTGTTCCAGTTATGGCTATAGATTGCAGTTATCATTGGCTTAGAACTTTTATTGTAATGGAATGTAGGTTAAATGATTTTATAGCTTCGTTGAGGGTCTCAGTGAATTTATAACTGAAATTAACCCAAGCGATATAAACCCCGAGAACTTGTACTTCTTTTTGTTTAGTTGGCCTCGTGGATAAATAGTTTTTGATAAAATCGTTTTTAAGGTTGTACAATTCAGTTTCTTATTCATTGAATGTAGGTGAAAAGTTTGCGTTGGTTAAAATGGAAGTTACTTGAGTTTTATAACTTATACTCTTATCTTACAGGATGCGATAAAAGATATAGGCTATTAATTGTATATGATCATTAATTCTTATGCGTGTTCTGAATCTGGTAGCATAGTTTGTATTTGCAATTTGTATAGAATTTATGCGTAAGCAGTCGATGTGAAGAATGGGTGAATGTTATATAACGCCCTTTCCTAAGCAGTCGATGTGATGTTTAAATTTCTAATGTATGAAGCTTTACTATAGTTTACTTCATAATCTTAATTTTTTTATTATTTTTTTGTTTAGTTAGGTTGTTAATGCCAGGGTAAATATTAGAAGTAAATTATACCTACTTACAAAGATTCGAGATCGTCTAGCGAAAAGGGGGGGGGGGACATTGTTATAATTTGTTTAGAAGTAGTGTTTTCGGTCCGTGGCTAAACATTAGAACGGATGATCATGATAACCAGCTTTTGAATTTCTTTCTTTTTCACCAAAGGAATGTAACGGACCCAAGTTATGATACCCCCTTTATTTTTGATGTTGGCCAACACACGATAGAGATGGGGAGGAGAGAGTTTTGTGTTATAACAGGTTTTCGATTTGGGAAAATCTCGTTAGACAGTTTGGATGGTGTTAAGTCTAGTTTTATGAAGCGTGTGTTCCCCGGTCTTAAGTATTTGAAGGGGGAAACCTATTACGCATGCTTGAGAGTCAAGAATTTGAGCACTTAGCGGCTGAGGATGCTGTGCGTGTTTGCCTTCTACTAGCGGCTGATTATGTTTTCATGGGTCAAGAGATAAGACATGTGATGGTCAATGAGATTGTGGTTCTAGTTGATGATTTGGATGCATGGAATGCTTTTCCTTGGGGGGAGCATATGTGGAAGGAATTCCATGACAGAATTTACATGTTGGTTTCTAGAAAAAGAAGTGAGTATATGGAAGGGTATGCAAGAAATGGCGCGGCATACCAGGCAGTCTATAACTTATACGGTTTTGCTTTCGCGCTGAAGGTTAGTAGACTTTCTTACTTATTTAGTATATCGTGTATCATTAGCTATTAATTTGTTTCACAGTTTAGTGACTGATTCACATAAGCTAATTCATAAGTTATAGTTTATAAACATATACGACAACCAATTAAAGGAAAAACTTACCATTGGTATGAACAAAATTGAAAGAATTATGGTTTTGATATTGTGTGTGGATTTGTGTGTTTAAATCCATGTGTGAAAAGTGATAATCTATCAAAAAAATAAAATAAAACTAATTTAAAAAATAAATCAAATCAAAAGATTTGATTTACTTTTGAAGATTTTTGTAGTTTCCAAGGTTACTTTTTCAGTACCGTTCGCACATTATCCGCAATTCGCACACCATCGTTCGCACATTTGTTTATAAAAGTCAAATGGCACGTGGGGTACAATGGTCGGCTGATAGTACTTGCAAATGATTGGTGTTGTATTTTATGTCTGGATACGTGTCAACATATTGGTGGAGTCGCACATTCGCACATGACCTTTTTGAGAATGGGCATTATTTTTGTATTTTTTTTTTAGAAAAGTTAAATTTTTGTACCATTTTGAGAATTAGATCTATTTATTAACCACATTGGAGATGCTCTCAGGAATTATGAGCTAACGTGAAACAAATAGTCTCATTACGGGGTCAAGCTTGTGTAAGTAAATGTATGTGTTTTAACAAATTTCATATACACAGTAATAATTAATGCAAATAAATAGACAAAAAATGTAAAAGACTAGACAAGAAACTCACGTAGTCAAATGCAATAGCTAAAGAAACGAGTATAAAGGTTGAGACTATTGGTGTAAACAAGTCGAGCTTTTGATGAGTAACTCGAGCTCATTTGAGCCGAGCTTTATCGAGCCTCATTGTCCTCAAAAGTTAACAAGCTTGGAACCTGAAGTGGAGGGACAAACTACTCCAATATTTGTTGCATCATAAATATATTTATATATGACAAATTCAAAGCCAAATTTAACGTTCAGTTTTGTGGTTTAACGATGCACTTTGAGTCTTTGACAGTCAATTCACATAAAGTTCATTGTTAGCATACGTTGGCTCGTTCGGAAGCTCAAGCTTGAATCCTTTAGACAAGCAATGCATAAAGTATATCATTTAGCTGGGCCAAAGTTATTTGGAACAAGTCCAAATTTAGGCCATCTACAAGCTTCATTTTTAAATGGGCCTGCAGTTACACAATCACTTAGTGATGCAATAAAACAATATTTATTAATATTCGAGTTTTATTTTGGATGGAGGTGATTTAGACGTAACAATTCACTATTCAATGTAATTTAGCCAAATGTAGTAATTCCTTAAGCTCATATTGAGTTCATTTGGAATGGGTTGTTTTGCACGGGTCCGTGACTCCGTGTACGAATAAAAATATACAATAGTGAGCATGATCTGAATTGCCGTTTATGAAAAACTTGACTTTTGTTCATTTGATAGAAGATGTGTCTTTTTTGTATAACCATATTAGATGGTCAAACTTTTGTGTTGTTTCACATTTAGTTTATTCATATTCACGCGTGAAATGCATATTTTTCATCATCCAAGATTTGCTATTATATTCATTCACACTCGTGTGTCTTCGAAAATCCTCTTATCACTATTACCTAAAGGTAGGGTTGAGCAAAACGATCCAAACCAAGCCGAGCCGAAAAACCGAACCGACCCATATTCGGTTTAGTTTCGGTTTTATACATTTACAATTTTTGGTTTCGGCTTGGTTTGAGCCAAAATCGAAAAAAGCACACCTAAACAAACCGAGTCACTTCGGTTCGGTCATGTCCTTCCACAAAATAAGTTTTCACTTCAGGTGGTTTTGGTCGGTCATGTGTGGATCTGACCGGGGTTTCTCTTCTCGTGGGTTTGAGTAGTCGGGGTTTTACAGCTGGACATGCCGCTTTGAAAACCGCCTCGTGCAAAGTGACAAAACACAAGAAAGCATGCATTGAAAATCAACACGTGTTTATTCCTTTCGCGTTTGATAAATTTGGTTTCCTTGCACCTGAGGCGGTGGAACTACTCAACAGAGTCTAACGAGTTATGAATAGTAATGTTATGACACATAGATCCACGAATGTAGTTTTCAAAAGAGTTAGCTTTGCAATCTAAAAAGGACTAGCGGCGCAGCTTGTAGCTCGTTTGCCTTCAAGCACTATGTAAATTATATTTTGATGAAATAAAATAACTATTATTAAAAAAAAGAAAAAAAAATGTCGGTTAATGAAAGTTTATTCACAAACTAGAGGTTTCAACGTTCATATTTACTCCTAATAAGGTTGAAAACCTATCATCAACATAATACACATGCACGCTACCAATAGTTGTGTTAAAAAAAACGTTTCTCGTCTTCGAAGTTTTATTTACATCTAACATTGTAAATAATCTTTACATGCGTGCATTGATGAAAATGGACTATACTTTACTGTTGGATTTTAAGCATATTAATCACATAATATAAACATATATAATCACAAGTACGCAACTAATTAAAGATCAAATAGTGCAAGTAATTAACCTAATTAAATTATCGAGAACCTTGTTTACCTTTTGTGCAAATTTAATTATCGAGAACCCTAATTAGGGTTTATGTATGATCGATTAGAACAAACCACCAAGAATGAAAGGATTTGATTCCTCTATGTTCTCGCACACTTTTTACTAACAATTCAATTATAATGCTAGTTCTCGATCACGAAACCAAATCAATTACTTGTATTTAAGAACAAACCGAAACCCTTGTTTTGAGAGGGGGAGTCGATCGATCAAGAAGAAGAGAGAGGAGAAGAAGAAGATTGATTTGCTTTGGTTTTCAAGTTATCGAGAATAATGAAGCCTCAAGGATTTATTATATAGTTTCTCATTACTTGGAGTGCAAGCAAAACCAATCCCACCTCCTTTGTGAGGTGTTCGGCCGATCCAAGGGAAAGAAGGTCTAGAACCTTTTTTCCCTTGACTTTACACTTAAGTCCTTGTATTTATCGTTTAAAGATCATTTATAAATACCATTAAGTGTTTAACGACTGTTAAGTGATTTTTCGTGACATAATTAATATAATACATTATATATATTGATAGCATATCAATATTAATGGCCCAAGCCCACTAATTACACGCTCGAATCAAGCCCATCACCAAGGCCCATCAACACTTGATAAAAGGCCGCTTAAATCCCAGGCCACGTAGAGCCTGGAAAGACCTCTTAGGCATGATTGAGTAAGACAGTGCTACTGCTCCCCAACTGTCATTAGCGGTTAAGATGTACCATTTGACATCGCACAGTGGGGACGCATGACAAGCACCACTATGAGCTAAAGGATGAATGAAATCTGTCATCCTTTTCTGCTCCCAGATGATCGACACTTGGCTCTCTAACAGCCGTTGATCATCCCCAAAAGGGTTTATCTCTAAACCCTACAAAACCTCTCTATAAAAGGAGAGCAACATATACAATTACACAAGTTTTTCATATACTTGGGCAAATATTGCCTCACAGCAGTGCAACATGGTTATTGTTTAAGTGTTACCCGAGCTTCTTGATTTATATCAATCTCATCGGGTCCTTATCGTTCAACACAGGAGACCAAACAACAAAACCATTCCCATCCCAACTCTAAGCCGATTTACATAGCATACATAAACATGTATTACTTATATAAATTGAATCTTAAATGTAACGTGTGCGATCGCATAGACTCGAGTACTTTCCGGACATACGTTTATGAAATATGTTCATATTCCAACATTTACTACTTTGTACTTGATATTTAAAGTTTTGAGAACTAGTCAAGATTATAAAGAAAAAGAGAAAATTACTTTAGAGGCTATATACGCATTAAGTCTGCACCCATAAACTATGTTTACAACTTTTTTCGGTTTGAAACAAGTAGGACGTATGCAATGTCGTACATAGCCGAGTTAGCAAAGGTCTTGTGCAAAGGTTTATATGAAACCTAAACGGCTAAACATGACGATAAAGATATAGCGTAACCATCTTGCTACAATTTTGTATGAGTTATTCGTTACTCTCAACCACTTGAAAATGAGTTTAACAAATATTTAGAACATACTTTCATATATCGTTAACATTTTAGTGTTCAAAGTAATTATTGATGCCCTAAAATATATATTTTCCTTTATATTTGTAAAATTAAAGTTTAAACAAAATATAATATGATTACACTTGTTAAAGAAGCGTAATATATTCTAAAACATTAAACGTTAGTCACTAGTTGATAAAAAAAAATTAGAACGCGTTAAAATAATACGCGCTAAAGACACATGCGAAAATATTGTAATTGAATAAAAACTGAGATTAATAAAATAACATCGGCCATAACCAGTGTTGCAAATAAGGCCTACCGCCTATAGGACCAATTAATTGTCGCTTAAGTGCTAATCGACCACCAACATTTTTAATTTGTGTAAATCAGTCAACTTGGTCAACGACGGTCAACCGTGGTCAAACTTGCAGAAAACCTGCAAACCCTGACGGAAATACCTAAATCTCATCGTAAACTTGTTTTAGTCAGTTCTAGTAGTTGTTTATATCTATTACAAGTTGTTTTTTCAAAGAAAATCTTGCGGGAAATACCAAAAACCCGCCAAAAATACCCATAATTTACCGAAAATGTCAATTTAATTAATCACCGATAATCCCACCTAAACCGTACAAAAGAATCGACCGACCGCCTATCGATTCGCTAAACCTTAACCGTAACTCTTTCCGACTCGATAGTTAAAAATGAAATAATCTCGGTCCTTTGTGAAAAGAGTATTCTAAAAGGCTCGTGTTATCATAACACCCCCAAAAAACACCAACTATACACCCACTAATTTTTGCATTTTATTTATTTATTTTTTATTTATTTATTTTATTTTTATAATTTTGTTTATATAAAAAAACTATAAACCTGAAAGTGCGGAACAGAAAATATAAAGTTTAATAAGTCAAACGCTTAAAACCAATGTTTTCAAGATCGGGATCATACCCAGGATCGTTTTCGTCTTTGCAAGATCGTGATCATAAGATCGGATCGGGATCTTAAGATCCTACTCTAATGTTATTTCTTAATAGTTTTTGTAATATTATACAAATCTACAAATTATTATACATTATAAACACAAAATATTATAAATGTTTCATAGAAATATTGTCTTAAATTATGATTATGAAATGTTTAAAAAGATTAACATGTTATTTTTTGAATTCTACAAAAAAGCAACCCATAAATTTATAGTTTTTTAGTTTGTAACCCGAGAAAAGTAAGATCGAATCGGATTAGATCTTAAGATCATATGGTCAAGATCGGGATCCTATAAGATCTTGAGCTTGCAAAGATCCTGTGTAGGATCCAGATCGTTTTTTGCTTTGCAATATCATAAAATCGTAAGATCCTAAGATCATGATCGAGATCCTGACAACTATGCTTAAAACTGTCAAAAATACGAAACAAAAACTGACAAAAACTGTGATATACTATAAACAAAAGGGAAGACAAAAGGAATAAAAGACAAAATACCTCCTGATTTGACATCATAGGCAGTGTTTGTATAGTGGCCCATCTTATCCAAAACCCCCCCCTAGGGGGGTGTTGACTTTCTCCCCTGCTGCCGTCGCTTGTACTGTCTGCTTTGTCAGGTTGTACATTCCCCTAAAAGTAGCCGGACCCCACATATAGGGGGGTGTGGATAATAGAGGCCTTGTATAGTAGAGGCCATTCTAAAAGACCCATCTTATCCAAACCCCCCTTAAAGGGTATTGACTTTTTGCCCTACTACTACTGCTTGTACTGTCTGCTTTGTCAAATTGTACATTCAACCAAAAGTAAGCGCCCCACGTAACAGGGGCCTTGTACCTGGCGGGCGCTAAAATTGCTCAATCAACTACCACACGAACTCCCACATTTTTAAACACAAAAAATCTCATAAAAACCAGGATCATGTCGGGCCCACCATCTTCAACAAAAAAACACTACCAACTTACCTAAAAATTCAACCTCAAAAACCAAACACAAACTCATCCTTTAAAAAAAAAGTCACCACTAATAAAATATGTCTTCAACTATCATAAATCCTAAGTACACATATCACCCTTCATCACCTTTAATTATTAGAAAACCACCTATTTATGCTTCTCAAATTTCATGCTCAAGAACCTTAAAGATTCAATCTTTAAAATGGGTTTCTAATTGGAATGGCCTTAGGAATAATGGGTTTTCAGTTTCTTTAAAGTCTTTGAAGTTTGGTATGTTTTATGGTCAAACTTTGTTTCTTTGATATGCATATTTGGTGTAGATTTTGTTGGATATTTAGTGTTCAGATTTGTGTTATATGTAGCATTTGTTATGTTTATGAATTTGTATTATTTTGTTTCATGTGAAAAAAGTTAGTCTTTTGGTTAATTCTGAAGTAGAAATGTGGCTAGTTTGACTTTTTAAGTCAAAGTCAACTTAGTTTGTTTCAATGGCAACACTTTGTAAATTTGGCTGAAAAGTCAACGCCAGAATCGTGTTATCTGTAGGCTTTGTTATGATATTGAGAATGTATAGTTGACTTTGTATTAAAATGTGAAAATTTTGAATTTTAATATCAATGTGTGTGATTGGGTTGATTTTGTGGTTGCAGAAAAGAGAAAGAAATGTACTGGGAAAGGTGTTTATGCATCTTTATTTGGAGTTGGGGCTCCTGAAGCATTAGTGATTGGAGTGGTTGCGTTGTTGGTTTTTGGCCCTAAAGGTCTTGCTGAGGTCAGTTGACTTTTAGTTTATGTGTATGGAGCTTGTAACTCGTAGCCGAAAGACTTCGCTTGATATATTATTTTCATTAGGCGTGTAAGATGGTGTCTTAGAGTTCTTTTTAAAAGTGATTATCATGATGAACTCAAATCATAATTGGATAACTAGGGGATGTTCGGCATTGCTTTTCGAAAGTGATTATCTTATTATTGCGTTATCTCACATCACAGATAATCACTTTCTAGTGTTTCAAGTGTTTGATACTGATTATCTAACTGATTGTTTAGGGGTCATATAATTAAGCTTTTAGTAGCTGTTACGTAGGCATTTTTGGTTATTTGACTATCTAGATAACATTTAAATCCTTAAACTAATCTGAATCTTTCGAATATTCAACAAGTGGTTATCTTATTATCTCTACTTCAAACATTAGGAGTACATCTTGACAACTCCTTTTGTTACACCTGCTTATGTGATACTGATTATTCCATTTGACAATGATTACTTTCAAATGCAAGTTGTACCAAAGTTTGGGATAGGTAAAGTCACAATTACCTCAAACAGATTAGTTCTGTTGCAGAACTCTTTATATTTGATCATTATGCCTCTGAACATCATAAAGCTAATATCATAAAGTTTGCCATGACTTTATTTGATCGATTAGCATTCTAAACTGGTGAGCTCGACTTTCCGTAATCAAACAACAAGCTTGCTTGAAAAGAAAAAGTAAATCAAAGATAGCATTCGTCTTGGTTATGAAAAAATGTATGCAACATTCCTTTGCCCAATATCGGTGTTATTTTGCTACTTTTTTGTTAACTGTAATGTCTTTTAAGTGATTTCCTATAAGCTTTTAGTGTCTTATTTGCGTTTTCTTTTACTTAGTTGGTGGTTTATATAAGAAGTCCCAAGTAACATGTTTGTAAATGCTAATAACTCAAATCTGTTCCCAGTCATCTCATATTAGTTGCAACGTCACAATTTTTGGAAATGTGTTGAGATTATATTAAAGGAAATAGAGAACACCTTCTTAGCAGCAAAATACATATCTAATTGTAACTTTGTACATGTGCTACTTGATTTTTCAAGTTTCTTTTCTTGTGCTGATGCTTACCATGTATAAAATGCAGGTTGCAAAAAATTTAGGAAAAACTCTGCGTGCATTTCAACCGACAATCAGAGAACTTCAGGTAATGCAAAGAAACACAATATACATTGTCGCTGTTTCACGTGAACACAACACTTCACTATTTGGGGAGTGTTTTAGCTTCAGTATTCTATTTGAGTATTTGTCTATACTCTGTACAATCATTAACAAGGTGTTTACATGTGTGTTCTCAAAATGATTATCGTTACTTCAATAATCGTAATCAGATAACTAGTTAACTAGAGTTTGGTATTACACTTATTTCATTAATTAGTATAGTCACAACCCTTTACATGGTCTTCAAATGTCTTTTTACCCCATGTAAAATAGGTGACCATTTTTATCTATTTACTTAGAATAGGTATTCAGGTTACATCTACCCCAACAGTCCAATGGGTCAAATGGGAAAAGTAAAGAAATTAGCTTAATAGGAAACGGACTGAACGTCCTCCATAGTGTTATTTCAATGCTCAAAGCCTCCTAAACCATTTTATCCGGAAAATATATCTCTTATGTAATAAGAGAACTCCACAAAGTGGAAAAAGAAGGTTGAGAATTGCAACTGGACCAATTATGCCTATGTGGCATAATTGAGCATTCTTATTGGCCAATAAAAGTCAAAATTGAAGTTCAATTTGGTCAAACTATTTAATTGTCGTCTAATTTATGATATGTGCTAAAAAACACACGTGTCAATTTTGTAAAAATAAATAAATAAATAATAATAATAAAAAAGGATATCTGGATTTTTTTTTTTTTTTTTTAACTACTGCATACATTAACGACTTATGTTATTCCTCTTTATAAGTTTAACCCGCACATACACATGTTTAAAAATTAAATACGGCTAAAATTATTACTGTGAGATGAAAATAAATACACGAGATTGTACATATAACAACGACACATATATTTTTCGAGGGTCATTAAGTGCTACTAAACACGCATAATGTCTTGAACATGATATCAATAGTTGAATTTATATAACATCAGTTAAACAAAGTCAAATCATTCGTGCAACAAAAAATTATACAAAATATTAATTGATATAATACATAATGAAAAATTTATTTAGAACTCGCCCGTGTACGGGTATTATAACTATATAAGTATAAAAACTTTAATACTTATAACTTTTTAGAAAAATGTTACACTTTACAAAACCATGAATTTATGAATGTCACAATAATTAACTTCAAAACAAAGTTATTGAAATATTTTTATCCGTTATACTATCTACCCGAAGATCATTTATTGAAATATTATTACCCGTTATACTATCCATCTAAACTCCATGCGTGCACGGGTTCTAAAACTAGTTATTAATTGGTTGCAAAACTATCACATAAATTCTCTTTTTAAGAAAGTTGTTTCGGCGTACCTGTTTTAACAAGTACTAAAATTACCTTGTTTGTTATGAACCCGTTTTGACCCATTATCAGGCCCTTCTATTTTTCCGACTCTACTGAGGGCCTCACCAAAGGGAGATTTTTTCAAAGCTTATTTGTCACTGAAAGCTTTTTCACATTTGAGTGACTTTTTGGCCCATCTATTTTGCCAACTTTGTTACAAAAGCTTTTGCATTGGAGGTAAGACTTGGTCAAAGCTTTTTAGTCATTACGACTTTAAAATTAAGTTTTTGCTAAATGAACTAGCTTTACAACCTATCCAAATACCTTCTAAAGTAAACTAGTGATGGTATTGAATATTGATTTGCATCAAGAATGTTATATTTTATTTGCACAGAAGAAGCTGTCTGCTAAATCAACTCTTCAATTTTCTTCTTAATAGGAAGTTTCACGGGAGTTCAAAAGCACCCTCGAAAAAGAGATTGGTCTTGATGAGCTTCAGAATCCAGTACAAGGAAACTACACTTCCAACACAGTAAGACCACCTCCAAGCCAGGCTTCGCCAGATACCCTTCAAAATTCTCAGTTAAAGGCGGGGCCTCCTGATACTGCCACCACCAGGGAAGATTCTCAGGCAACCACAACGACTCCTGATGCAGGCCCCGTGGATCCTCAGGAAACAGCAACAACCTCTGATGTGGGCCCTGTCGATTCCCAGGAAACAACCACAACTCCTACTGCCGGCGAGGAGGATTCTAAGCCTACAGATGACACTAGTAAGTCCCCATAGTAACTAAAAATCATGCAGCGTAACATTTTTACTGTCGCCTTCAACATTTGTTTTAACAGGGGTGGCAAATTGGGCTGGTTGGGAAGGGTTAGGTGATGGGTCAAAATGGAACCGGAAACATTTTGTCCATTTTTTGTATATAATTAGTGTGTTAAATATGATTGCAAACTATATTAATCTATTTTTTTATGCATGAAGCGGTTTCAGGACGTTATATGCATTCAAAATATACTTTCAGTAGCTTTAGACCTGTTTCATATGTTTCCTTATAACTATTTATTTTAATTTGGCCCATTGACACGTGAGAGAAAAAAACATAAT
This sequence comes from Artemisia tridentata subsp. tridentata, assembly GCA_021014915.2. Lineage (NCBI taxonomy): Eukaryota > Viridiplantae > Streptophyta > Magnoliopsida > Asterales > Asteraceae > Artemisia > Artemisia tridentata. The sequence goes on along the minus strand of CP139504.1, from coordinate 330,340,552 downwards.
CCAATTCGGCCCACTCAAGGCTTTGACTATAAATATGCAATCGATGAAAGTGTCAAACCCGAGATGGGGGTGGTTGGTATACATTTAGGCGTGAGTTTAGTCCTTCCAATCATTTCAAAAAAGAAAAAAAGAAAGAAAAAATAAATAAATAAAAAATAGGGATTTCATATTCATCATCATTTACTTTTGTTATCATATAATGGGTCATTTTGATATTTCACATTTAAGAGACCTGAGTAACCGATCTACCACAATAATACATAAGTTAAATAAACAAATATTGAAATTGCTGTGTTTGATGGTTTGTTCTAATGAGTACTATGTTTATTGATCCAGCAAATGGGTCTCCTTCAAGCAAATTATATACGAGTGAAGAACTCTTGAAGGTCACTGCAGAGCAACTGAAAGCAGTTACTTCACAACAGCAGACAGAGCAGCCCTCCTCTCCCACGCCTTCTGAGAAGCCCGAAAGTGAGATATGATTTTGTTTAGGTGAGGCCAGTTTTGATCAGAAGTACACGAAGAGGAAACCTTGTTGCGTTAAATGGACTGTACAATCTTAAAGGTTGCGAGCGAGTGATTTTTAGAGCTGTGGGACGCATGAGTTTTTTTGCTCCTGCAAAATGATTAGGAACTTGTTAGGCTGAAAGTACCATTCGTATGCATTTCTTTGGTGTAACCAACATGTTGTAAATTTTAGCATATACTTATTATTCACATAATTATGCAGTTGTCTTGAGGATTTTGACATTAAACATTAGCTTGGTTTTTCCACTGAAATACCACATTTTAGGGTTTTAGGACTTGCCTTACCTAAGGTGGATGTTAATAAGTGAAATCATGAAAACCAAGTTGTGTAGTGTTGCAAGTAAAAAAGTAGCAACATGTTACGACTTATTTGTTAGTATATGCGTTATTAATCAATTCCTTGTATCAAGCTTAGTACCAAGCTTAATGTCAAGCTTAATAACCAAGTTCGTGAATGAAGTGGCAGGTAAGCTACATTTTCGTCAATTAATCTTTTTAAGTATCACATTATGCGAATAAAGTAAAATGCATCTCTACTCACTTTATGTAAGTGATCTTTTACATCTCTAATCCTTATTGAAGTTCTTAGATTATACAAGTAATATTTTTTAACTATAGTTTCATCTTTTTTAGAAAGGCAACAATATAATAAAACGCACAAGAAACAAAATACAAAGAAAAGACATCCCACCTTAATTAAACAAGCAAATTAAAAGGCGGAGGGACCCAAGAGTTCAAACTGCATAATACAAATGACCAAAAGTGTCCAAAACGAAACGAAAACTTATATTTTTTAACTATAGCTAATCATAACACACACATGACTAGGTCGAAATTATGTTTTATTGATTATAATCGTCAGAGTTTAGTATCAGCTACGTACGTCCTTCGGTTAACCTTAGATCTTTTCATAAGTGAGTCACATTTTACGGAGTAACTTCTTTCTACCCACATAGGGCATAACTTTTAAAGAATTTAAATAGAAAAAATTACCAAAAAGGTACAAAAATCCAACCTTGATTCATTATATGTACACTTTTAACATCTTTTTCCCATTTTAGTCATGCTCGACTGCTTAACTGCTCGACTCCTCCCAATTTTTGATACGTGTCATTCTTTTGTACTTTTTCTGGTACATATATATGTACCAGAAAAAGTACAAAAGAATGACACGTATCAAAAATTGGGAGGAGTCGAGCAGTTGATCAGTCAAGCATGACAAAAAAAGTACAAAAAATTACTTTTTTGTACCTGAAAAAAGTACAATGGAATGACACGTGTAAAAAATTAGGTGGAGTCAAGCAGTTGAGCAGTCGAGCATGACCAAAATGGGAAAAGGATGTTAAAAGTGTCCATATAATGGATCAAGGTTGGATTTTTGTACATTTTTGATAATTTTCTCTTTTAAATATCACTAGCTAAATGATCAGTCTAGATGTGTCCATTTTCAAGGAAAGATTGTTTCAAGAGGTGGTGTTCATACATGTATATTTTTATTTTTCAGTAAACCGTTTTTATTCTTCATAGTGGCATTTGTTGGTTGGATTGTGTGGCCGACACTTTTAGATTTGAGGTTACGTTAAATCTCAATAGTCTAAACCTGTTTTTTACAGTGAGAACTCAAAGACGACCATTACAAAAACATGTGATATGTCCTCGTTTACGTACCCTACTGTCACTATTTGCCCTTGCCTACTACTCTTTCACCGGGGTGTACTTGTCTTTTTATTTTATTATTGGCAGATTTGTACCGAGGTACATCATGACCTCCCCTCAGCCCATCCTCACTCGACAACACCGTCCTTTCTAAGGTGACATACGTGAGACTAAAGATAGCTCTCTTGATTAGATTTCCTCGAAAAGACGGGAAAGCCCCTTTGCATCTCATTCTGTTAGTCTACTAAGATCTAAGCCCATTAATATCGCGTTTTTTAGGTTTGAAGGTTGACATTTTACTTTAATCTATATCAATTTCACATATTGTTTCTCGTTGGTTCTTAATGTAATTGTAAGTTCTAGAGTTTGTCCTCATGTTGCAAGTATGAAATCAGTTTAGTTAGTATTATCATGTTAGAGCACGTAATACACCAATGTTATAGGGTCATTTTGTCCTATGATTTGGTCTGGTCTCATTCCTGTGACGTCAGTATGCTTTTATGAGTGCCAGTTATACCTTGTACTCTTAATGTCAATCTATTTCAACTTTTCACTTGTTTCATTCTCGGTTGGTCTCCAAATACATTATCATTTTTTTTTTTCTTTTCATTTTTTCTTTTCATTTTAAGAAGAAAAAACAAGCACAACAAAAAAAAAAAAAAAAAAAAAAAAAAAAAAAAACCTTTAACACAACCACTTGAAGCCCAGCCCAGCCCGGCTCAAATCTCCCAAAACCCTAAACCCCAACTTTATAAAAACCCCCACATTGCCTACTTAAACCCACACATCACACCACAAACCCTAAAACAATCACCCACATCCACAATGACAATGCCAATGCGAGGAGGACGAGGAGGACGAGGAGGCGGATTCAAAACCAGCCGTGACCGAAGCAGTGGCCCCGGGGGCAACAGGGGCAGGCCTGGGGGCAACAGGGGCAGGCCAGGGGGCAACAGGGGCAGGCCAGGGTTTAAGGGTAAGCCAAGTGGCAGGGGTAAACCCGCGGGTATGAAAGGTGGTAATAAGGTTGTTGTTGAGGCGCATAGACATGAAGGTGTGTTTATTGCTAAAGGGAAACAAGATGCTTTGTGTACTAGGAATTTGGTTCCTGGTGAAGCTGTTTATAATGAAAAAAGAATATCTGTTCAGGTATATTGTTTTTTGACTTACTTATGATTTATGCTGCTTGTTTAGTTGACTAGTTGTACATATATAATGTTTTGGTGGTTTATGTTGATTAACATTTATGATATGGGGTTGTTTGTTTAAGCTTATGTTTTTGCTTAAGAGATTTCAGCTTATGTTTCATAAGCCCAAAATTTCCGGCTTATTTTATAAGCCTGCAATTATGAAACATAAGCCAAAATCACATAAACTCATAAGCCAAAAAATAAGCTAAACAAACATACCAATAATGACCTTTTGTTAACCGTAATGACTAATTTGAGTTAGCATTTTGTAATTAAAAAGATCAATGTGGAATACTAATGTACATATGATATTATTACTAGAAGTTATTTTTGTGTAATGAAGTTTAAGTTTGTACTGAATGTAATAACATATACTGTATGAAAATGTGACATTTTACTGAGTTTAATGCCTAGTTTGATATGATGCTTTGTAAATATTGATCAACGTGGAATACTATGTTTCCCATTTAATATTAATTGCGAGTTTTCAGTTATCCGTTTTAATGTTGCGAGTTGACTTTTTAAGTTAAAATAACCCAAGTTGCTTCTTGAGTTTGCATAAGTATGTCTCTTATGATTTTTGATTTTGACGTTTTTATTTACTTTTGACCAGAATGAAGATGGCATTAAGGTTGAATACCGTGTTTGGAACCCCTTTAGATCAAAGATAGCTGCTGCTATTCTTGGTGGAGTTGACAACATATGGATGGTAAATTTACATTTCAATCTTTTTTTATGAACAATGATGACATTGTATTCTTATTATAATTCAATCTTATTTGTTAAATTTTGTATGATTAGAAACCTGGATCAAAGGTTCTGTACTTGGGTGCTGCCTCCGGAACCACTGTCTCTCATGTGTCTGATGTTGTTGGCCCGGTAAGTTATCTTCTTCAAAGGATTAACTCTTTTTTTATGATTATGATAGTTACCTAAGTTGCTCATTTTTAATCTTTATTATGTTAGACTGGAGTTGTGTATGCTGTCGAGTTTTCACACCGAAGTGGTAGGGATTTGGTTAACATGGCTAAAAAGCGTACAAATGTTATCCCTATCATCGAGGATGCTAGATTGCCAGCTAGGTACAGAATGCTTGTTGGGATGGTTGATGTTATATTTTCTGATGTTGCTCAAAATGATCAGGTTTGTTTAATACTTAAACGCTTCATGCTAATTTTTTTGAATTAATTTACTTGCACTTGGTTTGTGTAGCGGCACAGTTTAAATTTTGTACTCTCAATGGATTGTGCAATTTAGTTTTAACTGTGTTTTGGCTACTTCTTATTTTGTAATTTTACGAAGTTTTTCTTTTTCAAGTTCAATAATCTTTTTTGTGAACAATATTTGGAGTTATAATTAAAAAGAGTTGGTCAAGAACGTTTTTGACTGTTTTTATTGCTCAAAAAGTACTTCTTTTTTGTCTGAATAACAAAGTCGCATATGATGAGTTTACTCGGATTCCCCTTCAGGACATCTTGGATGATGCAAAACCGAGTTTCTGATGCAATTAAGGCTTATTTTATTTTAGTTAACTTTTTGTTGTTTCAGTTTTACAAACAGTTGGTCAAATCCTTTTTATGTGTATGGTAACAAAGTTGCATATGATGAGATTTACTCGGATTCCCCTTCAGGATATTGGATGATGTAAAACCGAGTTTCTGATGCAAATATGCAATTAAGGCTTTTTTTTATGTTTTATATGATTTTTAGAGGTATTTTACATATCAAATTGGTTTTTATGATTATAATTTTTTGTTGTTTATTGGTCAAGTTCTTTTAATATGTGCTGTAACAAAGTCGCATATGATGAGCTTACTCGGATTCCCCTTCAGGACATCTTGGATGATGCAAAACCGAGTTTCTGATGCAATAGATACATATTTTTGTATAAATTTAAGGATATTTTGTGTATCAACTTGGTATTTAGGATTATGGTTTGTGAAATATATATTTCAGTTCTATTATCTGAAAATGATGAGGATTCTTGTCGCCCCAGTCTTATGAGCATTAGCTCTGTGGTGATGGACATAATTTGTATTCTGATTCTTTTTAGTTTATAAAATTTAAGTAGTTTACCAATTTTAGTTACAAATAAGTTTCGAGTTTTTTTAGTGTAGTTTTTATGAATATGATGAGAGTTATTGTCGCCCCAGTCTTATTAGCTATAGCTCTATGGTGATGGACAAAATTTATGATCTGATTCATGTAATAAAAAGTTTTTACAAAATTCTATGGTTTTTGTTAGTTTTTTTATAAAATTTAGAGATGATTTGATTTGCTAATGATTGAAATGATGATTTATTTTACCCAATATTGTCTGTACTGTTGTATGATGATTTATAAATACATGCACTACCATCTGATCTCACATTTTTGCAAAAATTCATCTCTAGTAATTCTTGTAACGTGATTTTAAAAATTATGTTGACGTTACAATCCATGATGCAAAATAATTTGTATACACTGATGTTATTCTGTGATTATTCTATATTTATCACCATCTTTCGGCTGAGATTGCAATTATATGCGTTTTACGTTTTTATATATATCAGTAAACATTTGTAATGCCTATGGTATCTGATGCCTTGACTTAATAATGTTTTAGGTATCTCGTTATATTGGGCAGATAGTAATGATAACAAATTTGCGACACAGTTTGCTACTATGGTCCAAAGCTTACTGTTATTTATTTCTGTTCACATTTTATAAGATCTGAAGTTGATTTTTTTTTTATTTACAAAAAGGGCAGTGATGAGAACCTAGGAAAGTCATGCACCACTCTGATTCATTGTGATTGATAAACTTTCTCCAATCCATATTCTGTTTCCGAGCCCTTAAGTCAATTATATATTTTTTAACGTCAACAACTTCTATGTGATTTTTTTTTAATTATATGGATGAGGATACAGATGATGGGATTTCTTTTAAGAGATCAAACCGTGATGCGGACCATATAGCTTTAATTAGCTCTTGGGGATAAATATTTGGTTTCTGATGGCTCCTCTACTTTTTTCAAATATTTTGTTTTAGTTTCTTTTTGGTGCAACGGATTTTGATAAGTGATTGGGTAACAAATGTTGCAATATAAGTGTTTTGGTCACTTTACATAAGAATAAGTAGTGTTGTATTATTATCTGTTTTGGCCACTTTAGTTTACTCTGTAATTTGACTCTCTATGCAGGCAAGAATTCTGGCTCTCAATGCATCGTATTTCTTAAAAACTGGAGGCCATTTTGTTATATCCATCAAGGTTTGTCTATCTACTGCTTATTTTTTTTTATCTCGTACAGCTTTTGTGCTACTGAAACTGATCAATGCTGTATATGCAAAATCTGCAGGCTAACTGTATTGACTCCACTGCTACTGCTGAGGCTGTATTTGCTTCAGAAGTAAAGAAGCTTCAAGCAGAGCAATTCAAACCAATGGAGCAGGTGACTCTTGAGCCCTTTGAGCGAGACCATGCTTGTGTTGTTGGAGCCTATCGTGTTCCCAAGAAACCAAAGTTAGCAGCATCATAGATGCTTCTTCTCAGCAGATATCAGCACATATGCTTCCCTTTCTCAGCAAATATCATTGATTACGTGGTTTTTTGGTTTTTGATTTAGGTTATTTTGCCTTTTTGATTTGAGAACTTGTTAGCTTACAAGAATACCTACTTAAAGCTTTTTAGATACTTTTTGTTTGAACCTTGGTCTTGTTACTGTTTTGGTGATCTTTTAGCTGGCAACTGTAGATGTATGGGTGATGACATGCAAAATTATTCCAAGAAAGTATTGTTGCTGATTTTTGAAACAAAAAAAAATTAAAAATTGCTAGTGCTGGTTTGATCTTGGTTTAGAACTGATAGTGATCATTCTGAGAACTGCAATGGCAGCCTCAGATGTGTCAATTTATGACTCAGTTTTGCTTTGGTCTGGTTCTTGGTATATTTCATACGTTTAATGTATCTGACAGCTTTTTCAAAACGATGCAAGTACTTTCAAACTGATTATAAGCAAGATGGTCATGGATAGCATCCCCTTGTAGTCTTGTCGACAATATACAAAGCAAACCACTGCTAATTAACAGCTCAGTAAAAGAGAGAATATCCTATGATGTTAAACTTCCAAACTGATCAGTCAACAGTTTCGGTTACCGTCCTCTTTTCATGTTCGGGGTGCTGTTTTTTCATCGATTTTGTTGAATGTTCCACCTGCAGTTCCTGAACACACTATGAGTGATAAAAAGTCTGTCCAGAGTTTTTGCTTGTAACTTCCTCAAGAGTTGTGCAAGATTTTTGTGAGAAGTTGAAACTAATGCATGGTCAAATACACGAGGAATTTACTAATGTCTTTGGCCTAAGCTTGTCTGAGTAAACACAAACCCTCCAGCATCATCTGCACACTTAATGAGAAGAATGCCCACATGATTCCAGATAAATATAGTAACAACTTAAGTATGGCCAAACAGGTATAAACTTTTACTTTTTTAGCTATACAGGATTTAGGTTGAGGGTTTAAAGTCACCACTAGTATACAACCTCATGAATTGATTTATTTAATGAATCAGATTATATACCAATAAAAGTTTATGCAACCATATTTAATATATTTGGTATCTGCATTAAAAGTGCTTTGCAGGTCCGCCTGACCCAACTTGGTCCGTTTGGCCATCACCCGTTTTGACTTCCAACTTGCCGTGTGAAGACTTGTAAGGTGTAACCAAATATATCCAGGACAACAATGAATATCTGTGGATATAAAATTTCCATTGACCCCAAGCTAGCCACAATGACTTCCAAGTCTTCTATGACACCATAAATTAAATGGACCAATTGGTTGATCATTTGAACCCATCTTACACTTTGCATTTTACTAATATTAAAAATGGCGAATCACTGGTTTTTGTTGATCTTTCTCGTTTTAAGTATATCTTTTGCTGCAAACATACATACTTGTTTGTGTGCTCCAAATATCTCGGCAGTTTGCTCTAACCAAGAGCGATTAGCTCTACTCAAGTTTAAACACAGTGTCTACGATGTCACTGATATGTTGTCATCATGGGTTGGCAACGACTGTTGCCAGTGGGAAAGAGTTCGTTGCGACAAAGTAACTGGGAAAGTCGACAGCCTTCATCTCAGAGGACGTGCAGACATATATAGTGTTGATGAATACTTAGTTGGTAACGAGGTGAGCTCTTCTTTACCACACTTGAGGAATCTAAAATTCTTGGACTTGAGTGGCAATGATTTTCGAAAAAGCCAGATCCCTGAATTCATTGGATCCTTGAAACAGCTAAGTTACCTCAATCTTTCCAATGCCCATTTTTCTGGTGTTATTCCTCCTCACATTGGAAACCTTTCAAATTTAAAAGTTCTTGATCTCGCATCAAGCACATACCCATTCAACACGCTGATGTCAGATGATATTTCATGGATATTTGGCCTTTCATTACTCAAGTATCTTGACTTTAGTAATGTAGATCTTAGTAAGGCTCAAAATCGTGACATAGTGTTTTACATGATGCCGTCCTTAGTAAAGTTAAGTTTGTCAGGATGTAGTCTTACAAATGCTGATCTTGGTACTCTTAGTAATTCAAGTACAACACTTGCCAACATTAAGCATCTAGATCTTGGCTACAATCATTTCAAAGGTCAATTTCCAGGCTTTTTTCAGAACATGACATCCCTAGAATTCCTGGACCTTTCATACTTCAATTTTAGTCTTTCACGGAATTCTACAAACTTTCTAAGCACGATCCATTATTTTCCACAGATACGTTTGTCAGATTGTGGGCTCCAAAACACACATCTATCTCCCAATCATCTTAATTCCACTACAATTTCTATCATCCAACACCTGGATCTTAGCTGGAACCTAATTGCAGGCAGATTTCCATCTGTTTTAATAAACATGAGTTCTCTGTTATCCCTAGACCTTGCATCAAACATGTTGAATTCATCGGTTCCTATCATGCCTAACCTTTTAAGGTTTGATCTCTCAGAGAACAACTTTGAGCATATTGAGGATGTGGGAATCTGGAGACAGTGTCACTTGAAAGAACTGACTGTGTCGCGCAATTACTTTCGTATCGAAATGACTGACTCGCCAAAAAATGTATCAGAATGCTCCCAATACGCTTTCGAGAGGCTGAACTTAGATCGGAGTTTAAAAGGTGCTTTTCCATCGGACTTCTTGGGAAGAATGGCCAATTTGAGAGGCTTAAGTTTAAAGCACACCGAATTAACAGGTCAAATCCCTGAATCACTGGGAAGATTAAGATTATTGGAAGAGTTGGATCTTTCTTATAACCAACTAACAGGTCCCATTCCAACATTCATTGGGGAACTTACTCAACTTGACCTTTCTTATAATAACTTGAATGGTTCAATCCCAGAATCCATTGGAAGATTAGCAGCTTTAACAGTTTTGAATCTTGGTTTCAATCAGTTAACTGGTCACGTCCCAACATCTCTAGGAAGACTTGTTTCACTAATAGGGTTTTCGGTGAAGTCAAACTCGTTAAATGGGACTATTCCAGTTTCAATTGGGCAACTCACCAAACTCAAATATCTAGATATGTCTAACAATTATTTAGAAGGAGTAGTTTGTGAAGCCCATTTTGATAAACTTTCGATGTTGAAGAGCTTGGTTACTACTGCTAACAGTAAGCTGACATTCATAGTTTCACGTGAATGGAAACCTCCATTTCAGTTGATAAGTGCTGAGCTCAGTTTCATCAAGATTATAAATGGATTTCCACAGTGGCTCCGAACACAAAAGAAACTGAAAGGTTTAACGTTGCGTAATGCTAGCATTACAGGGCCTTTGCCGACATGGTTGTGGAAGATGCCCGTCATTGATTTCTTAGATCTCTCTCACAATAAACTCAGCGGACCTGTAACAAACCTTCCTAATGAAGGATCTGCTTATGTAACAGATCATAGTTATGTTAGAGCACTATTTCTGCAAAATAACCTTTTCAATGAGTCGATTCCTATTTCATTGTGTAGAAGGACTGATTTGGAATATCTTGATCTTTCCAGAAATAGGTTAACTGGGAGCATTCCTGAATGTCTTGGGAACATGCGAAAATTGTATGCCATGCAATTTAGCTCAAATCAGTTATCTGGTGTCATTCCAAGTTCTATATTACCACAATCATCAATGTTAAGTTGGCTAAACTTGAATGAAAATCATTTCACGGGTGAACTTCCTCGAGAATTGGAGAATTTACGAGAATTGTATATCTTAGATTTGGGTGATAATGGGTTTTCTGGGAACATACCAGAATGGATTGGAGAAAGCTTAACAAATTTGAGAGTTTTCAGGTTACACAAAAATAACTTCACTGGAAGTATTCCCCGATCTTTGTGCAATAACTCATATCTTCAAATTTTGGATGTGGCACACAACAACTTAATGGGTCCCATCCCTCATTGTCTAGGAAAGTTGAATGGTATGATTAACGGTAGCTCTTTTGAAAAAGATTCTGGAGGTTTATGGTCTGAAGAAAAACTGATTCAGGTGATGAAAGGTGTCTCTCTTGATTATACAACAACATTCCGATACGTCATAAATATGGATCTTTCAAGCAATAACCTTGTCGGAGAAATACCTGTCGAGCTTATGTCACTTTCTGCATTGCTGGGTCTCAATTTGTCTAATAATCATCTCAACGGTGGCATTCCAGACAACATTGGAAACATGAAGGCGTTAAATTCTCTTGATTTCTCAAGAAACCAGTTGACCGGTCCGATCCCTCCAAGCATTGCAGCTTTGAATTTTTTGAGCCATTTGAATTTGTCACACAACTACTTGTCCGGACGAATTCCAACAGGAGATCAATTGCAGACCCTTACGGATCCATCAATATATGTTGGGAACAGAGACCTATGTGGTGCTCCGTTACAAAAGAATTGCTCTAATAATGATGACCAAACAACAATGCACAAAAACAGCAAAGCAGCTAATCATAAATCAGACAAGGTATGGTTCTATATGGACATAATAATGTGTGGTTTTGCAGCAGGGTTTTGGGGTGTTATTGGACTTTTGTTGTTCAAAAAAGATTGGAGACATAAGCTTTTTAGGTTTTCTGAGGAAATCATGGACAAGATATATGTTGCAGTGGTGCTAAGAGTTGACAAGATGAAGAGAGGAAGAGAATCCACATAGGTCATCTGGAATGCAAGTAATACTCGGTCATATATATTATTACGTGTTATTTTGTCCTTTAATTATGTTGTTCTTATTAATATTGTGTTCATGATTTACTTTATATTTTGTAAGGCATTTGTCATATGGGTGCTTTTAATAAAGACATATTCAAATGCATAGCTTAATCATCAAATTCGTATAACAGTTGCTGTGTATGTTAATATTCCGTTAAATGCACAAGTATATGCATTAGAACAGGTGCTATATCTGTTTCAGTCGCATATGGCTGAGTTTCTCACTGCTGCTACTGTAATTCCATCACATAACACAACAGAATAAGTGATGTTGATGCTCGTACTGCATTGCATAACAGCACATGTGCTAGTGTTGCGGTAACTTGAAAAAAAAGAAAAGAAAAAAGTGATGCTTGTGACTGCATTAAGCTATTTGATTTGTTATAAAACTCATTTTTATTAGAGTAAATTACACCATTCGTCCTTGTGGTTTACGTTGACCGACGTGGTTCGTCCATTGACCAAAAAATGCACCGTTGGTCCCTAACGCCAAACGTTATGTACCGTTTATCCCTCCCTCTAATGACTGTCACTAACGCCTGTTAAGTCATGTGAAGGTTTCTCTTTCTTCCCACTTTTTCTCTTCCCCGCCAATGCTTTCGTCTTTCAAAACTTTCATCCACAACACCATAATCATCATCTTCATCACCATCTCCATCAAAAAATAACGTTTACACCAATGCACCAGAAGAAAGTACAAAGTTGTTCCAAACGGTTACACCAATGCACACACCCTAAATGTTACTTAATTAGCCATATTGGCATATCTTACCATAACTAGTTTTCTTCGGACACAAAGGCAAACTTCAGTTAATTTTGTATGCTTCATGGTTAAAAACAATGGTTCTCGGAAATAAAGATATAAGTGATGATAGATATTTTAGAACTTGTCTCTGTAATTTGATGTAGCTTTATTAGATAGGAATATTCACAACCCAAAATCTAATAAAAAGTATCATCATTACATCATTAGCTATTTTAAATTTCTGTAACAAAGTAGCAATGGGAATATTAACAACTATAAAGATTAAATCTCATATGAAGCTTTACTCTTGGGGTTCACATACTCATTCATCCTGGTTGGCTTCTTAATGCCTCTTCTCAGCCTGTCAATCTGATCAACTTGTTCTCCAAAGCGGGCTGATGATGTGTTTCCATCAACTGCACCATTTGTAGATGCATAATAATTGGAAGTTCAACTTGATATCAAATAACATTGCATTTACTGCGAGTCATAAACTTTCCTAGAAAACAATAAGTCAAAAAGAGATGAAAGCTTACTTTTTTCAACGGCTGGAATTGTGTTCTGTGGCCTTCAGAATCCTCCATTGAGCGGAAAGGCGTGTTGAAGTTTGGTTTTACTGGTTTAGCTAATCTGTTTTCTTTACCTGCAACTTGAGATCAAATAACATTGCATTCACAAGAAGTCATAGGTTAATACTTAAAGCAATTAAAAGAAGAAAGCTTACTTATGTAAGAGAAAGATTTCTAGAGAGAAACTTCTAGTGAGAGAAAATGGAAGTCTATTAGATTGAAAGCAAATGAACCCTCCCCCTTGGTCGGGAATAAACGCCTCATGTGGGCTATCGAATAGGTTTACAGTGGGTAAAGACCCGACTCGACTCCATGGATGATACGATATCTAAACTAAACTATTAAGACTACGAGCTAATTAATGCTAATGAGTACTCGAGGTGACCGAGTCTTTCATATGAATATTTATATTCCTAACAATCTCCCTCTAAGGGAGGTCACCCCGGAAATTACAATTTGAATTCTCGCATTCAATTACATGAATTTAATTTCCTAGCTCGTAGTCTTTGATTTTTCAAGGTCTTTAATCTTTGTACTTCAAGCAATGATCTTGCGATTAATGTTCCTTTGGCTTGTGTGATCTTTGAGCTTGCTTTGAGATCATCAGCCACAGTATGAGCTTGCTTTGAAATCATCAGCCACAGTAAATCTCCAAATCATCCTTAGTAGTATCGCCTCCATATGATGTAGTGACCATCGGACCGTCATGCTCACACTTTTCTGGATCATGATATTTAGCATCATAGTTGCAGAAGCATTGTTGTAGGTCAATTTGCTATCATGATTTCTTTGAACGTGAGTGTGAAGTGTGAGCATGAGGTTATGAATTGACATCTCATTAGCCATCAGCTGCAACCGTCGGGAGTTCCTGCAAACAACAGTTAGCAATAAACAAACGAAAGTGTCTTTGTTCACTTTCGTTGAATAGGGTTGCAAGAACCACGGTTCCCCGTTAATCAGTATAAATACTGCCTGTGATCAGGTAGAATTCCAAAGAATCTCCTTGACAGGGTTTCGCAGCTGCACTAGCCGTTCTCAAACAGGAGCGTCTCAAAGTAGACAAAGCACAAAGTGAGTGAACCAGTGAATTATGATTCACTGATTAATGAGAAATTGATTTGAAAATAACATTCGCGTATTACTGAATAAAGAGTTTTTGGAATACGACGAAAGTTTTATAGACAACATCAAGTTTCAATCACTAATACTTTTGTTTGAAAATTTATGCGCAGTCAATGTGCTCGAAAACAATTGTTGAGCACATCGAAAGGTTTTCCAAAAGTATCCGTCAATTCATTTCCTGGAACAAGTTTGATTCAAATGCGAATCGCCCCATCGTTTCTTTCCAGTTGTCACAAGTTTGATCCATCAAGGATCTCACATGTCACCCACCAAGAGCTTGTTTGATGTTGGCTCTAGAAGGATTTCCATCTTCATTGTGAATACTTTACGTATCACTCGGATGTTCTAGAAATACCACAAGGATAATGCGTAGGACTCTTAATATATGTTTTCTTACTTTTCACGGTGTATGAAACAACAAGCATATTGGAAATGTGTCCTAATGAGATTTATGGATGATCTCTTGGCTCTAGACTCAATAATGCGTTTTGATTTAGTGATCGGAGGCTGGAGAGGACTGCCACCTTTTCAATATCGTCTAACTTGGAGTGAGAAAGACGGTAGAAATGTATTGATCTCCGTGACAAATGAAACAAGAGTCCTTTGAGGGACCTTAAGTGGCTAGGGAGGGTTGTGCAGCGTATCACTGGGTCCATGATACTTGTCTTCAATGTCAGCAATCAACTAAGTGATTCTGACAGCATATGTATTGACCCGGTTTCTGCCTAAAGTGTAAGGAGGGCTTCTTTCTTTTCACCCTTTATCTTTACATTTCTTTTTCATTCTTCAACCCCTTCAGCGCTTACCGAGACTTCATCACTAGTACCTTGTTGGGTTTGTTACAGTATCAGTTCCATCTCAGTCGGCACTCTTCCCTTATTCTCACTTTTCTCCTTTTTTCATCGTTCCTAAGTACTTCTATTCTAACTAGAGGATTGTCCCTAGGAAGATCCCTCCGGTTCTGGCTGGATCATGGGAACTGATACCTAACATTACCATCCTTATAACTCCAGTACATTAAATAAAATGGTCGGTCTTTGGTATTCTTCCACAATTGCCATCATAAATCATTCGCTCCCCCTCAATATGTGCATCGATATACGAAAGAGTTTAGCACATATGAGAGAGCCTACACTTGAGTTCAAAAGATCACATTGTATCAGTTTTTATATTTAAATCACATTCTCTCCCCCGATCAAAAAATTTAAACCTTTTGAGATTTGTGATCCCAATTGATTTAAATAAGTTTAGAAATTATGGGAGAAAATGTGGTCTGATTCAATATATACTGATAATGGAACATTACTATGCTCCTCCTCAATCAATGAGGGAGAATGTTGGAGTTAGAAATGATGAGTTTATAAATGATTTGGAGTTTAGCGAGAAACTCATGAAAAGATTCATATTCTGACACATAACAACACATGTTTATTCATTACTTGAGCCATACAAAGATACCATTTGATGATCTAAAATAAAATTTGAAATCACTCTCCCCCTCAATCTATGACCCGTTATCAATTTAAAATTTTATGAAAAGTTAAACCTTTTGTCATAGATTGAGTGGCAAATTTTATGGAAAAAAGAAATTTAGGTTCGATTGATTTTCAAATATTGTTTTACACCACCATTTTAGATACAAATTATTTTCCTGAAGAATAATAGATGGAAAAAAAATTTTGGTAAAAGAAGACTTCTCTTCTGAATCAGGAAATAATGCACTGAAGCGTACACTAGATCGAGGGTGCATGGATGTAAAGTAATCCATGCCTGGGAGAACTTAATCACCCGTTGTTAGGAACAGCCGTCTTTTTGGCGACATGTTTTCCTCATTTTAAAAAACTGGTTGCGTATCTGAAATAATAGCAAGCCATATAGGCATGTTTTGAACTTCTGCTCGAACTTCATTTAAAGACCCGCGTCATTAATGAAGTCGAAAACGTAACATCAAAATCAATTAAGACTCGGAAATGCACTTTTCTCCCTTCAGGAAATTGCAGATGAGAATTGTTACACCAAAGTCAACTAAGTCCCGAGTGTAAGCAATTTATCCCGTATGTAGTCGAAATGATAACACCAAGATAGTACCGTAAAAATCAAGTAAGGCCCGGATGAACACATTTCCTTCTGTAGGATACCGACTAACCAGAGGAATCATCATACAATTGTGTACCTCTTTAATCATCAGAAACTGTTTCTTACATCTCTTCCCCCATGTAGTTGGAATAATACACCAAAAGCCACGAGTTAAAACACTGATTTTCTCTGCGATTATGACATTTGTCTTCCCGGAATAACTTCAATTAAGAAGAAGTGTAAAGTTCATCACGTGTACTCGTTGTGCGTTCAGATGTATGTCTCCTTCCCCCTTGCTGGTTTTGATACCTCAGAATCAGCAACACATTTTACGCACATATACTTGAAATCTTGTGAGAATAACAAAATTGGCTCAAATGTATCAAGTGAGAATCAACCGCTACCGAAACTCTCTCTGACTATCTTTACCAACCCTTAAGTAGGCTATTTGAAGTGATAACTGATGGAGCAAACCCGATATACCAAACTTGAAACTGAAGTAGAATTCCCCGTTCTTGTGACTTAAGCTTGCACTAATGTTGGAAGAACGGTGTAGAGAATTTATGCTCCAAGCAAATCTCTAAGTACTCAATACCCAACCAAAGTATGAGACATTAACACCTCTTGCGATTATCCGCAACGTCATCGGTGTGTGACACTGAGTACTACAACATAACTCCTTTAAGTGATAGTTAACCAGGTCTTCAAACATTTACCCCGACTGCTGGTAACTAGATAAACTAAGTCTTCAACTTAAATCTTAAGCACGAGCAAGTTATCATTGAAAGTCATGCATCCAACCAACCCTGACTTCAAGATAAAATAAGATCACGCCTTTGTGAAAGTCAACTTCAATCTCAAATAAGTGATACCTGATCAACTCCGTAGTCACAATTAGAGTCACATGCCCAACAAGTGAGTGAACATACAATAAAATGTACGTCGATCCACTGTTCACACTTCTCCCCCTCAAAAATTGCATATGAGGTTGTCATTTTTGATTGAACAAGTGCATATGAGGTTGATCCACTGTTCACACTTCTCCCCCTCAAAAATTGCATTTGAGGTTGCCATTTTTTATCGAGTGAATAAAAATACAATCTAATGAAAGTAGATCCACTTGATGACTGAATGAGCATGGAACAAGTATGAAGCTTGTTGATGAGAATAATCAGAAACAAGAAGATTTCTCTTCTTCCGAAGATAAAGCGCACTCAAGCGTACGTGTTGGGTCCTTCAGTACCCAAGAGTCGTTAAAACAAGATTTGAATACAAATTAAGCTAAGTGTAAATTAAACCGAAAACATTCTAAGTCACTGAGTGAACAGTCACTCAGTGAGTTACCTTCAAGATGCTCAGGACGAGTCTAAGAAGAAAGATTCACCACACAGTGAGGCGGTACTCACTGAAGTGTTACTTGAGACGAAGAAGAAGGTAATGGATCAGTGAGCGTTAGACAAGAGCTCACTGAACCCCAAGTCTCCTCAACAACAATAACTGAAGACTGAAGAACCTAAAGCCTGAATAAAAGGCGGGATGATGAGGGAAGGTTTTAAGAAGATAAGAACAAGTCTTATCTGGGTCAGACAAACCATCCCTCAAGTGGCTAAAAGTCGAAGAAGTGTAAGGTCTGACACTCGAAGACTTATTGGCGCAATCCCATTGGTTCTTGGAAATGACAACTACTGTTGTAGTTGTCAGACACGCTTCCTATTTGTTTATCTAGTTTTAATCTTTAGTACTCTTTATATGTTTGCCTATAAATAGCAAACGGATAGGAGAAAAGTGGGTAAGGTATTCTTGTGCAATTAAAGCTTAGACTTTCACAAATACCCTTTTTCTCTTACAAAGAGTAACGTATCCCTGAGATAGCTCAGTGGGTCGAATTGTTACCACTTAAGCATAGCTTAAGTTTAGATAGGAGACACCATACCTTGTCTATTCAATCCCAAGTGTTTGTTCCGCAAAACACTTGGGTAATAGATTCTTTGATTCATTTCTAATAAGAATTTAAACGTTAAAAATACTGTGTGTTTTTTATATTTACGTTTCATTAACTGTTAGAATTAATCAATACATTGTATTAGTCATAAACACAAATAGATTAACTTTATAGTTAACTCTAAGCGTGTTAAGGGAACAACAAGTGGTATCAGAGCCTCTGGTTTATAAAATCTTTCAAAATTAACCAAGAGTGCTCAAGGTTTTTAAAACCAAGATCCTACTATGACTGATGCAAATGTGCCCCAGCTAGTCGACAAAAAGGGTGGAAGCTTTTCAGCTGTAGCCCCACGACTTGAAGCTGGTAAATTTAGCAAGTGGAAAAAGCAAATGCTTTGCTACTTGACTGGTATGGAACCATACTACATCTCTTGTGTCAAAGATGGTCCCTATGTCCCAAAGACTGCTGAAGGTCTAAACAAGCCTGAGGCTCAATGGACCATTGATGAGAGGAGGGTGGTCAATCAAGACCAACGCCTGAAAAGCATCATTATATCATGTCTTCCTGACGATATAATGGAATCAGTCATCAACTGTTCAACAGCCAAGCAAACTTGGGATGACTTGGTCAATAGCTTTGAGGGTCCCTCAGATACCAAGGAAAACAGGGTCATGGACCTGAAACTTGAGTATAATACTTTCAGGGCAAAAGACTCTGAAAGTCTCTTTCAGACTTATACCAGATACAAGACTTTGATAAACGAACTATCAAATGATGGTGTAGTTTTGTCTAAGCATGAGACAAATGTTGGCTTTGTCAAAAGTCTCCCTGAAAAGTGGCTAAACTTCTCACAAGGCCTGAGGAATGCTAATCACATTCAGACTCTTGAGCTCCCTGAGATCTATGGGAAGTTTGTCTATGAAGACAACTTAATCTCAAGGAGATACCCTGACTCAAAAGCTCTTGAGT
This sequence comes from Artemisia tridentata subsp. tridentata, assembly GCA_021014915.2. Lineage (NCBI taxonomy): Eukaryota > Viridiplantae > Streptophyta > Magnoliopsida > Asterales > Asteraceae > Artemisia > Artemisia tridentata. The sequence goes on along the minus strand of CP139504.1, from coordinate 330,321,543 downwards.
CCAAAAAGGCCTTGACCTCCACACCCATATCAACTGCTTTTTTATACTAATGGTGTTGTGCAGGACTTTCAAGAGGATTCTGAGGATGAAATTGATGAAAGGACTAGTGATGAGTACCTAAAAGATTTAAACTTGGAATTCCAAGAGAGGGCACTCCTTGCTAGTTCAAAACGTTTCATCAAAAGAAACCAGTCCAACTTTTCAAAAGGAAAAGCAAATGAAACCACTGAATGCTTTAATTGTGGTAAAAAGGGTTATTTTGCTAGGGACTGTTATTCTAAAACCATCTTAGAACCCTCTTACAAATTTTCAGGAAATAGTTCCTCAGGAACTAGCAAGTTTCAACCTAGAATGTTTCAGTCGACCCAACAATTTCAAAACAAGGGTCAAAAAGACTTTGAAGCAAAATATAGGAAAGCTAAGGCTAAACTTGCAATTCTTGAAACTAATCCCTCTATGTCTCAGGCTGCTCAAACATCCAAACCTGTTCAGGCAAAGAACAAGGTTTTAGTAGCTGAAGCTTATGATTGGGATGAAGAAGAGGTCTCCTCAGATGAGGAAATTAGAGTGAGTGCACTGATGGTACTCTCTGAAGGTGATTAGGTGGCTATTGGGAAAAGCCATGCAAGGAATGGAGAGTGGGTAAACATCACCATGAAGAAGGTAAACACTTTACTTCTATGGATAATGATTCTGATTGGCAGTCTTACATGAATTATATTTGCGTAGATCTTAAATTTGTTGAGGAACAAAGGCTTAACATGTTTTCAAAATATAACAACATAGTGTCAGAATTGAATAAATGTAGAGATGAATTGCTTGTACTGAAGCAAGCCAAATTAGAAACAATTACTCTACAAATTCAGAACACTGAAATTTTGAAACAAAACCAAGCCCTACAAACTGAACTTAACAAAGAAAAGGCTGTCATCCAAGGCTAGCCCAAAAAGAACCCCAAGGTCTTTAACACTGTGGGTTTAATCCCTAGGAAAACAATAGGAATTGACCATCACATGGCTAACCCCTATGTAAGTCCCAGTGAATTGACCTTTGTTCCAGCTGGCATATCATTTGAGCAAGAAATGCTTCTCAAGTCAAATGATTGGATTGTCAGGGACAACCCAGTCAGTAAGTTATCAAACTTTGAGACTGGAAAGATCTTGCTTCCTGAAAGTCAGGCTTTGAAAAATATGCTTGGACTTACTGAACAACTCAGTAAGCTTGAACTCACTGAACAACTCAGTAATACTGAGTCAGTGAATGAGTCTGAATCAGAATCATATCCACCACTCCCACCACTGAATACCCTTCAGGGTGCTACACCCAACTTAGGCCTCCCACCAATGGTCTACTCTTAACACTCTCCAAAGGAGAGGTCAGGAATGGCAAAAATAATCCTGAAAAGACCAACACTTGAAGTCTCAGTAAATACTGATGACTCATCATCTTTAGTCCCTTCTGAAGTAATAACCCAAAGCCCTGACTTAAAATTTGATCAGTTGGCTGAAATGGTCAGGAAGCTGGGTGAGAAGATTGCATCTTCTGAGAAACCTTCTCAATCCAAGAAGGAACAAAAACCAGCTTCCTCAAGAACCAAACCCAAACCCTCAAAACCCCTGAAAAGATGTGAACTGTGTAACTATACCAATCATATCACTGATGATTGCTATAGAATTCTTTACTGCATGATTTGCAAAAAAGATGATCACAGGACCTCTGATCATAAAACACACTCAGTCACATCAAAGATGGCAAGCCTTAAAGCTCAGTCTTTAAACTACCCTTCTGATTCTAAACAGAAACAGAAATAAAAGGCAAAACCTTTTGCACCTTGCCCTTACTGTGGGTTCAATGACCACCATCCTAAGGATTGTCAAATTGACTATTGTTGTGAAAATAGTGGAAGTCCCACTCATGACACCTCAGGACTGGATAAGGTCATTCATGCCAGAAGAGGTATGACAAAGTCAGCCTCTCAGTCTACTGAGTCTACATCTGCAATCAAATGCATAATTTGTGGTAGCTCAGTCCACTCCTCCACTGACCATAAATCAATTGTAAATGTTAAAAAGACCCCCAAAGCTAAGCCCTCAAAGAAGTGGAGTCCTATAAAGAACTAACCCAGTTTACTATTTGTGTAGAAACATGCCAGGGATCCTGTTTGGCATCTAGATAGTGGATGTTCAAGGAGCATGACTGGTGTGAAGGAATATCTGCACAAGTATGTGGATGAATCAGGACCCAAAGTGATATTTGCTGATAACTCATCATGTCTCACTGAAGGTTATGGTTCAGTAAACTGCAATGGTATAGTCTTTACTAGGATAGCTTATGTAAATGGTCTTAAATACAATTTGATAAGTGTCAGTCAACTATGTGATGCTAAATACATAGTTCAGTTTGATGATAAGCAAGGAATCATCTTCAATGCTAATAAGGAAGTTGTCCTTATTGCACCAAGAAGACATGATGTTTATGTGTTGGACATGTCCAGTCTGACTCAGAATGGAACTTGTCTCTTTACCAAGGCCACTGATACTCTCAACTGGATTTGGCATAAGAGACTCTCCCACCTGAACTTCAAAACCATAAACAAACTTGTAAAACAAAACAAGGTCCTTGGCCTACCATCTCTTGTGTTTTCAAATGATAAACCATGCTCAGCTTATGAAAAAGGTAAACATCACAGAGCATCCTTTAAAACCAAAACCAACTTTTCTATCAGGAACTGCCTACATCTTCTCCATATGGATCTATTTTGACCAATTAGTCCTAGATCCATTAACCATGAGAAGTATACTCTGGTCATTGTGGATGAGTACTCAAGATACACTTGGGTATACTTCTTGATCAAAAAGAGTCAGGAAGCTGAAACAATTATGTCCTTTGTCAGGAATATTGAAAATCAAAATGACATCAAAGTCAAACAGATTAGAACTGACAATGGAACAGAGTTCAAAAATTATGAACTTGAATGTTTCTGTGATGAGAAAGGGATTTCCCAAAAATTTTCCTCACCTTACACACTTGAACAAAATGGTGTGGCTGAAAGGAAGAATAAAACCCTCATTGAAGCAGCCAGGACAATGCTAAATGGATCAGTCCTTTCCAAACACTTCTGGACTGAAGCAGTAAAGACTGCCTGTTACACACAAAACAGATCCATCATTGTTAAGAGACATAGCAAAACTCCTTATGAGTTATTCAAGGGAAGGATCCCTGACATCAGCTACTTTCATGTCTTTGGGTGTCCTGTGTTTATTCATAATCACAAGGATCACTTAGGAAAATTTGATGCCAAAGCTGATGATGGATACTTTCTTGGATACTCCCTTGTCTCAAAGGCCTTCAGGGTGTTCAACACTAGGAGACAGCATACTGAGGAAACATTTCATGTTACCTTTGATGAGAGCACTGATGCTATTAGTGTCTCTAACAACTCAGTGGAAGAGATAGGTATTGATGAATCATCAAGATATCCTCCTGATGAACATCATCCTGAAAATGGTCCTCCCACTCAGTACCAAGCAAATGCTGACATCTCCTATTACATCATTCCCCACAACCTTCCTTACCCAACCATCACTGAGTTTGTTGAAGCACAAAGAAGTACTGATGAAATCATTCAGACTGAACAAAATACTCAGGAACCAAACAATCACAGTGATGAGTCTATCCACTCAGACACTCAAGATGCTGAAGATCATCATGTGTCTGATCCTGATCCTACCCATCAGGCATCAAGTTCTAGTCAGTATCCTAGACCTCAGGACAGCTGGACTAGGTCTCAGGATATAGAACTTGTCAATATAATTAGTGAGCTACTGAAGGCATGCTTACAAGAAGCATGGCTGCACAACTGAGAGCAGCCTCATCCAATGAATGCCTCTTTGTAGATTTCATTTCCACAATTGAACCCAAAAGTGTTAAGGAAGCACTTAATCATCCAAGTTGGGTTCAGGCCATGCATGATGAACTGGAACAATTTGACAGAAACAAGGTAATGACCTTGGTCAAGTGTCCTAAAGATGTTTCAGTCATTGGCATGAAATGGGTATTCAAAAACAAATCTGATGAAAATGGCATAGTCATTAAAAACAAAGCCAGACTTGTAGCCAAAGGTTATAATCAACAAGAAGGCATTGACTATGAAGAAACATTTGCACCAGTAGCAAGGATGGAAGCCATCAAGATCTTCCTTGCTTTTGCTACATACATGAACTTCAAGGTGTACCAAATGGATGTTAAAAGTGCATTCTTAAATGGTGCACTGAAAGAAGAAGTTTATGTTCAGCAACCTCCTGGATTTGAAAGCTATGAGTTTCCTGACTATGTCTGCAAGCTTAACAAAGCCCTTTATGGACTGAAACAAGCTCCCAGGGCATGGTATGAAACTCTTTCAGCCTTCCTGATCCAAAACAAATTTGTCAGAGGCAAGATAGACAACACATTGTTTATCTACATGACAAATAATGATGTCATACTAGTACAAGTGTATGTTGATGACATCATCTTTGGCTCAACAAGTTTTAAACTTTGCAAACAATTTGAAAAACTAATGGCAAAGAAATTTGAAATGAGCATGATGGGAGAACTGACTTACTTCCTTGGTCTGCAAATCAAGCAGACTGATAAAGGAACCTCTATCAGTCAAGAGAAGTGTTGGGAATTAAATTAAGCAGTTGGTACGGTTCTGTATAAGTTAGTACGGTTGATGTGTTGCTGAAGAATACATCAACAGTTGGTACTGCTGATGAAGAAGAGTTAGTACTGCTTATAAGATTAAGATGAAACCGTGTGAAGATATATATAGAAAAGATTTAATGTATATCTTATAAAGTTAGGTTTATACGGTAGATTGTTTACTTGTAAATGACTCCTTGTCCTATAAAAGGAGATCCTAGGTTAAGTTTTATATACATCATTATTGATATAGCTTTTACGATTTCATTGTAATACTCGTAATATATCAAATCGTAAAAGCTATATCAATAATGATGTATATAAAACTTAACCTAGGATCTCCTTTTATAGGACAAGGAGTCCTTTACAAGTAAACAATCTACCTTATAAACCTAACTTTATAAGATATACATTAAATCTTTTCTATATATATCTTCACACAGTTTCATCTTAATCTTATAAGCAGTACTAACTCTTCTTCATCAGCAGTACCAACTGTTGATGTATTCTTCAGCAACACTTCAACCGTACTAACTTATACTGAACCGTACCAACTGCTTAATTTAATTCCTAACAATCCTCCCCTAAACTTATGATTTCTGTGTAAATCAACAAGTTTCTTGAATTAAACTTCAACGTTATATGATGGGGTGGATTCTTTCAAACACTTATCTTCAATCTTGAAACACTTGGGAATTTTCTTCACAACTTGTGTGTTTAGATCCGGTCAAGTGGTATCAGAGACAGGTTCTGATACTTTGATTTAGAAGATCCAGAAGTATTCATTAACTTGCTACCAAGAAGATGGACATGGAGACACCACAAACCTCAATCCTTGCTAAACTCCCCATACTGAAACAGAATGAATACGATTTATGGCGGCTCAGAATAGAGCAATATTTCATGGTGTAAGACTATGCATTATGGGATATAATTATCAATGGTGATTCATTCAAACCAATTCCAACTGAGGAAACACATGCTGATGGTTCAAAGACAACAAAGCTCAACACTGAGCCTGTTACTAATGAGGAGAGAATCAAAAAGAAGAATGATCAGAAGGCTAGGAATTTGTTACTAATGGCAATTCCTAATGATCAAGTGCTGAACTTTAGCCAATATGAGACTGCTAAGACCCTTTTTGAAGCAGTGGTGGAAAGATTTGGTGGCAATGAAGCTACCAAGAAGGCACAGAGAACTCTACTTAAACAAAGTTATGAGAACTTCACTGCAACAAGCAATGAAACTTTGGACCATATCTTTAATAGGCTTCAAAAGATCATCAGTCAACTGACTGTGTTGAAGATTGTGATTCCACAGGAAGACCTCAACATGAAGTTTCTTAATAGTTTACCTGCTGAATGGAACACTTATGTTGTGGTTTGGAGCAATAAACCAGAACTGGAGAAAATGACATTGAATGAGCTTTACAACAATCTTAAGATTGTTGAGCAGAAGGTGAAGAAGAGTGGTAGCACCAGTTCTAGTTCAGGGAATATGGATTTCTTATCTTCTTCAAACAGTTCGAATCATGAAGATGAAGAAGCAGTTGGTACTGCTAAACCAACAGTTAGCACTGCTAGTGTAAAAACTAGTACTGCTGGATTGACTGAAGAGACCATATATGCATTTGTGTCAGAACAATCTGGTGGGTCTCAGATCTTTAATGAAGATCTTCTTCAAATTGCTGAAGATGATTTGGAAGCTATAGATTTAAAGTGGCAGTTGGCTTTGATAAGCATCAGGGCTAAGAAATATTACCAAAGGACTGGGAATAAGATTACCTTTAATGGAAGAGATGTTGCTGGGTATGATAAGTCTAAGGTGGAGTGCTATAATTGTCACAAGATGGGGCACTTTGCTAGGGAATGTAGAGTTCCAAGACAACAAAGCAACCAGAGTCAAGGGTTTAAGAATCAGCAAGGAACAAGGAGAACAGTTAATGTTGAAGAGCCTTTTTCCAAGGCTATGGTAGCTGTAGATGGAGCTGGATTTGATTGGAGCTTCATGGAGGAAGAAGAGGAACCAGCTAACTTGGGTTTGATGGCTTTCTCAGACTCTGAGGTACATATTGTTCAAAAATGTTCAAATACTTGTTCTGCTTTAAAAGATTATGAGTGTCTTAAGAAATAGTATGATGATCTTAGAGTAGAATTTAATCAAGTAAATTTTAGTCTGGCAAATCATAAAAGAGGACTAGCTATTTTGGAAGAACAAATTGTGTTTTATAGACAGAATGAGTTAAACTTCTCTGATGAGATAGGTGTTTTAAAGAGGGATTTGCAACTAAAAGATGATAAAATGAGTGGACTTGTATATGAACTAGAGAAGCTTAAAAAGGAAAAAGAAAATATTCAGTTTAGTGTAGATACTCTTGAACATACTTCAAAGGGAGTTCAGAAAATAGTAGAGAATCAAATACTTAACAAAGCTAAGTCTGGTTTAGGGTATAAGTCAGTTGCACCCCCTCTTAGAGGAATGTTTGTTCCACCAGGAATTGATTTAGCTCATACAGGTTTAGAAGAGTTTAAGGATATGGATTTTCCTGGATATGGTGTTAAAGTGAGTGAGAATCCTGTTAAATTTAATAAGGCAGAAGATTCTTTTGTGAGTGCTAGTGATAAATCTCTTTTTGAGGAAAAGATGTCCTCTGATAGGAACTCAGATGCACCAACTATTTAGGATTGGACATCTGATGATGAGGATGCAAAGGTTGAGGTCAAACCTAATGTTGTTAAGGAAGAAGTTAAAAATGCTCCTAAAATGGTTAAGACTGAAAACACAAAACCAGTTAGGAAAAGTGTTTGATATGCCGAGATGTATAGGACTAAGAACAGATCACCAGTTTCTGAGGGTAGTCATAGAAACTGGAATCCCTCAAAATCTAAGCAATTGGATGATAAGTTTGCTATGATTAGAAAAGTGTGCTTTGTTTGTGGAAGTTTTGATCATATGGCAGCTTATTGTGATTCTAACCCATGGAAAAAGAGGGTTTCTGGGAATACAAGGGTGAATAGGAATAACAATGCTAGGGTAACTCAAAACAGTCCAACTAGATTGACAAACCCTAATGCAAATCATAAGATGTCACCCAAAGCTGTTATGTTAAAGACTGGCATCAAAACAGTTTCAACTGCTAGTCAAAATAAGTGGTTTAATAACAAGCAAACTATTTCAAGTGCAAAACAATTTTCAAATCATGCACAAACAGTTAAAAGACATTTTTATAAGAAAACAACAATGACCAATAAGAAATGGGTGCCTAAATTTAAACAAGCAGTTCCAACTGCTAGGTCAGCAGTTCCAACTGCTAGACCAACAAATCCTACTGCTAGGCACTTAAATGTTAAGGGAAAAAGGGGCAATGTTGTCAAGGCCTCAGCACATTGGGTTAGAAAATCTACCAAACCCAATGGTGCATCAATGACCTCCAACAAAGTTTCTCATCTTGATGCACAAGGCAGATCCAAACCAGTGATGGTTTGGGTCCCCAAAAGAAACTAACACCTTTATTTTGTGTGCAGGAACATCCTTCAAATGGTGAAGAAGATAGAGGATACTCAGACAGTGGATGTTCTAGGCACATGACTGGCAACATGTCCTATCTTTCAGATTTCATAGCATTGGATGGTGGACCAGTTGTCTTTGGTGGTGGTGTTAGTGGACGGATTACTGGTAAAGGTGTCATAAAAACTGGTAATCTTGATTTTGATAATGTGTATTTTGTACCAGAGTTAAAGTACAACCTCTTTAGTGTGTCACAGATATGTGATAAAAAGAATAAGGTTCTTTTTACTGATACTGACTGCCTTATTCTTTCTCCTGATTTCAAGCTACCTGATGAAAATCAAGTATTGCTTAAAATCCCCAGAAAGGGTAATACATACAGTATTGAGATGAACAACCTTGTTCCTAAAGCAGGTCTTACTTGTCTTGTTGCAAAAGCCACATTGGAAGAATCAATGTTGTGGCACAGAAGGCTTGGTCATATTAATTTTAAAACCATTAACAAAATTGCTAAATATGGGTTGGTAAGAGGTTTACCAAATAAAACTTTTCTCAATGACCAAACCTGTGTTTCTTGCCTTAAAGGTAAGCAACACAGAGCCTCATGTAAGCCAAAGACCCAGAACTCTATTTCTCAAGCTTTATATATGTTGCATATGGACTTATTTGGTCCTACTTATGTGAATAGCTTGAATTTTAAAAGATACTGCCTTGTTGTTACTGATGATTACAGTAGGTTTTCTTGGGTATTCTTTATGAAATCTAAGGATGAGACAAGTGAAATCCTTAAGACATTCATTGTTGAAGTAGAAAACCTAATTGATAAGAAAGTTAAAATAATCAGATGTGACAATGGGACTGAATTTAAGAATAGAGTGATGGATGACTTTTGTAGAGAAAAAGGTATTAAGAGGGAGTTTAGTGTAGCTAGAACCCCACAGCAAAATGGAGTAGCTGAGAGAAAGAATAGGACTCTTATAGAGGCTGCTAGGACAATGTTAGCTGACTCTAAGCTACCAGTTTCATTTTGGGCTGAAGCAGTTAGCACTGCTTGTTATGTATTGAATAGGGTTTTAGTTGTGCAACCTCACAATAAGACTGCTTATGAGCTTCTTAGAGGTAGAACCCCTGCTTTAAGCTTCATGAGACCTTTTGGTTGTCATGTTACTATCCTTAATACCAAAGACCAACTAGGAAAGTTTGATGGGAAATCTGAGGAAGGTTTCTTTGTTGGTTATTCTCTGCACAGTAAGGCTTTTAGGGTGTACAATAAAAGCACCAAGCATGTAGAAGAAAATATGCACATAGAATTTTTGGAGTATAAACTAAATGTTGCAGGTGTTGGTCCAGATTGGATCTTTGATATTGACAGTCTTTCAGATTCCATGAATTATGTGCCTGTTACAGGTACAAATACTAACCATGGTGCAGGTTCAGAGGAGGAAGATGAAGATTGCATTTTGATACCAATCATGGAGGACAATCCATTGTATGAGTCTTCTACAAAGAATGATGATATTCCTTCATCAAGTGGTGTAGATAAAGAGAAAGATGTTGCTGAAACCAGTGGATAGAATGATAAAGAAACTGAAAATCCAATGAGCAGTACAAATGGAGTTAGTACTGCTCAGCCACAAGTTCCTACTGCTGAGCAAAATAGTGATGCTGCTGGACCAAGTCAACCTCATCTTGATCCACCAGTTCATACTGCTTCTCAAGTTGATGAGTTTGATTTCTTTGGAGATGGTCTGCAAAATATGCCTATCAACTATGCAGCTCCTTCTACTCCCCATACAATTGTACATAGGAATCATCCACTTTCCAATGTCATAGGTGATGTACAATCTGGAGTCAAGACCAGAAGGCAAATTCAAGACCCAGATCATCATGGATTTCTCAGTGTGGTATATGAGGAGAAACATCATGATGATGAGCATGAGTGTATGTTTGTATGTTTTCTATCTCAGGTAGAACCCAAGAATGTGCTAAAGGCTTTAGAAGAATCAAGTTGGGTTGAGGCTATGCAAGAAGAACTGCTTCAATTCAAAATTCAGAAGGTTTGGGTTCTGGTTGATCTGCCAAAGGGAATGAGAGTGATTGGTACTAAGTGGGTATTCAGGAACAAGAAGGATGAGAGAGGCATTGTGATAAAGAACAAAGCAAGACTGGTTGCTCAAGGCTATACACAGGAAGAAGGGATTGATTATGATGAGGTTTTTGCTCCTGTTGCTAGACTTGAAGCAATAAGGTTATTTCTTGCTTATGCTTCCTATATGGGTTTTCTAGTCTATCAAATGGATGTGAAGAGTGCCTTTTTGTATGGTACTATTGATGAGGAGGTATATGTATCTCAACCTCCTGGTTTCATAGACCCAGACCATCCTGATAAAGTTTATAAGGTTGTTAAAGCTCTTTATGGATTGCATCAAGCTCCAAGAGCTTGGTATGGGACTCTTGCTACTTATTTATTGAAGAATGGGTTCAATAGGGGTAAAATTGATCAAACTCTGTTTATCAAGAAGAACAAGGGTGATATTCTACTGGTTCAAGTTTATGTAGATGATATCATCTTTGGTTCTACAAACAAATAAATGTGCAGAGAGTTTGAGAAATTAATGAAAGATCAGTTTGATATGAGCTCTATGGGTGAGCTTACTTTCTTTCTTGGGCTTCAAGTACAGCAGAAGTCTGATGGAATATTTATCTCTCAGGATAAATATGTTGGTGAAATATTGAGGAAATTCCAATTCAAAGATGCCAAGGTTGTTAGCACACCAGTTGATAAGGAGACACATTTGCTATTAAAGGATCACAGTGGTGAAGATGTGGATGTGCACATGTATAGATCTATGATTGGGTCTTTGATGTATCTCACATCATCCAGGCCTGACATTATGTTTTCAGTTTGTGCTTGTGCAAGATTCCAAGTAAATCCTAAGGTGTCTCATCTCACAGCAGTAAAGAGAATCTTCAGATACCTTAAAGGTCAACCTAACTTGGGGCTATGGTATCCTAAAGAGTCTGCATTTGATCTAGTGGCATTCTCTGATTCTGATTATGCTGGTGCTAGCATGGATAGAAAATCTACAACAGGTGGTTGTCAGTTCTTGGGTTGTAGATTAATTTCTTGGCAGTGTAAGAAGCAGACTATGGTGGCCACTTCTACTACTGAAGCAGAATATGTGGCAGCAGCAAGTTGTTGTGCTCAAGTTCTTTGGATTCAAAACCAGATGCTTGATTATGGGTACAATTTCTTAAACACAATTATACATATAGACAATAGCAGTACAATGTGTATTATTAAGAATCCAGTTCAACATTCAAAAACTAAACACATTGAAATTAGACATCATTTTATAAGAGACTGTGCTGAAAAGAAGTTAATACAAGTTGTTAAAATACATACTGATGACAACTTTGCTGATCTCTTAACAAAAGGTTTTGATGTAGGAAGATTTCAGTACTTGGTAACAGGTATTGGAATGCTTAATCCTTCAAAAGATTAATGTCTAAGTGTTTTTGGTTTTTGTACTGCTAGTTGTGCTATTTGTATAGTTTGTACTGCTTGGTAATTTTTAGTACTGCTTGTGAATTTGTTAGTCAATTGTGATAACTATTAAAAGAAAATATTGTGTATTGTGTTTTCTTTGGTTTTGGACTAACATTTCAGGTTAAGAAAAGCTTTTTGCTTTGGATTGTGCTTTGGGAAGTATGGTGGTTTGGACTATCAAGTGTCCATGCTTGTCACACAACAAATGGTAATTGGTTCACCATGTCTAATCCACATAAGAACCAACTAGTCCAGATCAAACGGTTTCTGGTAAAGACTTCTCAAATCCGTTTATGGTTGACAGTTTACCAAAAACTGGATGGTTATCAACTCACCATATCTAAGTGTGAAGAGTTGGCTAGTCCATAGAAAATGGCTATTGGTAAAGACATAACAAATCCGTTGATAGCTGATAGTTTGCTAAAAACTATACGTGGACAAAAGTGTTTTCCAATCCACATTATAATTAACTTTGATTTTATCTCAGAAATTTTTTAAACAGTTAGTACTGTTAGTTTCGACTAGTTTGTACTGTTTTTTCAAACTTGGTTCATTCTAAGTTTATGCTCTATGATTCACCTCTCTTAGAAGGTTACACATCTGGAAGTGTTAAGAGCAGTTTGAAACTACAAAACTGAATTGATTGTAACTTGTACAAATTGTCATATTGGATGCTGAGCTCGAATGTCCTATGTTCTAGTTCATCTAATGGTGAAGATTCTTCCAAACAGGGGAGGAATTAAAAGTTTGTTCAGTTGCTGTTAAAGATGATTATGTAATTCAAGGGAGGATATAAATTCAGAATCTGAGATAAGTGTGAAGTTTATGCTGATAGTGAATGTTTAAGTACACAAGGAGATAAAGTTTATTCATTAAAGTGGTGCATTCATTACATAATCAGAAGTTTTGTTACAATCCTGGACTCAAAGTCAACATAAGCAACACACAAACCTAACACCTTCATCACTACTCAAGCTTCCTCTTTCCTTTATCCTTAAAGTCAGGCATGGACTTGTGAACTCCTTTGTCTTTGATTGAGTTCCACACCTTCGGACTTGGGAGCCCCATCACTTGTTTATCTGGTTTTGGTCGTGGTTGATTCCTTACAGGCACTGAGATCCTACTCATACCTGATACAGCTTTTTCGATCTCTCTTGTTAGTAAAACTGATAGTGGAGGTGGATGTGTTTGCTGATCATCATCATCAGAGGAAGTTGGAAGGTCATCATCAGAAGATACTTCTTCAGCTTGTGGATTTGGGTTCCTGATAGTCAGATTAGTGTAGTTTGGTGGAAAGTAATTTTTCCATCCTTCACTTCCTGAATCCGAAGACGAATCTGATGAAATCTCAACCATGTTTGGATTTGATGAACTCATTGTGTTTGATAGTTGTGGTTTGAAGAATGTGATGGGTTAGTGTTGATAATTCAAGATCTTTTATAGAACCAATGGAGATTTAATGCCATTGAATGTTGGGTCGGTATTAGGAGTAAATTCTTTGGGTTGGTATTAGGAATTAATTCCTTGCAGGAATAAGTTTAATTATGGAGACTTTTGAAGAGTTGACCAAATTTGATATTATTATGAATATTGGTCAAAAGGTGGATATGTGAAGAAAATTCCAAAGTGTTTCAAGATTGAATATAAGTGTTTGAAAGAATCCACCCCATCATATAACGTTGAAGTTTAATTCAAAAAACTTGTTGATTTACACAGAAATCATAAGTTTAGGGGAGGATTGTTGGGAATTAAATTAAGCAGTTGGTACGGTTCTGTATAAGTTAGTACGGTTGAAGTGTTGCTGAAGAATACATCAACAGTTGGTACTGCTGATGAAGAAAGTTCGTACTGCTTATAAGATTAAGATGAAACCGTGTGAAGATATATATAGAAAAGATTTAATGTATATCTTATAAAGTTAGGTTTATACGGTAGATTGTTTACTTGTAAAGGACTCCTTGTCTTATAAAAGGAGATCCTAGGGGTAAGTTTTATTTACATCATTATTGATATAGCTTTTACGATTTCATTGTAATACTCGTAATATATCAAAGCTATTTGTTTGGTTAAACTGTGTGCAATTATCTTTATTGTTACATTCATACAATCACATACAATTATCAAACAAGAATTCTTCTAAGTACTTGATAGTAAATTCCGCGTGCTGTCAAGTATATACTCAAAGTATCTCCAACACAACTTGTGTGTTTAGATCTGGTCAAGAAGTATGTCAGAAGCCTACTGAAGAAGTATGAGCTCAGTGACTGTGCCTCAGTCAAGACTCCCATGGTACCCCCAAACAACCTTGGTCCTGATCTCACTGGAAAACCAGTAAATCAAACTCTTTTTAGAGGAATGATAGGATCACTGATGTATCTACTTGCATCAAGGCCTGATATCCAATTCTCAGTCTGTTTGTGTGCCAGATATCAATCTGACCCAAGAGAATCTCATATCACTGCTGTGAAAAGGATATTCAGGTACCTGAAAGGTACTCCAAACCTTGGATTATACTATCCAAAATGTTCAGGCCTTGATATTAAAGGATACTCAGACTCTGACTATGCTGGATGCAACATGGACAGGAAAAGCACCTCAGGCTCCTGCCAAATTCTTGGTGAAAAACTAGTCTATTTGAGTGATAAGAAGCAACAATCAGTTGCCATGTCCTCAGCTGAAGCTGAATATGTTGCAGCAGCAAGTTGTTGTGCAAATGTACTCTGGATGAAAAGTCAACTCAGTGACTATGGAATTCAGTACAAGATGGTTCCCATCTTTTGTGATAACACAAGTGCAATTGCCATCTCAAACAACCCTGTTCTTCATCAGAGAACAAAACACATTGATATAAGATATCATTTCATCAGGGACCATATCATGAATGGTGACATAGAATTACACTTCATTCCTACTGAATATCAGCTAGCTGATATATTCACCAAGCCATTGGATGAACCAACTTTCACTAGACTGAAAACTGAACTTGGAATGTTGGATAATGAGAATCAGTCCACTGATTGATTCCATCCAAATAGGTGTAAATTCTGAAAACCCAGGTCCCTGACTCAATGTGTACTTCAGTGAAAAGAATCACTGAAACCTCAGGAACTAAACCCAAGTTCCTGAAATGTTGGACTTCAGGAACTAAACCCAAGTTCCTGAACCCTTAAACCTCAGGAATTAAACCCAAATTCCTGAACACTAGAACCATCAGTGACTAAACCTATAGGATCGAGGCCTTGATTGATCTTTGAGCCAACAAGAATCTCTGTATGACAGACTTGCACTTATGCGGAAACTAAATACAAGAATGTAAAGAAGACAATGACTATAAACTTTGATCCTCTATGGATCTTTTATTTCACTAATGAATCTGTTTTTCAACTTGTTACAAAACCCATAGCTCTATGTTTCTTTTATAATAAAGAAACCCTAATACAGCATTCTAGAAAACGTGTGAAGAGATAAACATCAATCTCTTCCTTAAATAACTCTAACTAACATACTAAAAATAAGCTATTACCAGCAGTAACAAACACTGCCAGCAGAAATGAGTCAATGCTACCAGCAGGAACTAGCTAAAGCTAACAGCAGCAATGACATTTTACAAAATTCCTAACAATCCTCCCCTAAACTGGATTTTGACTAGGTTAAAGTCCAGTTTCCACTTGATAGAGCTTTAACTTCTCAGGCTTGAGGATTGCACTTGACCAGCAGCAATAGTAAGTAACCAGCAGCATCAAACTTTAAGCATACACTTCCAGCAGCAACCTCTATAGTTCAGCAGCAATAGGAAATCATCTCCAATTAAACTGGTTACCATGAACTTCATTTGATCTTGACTGCTACTATGACAATGTGTACATCAAATCACCTTAAGTTTCATACTATTCTCATCACTTCCATGTGTGTTAACTCCTGTGAGAGGTGAATCATTGAAAATTAATGGATTTGATGTCTCTTTACCAATAGCCATCACTACTGGAGTAGCCAATGTTTAGGTGTGTTAGACCATGGTACATTGATAACCATCTGATTTTTAGTAAATCAGCAACTATAAACTGATTTGAGTTGTCTTTACCTGTAGCCATTTGCTCAGGACTAGCCAATTCTTAGGTTGAAGATAACCTTTGGTGAATTGAGTACCAAGTATGGTATTTCACTGCCTTTACCACAAGCCATACACGTGTGGGCTAGCCAATTCTTTGGAAACCCCAAAAGGAGTAAAATCCATGGTGAATTGAAAACCATTCAACTCTCAGTAATGAAACATGGGTGAGTTGAAAACCCTATAGTTTTGAGCAAACTATTACAGCTTTCAACGGATTTGATTATCACACCAGAGCCGTACCCTCATGGTGAGTCAACTCTTTCTTGTCTGTTAGACATGGTGAGTTGATTACCATTTATTGTATGGTTAAAAACCAACACTGTACCTGCACAAAAGTTAGTATACAAGCTAATTTTTTTTTAATAAAAAACAGCAGAATCTTAAGCAACCAGCAGAAATGGTGTTACCAGCAGGAACGGGAACACTACCAGCAGAAACTGAAGCACTACCAGCAGAAACAGTGCAAGCTCAGCAGCAGTATCCATGTAAGCAACAACAGACCTATATCTGATCATATGTCCGCACCACCTAAATGCTCCACCAATTAAATTACTTCAACACCGAATCTTAATTAATGTGAACCAATTGCAGCAGCAGTATCGAGTGATGACCCACAACAAACAAAATAAAGGAACACCATTTGACTAACCAAACAATAAAATAATTGTCACTGCTTGAAACCCACAATATTGATTCTTCATAAACGACAAACCATTTTACCCAATTTGACTCAGTAGCAATAAGAATTAAAATAGCACCAATCAATTCATCCCATTTACCGACCCATGTGATGATGATTGACATCAGCAGATCAGTCCCACATTCAAATTAATTCTCATCCATCAACAATAAAATACTTGATCAATTTAATGATTCCAACACCTGCTACTGACACACTCTTGATCATACGACAACCATTAATTGGCCAACCACAATTGACAGTCCCACATATAGTACACCCCAACCAATGAATTGACCGACCAATTTTCTTCTCGTTTGACCAATAGCATCAGACCATAAATCAGTCCCACAAGTTATCAAAATTGATTTCTGCTATATAGTCAGAGGGAACCAGCTGCCTTTTATTTGACCAAAATCCACAAGCGACACCCATAATAAATTCAATGACAAAACAGATGCAATCACACAATAACAATAATATACAACAATAAGCCTCCCCTTAGGCTTATGCCTCCCCTCAAACACAGCAATGATGAGATCCACCATTTCTCTTGGATCCCTTTCTCAAACAATGACCATTGTGTCTCCAAGGCCAACCTCCTGTGTACTGAACATCATGATCCCATCTTTGCCACCCCACATACATTGGGTCATAATACATAAACCTATAATCATTTTGAAAATAAGAGCTTGTAGGTCTATTAAATGGTCGAGCAACATTCCTTTTCCAACCAGCAGAATTGGTTTGACCAGCTGAAACTGGCTTACCACCAGGAACAGCTGCGGGTCTAAAAGGTCTACCAGCAGGAACAGGTGCTGGTCGTTTTGCATTACCAGCAGAAAATGCATTTGCTCTAGGGACAAAAGGGGAATATTCTCTACATTTTTCCACACTGATCTAGGTTTTTGTTGTTCCGCACACATACCCATTTTACTCTCATAATAATTACAATCCTTAATGAGATGAGAGTAACTACCACAAACAAAACATGATTTCTTTTTAATCTTTTTGCT
This sequence comes from Artemisia tridentata subsp. tridentata, assembly GCA_021014915.2. Lineage (NCBI taxonomy): Eukaryota > Viridiplantae > Streptophyta > Magnoliopsida > Asterales > Asteraceae > Artemisia > Artemisia tridentata. The sequence continues at coordinate 330,303,997 of CP139504.1, read as the reverse complement.
CTTTCCATGTCTTGTTTTATTACACACAAAAGTCTCACTACCAGTACTGGAAGGTGAACTGATTTTAACAAAATTAAGTGAACTATTGTCAGGATGAGCTGTTTTAGAAATGGATTCATCATCAGTCACTTTTGTGGGTAAGTCATTAGGCCTGGGTGTGGCAGACTTATCACTTGAATCACATGTGATATAGTCATCAGACTTGGGTTGAGAGGATTTGTCACTGTTAGAACAAGAGACAAAGTCTTTAGTTTCACAGTCTGAAGTAGGCAAGTCAATGGACTTTTTGCCATAGGACCTATGTGATTCATCTAAGTCTATGTCAAGGTCTGAGTGAATAGGGACAGGTTTAAACACTCCTCTTATAGGAGGAGGAACAGCATTCATTCCTCCTTCTTTGACAAACTTAACAGGAATTTGATAGTCTACAGGTTCAGGGTCAAAAATACTATACTCATTAGAGTCATAAACTTGATCTGCCCCTATATAGTCTCCAAATCCTAAACCAAGTTTTGTTCTGACAGACATAGAACTATCAATTAACTTGTTAAGGTTTTTAGATGTTTCTTTCCATTTATCAAACCTACCCAAGGTATTGTCTAGCTTAGTCTGCAAATCCTGTTTCTCTAACACCACCTTAGCTTTTTATCTCTCAGAATGTTTGAACTCATTAGTGGTGTTTTGTAAATCTCTTTGCAAAACCCTAACCTTTTCCTCATATGCTAATTGATTATTTTGGTACCAAACTTTTTGTTTTTCTAATGTTTTAACAGCATTCTTATAAGCTTGGACTTCAACAAACAATTTACTATATTCAGGCTTCATTTCATCAAACTCTTTCTTAAGGTTAGCATATTTAAGATCATCATATTTAAGATCAGCATATTTAACATGACAACCAAGAGGACAATATTGTACCTGAGGAGAGACTCCCATAAAAGCAAAGTTTTTCACATCATCCTGTGCTTCAGCAACCGTACTAAATGCCTCACCTTCTGTCTCATGTACAGCAACCATTTCCCTAACGTGAGTGGCACATCTTTCCTCATCATTTCCCTCATCTTGTGACCAGTCTACCCTATAAGGTAGCAAGGTTCTAACCTTCATGGCAAATGTTGCAAACTTATCCTCTGATAAAGACATTGTGAAAGGGTTTAAGAGAATGGTTTGAAGAGGTTTCTTCTTTGATACTAACACCAAAACTGCTCACAGACCAGAATCAATGCTACACTGACCAACACTTGCAGAATATAATGACAGCAGCAATGAGTGACAGTAGCAAGTGACAAAAATCCACTTGACCAATAATCTTCGAACAGTACCCCAAGATTAAATCAATAGAAGCAGCAATTTAATATTCCAACCTTTGACCAATAATATTCTATTCGAATAATAGAAAACGTACGAGGCCCACCAGTAATCGACGAATCAATCTTTCACAAATCACAAGTCGACAAACACAAAAATCAACAATAGCAGCAGAATCCAGTACACGACAAACTTATATACCAATTGACCACTATCACTCACCGACCAATTTTGAACTAGGTTGATCAACAAATCAGCCAATCGGATCAGCTCTTATACATTCACAAGACGAAAAGTCCAATAAATGAAAACAATTATCCCCGTCTAAGAATCAGTACGATGTATTCAATTTTAATTAATACCCTACAACGAATGAAACTATTTCAATTAAAACAGTCCATCAGTTCTTCTAAAAAAAATAAATGCGATTACCATAGATCTGTTTCAAAACTGCTCTTCTTCGACAGAGATCCTCACCAGGCTCTGATACCACTTATAGGATCGAGGCCTTGATTGATCTTTGAGCCAACAAGAATCTCTGTATGACAGAGTTGCACTTATGCGGAAACTAAATTCAAGAATGTGAAGAAGACAATGACTATAAACTTTGATCCTCTATGGATCTTTTATTTCACTAATGAATTTGTTTTTTTTTTTAACTTGTTCCAAAACTCTAAGCCGTATGTTTCTTTTATAATTAAGAAACCCTAATACAGCATTCTAGAAAACGTGTAAAGAGATAAACATCAATCTCTTCCTTAAATAACTCTAACTAACATACTAAAATTAAGCTATCACCAGTAGTAACAAACACTGCCAGCAGAAATGAGTCAATGCTACAAGCAGGAATGAGCTAAAGCTAACAGCAGCAATGACTTTTTACAAAATTCCTAACAAAACCCAAGTCCTGACAAACAGGTTCACTGAATGTAAAGTCATTCAGGGCCCTCAAGAGACATTCAATACTAACTTAAATGCTCTAAGTATCTAGTTAGTAAATGTTCGAGGTTGGTAACTGAATTCTTATTTAATATAAGAATATTTGTTCTTTTTCTTTTCTGGCTTCCACCTCTGGGCCCCCACATTCCCACTTGGCATTAAATGCCTCTCCAATTACATTACAGATATGTGATGACTCATCTCTGCAAATTACACTTTTGCAGAACTGTTCAACTGTTCACCTTGACTGTTGCGCCAAACCAGGGAAAGTAGAGTGGTGGCATTAAATGCGGATCCCAAAACATTTTATTCAAAACGGTTTTCAAAAATTCTTTTTGAATAAATAAAATCCGCTTAATACCTAAATTACCCTCCACCTCACTTCCCTATAAATACCCCCATACAAGAAGACACACACACGTTTTTTTAGAAATCTTTAGCAAAATCTTGCCCTCTTCTTTAAAAACTAAAATTTTGTGTGTGTGTTCTTAGCTTTTAGAAACCCAGACCTTTTGTTGTTACCCAGACTTACCCAACAAAAATGGCTACTTCTAAGGCTATCAAATACGCCCCAAACTTGGAATTCCTCGTTGAGGGCGTAGATATGACCAAGAACAATGTGGTAGGAAACTTTGCCTATCCTCAAAAGTTCTATGCGTACAAGAATGTAGTGAAGTATCTTCAAAACTGCTTTCTTGCTACGACATTCACCAAGACCCCCTCAGTCATCTACCATGACTATTTGAGGGAATTCTGGGGTACTACAGTGGCAACCAACCCTGAGGACACCAAAGAATCCATCATCACATTCACAGTGATGAATGGGAGAAGGACCCTCTCCCTGGATTACAAAACCTTCATCAAGGCCACTGGTCTTGATTTCGCTGAGGCTTTTGAGCCCAACCCTACTGACCAAGAGGTTAAAGCAGAATTGCTTTTTCTAGGACCTCATGACCCTAAGCGTCCTGAAATGGCCGCAGGAGCCTTATTGGAGAAGGCTCCAATAGTTAAAACCTAGTTCCACCCTATCTGGAGGATCCTGATGACCTTCATCATTCAGGTCCTTGGAGGGAATAAATCCTCCACGGAGCAGTTGAACTCATCACAACAATTGATGTTGTTCAGTCTCCTGGAGGGTAGAAAAATTGATATCGGAGGAATAATCTTCCATGACCTCGTTGCCAAGCTCTCAGGGAAATCTTGGCAAAGACTTATGTCTTATCCTAGGTTTATTTCCTGCGTGCTTCCGGACCTATTAGGCCCTGACTATGTTAGGTCTGACGTTGAAGGTACAGAACCTGACGTCCTACATAAGACCAATTATACTAGTGGCATTACTGAGGTACAACCCATTACCCTGACCAACTACATGCTGGTGGTTAATCAGGGGGAGAACGCTGTTTCTCCAGTACCTTCACCTACAAAGAAGGTGAAGAAGACAAAGAAGGGTCAGTCCAGTAAGGTGGTTAGACCCAAACCACTCGCCACTGAGACTGATGCCTCAAACAACCCTAAACAAGGGTTAAATATGGCCGAGACCTTTGAGACACCCGTCACTGAGACCCTCTTGACCCAAAAACAAATGCCAACGGAGGACACTGAGAAATCATCCTCAGTATCCTCGGGCAAACCCTTTCCTCATGATTCCACTGACAAAAACAAGTCATTGGAGTCAGGAACCTCCACCCATTCACATCCCGATGAAGGCACTGACAAATCACAATCAGTGCCTGAGGGAGAAAAGAGTCCTGAATCCTCGGTTGGGCAGCACTACTCAACTGGGAAGGGGACCCACACCCAATCACATCCCGTTAACGTCCCTGAGAAATCACACTCAGGGTCTCAGGGAGTCAAGGACCCTGAATCCCCAAAAGGGCAGTACAACCCTGATGGGAAGGGGGTCCATCAATCATCACAAACAGTGCCTCATGATAGTTCTGAAAAACACCCATCAGGACTTGAAGGCGCTAAGGGGGACAAAGACTCAGAGGGATCAAAACCACCCGCTGATACGGAACCCATAACCCCCTTAGGCGGATCCCTTCTCTTGGGAACTAACCCCAAAAACCAGGCTGAGAAAACCCCCTCAGTTATTATGGTTAGCCAGGCTGAGCAAACCCACTCAGTTTTTATGGCAGGGTCAGGACCTGGCCAAAACCAAGGCAAGTCTTCTTATGAAGAGGAGCCAGATAACCTTTTGGAGATTCAGTCAATGGTGGATATTCAGGCTCTTCTTGATTCTGAAGATGACCTCAACGAAGAGAGTGAGGAGGAAATTTTTGAGGCAGGTGATGATATGGACACTGATGTACAACCTACTGAACAATCGCATCAGTCTTCTCCACATGGTGAAGAATCTAAATCTCAGGCTGATCATTCTTCAGATTCTGAATCATCCTGCCCTCCCGAACTCAGGAAGTATGACAACATTCTTCCTCTTACTGAAAGGCAATTGGTCAAGTTCCTACAAAAGGCCAACAATGCTCTCTTTACTGGGCTAACTGAAGAAATTTTTGACCATCACTGTGAAGCTGCTGTTCATTATGTCAACCTGAAGGAATCAGTTGAATCCTATCATGATGATGTTAATGAGCACAAGTCATCTATCTTCTTCTCCCTGAAAAATCTTGATGAGAATCTTAAACTGTTCAACGAAGCTCTCACCAATATACACAAAAGCGTTGCAACTATTCAAGAGTCAGTGAAAGATGACCCTGAGCTTAACAAGAAAATTCTTCAGGCCTCTGAGGACTACCATCAACAGTCCACTCAGTTGACTGAGCTGATAAGCATGCTGAAATCCTCCAATCTTCAGGGACTCAGCTCTATAGTGGACTCCATCAAGTCATCCCTGGGTCTTATGGAGTCACACTTGGTATCTTGGGCTACATCTTCTTCTTCCTTGGCTTGGAACCTTGGGCCAAGGATGACAGCAATAGAGGCTTCTCAGGCTTCTCTTGAGGCTAAGGTCTCAACTCTTCAGAAGGACACCTCAGACATCAAGTCAATGATGACTGAGATTTATCAGGCTTTCAAAGGTCAGGATGCTCCCTCAACTTCAGTGAGCGCACCAACTCTTGCTCTCACCATGGGTCAAGCAACAGTTGAGGGGGAGAATGTCACTGAAGAACAACCTGAACAACCTCCTTCTCACACTGAGGGGAGATTCCTGAGACAAACCCATCTTCATCCAGCCAAGACAAAGGCAAGGGCATTCTCACAACCACTGAGCCTGAGTCTACAATCTTGGTGCCTGCTTCCTCTGAAAGAAGGCAAGACCCTGATGAGCCAGTCAGGGTCCCTTATGAGGTAAATGAAAAAATACAACTTCTCACAAATGAGGAAATTCAGGCTCATATAGAGAAAGAGGAGGCAATGAAGAAGGCAGCTGAAGAAGAAAGGGCGAGCAAGGCTGCTCTTATTCAGGTGGTAAACGAAGAGGCCAAAAAGATTGGGTTGCCTCCAAAAGCTGTTTCAGGAAGAAAAGGTGGGGAGACCTTTATGAAAGCTCATACTGCTGAGATGATTGCTCTCAGGGAGAAAAGGGAAGAAAGGTTAAAGAGGGTTGAAGAGATTAGGAAGAACAGGATTGAGAGATATCAGTGGGTCATGACAAGCAGGTTGAAGCCTGAACCCATCCTTGATGTCAAGATTCACCGAAACACCAAGCCTGCCATTGTAACTGTCTACAGGAGTGCTGACAAAAGAATCTTTGAGGTTTATAACCCTTTCAGATTCACAGACTTCGGGATCACTGAATTGGATGAATTGGGTCCAATGATAGCGAAAAAGTCAAATGTTGTGGTCCCTGGTCTGTTGAAATCCCTGAGTCTAAGGTATGAAAGATTGGCAGCAACACCTTAGGAACTTGGTATTCCATCTCTGCTTCCTGCTTCAGCAGAACAACCTGCCCCCTCTCAGTCTTCCTCAAGAAAGAGAAAGAAGATTGAAGCTGAGCCTGAGATCAAGGTCCCTAGTCTGGATTACAACAGAGCCCCCCCAGAAGGAGTTCCATTCAGGAACAACTTCTTCATCGAACAACCTGAAAGAGGTTTGTTCTTCACTGATGAGTTTGGAGACCCAGCCTTCCAAAGATGGAGTGATATTGACCAATCAGGAATCAAGGCAATGCTGGGTTTCCTCATGATGGCCTCACCAATCAAGACTCCTGAAAATGTGAGGTTCTGCTAAGACCTGAGAAGAAAGATTCAAGAGCATCCTGACCAGCATGAGCTAGAGTCCAAGAAGCCAAAGCTTGAAGCCCTTGGTTATAAGTTCGACTGAATGAATCTGCCAACACCACCACTACCCTCGTACTATGTATAGTTTTGTTAGGACTTGTAATAATATTAATAAGATGATGTTTTTATTATTTCAGTGTCCTTATTTACTTTCTAGTACATTCAGTATGAGCAGAAGTCATTAGCTCACTCATAACTGATAAAAAACACTTGAGCATAATTTATATCTAAATAGGGAGAGATTGTTGGGTCCTTCAGTACCCACGAGTCGTTAAAACAAGATTTGAATACAAATTAAGCTAAGTGTAAATTAAACAGAAAACATTCTAAGTCACTGAGTGAACAGTCACTCAGTGAGTTACCTTCAAGATGCTCAGGACGAGTCTAAGAAGAAAGATTCACCACACAGTGAGGCGGTACTCACTGAAGTGTTACTTGAGACAAAGAAGAAGGTAATGGATCAGTGAGCGTTAGACAAGAGCTCACTGAACCCCAAGTCTCCTCAACAACAATAACTGAAGACTGAAGATAAATGACTGAAGAACCTAAAGCCTGAATAAAAGGCGGGATGATGAGGGAAGGTTTTAAGAAGATAAGAACAAGTCTTATCTGGGTCAGACAAACCATCCCTCAAGTGGCTAAAAGTCAAAGAAGTGTAAGGTCTGACACTCGAAGACTTATTGGCGCAATCCCATTGGTTCTTGGAAATGACAACTACTGTTGTAGTTGTTAGACACGCTTCCTATTTGTTTATCTAGTTTTAATCTTTAGTACTCTTTATATGTTTGCCTATAAATAGCAAACGGATAGGAGAAAAGTGGGTAAGGTATTCTTGGGCAATTAAAGCTTAGACTTTCACAAATACCCCTTTTCTCCTACAAAGAGTAACGTATCCCTGAGATAGCTCAGTGGGTCGAATTGTTACCACATAAGCATAGCTTGAGTTTAGATAGGAGACACCATACCTTGTCTATTCAATCCCAAGTGTTTGTTCCGCAAAACACTTGGGTAATAGATTCTTTGATTCATTTCTAATAAGAATTTAAACGATGAAAATACTGTGTGTTTTTTATATTAACGTTTCATTAACTGTTAGAATTAATCAATACATTGTATTAGTCATAAACACAAATAGATTAACTTTATAGTTAACTCTAAGCGTGTTAAGGGAACAACAGTACGCCTTTCTTTTCTTTGAGGAACGGGGCCTGGAGTGTTTTTAGCAGACGCCATTATGTTGACATTGAGGCCCGAGGCTTGAACTACAGTGTTCAAACGTCATATATCGCTGAAGAACGAGGCTTGAACTGATGTGTTCAAATGTCATATATCACTGAAGAACGAGGCTTGAACGATGTGTTCAAACGTCATATATCGCTGAAGAACGAGGCTTGAACTGATGTGTTCAAACGTCATATGTCATGTTCATCAAATTTGAGTTTCTTGAACCCCTAATTTATGAGATATCAGTCTTTTCGGCAACCAAACTCTGAGTCTTTCCTTAATAGGAGTGAACGATGTACCTGCACTTAAGTAAAGACTACCTGCACTAACATTAAGAGTTTGTTTGCATTTATATGGGTTAGTGATATCAGCATCTAAACCAGTTGGGGTTTCACTGTCAACCTTGGTTTTGCAATCAGTGAACATCTTTCTAGTAGGTATCCATCTAAGACTAATCGTTTTGAAAATTCTACCCGTGGGTACCCACCTAAGGTTAGATCTAGGAGATGTTTTCCTTTTAGGTGCAGCGGAATGAGATGTGGGAGCATCACTTGGTTGAGAAATCCTACGTCCTATATTGATCCACTTCTTAGGTTTCAGAATCTTGTCTTTTGGTTCAACGGGTTTGTTTTTACTTGTCATAGTGGATTGTGCCTTTGCACCTGAATTCACCTTTTGAAGATATTTTGAAACACAGACATCATGATTAGCTTGAAAGATGCATTTCTGACATGTAGGACAGACAAATTCAGCACTTTTGTTGAAAACAGAAAGTTTGGCTTTGTCCTTACACGCGATTGAAAACTGTTTTGTTTTTGAAACAGACTTTGAATTACTAGATTGGGCTTCTCTGTGCACATCTTGATTGTTTAAGCAACTACTCTTAGATGCTAGCCAGTTCCTATTTGTTTGTTGAGTGCTCATACGTTTTGGTTTGCTACTACTAGTAGTGTTCTGTAATACCGTGGAAGGCATCACACGAGGTTTAGAACCTAGAATTCCGTCATTTTGAGGTAGTGCATTTTTCCTAGCTTTTTCTAGACCATAGTTCTTGTACATGTCACTTATGCCATAAGACTCTTTACTTTTAATGCACGGTTTAGACACAATTTTCGAACTAATCCTAGATAAGCCAGGCATAATCACATGTTGAGGCTTAGCAGAAGCAGATGCATTTTTCTTAGGCCAAGAATGTGGAGTGACTGGTTCTGTCAAATTATTTTTCTCTACAACTTGGGAGGCAAACTGAGATTTTGAAAATTTAGGTAGTTCAGATTTAAATGCAATTGGTTGTCTAACCACTAATTGTTTTCTGATAGGTTGTAGAGGCGGTTTCCCCAAGACTGATGGTTTTGCAAACTTAGTATCCACGCTCTGGCCAGTCAATCTTCTTAATTTATTTTGCAATGCAGCATGTGCAAACACCTTTGCTTGAATTTGACCTTTTAAAAGATCATTTTCCTTAACTAATGTATCCATACGTTTGCATTGTTCATTAAAAAATTGACCATTGTTGCCCGAAGTTAGAGATTCGTTTTGCAATTTAAGTTCAAGAGAGATACAATGTGCCTCTAGTTTTGAAAAGTCTTTATGAAACTGGGCAATGATCTTTTTGAGACAAGTATTTTCAAACTCGAGAGTGTGGCTTGATGGTACATTTGTTTTGTTTACATTTAATGGATCAAACAAAGGTTGTTTGACAAGATGTTGGTCAACATTCTGATCAACCCCTCCTTCATTTCTGAATTTAGGTTGTTTAGTAAGTTGACGATCATGAGCAGATATATCATGATTGACAATTGATTGTACCTCAGCCATTGGTTCTTTGTCAACGATGGGCTCTGTGTCGTAGGTGGGTTTGATATCTGCACAATCAGCATCTGTATCATTCCCCGATCTGCTGCTCTCATCCTCAACCATTGGCTCATTGTCAAATATGGGCTCTGAGTCATGAGTGGGTCTGATATCTTCACAATCAACATCTGTATCATTCCCTGATCTGCTGCTGTCATCCTGTATTTCCAACTTTGTCCCACTGCCTTCTGTGACAACACAACTAGCATCCAATGCTTTACTCGAATCAACCTTAATCTCTCTTGATTGTATCCATCTTTCATTCATCTTGATGTCATACTGTCGTTTGTGTTGTGCTCTTTCATCAATGTACTTCCAACTTTGTCATCCTGTATTTCCAACTTTGTCCCACTGCCTTCTGTGACAACACAACTAGCATCCAATGCTTTACTCGAATCAACCTTAATCTCTCTTGATTGTATCCATCTTTCATTCATCTTGATGTCATACTGTCGTTTGTGTTGTGCTCTTTCATCAATGTACTTCTTAACATTGCCCATGTGTTTGAGCAGTGTTTCTCTGAACATGTTTACTTCGATTCCAGTGTAATTAGCAAAACACTTTTCTATCATTTGACTGTCATAATCCCAAGTGTATTGCGAATCGATGAATGATTGAAATTGTTTGTTGATCACCCAAAAAGCAACCATGGATCCATTTTCATGAACTTCTTCTAAGTAAAGTTGTTGTTCTAGTTGATCCAAGTTCAGGAACATTGTGCCTGTGAAGGTCTGAACATCTTGACTAAATAGTGATGGAAATGCTCGTTCGAATGCTCCCATGGAGCTAGGTCTTTCTGAGAGAAGCATGAGATGTGAATGAAGTAGTCAAAAATATTTCATGCAACTTTCCTTTGCATTATCTTGCATTTGTTGCAACTGATGCAACTCTCTCTCTCTTGTGAATTCGAGCACAAAGATTCCATATTAGCAATATCTTACTCAAAATCGTTTGTCAGTTGTACTTTTTTGGGAATCTTATGTTCATCGATCATGTCGTACAATTTCAGTACCTCAGCTATGACTGAATCCGAAGTGTTTGACATGATATGAACGTGAACGGGATTTTACAAGTCTATGATTTAAACCGAGAAATAGAATCTTTCGTGGGATTTTACAAAATCAAGAAGAAACCGTGAGACAATGATTAATTGAATGTGTTATGATTAAAGATTGGATCGATGTAATGATTAGTGATTGTATGTTATGAGTGGTGATTGGTTGTTAGGTTAAGTGAATACTAGTTAAATTAAGTCAAGTTGTGATTAGGTTTGGTTGTATTGAGTTTACGTAATGGTTTGAGCAAATCGCAATGAATGAACTTGAGCAAATCTCAATGAAGAAACTTGTCAAATCGCAACATTGGTCTTCAGAGAGGCAAATCGCAGCAGTCAAATCTCAATGCTCAAATCGCAGAAGTCAAATCGCAGCCTTCAAATCGCAACCTCAAATCACAGCCTTCAAATCGCAGACTCCAAATCGCAGCCTTCAAATCGCAGCCTCCAAATCGCAACCTTCAAATCGCAGTCTCAAAACGCAACCTCAACTCGCAACTTACAAGTAGACAAACACGTCACTTTCTTGCGATTTTGTCTTTTTCCCTTTTTGTTAATAAACCAAATCGCAGATCCGAACAAACCCAAATCGCAACACTGCCTTTCCCTAACCAACTCAAATCGCAACGATGAAAAGTATACCGAAGCTCAAATCGCAGTCAAGAAACACCTTTGAATCTTCCAAATAAATTACAAGATAAGCTCTAGAGTGCCAAAAAAATGGTGCTAGAGACTATTTTAAACATGAAAGTACAATATTCTAACAAATCTAAGCACCAACTACAAATGAATCTTGAGGTTTTCTCCTTTTTCAAGTCGAACCAAACAAAAGGAAGAAAAAAAACACTAAGAACAAGCCACAAATCCACGAACATACAATCAATCTAACCAAACCATGGCTCTTGATACCAATTGTAAGATATTAACAATCATAACACACAAGAAAGATTAAGCAAGAATCGAATTCTAGAGAGAGAAAGAAAGAGATGGGAAACTTCTAGTGAGAGAAAATAAAAGTGTATTAGATTGAAAGCAAATGAAGTTCCAACCCTCTCCCTTGGTGGGAAGAAGGTATTTATACAAATAACATAAACGCCCCATGTGGGCTATGGAGCGGGTTTACAGTGGGTAAAGACCCGACCCGACTCCATGGATGATACGATATCTAAACTAAACTATTAAGCCTACGAGCTAATTAATGCTAATGAGTACTCGGGGTGACCGAGTCTTTTATATGAATATTTATATTCCTAACAACTTAGGTCCAGGGCCTGGGATTGTGTTTTAAGGATTTCAGAATCCTTCTCTCAGCTGAAAAACCGTGTTGAAGTTCGGTTTTACAGGTTTAGCTGACGTTTTTCCACTCACTGCAACTGTAGATCAAATAACAATGAATTTGAAGCAAATCATCAATTAATACTTAGATGTACTAGAAAATGTTGAAGCCATTTATTTACGGAAGCTTACTTATGCTCAAAGCCTGGGATTGTGCTTTGTGGCCTTCAGAATCCTCCTGTGAGCTGAAAACCGTGTTGAAGTTCGGTTTTACATATTTAGCTGATATGTTTCCTGTAACCACCACTTAAAATCTGTAGGAAATAACCATCTTGATTGTGTGGATCTATTCGGGTGGTCTTGGTTCATGAAAGATCAAGATTTCCATGGTGAGTTAGTGAGATGTTAGAGAGAGAGAGAGGGAGACTCTTTGAGAGAAAATCTGGTAATGTTAGATTCAATGTGTGAAGAGTTCCAACCCTTCCCAAGTGTGGGAAGGGGTATTTATACTTCTACATATTTGTGCCCCTAGTGGGCTGTGGAGTGAGCTGACAGTGGGGAAAGCCCCGACCCACTCCACAAATATAGATACGACTAATCTAATAAAACTAATAATACTAATAATACTAAGCTTATATAATTAAGCCTACGAGCTATATAAATGCTAATTAGATGCTCGGGGTGACCGAGCCTTCATCTGAATATTTATATTCCTAACAATCTCCCCCTAAGGGAGGTCACCCCGGAAATAATAATTCGAATTCTAGCATTCTTTCTTCTGAACTTGTCTTTATAGCTCGTAGTCTTTGATTCTTCAAGGTCTTGTATCTTTGTGCTTTCAGCAGTGAACTTTTGATGGCCTTTCCTTTGTCTTGGATGATTTTGAGTATTCTTCGAAAATATCATCCAGCATGTGTCTTCAAGCCATCTTTCAGTAGTATGTCTCCACGTGATGTGTAAATCTTTGAGCCGACATGCTCACACTATTTGGTGTCATGATCTTTAGCATCAGAGTTTGCAGAAGCCGTGTTAAAGGTCTTTTAGGTTGATCATGACATTCTTGAGTTACAATGATGATGTAGTGTGAACATGTGGTAGAGGATTGGCATCTTTTCTGCAACCAGCTACAACCGCATTCAGCTGCAACCTCAATCAGCTACAACCGCAAACAGCTGCAACAGCAATCAGCATCAACCGCCAGATGTTCCTGCATACGACAGTTAGCAATAAAACGTCCGGTACTTACAAGTTCGGACTTCGAGATTGTTAACAGCATAGTGTGAAAACTCTCTCTAATCCTTACCAAGACCGTTCCTAATCGAAAACCCACAGAGGGCTTTTTAAGATTGAACCGTAGCACATCAACGATTAGGTGAGTCGCTGGAGATCACTCCACGACTGTAGACCGTTAGAAACCGCCGTGACCACTAAGCGTAATCCATAAAGAATTACCGAAGTGACCTGCTTTCAGGGCTGCTTGATGTTGACCCTGGCAGGAATTTCCATTCAATCATTGAGAATTACATATGTAAATTCCCTCATGAATGTTCTGGCAGATTGCTAAGATCTGCGTAGGACTCATAAGTTTACATCTGGTGTTCTTAATGTTGAACTACCAATGTAGAAGTAATTCGTGTCCCTATGAGATCTTATTATGCATCTCGTGGCTCTAGACTCAATAGTGCGCTTTGATTTAGTGAGCGGAGGCTGGAGAGGACTGCCACCTTTTCAATATCATCTAACTCGGAGTGAGAGAGACGATAGGAATGTATTGAACTCCGTGACAATTGAAACAAGAATCCTTTGAGGGACCTTGAGTGGCTAGGGAGGGTTGTGCAGCGTATCACTGGGTCCATGATACTTTGTCTTCAATGCCAGCAATCAACTATGTGATTCTGACAGCATATGTATTGACCCGGTTTCTGCCTAAGTTGTAAGGAGGGCTATTTCTTTTCACCCTTTATCTTTACAATTCTTTTTCATTCTTCAACCCCTTCAGTGCTTACCGAGACTTCATAACTAACACCTTGTTGGGTTTATTCCAGTGTTAGCTCCATCTTAGTCGACACTCTTCCCTTAATCACACTTTTCTCCTTTTTAATCATACCTAAGGACTTCTACACTAACTAGTGGATTGTCCCTGGGTAGATCCCTCCGGCTCTGGCGGGATCGTGGGAACTTGAGCCTAACCTAACCATCCTTATAACTCCATGCATTAAATAAAATGGTCGGTCTTTGGTATTCATCCACGATTGCCAAACCAAATCTTTGAAAAATCTCTCAAAGTGTTCATGATTCTGAAAACACAATTTTTTCAAACACTTGAGAGTTTTATATTTTTCAAATGCTCCCCCTCAACATGTGCTCAAATGATTGTTTTATAAATTTGCACATGTCAGGTGAAGCTCGCACTTTTGAATTGATTGATTTTCCAAGAACATGATCATCGCGAGACACGCTTACATCACTAGTAAACTAGCTTGAAATTATTACCCGTCCAGATCACATTCAAGGAAGATCGCTCGAAATCGGTACATTCTACTCAGACACGTCCTTTGCGAGACACGCTTACATCACCAGATAAACTGGCTTGAAATTATTACCCGTCCAGGACATGTCCTTTCGACTGCTGACTTTAGCTATCGTCAATTCATTGGTGAAGTCTGAGCCTTGCTCACATAAGATGCATGCCAAATCCTTTTTGTTCATTTGCTCCCCCTCAATATGTGCATCGATATACGAAAGAGTTTAGCACATATGGGAGAGCCTAACGTTTAAGTCCAAAACATCACATTTTCATCAGGTTTCATATTTAAATCACATTCTCTCCCCCGATCAAAAATTTCAAACCTTTTGAGATTTGTGATCCCAATTGATTTAAATAAGTTAGAAAATGTGGGAGAAAATGTGTCCAATTTAATGTATTCTGATGATGAAACATACTATGCTCCCCCTTAATCTAAGAGGGAGATTCACTGCTAATTATGCACAAATTGATTATTATGACACAAATGATATTGACCTTTTTGCGCAAATGATGTAATCACCCGTTTTTCTGAGTGAGTCAGTGGTCAACATCGCTTATCCATCCACCAACAAGTACGTCCAAGAATTGTAGATCCCCACTTGGCGAGATCGGAACAAATATTGCTTCGTTTTACTGAAGGTGGTGGTGGTGATGACGGTGTTGTTGTTGTTGTTGTTGTTGTTGCTGCTGATGTTGTTGTCGTGGTGAATTCCGAGCCAATCAATAGAGTTTGAACGTCTGATCAAATGGTTAGAATGGGAACTGGTACATTCATTTTGGCTATGGAATCTGCATAAGAATATCAACACAGATATACATACATGCAGATACACTATTCCTAAATAGCTACCCTTCAGCAGCTTGCCACATTATAATACCAAGTTCATCTTATAATCAAACCCCAATCAGGAACTACGTCAAACCACTATCTAGCATGAACAGCAATTAGCAATCATGAACATGGCAATTCACACAGATTTCAATATTTAATTCAGGATCTTAGGAACATGATTCTAACATAATAGCAATCTTCCTAAGCGAATCCTGAGAACATATGCACAATATCAACAACCATTGAGCAGCAATCTACTAACATAAGTCAAACAACATTTGAAACTCATTCATTCAGATCATACAAATGTCATTGGGGCATTCAAGAACATCAAACTTAATGGGTTTTCTAACTTCTTTCAGATTTTGAGTTTTAATGTATCTAGGGGATTAAACGAGGATTCCAAAGAGATACAAATGAACCTTCTAGTTATATGAAGCTAGGATACTATAAGCAAATTGCGCATAATGTCCTAAACTTTCTAGCAACTAACACACTTGGTCATTTGATATATTTAAGCAATATCCTCTTCAACTAATACCCCATTAACTGCAAAACCTTTTCTAAGAGTCATGAATTAATCAAGAAACCCGTTTGATGATATAAAATTTGAATTCACTCTCCCCCTCAATCAATGACCCGTATTCTAGTTGAACCTCAACTAAAATCACGCTTAACCCCACAACTCATCAAACAAGAACTGTCATGAGGTTTTGTAGTCGTTGATTGAGTGACAAATTTTATGCATAATCCAAGTATAAACAAATTTCATACAACACATATTCACCAAGTGTCTCACAAATAATTTTCAGAAGAATCATAGAATGAAAACTATTTGTATGCAAAGAAGACTTCTCTTCTTTTTCAAGAAATGATGCACTGAAACGTACATCAAATCGACAAAACATGGATATAAAGTAATCCATGCCCAGGTGAACATCACCCAGTTGGAGGAACAACCGTCTTTTTGGCGACGTGCTTTCCCCAGTTTGAAGCACGGGTTGCTATCTAAAGTAATAGCAAGCCATTTTAGACATGTTTTCACAATTCATTTTAACTTCTGCTCGAGCTTCATTTAAAGACCCGTGCCATTATTGAATGACATTTCTAAGTCCGTAAATGTTATCGATAAACAGAAGACATGCCTAGGTGAAACTATTTTTGGTATTTTCTAATTTTTTAATTTTTATGGTTTTTCTGATTTTTCGTTTCTCTATTTACAATTAGCAAGATTTCTATATATCTATTTACAGAATGGTATAAGATATGAAAAAGAATGTAAGACGCAAAATATATACAAGGATACGAACCAGAAACTATTACTCCTCAGCATTCTGAATCTTCACCGCATTCATCACTTGACTTGCTGAAGAGCAATGTGAGCACTTTCAATCAGGGAATGATTCTGGCTTTTCACTCTCCCCTAATTATTGCTCTCCCCCAATCTGACAACCTCTGACGATCACCCATAATAGGAAGAAGACTTTGGATGAACGCCCGAAATATGAAGAAGTCTTTTGATAACCAGATGCATGCCGTCTTTAATCTTCTAACACTCCCGTCCTAGAGTGACTTCGTCAAAAACCTTAGGCAACTTTTCGGTAGTTTAAGTTGAGCCTCAACTGAAATCTAGCTTAACCTCACAACTCATCAAACAAGAACTGTCATGAGGTTAACCTAAACCACAAATTTAAGCCCAGTAACAACTTGATTTCAGCTTAACCTCACAACTCATCAAACAAGAACTGTCATGAGATTAGGTTAAAATCAAGTTGGACCTAACCTTAAACTACAGAACAACTTGAACCTAACTTAACTCCACAACTCATCAAACAAGAACTGTCATGGGATTAAGTTAAAACTCAAGTTGTAAGAAAAGAGCTCAACATTTTTGAATGTAGAGAAGACTGTAGACTCGACCTTCTTCAAGATTGCCCAATGTGGAGGAACAGAATACCAATCATCTTCATCTCACCCAATGCCTTCCAGTAACCTTACATGTAACCCATCAGCCCGCAGCATACACATAAGATGATAACTCCCAACAGAGAACGTAGAATAGACTGACGACTCGACCTTCTTCAGTCATACGTATAACACCAAAGTAACAAGTTGAACCACTGATCATCTATAGTATGTATCCATCCTTGGATATTAAGCCCTGATCACGTGAACCTGTTGTGCGTCCTTGATGTACACATTCTCTCTCCCCTGATGGTTACGATTAATCAGCCCATGACGTAACAGTGAAACGTAAATACCAAGGTAACAAGTTGAACCACTGATCATCTCTGCGGTTCTCAACACCGGAATATATGATTAAGCCCGATCACGTGTACCTGCTGTGCATCCTTGGTGTACACATTTCTCTCCCCCATGATGGTTACGATTAATCGGAATCATCATCATGATGTGTACATGTAGCCTGATGACGTGTACTTGAAGCATTGACTAGAAACCCATTGTTGCTGATTGTACCAGCCCGTGAGAATATGTAGATTAGCATTCCATGACCATGTTCTTCAACACCTTGATAGACGGAAGAAGTAGTGTTGGAGAAACATGGTTTGCACGACTCCTGAACAGACGTATTCAGGAGTCGTATGACCAATTCTCAATCATCAACTAACATGTAGATTAATATTCACCCTTTCTCCCCCTCAAAAATTGCATATGCCTGCCAACTGCAATTTTTGATGATTGAACTAGTGAATATGAATACCATCAACGGTAATTAGCTCCACTTGACGGTTCTTGACGACTGACATGTTGTTTATTCACCCTTTCCCCCCCTCAAAAATTGCATATGCCTGTCAACTGCAATTTTTGGTTGAATACGTGAATAAAAATATACTCCAATATGCGCCGATTCACTTGAAGATTGAATAAGCACAGAAAGAGCATGAATCTTGTTGATGGGAATGGCCATTAATAAGAAGACTCCTCTTCTTTTGATTGTGTGGATCTATTCGGGTGGTCTTGGTTCATGAAAGATCAAGATTTCCATGGTGAGTTAGTGAGATGTTAGAGAGAGAGAGAGAGGGAGACTCTTTGAGAGAAAATCTGGTAATGTTAGATTCAATGTGTGAAGAGTTCCAACCCTTCCCAAGTGTGGGAAGGGGTATTTATACTTCTACATATTTGTGCCCCTAGTGGGCTGTGGAGTGAGCTGACAGTGGGAAAAGCCCCGACCCACTCCACAAATATAGATACGACTAATCTAATAAAACTAATAATACTAATAATACTAAGCTTATATAATTAAGCCTACGAGCTATATAAATGCTAATTAGATGCTCGGGGTGACCGAGCCTTCATCTGAATATTTATATTCCTAACCACCACTTAAAATCAAATAACATTGAAATTGAAACTAGTCATCAGTAAATACTTTAGAGTACTAGTAAACGTTGAAAGCCATTTGAGTGGTCAAACTTTCCTAGAAATAGCTTACTTCCGTTCAAGGTCTGGGATTGTGTTTTCTGGCCTTCAGAATCCACCTTTGAGCTGAAATTTTTTTCAAAATTCAGTTTATAAGGTTCAGCTGATCCCTTTCCTGTTACTGCGACTTCAAATAAGATAACATTAAATTTACAACAAGTCGTCAGTTTATAAGTGATGAAGTAGTAAAAGTTGCAAGCCATTTAGGTGGTCAAACTTTGCTAGGAAACAATAGCTTACTTGTGTTCAACGTATGGGATAGTGCTTGGTATCCTTCAGAACCATCCCTTGAGCTGAAAACTATATTGAAGTTCGGTTTTACATGTTGAGCTGATGTATGTCCTTTGACTGCAACTTGAAATCAAATAACATTGTATTCATGATGAGTCATCAGCTAATACTTAGAAGAACTAGTAATGTTGAGAGCTATTTTTAGTGGTCAAACTTTCCCAGAAAACAATAGCTTACTTTTTTCCAACGCATTCAATTGTGTTGCGTAACGATCAGGATTCCCAGTCCAGCTGGAAGCCGTGTTGAAGTTTCGTTTTGAACGTCTAGCTGATCTGATTCCTTTTACTGTAACTAGAAATCAAATAACATTGAATTTACAAATAGTCTTCATTTAACACTTGGATAATAAAAGTAACAAAAATTGTAAAACGTCTCATGAGTCATGAACACCAAAACGATCCTCTAAAGGACGTTTGACAAGCTCTAGTTCCGAGTTAATTAATTTGCGGTATTAGTTTGTTTTATTGGTTGTAAATTTTAGTCAGTGTCGCTAATAGTAATATATAGCTATCAGAGAGCACAAAACTTGGGAGGAAACTGTAAAACAGAATCATGATAGTACCATACTAAGCGGGTACCAGTATATTTTGTACCAATAATAGCAAAAAATAGGTTATCGGCACATGTACAGTTCGATGTGGTCCAAACCAGATTTTTTTTTCCTTATAAGTAAATGAAACGAAATCAAAATTCTAGCTTTCAAAAGATTAGGTTAATATCACGAGCCCAAAGTTTGAGTCCACTTCATAGTACAGAACCAGATGAAAAACGCTACCATAACATACTGAACCAACACTACACTGTCTGGGACTCAATCTCAAATTTTGGGTACGAATGTGGTATGGTTTGGTTTTGTATCATTGCATAGCCCCATACTGGATAACCGTTTCATTCTGTTAATGTTGACATATATGGTCTAATAGACCTGATCCGTCAAGATATAGGAAGGATGACATAGACGAAAGGCACAGGAAGGACGACACTGGAAGGATGACATGGACGAACGTCATGAACAAAGGGCACAGGAAGGACGACACTGGAAGGACGACATGGACGAATGTCATGAACAAAGGGCACAGGAAGGACGACATGGACGAACGTCATGGACGAATGACACAGGAAGGACGACACATTGTACTAACCACCAGGTAATATGTTCCTTATTGATGTGACCACACGCGTGTACCTACCACCCAGGTTTTAAGGGGATATGTTCCCTATGATGACATCATCTACAGTAGCTCAGGTACTATATATACACCACCCTTTGTGGTTGTCTACCTCTCTCTACTTTCTCTTTCTAAAATTACTCCCAACTAGAGGGTTCATCCCTCAATACTTATATCCCTCCATGCTTATAGTAGAGGACTGACTTGACCGTCAGAGGGTAGTCCCGGGGCTCCGGCTTCAGGACTTCTTCTAACGGGTTCTTTCTTGTTTGTAGCACACTTCAAAGCTCGGGACAAGGATGAATGGACGTTCGGTACAAACCTCCGGAATGGACGTTTGGTATAAATGTCCGGTATGGACGTCGAGTACAGACCATAGTACGAACCTACTAAGGGTCGTCCGGTGTGATTTCCTTCGGTCTGGTCGTTCGGATATACTGTGTCGTTCGGAAATGACGTATCATTCAGAGGTACCGTCTCGTTCGGATATACTGGTGACGGGTTTCATTCATCATCTATGTTACCATGTCGGTTGCACATCGAAATCTTCGATGATAAGCATACGTGGTGAATTCAAAAGATCAGACTCGGTTTTGTAAGTTTTTCATCCTGGTTCTCTCTTCATTCTCTGAAGTGCCATGAAACCTTTATTAAGATAATAGAAAGATTTGACAACTCTTTTGTTAAACATGTTTGAGAGAAACCTATTTTTTAAGTAATCTTGTCTAGTACAAGTGAACCAAAAGGATAACTTCTGGGTATGACAAAACCCCTTTCATGCTGTATAAGCATTTTAATAATGAAAAACTACTAATATGACACTTCTATGTATGCATGCATGTGAGTACGTTCTGTTTGGTCCTTATCCTATGGGCATGCATGTGACTACTTGGTTGATTAAAAACCACTAAAATAACCTGCTTGAGATTTATTATATTGAATAGAAAAACCGAAAATCATGCTGCCATGTAATTGCATTTTAAGTTTTTCGTAAGATACATGAACATTTTTAAGAAAAGTGGTAAATAGTAAAAAGACCTATGTGTCTATGACACACACTGGCTAAGTCTAATTGTTACCAACAAAAAAATAATAAGAAAAAAAAATAATAAATAAAAAAGAGAGAGAGAAAAAAAAGGTACAAAATGCATGTGCAAGCCTACCTTATGCAGTATATCACGTGATTATAGTATTTTGTTTTTGGTCAAACCTCTCGCTAGAGACATGTCATAAGATATAGATTAAAGAAAAGCGACAAGTCTTGTCAACTTCTATATAAAAACGTTGACCGCTTTTTAAGACATTCGCTTTAAAACGAAGATGCTGAAAATCTACTAGACATAATGTCGAGTAAAAATACTTCAATATTTAATTCATTATCGAGACATGGTAACATGTTTCTTTTTCATGTTTTTGTTAACAACAAAATGTATTTTATAATAACATCAAGCGCTCAATGAAACGTCATTCCTATTTTCTTGACAAACTATTAGTTTATATTAGTGCAATGCTAGTTAAGGTAACTCATTTTAAGTTTGAAAGTTTAAACCATTTAGCGACAAAATTGGTCATCTTAATAGTAAAACCAAAGCTAATAAGGTCATTTTGACAAGAATCATTCAAAAGAAAGAAATCAAATACATTAATAAAATGAGATGTGTTATGGCGATTGAACGCAATACTTTAAATTTGGGTGTTACATCCCGGCGTTGCATGTTCGGGGGTCATATGTCACACCTCGATGCTATATATTTTGGGACATATTTTTGTTGGCATCTTACCTCCTTTTATCCAATGCAAAAAGGACGAGTAAGAAAACTCGTAAAATACCGTACGTTTGATAACGTCTACAATACTTGTTCACACCAAGTTTAGTAGCTCGTCAAGTATAAGAAAACACCACGTGTTTGATATTTAACATCCATGGCTAGCGTTGTTGTTAATTATTGATTATGTTATCTAATATTTTGTTTTATTTAAGCTCTTCGAAATCGAGTCCATAAATCTCTTTACAAAAAAATGGTTTGTTTTGGTGATTTTTTGGGTTTCAAGCTCCGTTTGGGTTCTATTCAATAAAATACGTGGAGCATTGGGCAAAACATACCATGCGTCTTTTCTTAATGGATACGTGATGAAGAGAGGTAAACGGGTTTATAGCTATTTTCTACCCCGATTGCACGGGTACGTAAAATCTGTTGGGGTCTTTCGTCCCAATCACAGATTTGTAAGTCTCCATCTTCCTTGCTTCCTTGCTATATATTCTTAGATTACCTGTTCATAGCACCCTGACATGAACTTATCATTGGTCTGAATGCATATTAATACATGAACCATTCAATTTTGAAAGGGTCAGTAACGATATTGTAATACACATACATGATCACAAATTTACATATTCATGTTATGTAGTTTTCTGAAAATACAAATGTACATCTCATAATAAAAATTATATGCTCTAGTGAAATAGTTTAAACGTACTTGACTATATGCCTACACTAAAAGACATGCTGGTTAAAGGTTGTGCTATTAGTAGGTAACATTTACCTTCATGTTGAGCATTGGAAGCCTAAGTTAAATATTGTACTATTTGACAGTAAGATTATTTTTACTTTTGTCTTAAGACTAGTTTCATTCTATGAGAAATGGCAAAAGATGAAGTGACATAGGGTTTGCGGAAAAGAGAATTGACTTTGTTCTTTCTCAAAATATAGATGTACACTTTTCCCTATGTTCAAGTTTATATAACTTTATTATGATTGCGAGTTTAGTCATGATATTTATAAATTCCGATAAACTTTTTGCAAGCATGAAAAAGAGAATAAAATTGTCTACCATTATATTTTTACGTCAAATGTTATCAGAATATCACACTACCTAGTGCATGCTACATTTCCGCAATAGCAAAATCTTTACTTCCATAAAAATGATCACGTGTGATTAAACATTTTATGGTTCACAATGAATAATGAACAAATTAAAATACGCAGTTGGAAATATTATATTGTGTCATACATGAGTTACTTTAGCCAATGATTCGATGTATAGTAAAAATCTTATGTGATTATACCTGATAAGAGTAGGATGTGCATATGTACATAAATGTATGTGACATTTCTTTGCTTCATATACGATTTCCCTTTAAAATATCAGATTTGGAAAATTGAGTTAAATGTTTTGCTTATCAAAGTTCAACGATACTATTACGCTCTAGCACCGTTGAACTGGGGGAGTATAGGGGTATGACACCTCCATCGGTTATGTTATGGTCCGGTTGTGACGTGATTTTTATATGGATATACGTGAAATATTATATTCTTCACAATCTAACGGAAAAAAGAAAAAGAGCTTTCATGTTTCACTTTGCAGGGATAATTATACGAGGTTCCACATACGTAACAATTATAAGCCTGAACATAATACTCGTGTGACTCCCCCGGTTGGCTGGCCACCGTCGGGGATTTGTGTAGTCAATGTTCAAAGGAAGTGCTATTCACTTCAGAAGACCCCTAGGTGTTATTCACCAGCGAAGGGTAAAATGCCCGGGTGCAAAGTCACTCCGGAAGACCTTAGTGCTATTCACTGGAAAGGTAAAATGCCCGAGTGTTAATCACTTCGGAAGGCCAGGTGCTATTCCCTGAACGGCAGTATGCCCGAGTGCTATGTCATTTTGGAAGGCCCAGGTGCTATTCATCGAACGACAGTATGCTTGAGTGCCCATCCCCTCGGAAGGCCCAGGTGCTATTCACCGAACGGTAGTATGCCCGAGTGCCCATCCCCTCGGAAGGCCTAGGTGCTATTTACCGAACGGTTTGGATCCACAGTTAATATGTATAATCTAATGATGTATAATTGCCAAAAGAATAGTCAGGAGGGTGAAACCTTACATTTCATCAACGCCTGGGAATCTGTATAATTGCCAAAAGAATCGTTCCTAGAGCTGGAAGCTGCGTTGCACTCCGATTTTGAGCATTTAGATGATGCTTCATCAACCACAGATCTAAAATCGGTCACAGAGTTAATAGTTTCAACAGCCGTGATGCAGCATTCTTGTCAATGGAGAACCGAAAGGTCTCTTATTACATCGTTCAAGCTCAAGAAAGTATTTGAAGAAACATCACTTTGCAGTGTCATGTGGTGTGCATCCATCATGTCGATCGACCTCACCGCGCCCATCAAATCATTCTGCGAATATATATGGCTTCTAATAGTCAAATATTCGAATAAAGTAGAACTGGTAAGATGTGTATGTAACTGGTCAAAATAGTTGCGGGTTGAAAGTTGTCATTTTTTAGTAAGGGTCTAGTAGGATTGATCCACAAACACTCTTTTGTCCATTTCCTTTTTTCTCAAATACATTATACATAACAAATGCATTAACTATAATTGCAAAAACAATATTACTTCAATAAAATTTATAAATTTTTGAATACAAGTCATACACTTTAATTAATCTTTAGGTGACACTCATACCCTTTGACCCGTTCAACCCATTATTTGACACATTCCCTTTATCATACAATATTTTATATTCCCTTTAAGATAAAACAGAAGTGCGATTGACTCTAAAATATAAGAATTCATAGTTTCTCAACATAGATAATGTTTAAGATCATATAACCTTTGGAACTTTGACGCTCTTGAATCCATGCATCATAATTATACGTAAAGTAAATTGAAAGGTGTTCGTAATTGTGATAAATAATGAAGCAAGTACTAAGATTATGCATCAATATAAATCCTAATATAACTAATTGTATTAAATTTTGGTGAAAAACTCTAAAGTTTCTGTAGAAAATCGAGAACCTCACATTTCGAAGAATGGAAGAGGAGATTACATCCAGCTTCTCTAAATGAAGGTAATTTTCAAGTGACAACTTTGGGATCCACGGTGTTCCAGAAGCTCCTTGGAACTCCATTTCTGTATATTATACAATCTTGCTTGAGATTATCACTACTGTGTTGTATCAACGTGCTGAAAGATTTTATCAATTGTTTTTATCAATCTATCAGTTTTAACAAAATGTTGATAATTATCAAATACCAGTAAAATCAGTTAGAATGTGAGGTTCCGTTTGGTGCATCTATGTTTGGAATAAAGCATCAATTTTTAAAAAGTGTTCAGGAGGACAAATGGCCAGGACCAGTAGGATCGGGCATTTAGTTTAAGGTTTGTGTTGACTTAAAGTCAAAATGAATTTGGACAAAATGGGTCAGATGACGGTTTTGTTGACTCATTAGTAACACTCAGTTTCACAGAAGTTCCATAAATGGGGCAATTTATTTGTCAGATGAGGGTTTATAATCATTGCACGCATCGATGGTTTGTTAGGCGTGCATCGCGGGTTGTACGATTTGACCAAATCCCCCTTATGTAACAATATACGGAGGGTTTTTATAACCCAACCCTTCATAAATAACTAGTATGCTAAACCCAGTCAAATCAAAATAAGGACGACATAAATAAACCAATAATTATCATCTAAGATCCAGAAAAGAACAAACAATAGAACAGACTAATTGGTACATCCAATATTTGTTAGAATTTAATAATCATTACTAGTTCATATATTAAAAAAGTAATCATCATACACATGCGGAAGCGTAGGATCTATTTTAACACATAAGAATTAACCGAATATTAAAGTGAACGTACCTTTTGATTATAGCAAAACAAGAATCAAACTTCAAATCTTCTTCAATATTTATCAATAATGGATTAACGAGTTACCCCTTACCGTTTTGTAACTCAATCCAAGATATTAACTATAGTGAGTTAATACCACGATCTTGTACACACGTACTATAACCGAATTAATGTTTATGCTAGTAATTTAAACACAAAATAAACCAAACAATTTTGTTTATGAAAAACCAAAGTCGATCGACCTTTTTTAGGGTTTAGTTCGATCGATCCTAACAAGAAAGAAGAAGAGAAAAGGTTTAGGGTTATACCAAGTGCACAAGAGTTAGTGATTCAATAACCCTAGGTCTTGTATTTATAGCATGACAATCTTGGAGAACAAGTTAGCAATGGATTGGGTTTCCAAGCCCATAGCCGATCGGCCTAGGCAATCCCTAAGGATTTCGGAAGCTTCTTGTTCCTCTAATTTCATCTATAGTCCTTCTCTTATTCCCTAACGGTTGTTAGTCAATTGTCGTTAATTACTTAACATCCGTTAGTTATTATTTTTGTGTTTTAATAATTAAATACATTGTTAGTGCAAGCAGTCTCGTTGGGGAGATTGTTAGTGCAAGCAGTCTCGTTTGTTTTGATTGATGAAAAACATGTAACTTGATACATAACGTAAAATGTACAAGTTACTTGTAATCATATCTTGTCTCAACATACATTCAACACCTCTCGAGTCCTCGTATGATACAACACAGGTTCGTACATGTTTGTTATGTGGCATTATGATCAAACCCTTAACAAACCATTTGGAATGTTTAAAATACGGCTAGGTCATTAAGTATTTTAAAAGGCTAACCATTCTACTTAGAACCTCATTTTTCATGTTTCCTAAGATAAATAGGATAAGTACACTTTAGGTGTCAATCTAACATGATACATCTTGGTAAACATATATTAGTTAAGCTAGTATATACATGCTACATGATCACTAGGATACATGTTACATACATATATACATTTACATGTTTTACATTTTAAATCCTAAAATGTAAATATATACATGACATCATGGCATACCTCATTAGGAAATCTTTAGATATCTTGGAAGATTTGAAATATATTTTGGAAAGATCTTGAAGCAAAGGAGTTGACTTTGTAAGATCTTGGCAAGATTTGGAAAGATTTTGGGAGATTTTCTGTCAGGCTCCCGCGGAACCAAATCACATAAAGGACGGACCCCTTGATTTGGTTTCGCCAAATCCGTGGGGTAAATTTCCTGTTGGCTATAAATAGCAGCCCATTGTTTACCCATTGTCTCTCCCACTTGAATACACATTCCCTCTACCCTTTGCATACATTTAGATCAATAGTAAACCATGTAGAAACACACATTAATCACCCATTTCATAATGATCATAATGTTACTAACTTTCATTATGTTGTAAGCATACACTCGTAATGATCATGTGAAGCAAGCTTAGAGATCGTGAGTCATCATCCATCACAAGCATAGCATACTTCTTGATCCACCAAGAAGGTTAGAAGATCTTGAAGTCATCATCCACCAAAGCATTCCAACATATGAAGATTCAAGGACACTTGACATCCTCAATGATTGAAGACTTCTTATTCAAGAAGTTCATGTAGATTCCACATGCATATATGAAGATCCATCACAACAAGTTTAAGGAGCTTGTGATCTTCATCCATTGAAGACTTCTCATCAATGGAAGTTCATCTAGATTAGGCATTCATATCCATTGGACATTTATGTCATGGATCATTGTAAACATCATTGCATAACAATCTATTCATACTAGAATAGGTGGTTTATGTGTTTGGGCCATAAAACACAAGGTTTCTATGTTGGGCCATAAAACATAGCGGGAGTAGTTGTACCCTTGTAAAAGAACTAGCAGAAGTGGTTGTACCCTTGTAAAAGAACTCGACATCTAGCTTAGTGTCGGAAAAGGTGTAAGCGACGTTAGGTTGGTTCTACCTCGAACTAGAACCCGGTATTTAGCTTTGTACCGAAAAAAGTGTAAGCGACGATCGTAAGGTTTTCTCTGCCGAGAAGGAAGCTTGTTGATCTATTGAAGTAACTCTTGAGTTGGGTACTCGGGGAGTGGAGTAGGGCGGAGAGGAGCTCCGTGACCGAACCACTATAAATCATCGTGTTCGATTGGCACTTTCTTTTACTTACTACTTTACTTTTATGTTTGCTTTATGTGATTGCTTGTGTTGTGATTAGTTGATGATACTTGTGTGACAACATGTTTTAACTAATGCAAGTTATAAACATCTTTCATATTAGAACAAGCTTAAACAGATATTTGATACAACAAGTTTTAAGATTTTAAAACGGTAACGTATTCACCCCCCCCCCCCCTCTACGTTTTCACATACATAACGGTTTATATATTAATTATTATCCATTAATTCTTCATACGTAATGTGTGCAATCCCGTGGTCTCGAGTTCGATTCTAGACATACACACATTAATATTTGTCCACAAAACTTAACAGCTCCCACTTGGACATCTATTAATAGTGTAATGACATTGGTTAGCATCTAGCAACACGCCAATGCCCCTAGTACAACTCGAGGATGGTCTCCTGGAAAAACCATTTCGATGATTCATCATCATACTTATCCTTTTGTTACTAATACTACGTTAATAAAGATATGGATCTTAGTCATTCTTTAATTAACTATTCTGTTTCTCGTTGTTTATGATTGAGCAAGATTACCAAATCGTCTGAACGTATTTCAGATAGATCTTGGGCGTGGCCACGCAAACATCTTGTCAACCCTACGAGGGGCCCAGCAGTATTAAACTTCAAAATAAATTTTGAAGGAACAAATTCTCTCTTGACTACGAGCCTAACCCATGAACTTTGCAACATTCCTGAAAACAATCCTAGATTTGTCTTAATTCAATGATATTCCCATATCATTGATCGACAACGGACTATTTAGAATAACATAAGTTATTCACGGATTTAAACATGCAAATATAGGATACAATCTATTATTAATGAAAACAAACGTACCAAGTACTTTAATTCATTGTAAATAATAATTGCTTAACATCCCTTATCCAAATACTAAATAGATCAATGCATGATAATTCTAGTTAATGAATTATGCCTCAAGTCATGTCAATCATACTTGTTGACAAGACATAAATCAACTAATTTTGATCTATCGGAATTTTGAGAATACTTATTTCAATAATTCAATTAGTGAAGTTCTTGTATGTGTGCATTCAACTATCTTGATATTGCCACATAATATTTCATAAAATGCGTAACATCCTTAACCACCAATTTATGACAATTAAACTATCAAACCTTTTATAGTTTAAAGTATTCTAATTCTTTAATGTATAATGCAACTATGCTCTTAGTTAAGCATAACTAGTACACATGGCCATTAACAAGGATGAAATCCTACCATGACTAGTATTGAGTGTCATCTCAATTTCATTAGCATCATTGTATGCAAACAACAATATGCTCTTTAAAATTCCGTACACTTTAATATCCATTGTGTAATGTTTGATGCCTTCCAATCTTCCAAGATTTGTCGGCTATAACAATTACGCAACAATTTGCCATATGGTTCATACTTAGAATTTAGGAGTAATTCTAGGCTGAGGATGTAATTCTATATCCAACCATATTCATTACACTTAGTTATCTAATAACTTTCAATTAGATATCAATGTTGTCAAATCATATTTCATTCAAGCATGATACAACAAATAACATAATGTTCATGAAAAATCCTTGTGTCAAACTTAGATTTCATTCATGTTATATCTTTTCAAAGATATGTTTCCATTTAGACTTTCTAATAGTATATCATGTTCTATTAGAATCAATTATTTTACCGCTTATGTTTATAACAATAAACATATATTCCAAGGTTGTATGTTTACTTTCTAAATCTTCAGGTGAAGTTTCATTCCAAACTAAGACTTAACATTTAACGTTTATGGAATGTTACTTCCTATATGTTATACAACATATAAGAAAATAAACATAACACTCACACTAGCTTTCAGGAATACTAAGGAATTATCTTATTTTAATTATAAATCAAAACTTGGATTTAATAATTAAACATAAGTATATCTCCTAGATGCATGCATTAATCCATTCATGAATTATTGCACTTTGTATACTTCTAAAGTTTATTTGAATTCAAATACTCCTTTTGATTACTTATCGTCATTGCACAAGTAATTACTCAAGAAAGAGTTTTGATATTCCATTGTTAATTTCATAGAGTAAATTACATAAATGGTCACTATGGTTTGTCCATTTTTTCACATTTAGTCACTGAACTTTTTTTTTGACATACATGGTCACTGAAGTTTCAAATCGTTACAAATTCAGTAAACCTCAGTGACCATTTATGTAATTTTTGGACAAACCACAGTGACCATTTATGTAACGAATTGAAACCTTAGTGACCATTTATGTAACAATTTGAAACTTCAGTGACCATTTATCTCAAAAAAAAAGTTCAGTGACTAAATGTGAAAAAATGGACAAACCATAGTGACCATTTATGTAATTTACTCTAATTTCATATTAATGAAACTAAGAATGACAATCATAATCTTTATACATTTAATGTGCCTAGAAAGAATATTCAATCACAGTTAATTGCTTAAGTGTGATTAATAATCTTGTCATATACATTAAATATGTTTACAAAATTTGTCCATATGATTTCTACACAAAGATTTAAACCTCTAGGGTTTTCATTCCCTTTGAAGAAACTCATCTTCATTCTATAGTCTAACTATAGAGTTTAAGATAAATTAAGTTTCCAAAAACTAATTATCTTTATGGACTGCATCTTAACATTCATAGTATGAGTAATTTGCCAAATTAAATATTTGCAATTCATCTTAATGACCAACAGGTTTACCATAATCCTGTAACTCATAATCCTTAACATATTATTCAAATATTTGAGATATCCTTACGGATCTATGAATGAGAATTCCATCATCTTGAGATTTAACATTAACATGTTTAATCCTCATCATGACATTTACTAGTGTATTTTTAGAAGATTATGTATCTTGTAATTTTATCTTTTCAAGATAAAAACTCCCACTTGCCTTTTGCAATTTGTAGACTATCTATAAATACTTAGCAAGTAGAGCAACACTAAATTGTTCTCTTTTGGGACATTACAAATACATATTGACAGTTCCTTACATTAGTTTGTTAATATCATACTTCATAAGTTGTTTAACAAATTAAGAACTTCAATTTTAAGACTTAATGTGATTCATCACATTCCATAACAAATGGTGTCTTATTAATCTTCTAGGTTGGAGTCTTATTGAGTATATACAACCCATACTCAATTTTCTAACCTTGATAACTTTTGGAAGAAAGGAAGTTATAGTTATCTTTAATCAAACAATACCAATAGAGTTTGATTCTCCTAACTGAACACACCACAAACTTGAGGTATTTCATTAGAATTAATATTGTGAGACAATCTAACAATATGTAAGATAAACTCATACTCCTTCTGGCTTACCTATTTACCAACTAAGTCAACTTAATGGTGAAATAGATTTTTCAAGCCAATTGCATGCTTTATAACACAAGTACTTTTTAACTAAGTCACTTCATGTCTATTTCTCAACAAGAAGACATGAACTGTTATAATCCCACTATACGTTATAAATCATTGATCAACTTAATGACTTCTTGTATATGTCTTAATAAAAAAGACATTACAAGTTAACGTCTTACTTTATATTATAATAAGTCTTGTAACAATTAAAAGACTTCATATTTATAGCTTTACAATAAAGTATAAACATGTATAACTAAAGTAATCATGAACACCACAATTTGGTTTCAATAGTAATTTCAAGTTAATTTATTACTTCATTTATTTATGACATTCCAAGAATACATAAATATTCAAATTTGAAGTAGTATTAGATTACTTCATTTATTTATGTCATTTCAATAATACATAAATATTTAGTTTGAAGTATTCTCATTATCATATTGACACTTGTTCTAATAGGTATCTAATTTAGAAACTGTAAATTCTCCATGTACGGTCTCACGTAATCATGAAAATTCACCTTGTCATTGCAATCTAGTCAAGGTCTCACTTAAGCTAAATTTCAACAACAAGTGTTTCTTGAATTAGATGTGTATTAGTCATATTTAGAACGTTAATTTCTTACCTTGCGGTCAAGACAATTCTTTAAATCATATTCCTATGTGTTGTACCTTGCACACAATATAAGATTTCTCCCACTTGTGCATGGAACAACATCATGCATCAGATAAACAACACGTCACTCGTTTGTTTATGTGATTAATATGATTGTGTCATAGATATTAGCATAATTAGTAGATATAGAACCACATTGTCTAGTAAGGAAACGTACATGACTATCCTTAAAAACACAAGTGTCTACAATTGGAAAGTATTTATCTCAAGACATTCTAGAGATAATCTGGGTTACTACCAAGATGACAAAGCTTGTAGCTCCCACTGAATTACAGATCATTACAATAATTCATTATTCAGTAATTACAACACAATGCTCCCACTGGATTTGACAACATTGTAAGTGTTTCATAACCAGTAAAAGCAAATAGTGTGCTATTAATCTTTCTTACACCTTTGAGAAGACCCATTCGTAACAATTACTTAGGTATTAAAAAGAGTGTATTCTACTATGTAGATGATGGACTATCCATCAATGCAATTAACTTGAAAATTGGGCATGCAATTTTTCCTTAATATGTCTACCATCCCCACAATGGTATGTAGCATCTTTAAATGGTCAAAACACAACAACTAGATAAATTATGCTAGTTTGCCTTTTACCAATTTTGCGGTAATTAGTTTAGCTTCTAATTTAATAACTCAGAAAATGTGCAATTTTCTTAACTATTAAAGTTTGCTACGAGTTATTTCTTAGAATTTAGACAATTCTAATTTTCCTATCTTACCTTTCTCATTCATGAAAAAGGATAGGATTAAGTCTCACTCTTCTCTCATAGAAAGGAGACTAGGTTTATTCTTTTAATAAAGTTGACTCTAGCCAAAAACCCCTACGAGTGTAGATCAATTTAGCAATAAAAGAATGTCACACGTTTACGGTTTAATGTTGCATTAATACATTTTTAAAAGAATTTACAAAAATTTAATTTTAGTATTTTCGATAATACAATCTTTTCAAGAAAATAAAATACCCAAGGAAATATTCATATAACCATTGAATTTTCTTGAAAACTAGGATCCAAATTTTCATAGTTTCACTACATCAGTTGATCTGCTAGTAGTGAAAGTACAAAATATGGTAATCTGTCGAACAATAATCGGAAAACAATTTCCTATTCCTAGATCATTATGGGATTTACATTTGTCAAATACAATTTGCAAAGTAAGCATGTTTCATCCCATCTCATGCCTTAAGTTTCCAGGTCTCACTAACAACTTAATTAAGTTGTCTAATTTAGAAACTGCAAATTCTCCATATATGGTCTCACGCATTAACAAAAATTTACCTTGTCATTGTAATCTAGTCAAGGTCTCACTTAAGCTAAATTACAACTTCAAGTGTTTCTTATAATTAGATGGCATGAATTTAAATTTTAGGGTACTAATTTTGATATGTCAATCAAAATATGTACGAAGAAGCATGCACACATCTTCGTATCATAAGTTTTCAAAACCTTTTTTTATTTACCAATTTTAGGCTAAGATTTAAATCAACAAAGTTTTAATTGAGGTATTGGGTTCACCAATCAAAGAACTACCTACAATTATCGCCCACTATATCCAACTACTGCATGAGTCAAAAGACCCAAGTTATTCGGATAATTACCACAAAGTGGCACGTGGAATTGAGGTCAATTCACCCTTAAGATGATTTTGTACATTTATAGCCATACTAGGTAGCTCCAATTTGACGCACAAAGGAGCGGAGAGACAAACGTCAGCACTAATGCCAATTAAAAACGCGTCTCTTTCGGTTTGACAATTTAATGTCAATCCTCCTTATACCCCTCTTATAGTTTGTCAAAACTGGGTGAGCCGTTCACACTATTGGTACAAAACTCATCACTCAATTAAAAGTTTATGACTTTAAGTCTTAAAAACATATTATAAATTATAATCTTGCTAGTCTCGCCTGGGAGCAAATTACCGTGCGAAGCGAACCACTATTGGCACATAAGACTTTGCAAGATCCATAATTTATTACAACAAGTTTCATAGTTATTTAGTCCATTTATTTTCTATTCAAAAATTACCCTTTTTTGCTTACAACGTGTCATACAATTTAAACAAAAAACAAGTAATTAATAAAAATAAACAACTAAATAAGCACACATAATCTTAACTATTAATTTATGTATCAATTAGCCACATGCAAACTTGTTTGATAAAACCTATTAATAATCTTTCTATGTTAATTATGCATATATTTAACTAAGACTATCACCTACAATGGTAGGTGAGCCACATGTATCGACGTATCGATTGCGTTAGTCTTAGCAAACATATACAAAATAGCACATAATAGATTCATTAATATAATTAATTGAGGTCTTCCCCAATTTTAGATCTATCATAATTACATGTGTAATTTAACTTAACAATTAATCAAACCCTAATCCATGATAAACATGCATGTTTCATCATGGATTAATGCAAGTCACAAGGAACGCAACTTTAACCACATAAACATGTTACAATTTTAGGGTTTCAAAACTACAAAACTAATTTTTAATTACAAGGGCACCGCCCCCCCCCCCCCTAAAAAATTAGGGTTTTGTTTTTTTTAAACCCTAAAAAATCGATTAGCATGAAAACCTAATCCAAGATTCATTTTTTATGTGTTTCGGTAATTTATTACATGTTAAAACGGCTCGTGATGCCACTGTTAGAATTTAATAATCATGACTAGTTCATATATTAAACAAGTAATCATCATACACATGCGGAAGCGTAGGATCTATTTTAACACATAAGAATTAACCGAATATTAAAGTGAACGTACCTTTTGATTATAACAAAACAAGAATCAAACTTCAAATCTTCTTCAATCTTTATCAAGAATGGATTAACGAGTTACCCCTTACCATTTTGTAACTCAATCCAAGATATTAACTATAGTGAGTTAATACCACGATCTTGTACACACGTACTATAACCGAATTAATGTTTATGCTAGTAATTTAAACACAAAATAAACCAAA
This sequence comes from Artemisia tridentata subsp. tridentata, assembly GCA_021014915.2. NCBI lineage: Eukaryota > Viridiplantae > Streptophyta > Magnoliopsida > Asterales > Asteraceae > Artemisia > Artemisia tridentata. The sequence goes on along the minus strand of CP139504.1, from coordinate 330,268,940 downwards.
CAATTTTGTTTATGAAAAACCAAAGTCGATCGACCCTTTTTAGGGTTTAGTTCGATCGATCCTAACAAGAAAGAAGAAGAGAAAAGGTTTAGGGTTATACCAAGTGCACAAGAGTTAGTGATTCAATAACCCTAGGTCTTGTATTTATAGCATGACAATCTTGGAGAACAAGTTAGCAATGGATTGGGTTTCCAAGCCCATAGCCGATCGGCCTAGGTAATCCCTAGGGATTCCGGAAGCTTCTTGTTCCTCTAATTTCATCTATAGTCCTTCTCTTATTCCCTAACGGTCGTTAGTCAATTGTCGTTAATTACTTAACGTCCGTTAGTCGTTATTTTTGTGTTTTAATAATTAAATACAAAATGGTTTATATATTAGTTATTATCCATTAATTCTTCATACGTAATGCGTGCAATCTCGTGGTCTCGAGTTCGATTCTAGACATACACACATTATATTTGTCCACAAAACTTAACAATATTTATGTTTTTACATATCATAATAGATGAAAGATATGAAAATTACACCATTGGACAGGCGAAATGACAGCCTTTTGGTCCTTCCCAATAACTTATTATCAAAATTGAATTATGATTTCTGAATAGTAAGGCACAGGATAACTAGATATGGAATAAGGTAATAACATGCTCAAAAACTAATGAGTGACATACGTAAAACAACATAGTTATCCTAATTGTCAATCAAAAACTTATCACTGAAATATGCGTAAAATTACCTAATTATCCTAACTGCCAATCGAAAACTGATCACCTAAACACACGTAAAACAAACTAATTATCCTAACTGCCAATCGAAAACTGATCACCAAAATACGCGTGAAATTACATAATTATAGATTAAAAACCTCTTAATAAGATTATTCAAGTCATACTAATCACTTTTGAAACGCACATTAAAAATAGTTTTAAACCAAAAAATCTCACACTAGTACACAAATCAGAGTGAATATACCATCTTATATATCCATAACAAGTACGAATAAGTCCTTACTTCCTATCAATCACCTTGAAACACGAATTTACGTCAGCTCAAAATACGCGTATCTACCGAACAACCCAAAATTCAATCAATAGATAGATTCCTTTCAGAAAACGCAACTAAATCGATCAAATACTGATAGATTTAACTTAATGAGCTACATTTTTTTTTGAACGGCGGAGATTTATTAGACACATGCTAGTAAGAAGCTAGCATGGACAAAACAAGAAAAGGTTACAAATGAATACAAAGAACACTTGGATTGCAACACCAACCAATCCAAAAAATACTACTAAACTTAGCTCTATTTTTTATCAAAGATAAGATGTCGCAATAATGTCATCAATCATCTTCATTGTATTAACCTTAACCGCCTGAAAAACTAGTAGATTCCGAGCCCTCCATATCCACCCTATAGCACATAAAACCACAACATCGAAAAAAGAATTTGTTCTTTCCCCGAGATTCAAATCACAATCATCAGCCATATCAAGTACATTCAAGGCGCCATCTAAAGGGATCACATCCAACCCCCACCATTTTCGAATCAAATCCCAAATATTTCGAGAAAAGGTACAAAGAGCAAAAAGGTGATCTTCATCTTCAATTTTTTCCTCACAAAATGGACATAAAATAGAGTGAAGGTCGATTCCTCTTTTATCAAAATTGGCTCTCGTTGGCAGCCTATATAGCAATTAGAAACTAATTCAAAAATCAAACAGACATAATAATTAATAAACCGCTAAACAACATTTCAAAAACTAATAACTCCTTATGTGTATCAGTTACGCACCAACATATCAACGTAATTATAAACTTAAACTTGTAGAAATTACTGATAAATCTAGTCTAATTAGTTTAACACATCATCATATAGTGATTGCGTTAATATATATGAAATAAACATGTGATACGTTACGTCTATTGTAATTAGTTAAACGCGAATAGTATACCAAAAAAATGAAGCAACGGATTCGAAATCAGCAACAATGTAACGATTGAACGCAGAGCATCTCAACAAAGTAATGAATCCTTACATCTATCAATCAGCTTCAATTTATATACATTTACAAAAAACTAAACACAATACGACTACAAAGTCAAATTACTGATAGATCTAAATGTATACAGATTTAGGTGTCATTCGTTTTTTCAGAGTTTTTACCTCTTCATCTGCAAACCATGTCTGCAGAAGAAGAGGCACATCTAAAGTCTTCATCTGCATGGAAGAAGACTGTTTGTTTTTTGTGCTATTGAAGTACTTTTTTTTTTTTTTTTTTTTTTTTTTAACTAATGTTTTGTGATACAGAGTATCAAAGACAAGTTTTTGTCCATTTTATACGTTATCATCCGTTTTATATGTTTTTATACGTTTTCCATCGTTTTTTTACGTTTTCGTCTGTTTTTAACGTTTTAGTACATTTTTTACGTTTTCGACCGTTCTTTTACATTTTGTCTGTTTTTTTATGTTTTCATCATTTTTTTACGTTTTCGTCTGTTTTTTTACGTTTTCGTCTATTTTTACGTTTTTGACGATTTTTTTTCGTTTTTCCTTTTTTTACATTTTCGTCCGTTTCTTTACGTTTTGATACGTTTTTCACCTGTTAGTCCATTTTTTTTTTACGTTTTTGTCTATATTTTTACGTTTTGGTATGTTTTTTTAACGTTTTCGACCTTTTTTTACGTTTTCGACCGTTTTTTTACGTTTTCAACTTTTTTTTACTTTTTCGCCTGTTTTTTACCGTTTTCATCGGTTTTTTACGTTTTTGTCTTTTTTTTTACTTTTTCGTCCATTTTTTTACGTTTTGGTACGTTTTCAACCGTTTTTTTAACTTTTCGTCTGTTTTTTTACGTTTTCATCTGCTTTTTAACGTTTTTGTGTGTTCTTTTTACGTTTTGTTTGCTTTTTTTACGTTTTCGTATTACTTTTTAACGTTTTCGTCCGTTTTTTACATTTTGCTACGTTTTTTTACATTATCGACCATTTTTTACGTTTTTCGTCTGTTTTTACGTTTTTTACGCTTTCGTTTGTTTTTTATGTTTTCGTATGTTTTTCACGTTTTTGTCCGTTTTGGTACCTTTTTTTACGTTACGTCCGTTTTTGTACGTTTTTGTCTTTTTTTTTACGTTTTTGTCTCTTTTTTTACGTTTTCATATGATTTCGTAAGTTTTTGTACGTTATCTTACATAAGAAAATAGACAAAAACATAGAAAAAAACGGACGAAAATGTAAAAAAATGGATGAAAACGTAAAAAAAACAGACAAAAACGTATAAAACAGACAAAAACGTAAAAATACAGACGAAAACGTAAAAAATGGATGAAAACCTTATAAAACAGAGAAATTTTTAAAAAAACGGATGAAAACCGACGAAAACGTAAAAAGAAAATTGACGAAAACGTAAAAAAATGGACGAAAACGTAAAAGACAAACGAAGACATAAAATGGATGAAAACATAATAAAACGTAAAAAAACAAACGAAAACGTATAAAATGGATGAAAACGTAATAAAACAGACGAAGATATAAAAAAAAGACGAAAACGTAAAAATATGGATGAAGACGTAACAAAAACGGACGAAAACGTAAGAAAACGGTCTAAAACGTAATAAAATAGACAAAAACGTAAAAAACCGACGACAACGTAAAAAAAACGGTCGAAAACGTAAAGAAACCGACAAAAACGTAAAAACACGGTCGAAAACGTAAAAAAATGGACGAAAAAGTAAAAAACGGACGAAAACGTAAAAAAAACGGTCGAAAACGTAAAAAAAACCGACGAAAACGTAAGGAAACGGACGAAAACGTAAAAAAAACGGACGAAAACTTAAGAAGACGGACTAAAACGTACAAAAATGGACGAAAACATAAAAAAACGATTGAAAACGTATAAAAAGGGATATTGAGAAAGAGATGTAGGGTTTGTGAAAAAAGAGGTAAGAAGTGAAAGATGATGTCTGAAATTTAGAAGAGGAAAGAAGTGAAAAGAAGCACTTATGTCTGCAAAAAAAACAAACATAAACTTCTGCCCTCCCGCAGATAAAAGAAGTGAAAAGAGGGAAAAAGTACTTATTTGAAAAAAACAAACGAAACCTTAATTTGTCTAAATGTATACAGATTCAAAATGAAATAGAAAGAATTAATAAATCGCTGAATAACAACGTAACGACTGAACTGAAAGCATATATCAACACAACATCTCATGAATCCATAACATCTATTAATCGCTACCGTAAACACAAAATACGCATAAGCAAAAAGTAGACGATTGTGTTATTTTTGAATTTTTGGCGTTTGAGACAAAAATGAAGATATTTTAATTGGATTTTGAATTTTGGGAAACTTTTTCTTTTTTTTTATTTACCTAACTTAAATATCAAAATTCCATATATACCCAAAATACAAGTTTTTAATGCATAAATACAATGCTTTTAAAGCATGAGTTGAGGAAATATGAAATTATAATGTTAAAGTTGGGTATATATTGAATTGACCTTTTTTATTATTTTTTATATATTGGGGGAAGAGGTTATAAAATGTGACGTAAATGGACCCTGTTTTTTATGCGTTTGGAAAAAATTAGATCCGGAGTCAGTTTTTTGGGTTCACACGTGTTAGGTGTGGTTGTGACTTGTGAGCGATGGTTGTTTGTATAATCAAGAATAAAATGCAAAATACATATCTATTGTTTGTGAGTTTTCACACTAAACATACATATTAGAAACTTTTAGCAATAATAATTTTTTCGTTAATAAAAGTTAGACACAAACAAAATACATCCTTAGGAACTACTCCTTCCGTCCCATATTAAGTGTCCACTTTCAAAATGCACAAAGTTTTAGAAGATTCCACTAACTACACTCTCCACCAATCAAATATCATTTTTACCCACTAAAGTCTCATCTCATTTGTTGAAATACAATATGGACACTTAATTTGGGACATCCCAAGATTCAATTGTGGACACTTAATATGGGACGGAGGGAATAATACTTTATTTTTTTCTCTGTTATATCCCTTCATTTAACCATGTTATGAAACACCTTCATTAATACAATTATATCATGAAAACTCATTAACATTAGTGATGACGTACCCTCCGCTATTACAACTTACACATTTTCCTCTCAAGCTATCAGCTCCATATGGCCATATACTATCCATAAGATCGAATCAATACTCACAAACATATATATGTGTAATTATTAATTTAAAAGTTTCTTATTTTTAGAAATAGGCCATGTGTAATGGTCGGTCGACAAGTCGGTTGGTCGCTTAGGCTGACGCGTTGGCCACCATTACACACACCCAATTGAGACGCGTTGGAGATGGATGAAAGGATGAATCGGTCTCCTATGCAACCGAATTGAAAGGCAAAAGGGACGAATGTTTGTTTGTAGGTGTTTATTAATTGATTTTTTGGGGTATGTTTTTGGTAATGTCCTCGGTCTTCTTATTACACTAAGTTAGTAATGAAGTTGTCCTAAAAAGAGAAAACTGATGTGGCAGTGGTGTTGTTGGTCTCTTACTGGTCATCATTACACTTAGCTTTAAGTACTAGAGTGAAAAGAGTGCAAGAAAGGGAAGGGGTGCGTGGAGCTACGAAAAAGATACACTAAAGTACTCAGGTGGAGTTGTGGAACCAATAACACATATAAAACAAACATACAACTAGTGATTGTCGTGTACTCGTGCTTGACTACAGCGACACAAAAAGTCTGGTTGCAGGGTGGGAAAAGGGGTGAGGTAGGATTACCGTGCATGAAGGGTGACACATAAGAGTCAAGTTGGCTTCCAACACCTCTACCGCTCCTAACCGACTAAAGAGTTGTTTTTGGATATACCAATAAATTTGTTTATTTTAAATATATACAATTTGTTGTTCATTGTTAAATACCTTTTTGATTTTTTTTTTTTTAATTGAAACTTTACACAAACAATCTATGAGGTTTACCCGTTATTGCAAAATATGACCCCAAGGACCAAACATGTAACAGAAACAGTTTTCAAGGATCGAATGTGTAACAAAGATTTACATAATAGTTCCTTCAAATTCCCTTTAATGTAAAAATCATCCCTAAACTTTTCTCTATGTGAAAATGAAAATTCACATAAAGTCCCCCAGTAGTTTAGTGACTATTACAAACCCGTCCTTCTGAACCAAACATGTAATAAAAACTTACATAAATGGTCCCCGTATGTTACCTGATCTTGCATAAATCATTCATAAACTCTCTTTTCCCAAATTTTCATAAACAATCCCCAATGGAACATGTAACAGAAAACAATCCATCCACAAAGATGAAACATGTAACAAAAAACAATCCTCAGGTAGTAAACGTGCAACAAAAGCTTACTTAAAGAGTCCCTCCAAATTACCTTTTATTGCAAAAATCATTTCCCATACTTTTATTTATAAGTAAAAACTAAAACCGATTTAACTGAAATCTTATACATAAATTTTTCGGGTAAAACCTTGCGCCCCATAACAGAGCACAGGCAGAAAATCCTCGTTAAAAATACATATAACTTGAAATTAGTCATAACTGCAACTTGTGAATCTCAGACTTCAAAATCACACTTATATATATTAGGCATGCGTGGTAAACAAGAATATTAACGAATTGGGCTTTACTAAAAAAATTGAAACTACTTAAAATTTAATGTTTGTTTAACTAACAAAACTTAAGGGTGCGTTTGGTTTAACACTTTAGAATAGGTTTTAACTTGATGTGACAATAATCATTTGTTTGATTTAATCTTTTAATAGTAGGAATGATAGATGGAATGAAAATGTGATAGTATACTAATTTGGTGGGTATTGGTTGGTTTTGATTATTTTTGTGGGCCATCTTTTTTCTCCTCTCTATTATATGTGGGACCATCTCTATATTATTTCACATTCTTTATTATTTTATTATTTAAATCAACTTTTATATTTAAAATTTATTATAAAAGGGCCCGTTTGGTTTGTTGGTATGAATCACAATGGGTATGGATATTGATATAGGGTGGAATGGGTATTGGAGGGAATGAAGAAACCCCCCACACACATCATATATGAGGAAACCCATACCTGTGGGTATCCTCATTCCCATTCCCCCCAACCAATAACCAACCAAACAACATGAATGACTTTCAAAGTCATAGATTCATTCCCATTCTCCCCAACCAAACGGGCCCTAAATATATATAATTTTTCTCTCCTAAACCCACCTTAAATTCAACTTCTATACCAAATCCAAATCTGAATCCAAACCCACTTACAAACACTTAGGGGCCGTTTGGTTTGTTGCTAGGAATCACAATGGGTATCGGATTTGGTATGGATTGAAAGAAATAAAAATTGAATGATAGTATTAATGTTATTTGTTTTATAAAATGTAATTGTGAATTGGTTTTTATTTAATTTTATTATATAATAAAGAGGGCCCACTTAAATATATTACTCCCTCCGTCTCATTTTAGTTGTCCAGTGTTGACTTTCAAAATATTTTTGCTTCAACTTTGACCGCAAATATTTTTGTTTATATTCTATAACACTTGATATAAAATATATAAATAAATTTGATTTTAAACGAACTTTTCAATGATATAACTTTCATCAAGTATTATATAATACAAACAAAAATATTTACGGTCAAAGTTGAAGCAAAAAGACTTTGAAAGTCAACACTGGACAACTAAAATGAGACAGAAGGAGTATTAAAAGAGAAAATATATTATAAAAATATAAATATATTATTTTAATAAAAAATGTGTGGCGCATATTTGGGGAAAAAAATAAAATTCTAGCAATTCATTAAAGGCTTACACAAGTTCTGACATAAAATTGTTGAAAGATACCATTTAGATAGGGAATGAGCCTATGACTTTTGTTTCATTCGATAGACTGAAAGTAGCGTACCAAATGACCATTTTCTGAAACGACTCCTTTCTCTCAAATCAAAAGGCTTAAAACAAACCGGCCTAAAACTTTTTAAATAAAGCTTTTAACAAGACAACTCTATCTTTAGTGGGTATGAAAAGTGAAAACACAAGAAACATTAACATAAAATAAAATAAAAAATAATAATAATTAAATAACAATTAAAAAAGTATCCGTTAATAAACACGTAAATCCTGAAAAGAAAAATATGACCGTTGAGAGTTCCCACCTATCCGGTTATATAAACCAAAGGGTTTCAATTTCAATCAACAATTTTAATTTCATTCAAAATCCCCCAAATCAAACAATAACAAATTTTAGGGTTTTGAAACAATAACAAATTCACAGTTGAAATCAAGAAATCAATCTATTAATTGTTTGTAAGTATTCATTAATCGATCCAGACAATAATTGTTTGTAAGTATTCATCATCTTTTCTAATGAAACCCTAATTCATAATTTTTGTTAATTGAATTTGAATTAGTTTCTTTAAATATGTTCCTTTAATTGATTGTATTTGAAACCCTAATTTTAATTTGTTTTTATGTGAATTAAATTTGATCATTTGGCTCGATTAATATATAAATTTTAGGGTTTTGAAACTATTTTAGGGTTATTGTAAAATTTAGCCGAAAGAAAGGTCTGTTTTCATTAGGGTTTTTAAATAGTTTGAAATATCGCTTGTGTTTGTGTGTTGTCGTTGAATGTATGGAATACGGATCTTCTTGTTTGTTTCACTCCCTAAATGCTATACTTTAAATGATCTTGTTTTTTGATAGTTTGATATCGTGTTTGTTTTGGTAGTATATGTAATCAAGAACTGATCCTCTGATGTGTTATTGTTAATTATTAGCCGAAATAAAGGAATGTGTTCATTAGGGGTTTTAAATAGTTTGGTGAATGATTGATTATTCAAAAATTTGCACTTGTTCGGTTTTCATAATGTGTTCATTAGGGGTTTTCTGAATCTTGACAGTTCATTTGCTGTCTTATTTCGTTGACACTACTTTCTTTGTTACGAGTTAGTTGTTTTCAGTTGACACTATGTATCGAATTTAACGGTTCTTTTTGTTTTACTTTGTTTGTATTGTGCAGACTGTAGGAAATCATACTAATTGCAAAAAAATGGCAATGCACGCTAGCCGTATGACTCAAGACCAGAACTTCAGCGTTCACTTTGATGGTACGTGTTTTCTTTTATTTTGATTTTCATAAAAGGAGTATATTTGCATGTATGTATTTAGATTTATTATGGTACGTGTCTTCTTTTATTGTACGTGTCTTCTTCACTTTGATGGTACGTGTCTTCTTCTTTTATTTAGATTTATTATTTTGTAACAATATTTGATTTGTTGATATGTTGCATGTATATTTGATTTTTTGGGCAAAATACATTAGAGAGTCAAACATAAACAGTGTAGAAGAATGGTAATTAGAGCAACAATTTTAAGGAAGATGTAGAAAATTTCACCGACAAATGAGCTTATGATTACATGCATGAAAATCCAATCAAGACCCGTGTTAATCATAACTTCCCATTGCATGTTGCATATTAATTGATGTACCATCCGTTATATGATATAACTGTTCAGTTAACTTCCAGAGCTCTTTACCAGTGAAACATATTGATGTGTGTCTAATTTGGTATCTATTTTTTGACCAAAGGGTGCAATCTTTTTTTGTTTGAATTATTAGTTATGAAATTAAATATTTTTCGGTTTTTAGGAGCTAAGATGAATGGATCTACTGTTAAAAAGAACAAAGGGGGTCTTGGAGGAAGAAAAGCGCTTAATGATATATCAAACTCTGCAAAGCCATCTGCACTCCAGCCATTAAGGAAGCAGAACCTGAAGAATGTGATCCCAATTGGAGAAGATGTTGGTGTTGTCAAGAAGCAATTGGGGAAAGCACAAGCTAGTGGGAGGAAAGCACTTGGTGACCTTACGAACACGGCTAAACCGTTTGGTCAGCAGCAGGGTTTAAAGAACAAGAGTCAAGTGAAGCAGTCATTAACCATTGCTGAAGACGTCCAATACTCTATGGCAGAAGAGGGTTTCCGTCACAACCATGATGAATGTGTCAAGCAGCAGAAAAAATCATTCGATTTTAATGAGTTCCTGCAGGCCATTGGGCATGAGAACGGTATAAATTCTATTCAGTTTTATCTGATAACATAAATTCCTGTTTTTCATTGCTGACTTACCCTTTTTTATTGTTCAATTATAGATCCTTCGTTTCAATCTGTGTCTAATGCATGCAAACCGTTACCAAGGAAACCAAAGGTACGCTTGCTGATGTGATTTATATTTCTCCCAATTTTTCTAAATTGTGTTAATTTTAAATAACCTTTCTTTAATGTATAATTTTCAGGAGGATAATTCATTCATGATCTTTGAGATGGAGGAGATAGCAGAAGATCAAGCTTTTGGTTCTCCAATCTGTAGAAGCCCAAAATCTCCAAAGATGTCATCTATGAGCTTCTTGGATTACGAGACTGGCTTCATCTTGGCCGGGTCACCATGAAGGTCAAAGTAATGTGTTTAGCAGTTCTGATTTCTGCAGAAACTATATGTTAATAGTTTCTTTTGTCATGCTTTTTTAAAGAAACAAAACCATTCTCTAGTGTTAGTTAACATCGATGGTAGTACCTGGTTATTGTGCAGTCAAGCTATTGACTGTTGTAGTGAAACAGACAAGTCTTTTGTTTCGCAATGTTGGAAGATATGTTCAAATTTTGAAGTGTGTCATGGCTGTTTACGTATCTGTCTGAAATGTGTTAGTTTAATAGTTCTGATTTCTGCAGAAGTTATATGTTAATACTTTCTTTTGTCGTATGCTCTTCTAAGAGACAACCAAGCTCGTTAGTTAACATCGATGTAGTACCTGTTAGTTGCGCAGTCAAGCTATTGACTGTTGTAGTGAAACGGATAAGTCTTTTGTTCCGCAGGAAGATTTGTCACTTGAAGTGTGTCATGGCTGTTTTATATGTCTGAAAAAGTCTTGAAGCGTCTTCACAAAAACACACATCGGACCTACACTACAGAGAGTTGAGTTTTTCTCATCAGCGCCTTCCTTTTTTGTAAATGGTGTGCAAGCCTGCAAGGGTTGTTTTATAGTGTCAATTTTGACCAAATTTCTTACAAACTGGTCGTTTTGGTTCCTTACCATATAAGAACATTGGTTAAAGGGTATCGCATAAATGGGTTGAAAGCTGTTTTTTTGGCTAGTTATGAATATGGACTTAAAAGATCTTCACATACAAATGCTATCTGTTTTAAAATTTATTGTGTCAAAGTGCCTTTGTTCATATGTGGAAACTAGAGTGATGGTGTTTTTCGTTTCCTTGCAAAGTGAAAGCAACTTGTGGCAAAATATTTCAAAGTTTTGTTTTGGCCATGACTTAAGACAATATCTTCTTAACTATGTAATAATTAAGGCATTTACAATGGTAAATCTTTATAAACTCTTATACTTGTATCGTGACACATCTTCAAAAGTTTGGCTTTTAGAGATCATATTGTTCGTAGGGTGAATAATGGTCTTGGTACGTCAGTTTGGTTTGATAACTGGCATGCAATCTGTCGGCTTAGTAATTTTATTTCTAAAAGGAGAATTGCTAGTGCTGGTTTGTATTTTAGATTGTAAACTTGCTGATGTTATTGATAATGGATCATGGAATTGGCCTCCTGAATTATCCAATACTTTTGATGGGCTGTTGGCTATTTCTCCTCCTTGTTTGAAGGTAAGAGTGATAAAGTGGTACAGAGGTCCAATAATGGCAGGCATAAAGATTTCAGTGTTTCAAATGTGGCAGGATATTAGAAAATGTGGTGACTTGGTTCCTTGGGCTAATCTCGTTTGGTTCAATCAGTGTGTCCCGAGACACTCTTTCATGGTGTGGCTTGCGGTTCAGGGCAGGTTTAAGACGCATGATATTATGGGCCAGTGGGAAAGGAATGATAATATTCACTTGTTCTTTGAATGTGACTATCCTAATGTGATTTGGTCTAGATTGAAGTGTATGGTCAGGTTAGATCATGCTCCTAATAATTGGGGCTACTTTTTATTACTTATGGCAAGAGAGGAATCTTAGAATTTTTCAAGGAAAAGCTAGGTCCCTTGATGAATTATGTTCACAGATTAGAGATGTGGTTAGGCTTAGAGTTATGAGTTTAAAAATGATGCTTCTGTCCAGGTTTTTGATGCTGCAGATGTTTGGAATTTCATGTTAAGCAGATTAATGGGCAGGGTAAAGTTCAGTTTGTGCCATGGAAGAAATAAGGTGTTGGTATTGGTCTATTCAAAATGTAGAGGTTATGATTGTTTGGAGTGGTATGTTGTCTGTTTGTAAGTGGATAAAGTATGGCAGTTGTTTGATGTGGATTGTTTTGGTTTTGAGTAAAGCTGGTAAGGTGATGTTAGTGATCTATGAGTTATTGTATAAAGTGAAGGGGAAAGACACAATTTCTGGGCACTTTTTAGTTTATGTTCTTGTTTTTCCTTGTAATCTGAGCTGCTACTTTTGGTGGTGGGAGTGTATGCTTATTAGTTCGTTTTGAAGTCCTCTTTGGTGCATGTTGCTGTCCAAGATTTAAAGCCAAAGAATGGGGCTAGTTTGATGTATAGTATTGACGGGGAAATTGCAGTTTTTGGTTGGTTTTTCACTGATTATGTCTGGGTTCTGATGTTAAAGGGGTGTTTGGGATATGATTGTAAGTGGAATGGCAGAGTATCTATGGGTGTTAATTAGTGGAATGATTTTTAAAATGTGATTCCTCATCATCATCATGGTGGGATTCAAAAATTATTTGGTAGTCTTTGATTCAAAGCCAAAAATTTTCTTCATCTTTTTAATGCTATCCATTTTTTCCATTACTTTACTATTAATTAAACAATCAATTTTAATAACAAATTGTAAAACTCTTATATTTTTAAAAAAGTAAACTGCAAAATACATTCCTGTGGTTTGCAATTTTTGACATCTTACATCCTTGTCAGAAGCTATTGGCACCTTACATCCTTCGTTAGCCAAACGTTTAACATCGTACATCCCTCGTTTACAATGAGGACTAATGGTGCAAAATATTTCTCCGTTATCTCTTAACGAGATAGAAAATATTACACCGTTAGCCTTCAGAACTAATGGTATTTGCAACGTTAGTCCTCTTCTTACGTTTATATCAATTTTTGTTTTATCCGTTTTTTGTAAGTTTTATCCCTTTTTTTTGCGTTTTTATCCATTTTTTTTGTACGTTTTATCCCTTTTTTTTTTTTTTTTTTTTTTTTTTTTTTTTTTTTTTTTTACGTTTTCTGTACGTTTTATCAGTGTTTTGTACGTCTTATCCATTTTTTTTTTACTATTTATCCGTTTTATAACGTTTTTATCCATTTTTTTGTACGTTGTACCCGTTTTTTGTACATTTTTATTAGTTTTTTTTTTACGTTTTATCCATTTTTTACGATTTTATCCTTTTTTTTTACGTTTTTATCCATTTTTACTACGTTTTAACAGTTTTTTTTACGTGCAAAAAATGAATAAAACATACAAAAAACGGATAAAACGTTAAAAAAAAGGGATAAAAATGGACAAAAAACGTAAAAAAAAAAAGATAAAACGTACAAAAACGGATAAAAACGTAAAAACTGGATAAGACGTACAAAAATGGATAAAAACGTTAAAAAACCGGATAAAACGTGCAAAAACGGTTAAAACGTACAAAAAATGGATAAAAACGTGAAAGAACGGATAAAAGCGTAAAAAAAATGGATAAAATCGTAAAAAACGGATAAAACATAAAAATACCTGATGAAAACGTAAAAAATTGATAAAACGTTAAAAAAAAAACCAGATAAAAACGTACAAAAAAACGGATAAAAACGTAAAAAAGTTGGATAAAACGTACAAAAACGGTTAAAACGTAAAAAAATGGTTAAAACGTACAAAAAAAGATAAAAACGTAAAAAAAAATGGATAAAGCGTACAAAAAGTGGATAAAACGTACAAAAAACTAATAAAGTGTACAAAAAACGGATAAAACGTAAAAAAATTTAAAAAAAATTGATTAAATTGTACAAAAAAACGAATAAAACGTTAAAAATTTGACAAAAACGGATAAAACATACAAAAAATGTACAAAAAACGTAAAAAAAAGGATAAAACGTACAAAAAATGGATAAAAACGTAAAGAGAGGACTAACGGTGCAAATACCATTAGTCCTGAAGGCTAACGGTGTAATATTTTCTATCTAGTTAAGAGATAACGGAGAAATTATTTGCACCGTTAGTCCTTGATTCGTCTGAAAACGTATATATAAATATAAACAGTCTCAGAACGAATACTCGTGTGTAGTGTGAAACCAAGCAAGTGATCACCTGGGTCGTTTCCCAACGAGGTGTGAATGGGCAAACTGTGAAAAGCTAAGATTAGTGTGATTGATGATATGATATTTTTGATTTTGCTTTATTTAACAATTCTAAATAAAAAATTAAAAACAGATATGCACAAGAAAATTAAACGCGAATAAAAATAAACTAAAACGCGTAACGGGAAAGCTAAAATGGGACTAAAACTAAAATTTTAGAAAATTAAAACCTAAAAATGTAAAATGACTTAAAACTTATTTAAAAACTTAAATTATATTTTTTACACTTTTTATTTTAATTATTATTAATTATTTATTATTTAATTACTAATTAAACTAATTTAAATTATAAAAAATACTAAATGAACAAAGAAAATTCTAAAATTTTTTCTAAAAATATTATAAGATGAAAAGAAGCTAAGAAAATTATAAAAATGAAAATTACTTAATTAAAATTTAAAAAGATAAATTCTATTAAATAGAAGCTATCACTATTTTTCTATTTTTGTTTTTCTTAAGGTCTAAAAATAAAATTATATTTTTCCTAGATTAAAAATGACAAAAGAAAATTATGAAAATTAGATTTATATTTTTCTGATTATTTTTCTATTTATTATGATTTAATTACTAATAGAATCTAATAAAAAAGATTAAAAATATCAAAACTATTCAAAAAATTATGAAACTTTACAGATAATTCTAAAATATAAATTAAAAGATAGGAAAAATAAAATGAAAAGTTTAATAAGCCTGGAGAGCTGATTTGGGCAGATAAGCAATAAGCAAATAAGCTAGAAATAAGCTAATGAGCACAAAACTTAACCAAATGCTCAAGAAAGGTTTAATACACTATTAGAAGCACAAAACAACTAAAAAAACTACAAATAAGCACTATGAATTAACAAGATAAGCAGATGAGCAGTTGAGGATTCAAAACAGAAACTCAGACAAATGGCCAAATTGAAGGGCAATTTAAGCACTTAAATAAGCTACTGAGATTCCAACTAATGGGAGCAAAAGTGAGCTAGAACTATGAGTTATCTAGAAACACAAAAAGCAGGCCATGAACTTATCTAGATAAGCCAAAAATGAAGTGAGATCAGCAACCAAAAAACACTGAGTCTGCTGTTTTGTCTGTTTGCTGTGCAGAAAAGCACAACACCAAAGCAACCTAATCCAACTCTATTTGGCTAATCTAATATGACCAAGAGTGACTCAAAAATGCCAATAAACAGGTCAAAATAAGCTTGTGGCTTAATCTAGCTTATTTGAGCATTTGAGCTTCTCAAAATCCCACAGGGTATGCAAAATGGCCAATTCTATCTAAATGACCAATCCAAGCTTGTAAACAGCTTATATTGACCAAAATAAGCTTGAACAAAGTTGGGATGATGGTAAATGTACAGTAACAATGGGGTTTGACCCTTTGACTGCACAAAACCAAACAACCTTTAATGGTGTGTCTGTGGTGGATTTTCAAAGGAAAACACAATTTTTAAACTAAAAGTCTATATTTTACTGATTGAATAACTTATATTGATACTGATTAACAACTTATATAACAGAATTAAGCACTATGGTCAGCTATACTACTAATGACTATTTTTGGTCTTTTATAAGTTTTTTAGCAAAATGAAAACCAAACTATATAACTACTGATATTATTGATCAAATATACTTAAGAACTAACAATAAGCAAATAACAACAATAATAAGCTACTGATAAGCACTTATACAGTACTTTAGAGAAATTAAGGAAAAATCAAAGAAAAGCTTACAACTGATAAGCCTATGGAAAAAGAGAACAAGGACCAAGAACCAATCTAGCTTGTCAGAAACAAGCTAGAAAACCACAAAGAAGCCTTCCTGATTAGCTTTTTACCCAGAAATAGCTTATTAGCTCTTCAGTTGACTTTTGTTGACCATCTTGATTTCTTGAATTCAGAACATGATTAAGCTAAAATAAGCTTACCACAAGCTATAATAAGCTTGCATAAGCTTATAGAAACAACTTATAAGTTATTTCAATTACTACTTATTTGATTCGAATTATCAGTATAACATGGAATTTGAAATTATCACTAACTAATGAAATTGGACAAAGATTAATATCAAACAAGCTTAAATTACTTTTTATTGATTACTGAAACAAGCTATTACAAGTTATCACTACTGGAAAATGAAATACGATTTATGCTAATATTACCTACTTGCTCTATTTGAGCTACATTGCATTCTATATATACATAATTAAAGTGGGATAACCCTAGTCGACATCCTTCAATCCATCAGCACCATTGAATTGCTCCAATTTGATCTCATTCGTCCATTTCACTTTTGGCGGGAAAACAGGACATGTGGGATTTTATCTATTTTAGTTAGTGAGAGTTGGAGAGAAGCATTTAATTCCTTTGGATTGTTAGGTAGCGTGTATTGGAGGGGGGATGAGGTGGTGAATGGTATTGGTGAGGTGGGGGATGACTGTCTGGTATTGGAGGGTGGTTTTGGCGGTATGGTGGTAAAGAAGAAGGTTTGACCGAGTCAAACCTTTGGTTTAAATAAAAAAGGATGGGTCGGGTTTGGGCTTGTTTTGGGATTGGGCTAGTGGGCTGGGTTTAATAATAAGTGGGTTGGGTTGGGTAGTGATAAGGGATGAGTTGTTTTATTTATTAAGGGTCCGGTTGGATTTGTAGAATAAACACAAGGACCATTCTTGTAATTTCTGAATAGTTGAGGGGCTGAAACTGTCAAGTTTCCAAAATTATCACAAAGGACCAATCTTGTCAAGTGTGAATAGAACAAGGGTTACATTTGATAATTTTCCAATTTTTAAAACCCAAGGACTATTTTTGACATTTTTCAAACTTGGGGGGACCAAAGTTGTAATTTTGCAAACTTGAACCTTAAAGGACTAATCTTGACAACTTATGAATCCCCAAGGACCTTTGATGATATTTAACATGTTTTGAATAACCAGGGACTAGTTCTGCCAATTTGTGAAACTTCAGGGACTGAAAATGACAATTATGCAAACTTTGTTCGTTTTTCACTTGTTTTCAATCTTTTTGTTCCTGAGTCACATAAAAACACATTTTATGATATTTTCTGCATTTTGAAGCATATCTGCATGTTTTTAAATATTTTTGCAGATAAAATGTGACAGAAATGATGAGTATTTAGACACTCATCAATCCCCCACACTAAACTATTGCTAGTCCCTAGCAATCTTTTATGAAGTTTTAATGGATTTTATCTCTTTACCAAAAGCCATTACTTCTGGAGTAGCCAATGTTTTAGTATGTGATACTTTGGTACAATGATAACCAAATGATTTTGAGCAAACCATCAGCTGTCAACGGGTTTGATTTGTCTTTACTAAAAGCCGTTTGCTTCTGGACTAGCCAACTCTTAGATAAATTATTACTATTATCTTTGGTGAGCTGATTACCAATTATGGTTTTCCACTGCCTTTACCACAAGCCATAACCTTGCGGGCTAGCCAACTCTTTACTTATAAAGATATGGTGAGTCGAATACCATACAATTTTCGGCAAATTGCAAGCCATAAACGGATTTGATTTATCTTTACCAAGAGCCGTTTGCTCCTGGATTAGCCAATCCTTATGTGGGTTAGACATGGCGGACTGATAACCATTTATTGCGTTCTAAGTGAGAAAAAATTTTAAAATTTTTGCCAAAAATGGGGGTACTAGATGGTACATTTGATCAAATTCGCTAGAATTCCCCCCCCCCCCCACACTTAGAACTGAATATTGCCCTCAATATTCAAAGTACCGGTTGTTAAACCAACACTTAGAACGTGAAAGGGAAATATTAAATAGCCATTATTTTATATACACCTCTTCTTTTTTTTAAGATTATATACAACATGTGGGGCATCTCCCCCACACTAGGGTGTTAGAAAAGAGAAAGAAGTCAGAAATATGGGTGAAAACCCATATGGTGGGCTAATATTTTTGTTCACCGAGTCACTTAGCTCGACTCGACCCCGCATTCATTGGTTCATGGGGAAGCAAGTGGAAGAAACCATCTTCATCGGACTTTCATTCAAATTGTTTTGATAACCAATTGAACATAAGAAAGTTCCACACCGATGAGATAAATCCGGCATTTAAACCAATGTTAGATGGACAATGCCGGGGTCAAAGGTAATATCCTCACTCCCGAATGAGTGAAAGATAGGGGAAATCACCGGGTAGGTGAAGGGAAGAAGAGAGATCAGAATAGCACTTAAGATAAGAACTTCCTCCTCAAGAATTGCAAGTGGAGGAGGCAAGTCCTTAAACTGGATCTCAGGAAATTTATCAGTTTTTTCAACTGACTTGATTTCTTTCTTATGAAGTTCAACGGGAGGGAGAGGAGAAGAATTGTCCTGATTTAACAATTTCTCAAGAAGAAGAATATCTCCCTCCAGATCAATCTCAGCGTTATCAATTCCTTCCAGAAATGAATCACACTTGAGAAAAGCCTCGATCTCTTCCAAATTGGAATCACTTCCCTCAAACGGAGGGAGAGAAGGGGAAGAGTAGGAAATGATAGGTTGAGAAGATGGAGTGGGATCACCACTCACAGAATTATGAAAATAACCAAAACTCTCTTGAGAGTACTCCTCTGAAGCAATGTCAATGACATCTATTCGGTTAACCGATTTAGAATCATAATTTGAGGAGTACTTCGAAGTTTGATCATGGTTAAAAGTAACAGCTTCATTATCCACACGCAAGGTGATCTCATGCTTAAATACATCAATAAGAGCATGTCCCGTTTTTAGGAATCCTCGTCCAAGAATGAAAGAACCTTTTGATCTGCGTCGAAGTCAACAACCACAAAGTCAGCTGGAAAATGGAACTTTCCTATTTTCACAAATACATCTTCGGCAATGCCGCAGGGATGAGTTATGGTTAGAATCTGCAAGCTCAAGAGTCATGCAGGTAGGAGTAAGAGCCGGAAGAGAAAGTTTCTTCCATACTGAATGAGGCATCAGGTTGATGCTTGCACCTAGATCTGCTAAGGCATAGCATTCAACCATTCCTGGAAATACACAAGGTAGTAGAAACTTTCCAGGATCTCCAAGCTTCTCCGGAAGCTTTTTCAAGATAACCGCTGAGCAGTTCTCATTTACTGGAGTTTTAGCCATTTCAATCAGTTTTTCCTTGTTGCTTAACAAGTGTTTGATTGTTGATGCAAACTTGGGCATCAGAATGATAGCATCCGCAAGACTTATGTCAAAATGTAATTCTTTAAAGATTTGAAAGAATTTGTCCATTTGTTGACTAGCCTTCTCGCGGAGCTTTTGCTCATTTAAGCGCGATGGGTAAGGAATATAAGGTTTGGATTTAGGGGCAATGACTTCAGGAGTCTCAACAGTTTCAAAGACAACTCCTGGTTTGGATTTCTTTTTAGGGCCAACCGGAGGATGGACTTGTGCTGTACTTTGTGGGGTTGGAATTTGCACTTTGTCCGTTGTGTCCTCCGTCTCTTTTTCCATTTCAAACAACGGAGGAGGAATAGGGCCAGCGGGCCCCTCATAAGCAGTACCACTCCGAGTGGTGATAGCTTTGACGAAAGTGGTATCTTCATCATCATCACTGTCATCAAGTACACTGACAGGAACAGCATTGAGCATCTCGAAATAATATCTGGCTGTTCTTTGCTCACCAAGTTTGTTTGACAAACTTTTAACCGTAAATCGTGAAAGAGTAGGATCGATTCTTGACGGTTGAGGAGCAATTGTGGGTGTAGATTTTTGGATAACCGAAGGTTGGACGTATTTAGCACTTCCATTGTTAGTGGGAAGTACCGGGTCCTTTTTCACCTTGAGTTCAACATGAGCTTTACCACTACGTGTAGTGACAGCTTTGAGTTCACCCCTTGGGTTGACAACAGTGTTACTTGGGAGACCTCCCGAGGTAGAAGGTTGATCAGTTAAAGACTTTTTGATCTGGTTTAATTGGGCAACTAATAGCTGGTTTGTCTCATATTGTGTCTTATTTGTTTCCTCTTGAGTTTTCATGAATTGCTTAAGCAACTCATCTGAGGACGTCTGATTTTGGTTTGAACCTTGATTTTGATTAAAATTTGGACCACGGTTTTGGTTAAAATTACCCTGATTCTGACCTCGGTTTTGATTGAAATTTTGAGAATTGTTGAAATTTTGTCCCTGATTTTGAACAAAGCGATTTTGATTATTCTGATTTGGCACGGGTGGAAAACCAGGTGGGACCATAGCATTCGGTGCTCGGTACTGAGTCTCAGCATGCGGACGGTATTGATTTTGGTTTACTGCAGCTACGGGAGCTGGGTAAAGAGAAGCATCGGTTGCTTGACAATCATAATACGCATGTGGGCCACCACAAGTTTCACATACTTTGTTTATTGCTTTAATTTGTTCTGGTTTGTGAATTTCACTCTTCAATTCTTTCATTTCCTTCATCATACAACGCATTGAGTCCGTTAAAAAGGCTAACTCTGAGGAGTTACCGGATGAGGAAGCAGGAGTGACAGGAACATTCACTTTGTTTCGAGAAATAGGAACTTTTGATTTATTTTCACAAATTTCAATCACCTCTTTAGGTCGACGATTCAAGATATTGCCACCAGCGGCTGTGTTAAGTGCATCTTGATCGTTTTGGGTTAACCCATTATAAAACGTATTTATCTGTTGTAACTCCGTAAAATCGTGATGTGGGCATTTTCGGAGGAGATCTTTAAATCTGTCCCATGCCTCTCCGAAATTTTCATCAAAACCTTGACGAAATCCAGCTATTTCATTTTTTAGATTAGTCGTCTTTGATGGAGGGAAGAAATAATTGACAAATTTCTGCACTAGATCTTCCCAAGTTTCAATGGATCGAGGGGGTTCTTTATCCAGCCAAATGCGGGCTGCCCCTTCGAGTGAGAATGGAAATAGCATCAATTTGATAACTGTTTGCGGCACATTTTTGTAATTGATTGTAGAGGTCAGCTTGTTGAACCAACGAATGTGTGCATATGGATCTTCTCGCTCAAACCCGTGGAATTGGTTTGTGGCCACGAGCTGAATCAAATGTGTTTTCAGTTCAAAATGATCAGACTCGATGGCTGGTAAAACGATGGCATCTCCGTAACCCTCGGTGGGTGCCCGGAGCATTTCCGCCATTGTGCGATTGTCTGCCATATTATCAGTGGGATCAGTACGAATCTCGGGTTCGACTATTTGGGCAGCACGTCTACGATTACGTCTTCTCGGAATAATTACGAGTTCCCGTAAAGGGCTTGATGACGTGGAAGAACGAGTGCGCATGCACTAAGTAAAATATTCCAATTAAAACAAGACAGAAGCAAAACACAAGTGAACTTAAACCAATAATCAGCAAGCGTACGGTAGCTCTCTAAAAGATAAACGCACAGAGTGGCGGAGAAGCAAAGGTGGGCAATTAAAGCTCCTTAAAAACCCGCTTCTTTCAGTCCGACAATTTAATGTCAGACTATCCTTAAACCTCCGTTACAGTTTGTTTATCAATCAAAGGTGAGCCGATATTCGCAAGTGATACAAAGGCAAGTTTTAAATCTTTGGTTTGGGAACTTATTATGGTCGTACCCCCAGTTAGGTAGTACTCTGTCTTGGTTCTCGATGGTAAATTTTATTATTGTTTTTATTTATACAAAGAAAACGGAAAATCTTTTTTTTTTTTTTTTTTTTTTTTTTTTTTTGGTGTTTTTATTTTTTATATGATAATATATATATAAAAGAAAAGAAAAATATTTTTGTTTTTTTATATGGTTTATGGGAAATTGAAATACGATATTTTTGGTACTCGATCCGTTAAACGAATTAACTTCACGTGCGTTTTGCTTTATATATATGATGAATATACAAGAGATAGAAGATATGCACAGATTTGATTTTCAAAAACACGATACAGCAAAACGTTCAAAACACGCAGCACACCTCCCCGGCAGCGGCGCCAAAATTTGATTCGTCTGAAAACGTATATATAAATATAAACAGTCTCAGAACGAATACTCGTGTGTAGTGTGAAACCAGGCAAGTGATCACCTGGGTCGTTTCCCAACGAGGTGTGAATGGGCAAACTGTGAAAAGCTATGATTAGAGTGATTGATGATATGATATTTTTGATTTTGCTTTATTTAACAATTCTAAATAAAAAATTAAAAACAGATATGCACAAGAAAATTAAACGCGAATAAAAATAAACTAAAACGCGTAACGGGAAAGCTAAAATGGGACTAAAACTAAAATTTTAGAAAATTAAAACCTAAAAATGTAAAATGACTTAAAACTTATTTAAAAACTTAAATTATATTTTTTACACTTTTTATTTTAATTATTATTTATTATTTAATTACTAATTAAACTAATTTAAATTATAAAAAATACTAAATGAACAAAGAAAATTCTAAAACTTTTTCTAAAAATATTATAAGATGAAAAGAAGCTAAGAAAATTATAAAAATGAAAATTACTTAATTAAATTTTAAAAAGATAAATTCTATTAAATAGAAGCTATCACTATTTTTCTATTTTTGTTTTTATTAAGGTCTAAAAATAAAATTATATTTTTCCTAGATTAAAAATGACAAAAGAAAATTATGAAAATTAGATTTATATTTTTCTGATTATTTTTCTATTTATTATGATTTAATTACTAATAGAATCTAATAAAAAAGATTAAAAATATCAAAACTATTCAGAAAATTATGAAACTTTACAGATAATTCTAAAATATAAATTAAAAGATAGGAAAAATAAAATGAAAAGTTTAATAAGCCTGGAGAGCTGATTTGGGCAGATAAGCTAGAAATAAGCTAATGAGCACAAAACTTAACCAAATGCTCATGAAATGTTTAATACACTATTAGAAGCACAAAACAACTAAAAAAAACTACAAATAAGCACTATGAATTAACAAGATAAGCAGATGAGCAGTTGAGGATTCAAGACAGAAACTCAGACAAATGGCCAAATTGAAGGGCAATTTAAGCACTTAAATAAGCTACTGAGATTCCAACTAATAGGGGCAAAAGTGAGCTAGAACTATGAGCTATCTAGAAACACAAAAAGCAGGCCATGAACTTATCTAGATAAGCCAAAAATGAAGTGAGATCAGCAACCAAAAAACACTGAGTCTGCTGTTTTGTCTGTTTGCTGTGCAGAAAAGCACAACACCAAAGCAACCTAATCCAACTCTATTTGGCTAATCTAATATGACCAAGAGTGACTCAGAAATGCCAATAAACAGGTCAAAATAAGCTTGTGGCTTAATCTAGCTTATTTGAGCATTTGAGCTTCTCAAAATCCCACAGGGTATGCAAAATGGCCAATTCTATCTAAATGACCAATCCAAGCTTGTAAACAGCTTATATTGACCAAAATAAGCTTGAACAAAGTTGGGATGATGGTAAATGTACAGTAACAATGGGGTTTGACCCTTTGACTGCACAAAACCAAACAACCTTTAATGGTGTGTCTGTGGTGGATTTTCAAAGGAAAACACAATTTTTAAACTAAAAGTCTATATTTTACTGATTGAATAACTTATATTGATACTGATTAACAACTTATATAACAGAATTAAGCACTATGGTCAGCTATACTACTAATGACTATTTTTGGTCTTTTATAAGTTTTTTAGCAAAATGAAAACCAAACTATATAACTACTGATATTATTGATCAAATATACTTAAGAACTAACAATAAGCAAATAACAACAATAATAAGCTACTGATAAGCACTTATACAGTACTTTAGAGAAATTAAGGAAAAATCAAAGAAAAGCTTACAACTGATAAGCCTATGGAAAAAGAGAACAAGGACCAAGAACCAATCTAGCTTGTCAGAAACAAGCTAGAAAACCACAAAGAAGCCTTCCTGATTAGCTTTTTACCCAGAAATAGCTTATTAGCTCTTCAGTTGACTTTTGTTGACCATCTTGATTTCTTGAATTCAGAACATGATTAAGCTAAAATAAGCTTACCACAAGCTATAATAAGCTTGCATAAGCTTATAGAAACAACTTATAAGTTATTTCAATTACTACTTATTTGATTCGAATTATCAGTATAACATGGAATTTGAAATTATCACTAACTAATGAAATTGGACAAAGATTAATATCAAACAAGCTTAAATTACTTTTTATTGATTACTGAAACAAGCTATTACAAGTTATCACTACTGGAAAATGAAATACGATTTATGCTAATATTACCTACTTGCTCTATTTGAGCTACATTGCATTCTATATATACATAATTAAAGTGGGATAACCCTAGTCGACATCCTTCAATCCATCAGCACCATTGAATTGCTCCAATTTGATCTCATTCGTCCATTTCACTTTTGGCGGGAAAACAGGACATGTGGGATTTTATCTATTTTAGTTAGTGAGAGTTAGAGAGAAGCATTTAATTCCTTTGGATTGTTAGGTAGCGTGTATTGGAGGGGGGATGAGGTGGTGAATGGTATTGGTGAGGTGGGGGGATGACTGTCTGGTATTGGAGGGTGGTTTTGGCGGTATGGTGGTAAAGAAGAAGGTTTGACCGAGTCAAACCTTTGGTTTAAATAAAAAAGGATGGGTCGGGTTTGGGCTTGTTTTGGGATTGGGCTAGTGGGCTGGGTTTAATAATAAGTGGGTTGGGTTGGGTAGTGATAAGGGATGAGTTGTTTTATTTATTAAGGGTCCGGTTGGATTTGTAGAATAAACACAAGGACCATTCTTGTAATTTCTGAATAGTTGAGGGGCTGAAACTGTCAAGTTTCCAAAATTATCACAAAGGACCAATCTTGTCAAGTGTGAATAGAACAAGGGTTACATTTGATAATTTTCCAATTTTTAAAACCCAAGGACTATTTTTGACATTTTTCAAACTTGGGGGACCAAAGTTGTAATTTTGCAAACTTGAACCTTAAAGGACTAATCTTGACAACTTATGAATCCCCAAGGACCTTTGAAGATATTTAACATGTTTTGAATAACCAGGGACTAGTTCTGCCAATTTGTGAAACTTCAGGGACTGAAAATGACAATTATGCAAACTTTGTTCGTTTTTCACTTGTTTTCAATCTTTTTGTTCCTGAGTCACATAAAAACACATTTTATGATATTTTCTGCATTTTGAAGCATATCTGCATGTTTTTAAATGTTTTTGCAGATAAAATGTGACAGAAATGATGAGTATTTAGACACTCATCAGTCCTCATTGTAGACTAGGGATGTATGATGTTAAACATTTGGCTAAAGAAGGATGTAAGGTGCCAATAGTTTCTGACAGGGATCTGACAAGGATGTAAGGTGTCAGAAATTGCAAACCACATGGATGTATTTTGCAGTTTACTCCTTTTAAAATAATTATAACTTTTATCTCTCCCTTTCATCATACCGACACCCATTCCAAATACCATCTAAAAACCAAACGGGCCCTTAGTGTGTGGAAGAGCATGTTTTGTGTTTGTGGTTCATGATGGAAGGCCTTCTACCAACATGCGCCGCCTACTCACAGAAATGTCCCAATATTTTTTGTGTTAGGATCAGGGATAGATAATCAATGGTAAAAGGACAGTAGCAGCAATTTAAAACCAGCAACACAAATTCAGAAGAATAGGAGCGTTACAGGTATGATATCAGAAGTTAGAAACAAAAATACTGATATTTCTGTTATGATAAGTCAAAGATACAAGTTCTGTTCTGCACTTGTTATAACAGTCAATAACCGACCTTAAAAGAAGTTTCCTGATACTTCAATAACTAGTGCGCCAAAATTACCAAACTGCCCTTACAAAATAAAATAAACTTCATAGTACCAAAATTACTAAACTCAAAATGATATCGGTTAAATTTGGTCAACGTAATCACAAGTCAAACTTCTCACGAAGAAAAGTCAACTTGAAACCATTAACGCAAAAACAACCAATTGTAATAACCGGATAAGCGTGTACCCGGGTCGTTCTCCCTGCGAGGCGTGAAATTGAGGATATCGTTTGAGGTTTGGAATTAAAATGCTTGAAATAACGAGGGTTGATTGGTTACTAGAATCTACTAAAACGAAAATTAAATAACGCGAACGATGAACTACGAACGAGTAAAAACGTAAAATATTTGAAAGACTAATCCTACGGGTATCAAAATAATTTTCCTAAGTCCTAAATATAAAAAGAAAATTTTGGAAAAAAGAAAAATATTTTTTTGACTTTTTAATAATTTTTTATAAATTAAAAACTATTTAAAAGAAAATAATTGATTAAAAATACTAAATGGAAAAAGAAAATTCTGAAATTTTTTTCTAAAATACTTTAAACTTAAATGAAGCTATAAAAAATATAAAGAGTGTCCCAGCTTATTTCAATAAGCTGGGGATAAGCAAACAAGTTCGAATTAGCTTAAAAAGATGAATGAAGGCTAAAAAGAGGTTAATAAATAAATATTGCAAAGTAAAACTAAAAAGAATCAAAGGGTGCAGTGGTAAGGTTGCTTGTGTTGTGATGGTGGAGACTGGGGTTCTAATCCCAGTCATGTCACTTTTTTGCAAACTTATTTTTTTTGATTTTTTCTTTTTGCAAGCTCAAAAGGTACTTAAAACTGAACAACTTTTACAAAAACAATTTTTGAGAAAACCAAAATCAAGCTGAAAAAAAACTGAGGAGGATGGCAGTGGCCAAAAAGGCAAACAAAAAAAAACTAACTTAGTATGCAAGAAGCTGGGATAAGCTATGACTAAACCTAATAGGCAACTAAACTCATAAAGGCGGACTAAACAAGCAATTCTGCATCTAAGAAGCAGATCTTAAAAAGCTAAAAGCAACAAAAATTCAAATAAACACAGATGATCAAATTCAAACCAAACAGACCCTAAAGGGGCATATTCAAGCCATAACAAAGCTATCAAATAAAATTCTAAAAATCCTATAAAAATTACTAACAGCTAGGTAGGCAAGCCAATATTAAATCCCCCAAAGATGAGCTCATGACAGCTTATATTGAGTGAGCTAAAATTGAACAAAGGACCTCCAAAACTAGGAAAAACCAAAAAAAAAAACTTGCAGGCTGCTCAAAGGAGTTTTAAAGCAACATGTAATACAAAAGCTCTTAACCTATTCTATACTACCAAGAACTACAAGAAAAGCATTAACAAGCAATTAAATGACAGAAATTAAGCAGATAAGCAGTAAAATAAGCTGTTTAACCGAGGTTGACCAAGCAAGAAAACTTAAATTTGCATTAAAATACCAAACTGAAATTAGAATTACAACTTAAATTAAACATTACACTACTGAAACAATAAATTCGACAGCAAATTAAATGGTCTAAACTTTTCTAAAAACATGAAAAGAGGGACAAAAATACAATCTGAAAAATCTGCTATATATATAGCTTCTTTCGTGTGCTTTCTCTGTGAGGGTATTCTTCCACTTGCTACTTGTGCTTCATTTGGGACCCTTGGATTAAACTTGCTCACCACAACTTGAATCTTGAACCGTTTGATGAAATCTTTGCCTCGGATCGCTGAGGTGGAAAGGGGGGACCAAAGACAACACCATGTGAATCTTTTGGACTGGTGTGGAGGTGAGAGTGACGGGTTAGTGATTAGGTTTAAGTTTTTGGCGGGTTTGGGATTTAGAAGATAATCCACAGTAGCTTAATTTGGTATTAGGGATTTTGACCTTCAAAAGAGGGGTTTGACCGTATTCTTTGAATCCGGTGTTATATTAAACACGGGTTTGGGCTTTTATGGGTTTGGTATTGTGGGCTAAAGGGTTTGTTTAAGTTTAGTGGGATGGGTTGGGTAGTATTTGTGGATCCGGTTTGTTTTACTAAGGGTAGATTAAGGATTTAGCTTTTAACTTAAGGACCAAAAGTGTAATTATGCAAAGTTCAGGGACCCAATCTGCCATTTCTCAAAGTTCTTCAAGGGTCCATTTTTGCCAAATGAGAATAATCCAAGGGTCATTTGGGATTTTCCGAGCTCGAATTAAATCCAAATAAATAATGTCTTTTCCGGCTTCGGTTTTCGGCTCTTTTCCATATTAAGCTCGATTTTATCCGTATTTGCCCCGTTTTCAATCCTTTTGTACCTGAAACACAAAAAACACAATCCAAGGATATTTGTAACAATATATGGTCCATTTGGGTGTTTTTGGTCATTTTTGTGGGGTTTTTCGGGTATAAAATGATGAGTAAAAAGCCACTCATCATACCCTTAGGAGGTGAAGTCAAAACATCTAACAGTCTCCACCTTGACTTTAGCTCCTAAGTCACACTATATTTCCAATTATCGATATTGAGCAAATCCAAACAGTGTCGAAACTTGCTCAAAGGAACCGGTTTAGTAAACACATCCGCAGGATTGTCTTGAGTGCCAATCTTCTTCACTTTGATTCTTCTTTCCGTACGAATAAAGTGATAACGAACATCTATGTGTTTAGTCCGATCATGGTATACTTGGTCTTTAGCCAAACATATGGCACTCATGCTATCGCAAAACACGGTAGCTTGATCTTGAGGGAAACCAAGATCTTTAATCAAACCTTTCAACCAAATTCCTTCCTTAGTTGCTTCTGTTAAAGCTATGTACTCAGCTTCGGTAGTAGATAAAGCAACTAATGGTTGTAATGTAGCTTTCCAACTTACAACCGAATTTCCAATAGTGAAAACATAACCTGTCAAGGATCTTCTAGCATCAAGATCCGCAGCATAATCCGAATCTGAGTATCCGGCAACCAAATGTTCACGTTCACCACCGTAAATAAGCCCAACATCAGATGTCCCTTTCAAATAACGAAAAATAAGTTTCACCGCATTCCAATGCTCTTTTTCGGGATGAGCCATATATCGTGACACAACACTCATCGCGTGAGCTATATCCGGCCTTGTGCAAACCATAGCATACACCAAACTACCAACAGCACTAGCATAAGGTATTCGGGACATATATTGTATTTCTGCCTCACTTTGAGGAGCACAAGCAGTAGATAAACGAAAATTTGCTGAGGAAGGAGTATTTACCGATTTTGCCGAAATCATGCCAAAACGAGAAATAATCTTCTCGATGTAACTTTTCTGTGATAAGAAAAGCTTGCCATGTTTTCGATCTCGAATGATTTCCATACCATAAATCTTTCGAGCTGCTCCCAAATCTTTCATATCAAATTCTGTGTTGAGAAGAATCTTCAACTTATTAACCTCGTCTATGTCTTTAGCCACTACAAGCATATCATCAACGTACAAGAGCAAGTAGATAAGTGATCCAGACGGTGCCTTTTTATGATAGACACAACAATCATAAGCACTTCTACTAAAGCCATGCTCTACCATAAAGTTGTCAAATCTCTTGTACCATTGTCTCGGCAATTGCTTCAAACCATAGAGAGATTTTCGAAGCTTACAAACGTAGTCTTCTTTTCCTTGAACAACGAAACCTTCGGGTTGGCTCATATAAATTTCTTCCTCAAGGTCACCGTGAAGAAATGCGGTCTTTACATCTAATTTTTCTAACTCCAAGTCATGATGTGCTACCAAGGATAGTAACACCCGAATAGATGTATGACGTACCACCGGGGAGAAAATCTCATTGTAATCGATTCCCTCCTTTTGGCTATATCCCTTCGCGACCAAACGTGCCTTGAACCTAATGGTGTCCGAACCCGGTAAGCCGGTTTTCATCTTGAAAAGCCACTTACAACCAATAATTTTCCTTCATTCAGGTAGTTTCACCAATTCCCATGTATTATTCTTCTAAGGAGATTCTATCTCTTCACCCATAGCTGCAATCCACATACCAGACTCTTTAGAAGTAATAGCCTCTCGATAAGTAGCCGACGCAAGAGACTCCACCTCTTCAGCTACTTGCAATGCGTATGCGACATAGTCCTCAAAACCAAATCGACTAGGGGATTTTGCATTTCTACGAGGTCTATCATGGGCTATAGACCTATCTTGCTCATGTTCCAAATGTGGTGAATTTGGTTGATCATCTACATCAACCACTGGTGAAGTAGCATCGGGATCCATATCTCCTGGAACAACGTGCTCCACGTGTTTAGTAACATCCTCCACCTTTTCGGAAACACCCTCTTTAAGCTTCGATTCGGATGGATCTTGTTTCATGCGAAACAAGTAATCCTCGTCAAATGTTACATCTCGGCTAAGAATAACTCTTCTTTCAGATGGTGACCAAATTCGATAGCCTTTAACCCCATCACCGTATCCCATGAAAATGCCTTTCTTGGCTCTCGGATCTAACTTTCCTTCACTAACATGATAATATGCAGGGCATCCAAAAACATAAAGCTTCGAATAATCCGCGGGCTTCCCGGACCAAACTTCAATGGGAGTCATACAATCAATGGCAGTGGCAGGAGACCTATTGATTAGATAGCAAGCCGTATTGAGTGCTTCGGCCCAAAAACTTCTATCTAATCTGGCATTCAACAGTAGGCATTGAGCTCTCTCTAATAGAGTCCTGTTCATTCGTTCAGTTACCCCGTTTTGTTGAGGAGTATAACGAACCGTATAATGCCTAGCAATTCCTTCATCTCTGCAAAAGTCATCAAACTCTCTTGAACAAAACTCCAAACCATTATCAGTGCGAAGACGCTTAATCTTCCTTCCAGTTTGGTTTTCAATCAGAACCTTCCAATTCTTAAATTTCTCAAACGCCTGACTCTTGTGTTTCATCATGAACACCCATGTCATTCTTGAGAAATCGTCAATGATTGAGAGAAAATATCGAGCACCACCGAGAGAAGGTACTCGAGAAGGCCCCTAACAATCTGCATGAAGATAATCAAGACTCGCCTTCGTCTGATGAATTGCCTTCGAGAAACTCACCCGCTTTTGTTTCCCGATGACACAATGCTCACAAAACTCCAAGTTAGCCACCTTGTGGCTATCAAGTAGTCCCCGTTTGCTCAATATGACCATGCCTTTTTCACTCATGTGACCAAGGCGCATATGCCACAACATCGTCAAATCTGAATTACTTTTCTCTGAACAAGATACTGAAGCGGAACCTGTGATAGTTTCACCTTGTAAAGTGTAAAGAGAAGAAGCACCTTTTGTTGCTTTCATAACTACCAAAGCACCTTTCGAAACACGTAGTACACCATTCTCACTAGTGTATTTGAAACCTTTCGAGTCCAACATACCTAGTGAGATCAAATTCTTCTTAAGATCTGGAACATGGCGAACATCAGTGAGGGTTCTAAAAACTCCATCATGCATCTTAATTCGAATTGTTCCAATGCCAACAACTTTGCACGGTGAATCGTTGCCCATGAAGACATGCCCACCATCAAATTCTTCATATGTCACAAACCAATCCCGATTGGGACTCATATTAAAAGAACAAACGGAATCCATAATCCAAGCAACTGGTGTACCTTTATAATCAACTACTGAGAGTACCACATTGCGTTCCGAGCCAGAGTCATCTTTAGCAACGGCCGCTGCCTGACCTTTTTCCTTAAGTTTAGGACAATTATACTTCCAATGGCCTTCCTCTTTGCAATAATTACAAGTATCTCGAGGATTTGACCCTCGAGGTCTAGACTTCGATCTATCTTTATATCTACCTTTTCCTTTACCTTTCTGTGTTCGATGTCTACCCCTATCATAACCCGTAGCTGATAAGCCGACAGGTTGAGATTCCGAAGTTCCCAATGCTTGATGACGAAGCTCTCGGGAATGCAAACTGGATCAAACATCTTCTAATGTGATGGTGTCTTTACCAACAACAAAGGAGTTTACAAAGTTCTCAAACGAGGGAGGCAACGATACTAGAAGAATAAGAGCCGCATCTTCATCATCAATCTTGACATCCACATTTTTTAAATCCATCAAGATCGAGTTCAATGAATCAAGATGATCTTTTAATGCTGAGCCTTCTTTCATTCATAGTGAAAACAAACATTGCTTCAATAACAACTCATTCGTCGACGACTTTGTCATATAAAGCTTTTCTAACTTTTTCCATACACCAGAAGCCGTTTCCTCATCAACAACCTCATAAAGAACCTCGTCCGATAAAGATAGCAAAATAGTGGAATGCGCCTTTTCATCTTGTGAGTTATATTTTGCATCGGTCATATCAGCAAGTTTAGGACCGGCTAAAGGTGCCCAAATACCTTGTTGTTTCAATAAGGCTCGAACTTTAATTCACCATAAACTAAAATTACTTTTGCCATTAAACTTCTCAATACTACTAACTGATGGTGATTGTGTTTGAGAAGACATAATTATTCAAACGGGTTTACTAATGACTGTTCTGTAACAAAACCTCTCACAAAACAAATTCTGATTATCCTAAATCCCAATCAACTAACACCTTCAATCTATCAAACAAGCATAAGCAACAAACAATTGAACAAAAGAAAAATCCCAAAACCACAAACCTGATATCATCAAGATTGATCGACAGGAACCACCAAACACAAAACAAGTTCAAACCTGATGTCTTCAAATTGAACGAATCAACAAACCACCAAACAGAAACAAATCCAAACGATATCAAGATGTTGAGTCTTGAAATCAACCATAAACAAGTGTCGATCAAAAAACCCAAATCAAATTGTTGCTTGCTTCAAATCGACCGAGTGGCTCTTGATACCAATTTGTTAGGATCAGGGATAGATAATCAGTGGCAAAACGACAGTAGCAGCAATTTAAAACCAGCAACACAAATTCAGAAGAATAGGAGCATTACAGGTATGATATCAGAAGTTAGAAACAAAAATACTGATATTTCTATTATGATAAGTCAAAGATACAAGTTCTGTTCTGCACTTGCTATAACAGTCAATAACCGACCTTAAAAGAAGTTTCCTGATACTTCAATAACTAGTGCACCAAAATTACCAAACTGCCCTTACAAAATAGGGATAATGATATATAAATGTATCCAACTTGCCACCATATACTAAGTTGTACAATGAACTATTAATCTCGCAAAAGAATACAGGAACTTACTAATCTTGACTATTGTGTGTATTAACGGGAGATTAAGCTTTTTACCGTTTGTAATTAGCCACGTTGGCTATCCACGTTGGCATTAAGTTTGTCGGCTTATATAACGTTCTTATTTTCCTCTTTCTTCCACATTAACACAAAAAAAAACCCACCACCCCCAAATGCAATTCACTGTTTAACCTTATAATCAAAATCCCCAATTGATTATGGCACAATACGCTCCAGTAACACCAAGAGTGATGGATAAGTATGTTACATCTCACTGTGGTTGTGGCCTAGCTATGACTGTGAAAACGGCCTGGACAAAGGAGAATCCAGGGAAACGTTTCATTGCTTGTCCCAAATATGTAAGCCGTAATTTAATTTTGATTTATATGAGGAATGATACTCTCCAATTGATGGTGATTTTGTTTGGTGATTACAGGATAAGCGCAAAAAGTGTGGTTACTATGAATTTTTTGATGATGATTTACCAAGTGATTATTATAGGGAATTGTTATTTGAAGAGCATCAAAAGGCCAAGAGAGGGAATCAAAACAATGAGCTGCAAGAACACATTGCTCTTCTTACAATGGAAAAGAAGCAGTTGGTTAGTGAGTTGACTTGTACAAAGTCAAAATTACAATTGTATGACCGAATTTTTCTTATTTTGATTGGGATTTTAATGGTCTTTTGTGTTGTGTTAGGAATGAAATTAGTCAACTGATATAGGTAGATGGTAAGTAGTTTTAGGTTGTTGTAATGGTTATTGACTCCATAAAGTCAACATTTTGTATGGCAATGAAAATTTTGCAATTTCCAATGGTATATACAATAGCAGTGTGTTTTTCAGTATTTGTAGTTTCTACTTAGCATGGATATCATAAAGATGAGTGTTACAACTCATTTAACTTCATTACACCAGAAATTTGACTATAGAAAGTCAAATGAAGTAGTTCCTAAGGTTTACAACCACTTTATTGAAGGGAAATTAAACTTGCACATTATTCAGAAAGTCAACTAACCCACTCTTGTTTTTCCCTTACCTTTTGAAGAAGCTTTGGGGGTTTTTGCAACAAATGGTTTCATACCAATTTCTTCACATGTCTTTTGGTTGGGAAGGCCTAGAACCTTGTGCCTGTCTTCAAAAGCTTGTTTGGCAATCTGTTTTGGATCTTGAGTCTTCCTAGCATCATGTTTTGTTGAAGTTGTACCTGTATAACCAATTGGAAAGTAGGATGACCAAGGCATAGGGTAATCTGGAACATCAGAACTTGTTTCACTGGTTGAACTTGAGAACATGCTTGAAGAGATGTCACTGCTTGAAGAAATGTAAATGATTTCTGCACACACACACACACACACAAAAAAAAACACACACAAAAAATTCAAAAAAATTAAAAAAAAAAAATTAAAACAATTTTATTTTAAAAAGGAAAAAACAGCCTGCACAAGTGAACTTATGATGTGTTTGCATCAACCTTTCTTGTTGGAAGACATTGTTTTAGTTGATTGAATGGTGTGGTTTGTGTATGTTTGGTTTGTTTGCTTTTTATAGAGGTAAAAAACAGTCAAACCTGCAGCTGCTATAGCTTTTGCAGGTCAAGAATCTCAAAACAGTTCAATTGTGCAGGAATTTCCAAAAAACAGTCAAACCTGCATGCTAATGTCTAGGAATCTCAATTCACAAAGTAGACAACATGTTGAAAAAAATATTCCATGTGCAGACAAGGAATCTAAATTAACCAAAATCCTGAATATGACCATTATAAGGCCATTTTACTGCATTAAACCATCAAGTTGACTTCATAAAGTCAAATTACATAATTAAACATCCTACATAACCATAGAGTAATTACATAACAGTTAATATTGTTTGATTGCCCAAATTAGTATACAAAAGATGGCAATCTGTGCATAAGTTTTGGTTGCCAAAAATAAAATACAAAATATGGCAACAATATAGTTAATTAACTGATTAATCCAACTCCATTGCATTGTCTTTTGAACTTCCTTCACCTGGGACCTTCTTTGTTAGCTTTCTTTGGAGGATCCTCTGGCTTGGTTCCCTTCTTCTTTGAATGACACTTTCATACCAATTTCTTGGTCTAACAATTGGGGCAGCTTGAGTAGTTTGAGTAACAATTGGGGCAGCTTGAGAACTTGGATTAGGAATTGGGGCAGCTTGACTACTTTGAGTAGTAATTGTAGGAGTAACTTGATTTGTCTGACTACTCTGAGTAGAACCTGTAGAAGGAGTAGCTTGAATACTTGGCCTCTCCCCACCAAACCAATTTGTAAAGCCCCTTCTAACCTTCTTTGGCTGAACCACTCTACCAGGTGAACTACTGGTTGCAAAATTCACCCTACCAACTTTTCTAAAGGCATTATGTTGTCTACTAATCAAACCTGGGATATCAGATCCCCTAACAATTCCAACACTCCCACTCCCACTCCCATTTAAACTTGTTTGTCTTACACCACCACTTCCACTTCCACTCCCACTTAAACCAGTTACTCTAACATCCACAACTGACCCTCTATGACCCCCCCACAGTAGACATGTCAACATTA
Source organism: Artemisia tridentata subsp. tridentata (assembly GCA_021014915.2). Taxonomy (NCBI): domain Eukaryota; kingdom Viridiplantae; phylum Streptophyta; class Magnoliopsida; order Asterales; family Asteraceae; genus Artemisia; species Artemisia tridentata. The sequence goes on along the minus strand of CP139504.1, from coordinate 330,233,111 downwards.
TCAGACCTAGGAACACTAGCAGACATGTCAACATTATCAGCCCTTTCAACATTATCACCCCTAGTTACATTATCAGACCCATCAACACTAGCATCCTGCTTACTTGGCCTACCTACTTTTCTTTTTTGCTTAACAGGTTTCTCAACAGTTGCTTCCCTACATCATTTCTTGTTATGACCTACTTTAAAGCAATTTTGACATGTCATAGAAACACCTACCTTTGAAACTCTTGTAGAGCTCCCACCTTCACCTTTTGCCCTAATCCTTTTCTTTCTTGGTCTACCAAGCATTGATTTAGGTTTTGGAGGTAAACCTTTTGAGTATTGACTCTGGTCAGGCCAAAAGTCAATACCACCAACTGGACTTAGGTAATTGTGGTATGTTGAGTAATAAAACTCCTTCCTGAACCACATTGGGACATAATCATCAGGCACCTTGTTTAACTTGAAAATAGCAGATGTACCATGAACACATGGCAGCCCAGATAATTGCCACATCCTGCAAGAACAAGTCCTTAAATCAACATTCACTTTGAAGGAGTGACTACCACTCCTGACCTCAAATGCATTGCCCCCAGCTGGAATGACATGCCAAAACCTACAAAGTTAAAAATAATTAGTATTCAACATAAATGTATAACATAAAGTATAGTGTATGTAATAAAACCATACCTTATATCATCCTTTAACAAATCCACTCTCTTCTTGATTGATGGACATATATCACCAGTCCATTTTGCAGAAATATTCCTACAACTGTTCATCTTTTCCAGCACAATCACCCTAATTGCTTCCAACATAGTCAGTATTGGTTTGTCTCTCACAGCAACCAACACCGAGTTAAAGCACTCACTGAACCCATTCTCCACAGCCTCACATCCTCTTCCCAACTCAAAAAATGCCCTAGACCATGTTTTAGGGTCCTTTTCCATCAAGTATTTATGAGCTTTAGGGTTTGCAGCCTTGATTTTTTACATGATTTTATTGAACAACTGTGGATATGAAGCTTTAGAGGCTGCCCAAAACATATTCCTGAACTCTAGTCCACTGAATTGTTTCCTAAAGTTCTCATAAATATGTCTAGCACACTGTCTGTGTTCAGCTTGAGGCATAACTTGTTTCACAGCCTCAATAAGTCCCTTATGCTGATCAGACATTAGTGTGAGACCTTGTCCAGTTGGCATTTCCAAATCATCACCTATCAAGTCTAAGAACCAACACCAATTCTCCTTATTCTCAACACCTACCACAGCCCAAGCAATAGGGAAAATTTGGTTATTGCCATCTCTACCTATAGCAGTTAGTATCTCACCATGATTAAGTTTTTTTAGAAAACATCCATCTAAAGCAATAACTCTTCTACAACCCCTTTTGAAACCTTCTTTTAAACCCCCAAGACACACATAGAATCTATCAAAAACAGTGGACCCTTCATCATTATGTGTAACTCCTAATTTGACAGTGGACCCTGGGTTACTATCCAACAACTCTTTGCCATAAGATCTTAATAAAGCATAATGTTCTTCAATGGTTTTTTCATACTCTGTTAGTGCCCATGCCTTAGCATACCTACATTGGTTAGAAGAGACAGTGCACTTGTACTTCTTCAACACTAAGGCAACAATGTCTACCAGCTTTATCTCAGGATTTCTCCTTATTTTCTCACCAAACCTTTTACCTATCCATTTAAAGTCCACTAAGGAGCCATACTGAAAGTGTCTAACACAGCTATGTTCAGGTTTCAATGTAATAATTTGAAAGGTTTTCTCAGAAGTCATCCATCTAGCATACAACCTAAAGGTACATTTTGGCACATCCTCTTTTTTTTCACTAGGAAACCTATATTGTTTTCTTTGTTTACCTTTCTCAGGATCTTTTAACGCCTTTGGTGGTCTTTGACCACACAGAGCAATAACCTTATCAGCCGCACTCTTTTCATAACAGATGGAGTAACCATTTGCTAAAGCATAATACGTCAACGCTTCCTTCAACTTGGCAGCACTTTCAAATTTTAGCCCAACCTGTGAACAAAATAAGTGCTTAGCATTCATATTCAAATAATGCAATACAAAATTTTGCTACACTGAAACAACAAGGATACCTTTGGGACTTGCAGCCTCCAATGAGTGCTCTCATCATGAGTAGGATACCTGTCTTCAGTTGCTTGTACCCCCAAAAATGGATCTTGTATGTTCCCATCTGAATCCACCTCATTCATCTTTCTCAGCAATTCATTAATGAACTCATCATGCTCAAGAAACACTTCACTTCTGGAACCACATGAAGCACTACTAGTACCAGGATTAGCAGCCATATCTGAAATTGGTGGAGCTCTGGTTTTACGTCTATTTGCTCTCCTAGTTCTGTGCTCAATTAGTTCTTCTTCACAGGCACTTAAATAGTCAACTGACTTGTCAGAATAATCACTATCTTCACTGTCACTCTCTTCAAGCATACCATTATTTCCAAAGTCGCTGTCATCAGAATCACTAGACTCATGGTGTGTTTCCCCGGCTAAATCACTAACACTTGCCTTACCCTTATCACAAACACTTGACTTACCCTCATCACTACTTTCTTTACCCTTACCCTTATCACTAGCACTAGCAATACCAATGTCATGTTCAGCCTCTTGCTCAGCCCATTTCCACAATTCTTCATCAGTAAATTCATTGCAATGTCGCTTTTCAGGTGTTGCTCTATACTTAGAAGTAGGTGTACCAGGGTCAGGAATAGCTAGATACTTGGACATATCAAGGTTAGTGTGGTCTATGTTAACTTCCAATTTTTCAAACAACCTCGAAAGATCATACATTCTATTGCATTCCCAATCACAGTCTAATCTTACTAAACCCTTATCTAAATCACTATGTGGCATTTTATAGTAAAGAACAAAAACATGCGCACATTGAGTTCTTTCCTTCAAGAGTGTTGTCAGCTCTTTGAGTGACAGCCTAGCAATATACACATTCAAAGTAACACCATTCTCGTACCTTAAATGATCTTCAAAGAAAATGCCATCATTCCAGACATCTAATTCAGTCCCATTTGCTCCAGGTATCACCATTCTGTAAACGAATCAATTGCAAATTAGGGTTTGGAAAAAAAAAAGCAAAAGATTTGTAATAACGCAATCAAATTAAACGTATATTATGTAATCATACCTTAGAAAGCATTCAATTTGTAACTAACGTGATTGCTTGTAGGTTGATTGAAAATTTTAGGGTTTGGAATAATTTGGGGAAAGTGTTTGCTGTGTGTGTTGATTTAGGGTTATAAAAGGCAGGAAAAATAATAAATTAATGAAAGTAACGGTCAAACGGGTCAATGTAACGGAGGTTTCCAACTTGTATTGCCAACTCAGCTAAAATACTTGCCACGTAGATCGGGTACACAAAATAGTCAAGATTAGTAAGTTCCTGTATTCTTTTGCGAGATTAATAGTTCATTGTACAACTTAGTATATGATGACAAGTTTGATACATTTATATATCATTATCTCTACAAAATAAAATAAACTACATAGTACCAAAATTACTAAACTACCCTTAGTAGGTGAAGTCAAAACATCTAACATTTTGTTCCATTTTCACGTGACTCTCACGTGGATTTAATTTTAAAATAATTTAACTATAGAGAATTTGCATACAAGTCAAAAGGGATGCTGATACGTGACACTCGTAGCCATGGCGCTCAAAATAGTTTGGATTGTGAGAATGGTAAGACTTTTAGTTATGGGTATTCTACGTTTTTGTTTAAGTGGCATTAGTTTAAATGGAGAGACAAGGAGGGAAATTATACTGTTAATTTTATTAATGGTTGGGTTCTACTACAAAAGGGGTGTTTGTGATATGATACAAAAGATTTTTCTAACTTGTGTCATTGTCATAGGGCACAAGATAAGTAGGCAGGGATTCATCAAAAAGGATCTAGGGATCTATACAAAAGTACACTTTTCAAATAAAAATGTCTTTTTTATCGAATAATATTTTTGTGGGGGGCTGAGGGGTTTTTTTTTTTTTTTTTTTTTTAAATAAAAAATAAAAAAATAAATAAAAATAAAAAATGATTGCTTATTTTTGTTATGGCTTATGTCGTGGAATGGTGGGCTGATGGGTCTTTTATTTTGTCTGGGGCTTTAGGACTCATAAGTCAGCTTATATTATGAAAAAATGGATAATGGCACTTGTGTGGAGTGGAGCGTGGACCTTTTTTGAAGACTAATTGTCATAAGTTTAGTTATTTTGTTGATAGTTTTATTATTTGTAATAAGTCTAGTTATTGTAGAACTTTATTATTTCTTGTTATGTTCCTCAAGCATGTTTTGAGAACGTTATGCCACTTTACCTTTTATGAGGTTATCCATATGAAGTTTCTCTTGTAATGTTTGTTGATTAATATTTTCGCCGGGTATCGTCCCTTTTACCCAAAGAAAGAATATTTTTCATTTCGCATGATTTTTACAACTATTACGGTTAATAAAAGTCTAGGTCTCGACATCTTTACTCAAACCTTTTACGCTGCTCTTATTACTATTTTTAGAAAGGATGTTTAAGAGTGCTTATATAAAACTGATTTTCTTTCTTTCTGCTTATTTAAATTTAGAACAATAACATTACAAATAAAAATATTGACAACGAGTATATACTTTTTCTCTTCATGATAACGAAGTATATAGTTTGAAGAAAGATTATTTCGAAATTAAAATATTCACGACCTTTGAACCCCTTAAAACGCTAGGTATCCTAATCCAAGTTGCATGTTACAAATTTTTAATGCACATAATAAAAAGTCACAAAGCCAGCTGGAATTCATGATGAGGAAGGTGCGTATGAAAGAGGGAAAGTGGGACAAAAGAAAAGAAAGAGATAAAATTACAAAGAAAATGTGGGCAAGGCATCTTTGACTTAGGAATTTTCCACATAAACGCGTTTTCTTTTCTGAACTTTCATAAACGCGTTTTCTGAGTTCATATATAAACTCAACTTTTATCTACATAAACGCGTTTTCTGATTTCATATATAAACTCAACTTTTATTTGATATCTATGTTGGTTTTTTAAATCTCCTCACTCTTAATTTATATAGGAAGTAAGTGATACAATATCAACGAACTTTTTTCATTTTTTTGTCTTGGTACATAAATTAATTAATAGATGTCAAATAGCAACGAATTTTTATAAGTGTTTTAATTTGCACCTTTTGATAGCGTGTCATACCTGAAAGTCTGACACGTGTCACCACTTATAAAATGTAGAAATTGAAATACTTATGAAAGTTTGTTGTTATTGCACATCTTTTAATTAGTTTACATACCAAAACGAGACAATGAAGAAAGTTCATTGTTATTCTATGACTTAATCCCTAATTTAGATCACATATGATATGTTTGGCAAAGCTAGCTGTAAGTTGTATGTTATAAGCTGTAAACTGTAACGTGTAAATTGTAAAGCTGTTAACATGAACTACAAGTTGTATCTTTTTTTTTCAATAATTGTATTTGGTAAATTATCTGGTAATTGTAATTATAAAATATAAAATGACATATCAATAATTGTAAACAAATGTAAAACATAAAAATAGTAAACTCATTATCTATACTACATATAAAGCATGAATAACTCTCTCTCCTCTTGGTCTTAAAATTAAGACTTACAAGCTATAATGCTTATTGTACAATACACAAAGCACTATTAATGATCTTTCTCATCAATCTTAATTTTAAGACTTACAAGTCTTAAAGCTTAATGTACAAAATACAAAGCACTATTAATTTAGTCAAAATATTTAATGTAGTCAATTAATTAATTGGTCAATAAATACAATTAATTTAGTTATTAAAACGCCCCTTACATAAGAAATACAAATTATCAAGCATATTGTACAACCAACTTAAACACAATTCAATGTTACTAATACAAATAATAAAGCACATTATACAAAAATTCAAGCACGAATGGGCAACGGGCTAGAACCCGAACGGACACGGGTCAAACGGGCACGGGCCAAACGGGCTAGAACCCGAACGGACACGGGCCAAACGGGCACGGGCTAAACGGGCACTGGCCAAACGGGCTCATGTTATACGAATGACTTTAAAAAAGACCCAAAAAGACGACATAAATTCCTTAGTTAAGGAGTTGAAATACGTCACATGAAATTCTTGATATCCGTAAATTTATTATTAAAAAGAACATAATAAACTAAAATACATGATTCACCGAAAAATATTATTTCAGGGTACCCGCCACCGCAACGCGCGGGTACCCAGCTAGTATTAACAATAATCGTAGTGTATTAAGACAACATGCTTGTAATAATCATTGACGATGTGCATTCCATATTGATGTAGCAATATTATTACGAATTCGTTTCATCTCATTAGATGTTCTTTAAGAGACATTTTTTGTGTTTGTTTCATGGCCGCAAACATCGTGAAGTTCATCATGTGGTGTGCAATTTGGATTCTGCTCGATTGTAGTAAATATCATATCTTCTTCATCACTATTAAAAATGTATTTATTCAAAGCAAATATGAGCCATAATGACATCAATTTGAGTCTGCAAACTAAACTGGGTCAATCTACCAAGTATATTCAACTGTTTTCTCTAAAATTCCAAACGACCTATCAGTATATATCACCGTGGTCAATCATATCCAATCACAAATCTATAAATTGTAGTTCTAATATAGCGTTTGCATCATATTCAATTTTGTTCAAACACGACATCTTTTGATAGAAGCAAAAGATTAAAAGATTTATAAAAAAAAAAAAAAAAAAAAAAAAAAAAAGAAAAGAAGATCTCTGATATAGAGCATCGTAATAAGGAACAACAAAGCAAAAAAATATGTAAAACTATAAAACTGAAGAGTTCAAAGTCGATATTTAAAACACTATTTGACCTTTTGTGATACTAGTTTAGTATCATTGCTTTAACCTTTTATCACTGCTAGGCGGAGTTCCGACCCACAACGTCTGAAATTTAAAGCAACAAATAATTATATTATATATTATAGATATAAAAGGCGGGATTTTTTGCACTTCACCGAGTTGTACGAAAAAGTACACATAGCTTAAAAATGTTGTACGAAACGGTGCATATAACTGTAACCGGTACTGTAGCAAACACTGTAGTAGCTACAGTGTTTGCTACAGTAATATTTTTATTTTTTATTTTTTTTTCGAAAAATAAAATTTTGAAAATATATTTTCAAAAAACTTTATTTGAAAAAAAAATTAAAATAAATTTTTTTATTAAATATATTTTTTTATTTTTTGAAAATTATTTTACAAAAACTTTCTTTCATTTTTTGCGCTTCACCGAATTGTACGAAACAGTACACGTAGCTTAAAAATATTGTACGAAACAGTGCATATAACAGTAACCGGTACTGTAGCGAACACTGTAGTAGCTACAGTGTTTGCTACAGTAACTTCTTTTTTTTTTTCCAAAAAATAAAATCTTGAAAAAAAAGAAAAATTGAAAAAATATTTTCAAAAAACTTTATTTGAAAAAAAAATAAAATAAATTTTTTTATTAATTTTTTTTTTTTGAAACTTATTTTTCAAAAACTTTCTTTCATTTATTGCGCTTCACCGAGTTGTAGGAAACAGTACACGTAGCTTAAAAATGTTATACGAAACAGTGCATATAACAGTAACCGGTACTATAGCGAACACTGTAGCAGCTATAATGTTTGCTACAGTACTCTTCTTTTTTTTTCTTTTTTTTTTAAGAAAAAAAAAATTTGAAAAAAAAAAAAAAAGTTTTTGAAAAAATATTTTCAAAAAACTTTATTTGAAAAAAAAATTAAAATAAATTTTTTTATTTTTTTATTTTTTTATTTTTTTTTTGAAAATTATTTTTCAAAAACTTTATTTCATTTTTTGTGCTTCACCGAGTTGTACGAAACAGTACACGTAGCGTAAAAATGTTGTACGAAACAGTGCATATAACAGTAAATTCTTTTTTTTTTTTTTCGAAAAATAAAATCTTGAAAAAAAAAAGTTTTTGAAAAAATATTTTCAAAAAAAATATTTTCAAAAAACTTTATTTGAAAAAAAATTAAAATAAATTTTTTTATTAATTTTTTTTTTTTTTTTTTTGAAAATTATTTTTCAAAAACTTTCTTTCATTTATTGTGTTTCACCTAGTTGTATGAAACAGTACACGTAGCTTAAAAATATTGTACGAAACAGTGCATATAACAGTAACCGGTACTGTAGCGAACACTGTAGCAGCTACATTGTTTGCCACAGTACTTTTTTTTTTTTCGAAAAATAAAATTTTGAAAAAAAAAAAAAATTTGAAAAAATATTTTCAAAAAACTTTTTTTGAAAAAAAATTAAAATAAATTTTTTTATTAATTTTTTTTTTTTTTTTTTTTTTTTTTGAAAATTATTTTTCAAAAACTTTCTTACTCAAAATTTTTTTTTTCAAAAATCACTTTATATAAAAAAAATTTCAAAAAAATGTTATAGCAAAAAAATTTTCAAAAAAAGATTTTTTTTTTAAAAATATAGCTAAAAATTATATAGACAAAAATGACATTAACTCTAATTTTTACAATAAAAATAATGAGATAGCATAAGTATACATTATATATATATATATATATATATATATATATATATATATATATATATATATATATATATATATATATATATAAGGCAGGATTTTTTGCGCTTCACCGAGTTGTACGAAACAGTACACGTAGCTTAAAAATGTTGTACGAAACAGTGCATATAACAGTAACCGGTAGTGTAGTGAACATTGTAGCAGCTACAGTGTTTGCTACAGTAACTTTTTTTTTTTTTTCGAAAAAAAAAAGTTTTTGAAAAAAAAATTTCAAAAAACTTTATTTGAAAAAAAATTAAAATAAATTTTTTTATTAATTTTTTTTTTTTTTTTTTGAAAATTATTTTTCAAAAACTCTTTCATTTTTTGCGCTTCACCGAGTTGTACAAAAGAGTACATGTAGCTTAAAAATGTTGTACGAAACAGTGCATATAACAGTAACTGGTACTGTAGCGAACACTGTAGCAGCTACAGTGTTTGCTAACTTTCAAACAAGACTTAGCACCACATTCCCGCAGCAACGCACAGATTTTCCAGCTCGTTATAGTTATAAATCCGTGGTTAAGTATTTCGTTTAAGAAATTGATTAATATTGTTTACGGGTCAAACTTTTCATTATAAGTAGTCGTTGATGGAATGTATAAGGGTGTAGAGTATAATATTCCAAAAAATTAAATAAGGGGTTGTGTTAGGGGAACACCCCTTACATGTAGGACCCCTTTATTTTTAGTCAAATGTACAATTCGGTAAAATAGACAGTACAATGTGGTAAAGCGTCTAATCATTGAAACACCCCCTACAGGGGGTGTTAGGATAACCCAGCCCATAAGAAGTGGATGTAGATTAATAATTTCACATTTCTTACTTTGATATACTACGTAGTAATTTTTAAACAAATGTTTTCTTTTTATATACAGTAGAGATAAGTAATATGTTTAAAAAATATATATATGTCGCCATGGTAACATGTAAATTACACTATTAGTTAGTTGTGATAACACATGCAATGATACTTGTCTTTAGTCAAATAGGGAGATATAAGTGAGGAAAATTTAACATAAACAAATCTCAACCCCTTAAGACAAATGAGCAGTTAGATGATTAACTTATAATTTTTCTATGAAGTCCACTATAAGATTGAATTAGTGATTCCCGGAAATCATCTTAAAACTATATAGGGTTGACTTTGCATAAACGATTGTTTTATGTTCTCTTGTTAATTTAGTACACACAAAATTTATAGAAAGAAAAAAGCACGTTAAAATGAAACAAAATCATTGTCTATTGTAATTAACAGATTTTTTTACTAAGAAATTTGTTAATAGGTGTTTGTAAAGTTTGTGGAGCCTTATTATTCGATAATCGATATTAACGCTCTGTTCTCGAGTTTTATTTTTTAAAGTAATGAAAGGGGGTGGGAAGGGAAATAAAAAAAATGGGTGTTCTTGAGTTTTTTTAATATGAAAAGGTAGTGGACGGGAAGGTGAGAGGGAGGGAAGGGATGGGCTTTTGTGTGTATATGTAATCCGTCCAAAATTGAGAGGATCAGGAGGGGAAGTGAATAACTAACAGCATGAGCCTCTGTTAAATTACTATTATATCCTCATGTTTAGCAAATCATTGATAGCTCGATCCTCAAAAAGAAATGTTGTTTAATTACAGATCTGATACGATCCGATAGAAATGTTGTTTCATTCCTTGTTCTCCGTTTTACAGCATCTGCTTTGTTCACTTGATGATTAGGAACTGAAATTTGTGGATGTTAATGTATTGACTGAGGTTGTGTTTGTTTTTTTTCAAAAGGTCTGAATACATCTGAAGTCTGATTCGGTCAGACATTTTCAGATTTAGACTATTTTTTTTTTAGATCTGAAGTCTGAATACATCTGAATAGGATCTGATTCGGTCAGACATTGAATACCATCTGATTACATCTGAAAAGCCTAAACTTTACACCTACTTTTTTTCAATCCTTATCTCCTCATCTTGGTCTTGATTTTTTATTAATAATCACGAATGGAGGGTCTTTTGGTTTGTTTTATAGCGAAAAGATTGTTTTTTGTTTATTCAGACATTTTATAAAAACAGACAGTCTAAAATAATTCAGATTCAGACTTTTGGACCACTTTTTATATTCAGAAATGGTATTCAGATTCAGACATAAAACCTCTTAAAAAACAAACAGCACCTGAATTGGATTTACCATACACTTGATTCAATAGTTTTTGTGAATTAGAAACATTCGGATTAGTAAATGAGACGATTTTTTATTTAAATTAACTAATTGTTCTGTCTGATTATATAAATGTGCATGCACATATTGAATCGGTTGATGTTTATGTGGATCTATATTTGATAGATAGTTATTGAGAACATTTGGATTAGGCTTGATGGAGAAAACATTCGTTATTTGTAGATTATAAATTTGCAATACTCTATTATTGAGATGATGATCAGTGTCAAAGCTGATGACCCCTGAAATCTGTATGATTATATGTGTATGTCTATAATTTATTGAGGGTAATGTAATGAGTAATACGGTTCTACATCTTATTAAACAGTTAGGATCTTCGCGAGTCGAAAACATCTAGGTTTGATGCATTGCGACCTAAGATCGATACAGTATAAATTGGTTACATATTAGAATTGAGATGATGCTCTATTTGATTCATTTATCTTGATTGGTTATAACTTCTCATTGTATTATGGTTGGCCAACTTTTTTTTGTTGTGTTGAGGTGTTGAAAGGATTGAGTTCTTCATACAATCAGTTCATGAATAAGTCATATTTTGGCGTGTTTGGTTGATTCGAGGATGTCTGTCGTAATTTGTTAGATAGATCTTTTTTTTTTTAAATTTGTTGTTTTCTCATTGAAGATAATACCCAGAATTTCGTATCAGATATGTACATTTCCATCTCCCACTTTGGGTTTCTGAATTGGGATGACTTTTCAAGGGTATATTTGTAATTTTGTTATTATCCATGTTCTTTCCTTTCTACTTAAAATAAAAACTCAAGAACACAAAGTGCAATAACCACTTTCTTCACAATGTCATCCCTTACTTTGCCATTTCCATTTCACCTCCTTTCATTCTTTAAAATTTAAACTCAAGAAGAGTCAAAAATAAAGTTCAGGTTAGTTTAAAATTGAATCAACTAGATTCTGTTAGAAAAAAGCAAAAAATACACAATTATTTTAGAGTTCTTTTATTTTATTCTCTTTTAGAATCTTTAATACAGTAAGAGAAATTACTCATTCTCATTTCGTAGCTTAACTGCAAAAGTTATTATGAGAAAAGCAAATTTAATTAAGAGCAGCGGGTATCTAGTGTTTTCGCTAGCATTTTCCTGGAAAACACAACTGAACGGCGCCAAATGCATACTGTGACTCGCGTTTTCCCGTCATGTGCCGTCATGACCAACCAAAATAGTCCCGTAAAGTTTATTTTTCTCTCTTTTTTTTTTTCAATTGTGTAACGTTAGGCAACGGTCAAATATTAAAAACACCCCTTTACTAACTTCTTTTTTTTGGTCCCAATACTCACTTTTTCTCAAATTTGTACTCTTTAAAAATCCTATAAACACCCATAACTCATCCATTTTTTACACACACTTCCAACTTCACTTTTATATCTATATTTTCTTATTTAACTAACAAAAATGAATCCCGATTAATGGGTCAACACCATGCTCAACGATCCGCAAAACCAAATACCGCCTCCTCAAATTCCAAATTCCTCATCATCCTCTAACCCAAACACACCGTCATCCGCAAATTCCATCAACTCAACACACCCACCAACTTCCTTCATTCGCCAACTACAATCAAATCCCAAACCAATTCACCACTTTTACTAACCCATCCGCCAACTTTACACCCGAACAACTCATCCTATTGCGACAACTTCAACTTCAAACTTAAATTTCCCAACGACAATCCCCACAACAAACACTATACTAACCCAAATTTACCCAACCCCAATTTTCCTAACAACAATACGAACTACTCGAATTTACCCAAGAATCCCCACCAGCTCAACAATCCAACGAGGGGCAGTCGGATCCAAAACCGTAGCGGGGCCGTTGCACAACCCCAATTTTCCTAACAACAATACCAACTACTCGAATTTACCCAAGAATCCCCACCAGCTCAACAATCCGACGAGGGGCCGTTGGATCCAAAACCGAAGCGGGGCCGTTACAAGACCCAAGCCAAGAAACCCCGAGAAGAAAAAAAACCGACCGTTCGCTTTGGACCCAAGACGAGGAGTTAATTTTGACGGAAGCTTACATACAATGTTATCCATGGTTCTTAAACAATAGAACATAAACAACGTTATCATCTTCGATCAATCTGATTGATGAACTCAAATAAGTACATTTTATTATCATCATTTATCCTATTTATTTGACTTGTTTTATTATATTATATATGAGAATTGATACGTTAATGTTTACTTTTGTAATTCTCAGGTAAAAACAAGTATTATGTGAAACTTGGCGATTTTGGACTAATTATGGAGCAAAACAAGCAAGATGTTTAGAGTCTACTGAAATGTACAAGATCAAGATCATTCTGCTCCAGATACGCCGCAACATACTTAGTACATACGGCGCATCACTATCAAGATTTCACAAGTTACGATCCAAGTCAGCAAAGGACATGCGCCGCATAGAGAAATGGAGTTACGCCGCATCTTAAGGCGGTGTACGAATATTTCTGAATATATTAATCTTGGACCCCACGCGAAGTTAAGTCAATGCGCCGCATCGACTTATCCTATGCGCCGCATCTAACCCTCAGACAGAAACTATAAATACCCCAAGGCCAGACGAATTTCGAGAGACTTTTAGCAAAACTCAGAAGAGAAAGACAGAAACCCTAAAGCCGAATTCAGACGTATTAGCAGCACAAGACATACCCTGAACGAAGATACAAGAGTTGTAAGAAGGTCCTGCATGTATTCAATTCATTAAGTAGTTTTGTTTTATTGTATTAGTACACTTTAATTCATCAGGATTGATGGGCCAATTCCATGTGACTACGGAATATCATGGGCACCCCTTAAAATTGCTTTCCCATTAATTAAAGTTTATATGTTGATGTCTTTGGTGACTTTTATTAGTGCATTGATAACCTCTATGTCTAGCTGAGCATTGCTTGGGTCGCCAGTGCCCCTTCCTCGCCTATCTGTTCTAGCGTATACGAAACGTGGGCATCACAAATGCTCAATATTCTAGGATAGTGGGATAGACATAAGTGATCATTAAGGGTTTACTCGCCGATAAGATTAGAGCCAACGAGAAAGGGTTAATTATATACACTTCATATAAAACTAGCAATAAAACAAGTGACAAGCTACTTAATTATCAGGACAGGTCTTCTTATTGTCTCAAGTATCTATCTGTGTACGTGTGTGCTAATCGCTGATTCGTGCTCATTAGTTTAGTTTTCTATTTAATCATAACCAAACCGTGCCAGTCTCTCAGGCTGAAACCCCCTTGCGTTAGATTAGGTTGTATAGCTAACTTAAGATATTAAAATACTGATTAGAACAACTAGATAATACGTTCCACTCTTAGTGATCGACACTCTACTTACCATTATATTTATACTGACCGGGTACACTGCTCGTTAAAGTGTGTGTTTTATTGATAAGTCGGCTAAATATAAATTTAAAACTTGAGTAGGCATTAATACTGCTAAAACCAAAACGACACATCACGCGCGCACCAAGTCTTTGGCGCCGCTACCGTGGATATAAAAGAATTAGAGCAATACACACGCACATCAAGTTTTTGGCGCCGTTGCCGGGGAGTGAATTGTTATTATCTGTTAATTTGATTAGTATTTTAATTAGGTTTTTCTTTTTAATTTTTTGATTCTAACCACTAACCCCGTTGTATATTAGATAAATTGCATTCATTGTATTATTTGCATATTTTCTGTTTTTGTGTGCTTTTTATTTTCTTTAATTATTGTTTCTTTTCGTTTGTTTTTATTTTTTGTTTTTCTTTTTCTATTTTTCTGCATTCTGCTATCGTTGTACTGTGCTGATACAAACGATACGGCGCATCTGTTTTCACAGATACGGCGTATTGCGTTTAATTTTTATAAAAAACAACGCGTTTAATAAATTTGAGTACGACGCATCTTTCCCCAAGATACGGCATATTCTGTTTTTAATAAGAAATTTTTCTAAACCCTAATGCCATACGACGCATCTGTTTTAACAGATACGGCGTATTTAGTATTTAAATTAAAAACAGTTTTCGAATTATTAAACAGATACGACGCATCGATCTTTATCGATACGGCGCATCTACTAAATCAAAAATCTTTTATTTTGAAACCTAACGAAAATACGGCGCATTAGCTTTTGTTAATACGACGCATTTAATTTAAATAAATATAATCGATTTTTGATAATTTAAAACTGATACGGCGCATTCTAATTCATAAGCGGCGTATCTGTTTTCTGAATAAAATCTGATTAAATTTTAAAGATTATAAGATACGGCATATCCAACTTTTTGGATACGGCGCATCGTCTGCAGATATCAGTAACTTTTATTTTTCGTATTCCGTTTTCGTTGTTAATTTTCTGATATATTACTTTCTTGAACATACCCTACTGATGCTTTTGTGATGGTTTCAGGAAGTGTATGACCAGGAGTTCAACTAAGAACTTGATTAAACCTTTCAAAGATCCTGAACGAGCCCTACATTCGCTTAAAAGGCTTTTCAACACAAAAAGCTTTGAAATTTCAAGTTCATTCGAGCTTGATTATTTTTCTGAAGAGAAGGAGGAAGAAGAAACAGAAACAATGACGGAAAACACTACTATGGAGGAATACATGAACAAAACCCGTGATGATTACAGTTCAGGAGTTGCTAGACCAAAATTTGATGAAAAGTCAAAGTTTGAGTTGAAGGGTCAGTTTCTCAAGGAGCTAAGAGAAAATACTTTCAGTGGAACAAAACATGAAGATGCTAATGAACATGTTGAAAAAGTCCTCGAGATTGCAGATTTGTTTACTACAGAAGGAGTCTCTGACGATCAACTTATGCTAAGAATCTTTCCAATTTCGCTAAAAGGAGCTGCTAATAAGTGGCTAAGGAATGAACCTGCTAGTTCAATCACTACATGGGAAGATTTGAAGAGTAAATTCCTGAAAAGATATTGTCCACCTGCTAAAACTGCTAAAAAGATGGAGGCTATCAACAGTTTCAAGCAAGAGCCTGATGAAACTCTTTATCAAGCTTGGGAACGATTTAAAAACCTATTGATGAAATGCCCTCAACATTATCTAAGTCCAATGCAGGAGATAATATTGTTCTATCAAGGATTGGACGTGCCTACTAGACAAATCTTGGATGCTAAGGGAGCTGTGCCTCAAATGAGTGCAGCCAATGCTAGAAAAGCTATCCAAGAAGCTGCTGATCACTCTCAAAAATGGCACGACGGAACCTATACTAGATCTAAGAGCAGCACTAATTTTGACGGGTTTGCTGCAATTCAAGCTCAATTGGATAAAATTAGTAGAGAGATGAAGAAGCGTGATGAGAAAGTGTATGCTGCCCAAGTTGGATGTGAAAATTGCGAAGGACCTCACTACACTAAAGATTGCCCTAATAAGAATGAAAGTGAGACTTTTGAAGAAGCATACTACACACAATTTGGACAACCATTCCGACCTTTAGGAAGATTTAGGGAAGCTACTCCGGGATACTATCAAAAGAACAACTTTAATCCCACTTATCAAGAAAGGAGGCAGACTTTGGACGACACTCTAAAGCAAATTATGGCCGATGCTGCTAAAAGACATGAAGAGAACACTGCTATGATCAAAGAAATCCGAGCCTCAACGGATACTATTACAAGAAATCAAGGAGCTTCGATCAAAGCATTGGAACAACAAATCGGACAAATGAGCAAAGTTCTTCAAGAAAGGGGATACGGAAGTTTACCTAGCTCAACTGAAACTAACCCAAGAGATCATGTCAAGGTCATAAGCACCACTGAAGAAGTCACACCTAACATACCTTTTCCTAGAAGATTGATGAATGGTAATGATGGTGCAATGCCCGAATTTTTCTTTAATTCTTCAATCAGTTTAAGGAGGTTACTCAAAGAGAAGGCAAAGATTGAAGAGGAGATCAAGGCTACAATGAAAGAAGAGAGCTCTGCAACCGACTTACATGCCTTGCCTCATAAAGAAAAGGACCCAGGAAGTTTTACTTTACCTTGTTCAATTAATGATATATCTTTCAATAATGTGTTAGCTGACTTAGGAGCTAGCGTTAGTGTTATGCCCCTTAAGACATTCACTACCCTAGGACTAGGAAAATTAGCACCAACTAAGTTGCTTATTGAATTGGCTGATAAAACGGTAAAACGACCTGAAGGGATTGCTGAAAATGTGCTAGTTAAGATTGAGAAGTTTGTTTTTCCCGTAGACTTTGTCATATTAGATATACCCGAGGATGTTAAGATTCCTTTAATCCTTGGAAGACCTTTCTTGTCTACCGCCCATGCTAAGATTGATGTGTTTAAAAGAAAAATCTCACTAAAGGTAGGGAATAATAAACTAGTCTATAAGTGCCAAAATCCTGTTAAAAGCATAATTAGAGGCGTCTATGTGCTAGGATTAAGAGAACGTATGGACCTCGATCTAGAAGCTAGGCTTATGGGAGAAACATTGATTCAAAACAACTCAACTAATCCTAATCATGAGAACTTCGAGGAATTTATTGACCTTAATGTACCTACTGAACTTAGGCGCGATATTGTTAATGATTCTGATGATGAATGGTATGATTGCGAAGTAATTAACAAACGTAGGAGAATAGTTGAGAATACAAATTTGAATAATGATGTGTTTATTGAACTACCACCCCACCTTGCATATTTATGCCTATATAATAATAAGAATTTCCCGTCTATCATTTTGTCATATCTACCCGAAAGGGACAGGACTTTGTTTATACAGATATTAAAGAAGAATGGCGTGGAAATTAAGGACGAGCAAGGAGTGTTCAATATTACTGGACTGGCTATGAGGGAGCGCGATGCTTCCGACTCTTTCAGTGATCGATATTAAGGAGCTGAACGTGAGTCTAACTTGAAGACTCTGGAATAAAGACAAGTGCTGACCGGGAGACAACCCGGAAAATTTTTACTTTTCTGTTCTGTGTCGAGTCTGTCAGACCTGCAGAAGATACGGCGCATCTCAATCCTAAGATGCGACGCATCGCCTGCACTGGTCATATCTTATTTAATTTTCTGCATTTTTATTTTTGACTTTAAAACTTTCTGTCAGTATTTTAATGCGGCGCATCCCTGGTTAAGGATGCGACGCATCTTCTATTCTGATTCGTATTTATTCCAGGCTCGATACGGCGTATCTTCTTCCATAAGATACAGCGTATCGACTGACCTGATGATTTTCATTTTAATTTTTTTTTAGTATTATTTTTACTAACTACTAATGTATTATGCAAGTTTGAACTTTCTTAACTCAGGTGTGTTAAAGTCTGAATGGTATTATAGATTCCTGCATTCCTGTGGATACATCATTTTTGAAGCTTAAACGTTTTAATCCACAAGAAAGTTGATTTTTGCTCTTATACAAATAATGGAGGATCATACCGAGCAAATCTCAGGGGAGTTTTTCTGTTCTAATTCTTTTATTTTCCAGTTTTTAACCTTTAATACAAACAACGAGGACGTTGTTTAACTTAAGTGGGGGGATTGGAGAATTAGAACACTTACTTGTCCTAAACTTTTTCAAAATATGCTTAAAATGCGCTTAATATATCAAAATTTAAAATTTTTATAGCATGTTCTTGTTTAAAGTCTAAATTACATAGCTGCATACATAACATTATTTTCAAAAATTGTGAACTTATCAAAATTCACAAATCTATGAGTGTGCCGGTGACTTGTAAACTTTAGAACTTGGCTTGTATACTATTCGAGACCACCATAATAAGTATTATCTATATAATTGGAATGACTTGTCTAAATTGGTAAATTTCTAGGATTACACCCAAATAGCCTTTATATGTTATGTGATATTAACTAACTACATTGGTTAGTTAACCCCCGTATAAACCATTTTGTTACTCTCACTTTTAGAGTAAGATACCCCTAGAAAAACACTCAGAGCCATTCCTTTCGTTTCTTACACCTTTGTTATAATGTTTTGTTACACCCTTACACCTTAGCCTATCCTGTAGATTAAAATCCGTGGTTGGTTAATTGCTTTAGGCAAAGTGTGTTTCCTTACATTACCTGTGTTCGCGTGCGTAATTCATTATCTTTGGTTGAGTCAGGAAATTGCACAATGCAATTGGTATGAAAGTAAATATTGTATAACTTTGAGTTTATTTTTCGTGTGTTTACTACTTTCGCTATTACAGTTATTTCTGAAAGTATGAAGAGTATGGAAAAATTATCCGAAAAAATAGTGATAGAAAAGTTGTGAAATTTTACACATATATGTTGATGTCAAAAAAAAAAAAAAAAAAAAAAAAAAAAGAAAAAAAAAAAAAAAAAAGAAAAAAAAAAAAGTTGGAAGTTTGTTTTAACCAACTTATGTAAAGTTTTGTATTAAGTGGGAGATATCACCACTATTTGTTGTATATTATATTTATGGATTGAATGGGAGTTGGCCGTTATGGGAACGCCAACTAAGGTTATTCTTTGATTGAGATCTTGTTGAGTATAATTCGTGTCTACCTAAAGCGTGTGTTTCAAGTGTTAAAGCGTGAGTTATTCAATGATATGAGTCTTATTCATGGGATGGTTGGGAAAGTAATTTACCACACTTAGGATTTTAATTTATCTGTTTTGTTTATTTTTCATTTTACACCAATTTGTATCCCAAATATTATCCATACCCTACATCATTCTTTATCCAAACCTTTGATTTATTGAGATTAGGGATTTGAGCAATCTTAAGTATCGTAGTCGTGGATTCGGCTATGTATTTATGATTTTGTCGCCCTTTTTTATATAATATTATTGGTAAAGATTACTTGGTCCTATCTTTAGCCTATTCGAGTTAAGGATTTGAGCAATTGCAAGTATCGTGGTCGTGGATTCGATCATGTATTTGTGATTTTGTCGCCTTTTATGGAATTTGAGATCGATAGAGATTAAGAAGAATGATTAACCCTTAACCAACAAACCCTTTTTACCGCTTTAGACTTGTCATTCCTTAGCTTTAGTGGGGGAGATGCGTGTACTTGCCAAGCTTATGATAGAATATTCGTCACGACTGGACAGTTAAACGATTAGATTTGCTTTTATCAAAATATTTTATTTTATTTCTAATTCGTTAAGTGTTTGGTTGTGTGATTATGACAAAACGAATACATGCTTAAATATAAAAATAAATCCTAATATCTTTTAGGATACATTTTCATAAGATTTATTCTAAGGTTTACTTGGGGACAAGTAAAGTTCAAGTGGGGGGATATTTGATGAACTCAAATAAGTATATTTTATTATCATCATTTATCCTATTTATTTTACTTGTTTTATTATATTATATATGAGAATTGATACGTTAATGTTTACTTTTGTAATTCTCAGGTAAAAACAAGTATTATGTGAAACTTGGCGATTTTGGACTAATTATGGAGCAAAACAAGCAAGATGTTTAGAGTCTACTGAAATGTACAAGATCAAGATCATTCTGCTCCAGATACGCCGCAACATACTTAGTACATACGGCGCATCACTATCAAGATTTCACAAGTTACGATCCAAGTCAGCAAAGGACATGCGCCGCATAGAGAAATGGAGTTACGCCGCATCTTAAGGCGGTGTACGAATATTTCTGAATATATTAATCTTGGACCCCACGCGAAGTTAAGTCAATGCGCCGCATCTACTTATCATATGCGCCGCATCTAACCCTCAGACAGAAACTATAAATACCCCAAGGCCAGACGAATTTCGAGAGACTTTTAGCAAAACTCAGAAGAGAAAGACAGAAACCCTAAAGCCGAATTCAGACGTATTAGCAGCACAAGACACACCCTGAACGAAGATACAAGAGTTGTAAGAAGGTCCTGCATGTATTCAATTCATTAAGTAGTTTTGTTTTATTGTATTAGTACACTTTAATTCATCAGGATTGATGGGCCGATTCCATGTGACTACGGAATATCATGGGCACCCCTTAAAATTGCTTTCCCATTAATTAAAGTTTATATGTTGATGTCTTTGGTGACTTTTATTAGTGCATTGATAACCTCTATGTCTAGCTGAGCATTGCTTGGGTCGCCATGCCCCTTCCTCGCCTATCTGTTCTAGCGTATACGAAACGTGGGCATCACAAATGCTCAATATTCTAGGATAGTGGGATAGACATAAGTGATCATTAAGGGTTTACTCGCCGATAAGATTAGAGCCAACGAGAAAGGGTTAATTATATACACTTCATATAAAACTAGCAATAAAACAAGTGACAAGCTACTTAATTATCAGGACAGGTCTTCTTATTGTCTCAAGTATCTATCTGTGTACGTGTGTGCTAATCGCTGATTCGTGCTCATTAGTTTAGTTTTCTATTTAATCATAACCAAACCGTGCCAGTCTCTCAGGCTGAAACCCCCTTGCGTTAGATTAGGTTGTATAGCTAACTTAAGATATTAAAATACTGATTAGAACAACTAGATAATACGTTCCACTCTTAGTGATCGACACTCTACTTACCATTATATTTATACTGACCGGGTACACTGCTCGTTAAAGTGTGTGTTTTATTGATAAGTCGGCTAAATATAAATTTAAAACTTGAGTAGGCATTAATACTGCTAAAACCACAACGACACATCACGCGCGCACCAAGTCTTTGGCGCCGCTACCGTGGATATAAAAGAATTAGAGCAATACACACGCACATCACTGATGATGAAACACGGAGATTGTTGTTGGTAATATTCTTGTAGAAACTCTTATTCTGAGTTTAGTTACGAACTAACTAACTCTTACACTTGTTTAAATCAGGTTAACTAGTTGATATATCTATGATAATAGTTTATTGATTATAATCCATTACATGTGAATACAAACATCTTTATGCATATATATACAATGTCTCTCATATGAGCATTTATACATACATACATTATTGCATATGACACACACATTCATTTACAAGAGACACATGAAGATACATGAATTGTAACACCCCAACCCGACAAGGGTAAAGATATCACAATAATGGTTTCATATCAAATCAAAACAAAGCATACATCTATAGTAATACAAGAATTCCAAAGGTTACAAGCGAATTACTGAAACTACAAGGTTACAAATGAGAATTCCAATACATACTAACTCTAAAATATATTAACATCTAGTCATCCCTAATCCAGAAGGGCTATCAAGGTCTTCTAAGTCCAAAGTTCTCTCCACTCATTCCCAGCTTCCTACTAAAACCTGCCGCAGGAAAAGAAATGCGGCTGAGCTACGAGAGCTCAGTGAACAGATATAACGATAACAAAGCAGCAGTGGAGAAAAGTACATGTAACAGAAATAAAGGTCATGCAGATATAATATGGGTTAAGGGAATACGTAAATGAATACGAACAAAGGAAAAAGAAAAAGGGATAGTAATCCACCACGAGCCCAGAAATAAATCAAATCAAATGTAACCATATCTTCATAACCATATAGAGGGGAGATCTCTCAGATAATCAGATAATATGAGGGGTGTCCTCATTCTTCAAATGGAGTAGCTAGCTCCCAGATATATGTGAAGGGCATGTATTGCACACAGTACCAATCATCAGACAATAATAAATCATATATAGATAATCCACTAAACAAAACAGATCTAGGATGCATCCATGCGCCCCCCAAACAAATACTGGCCATAACAAATATAATGCGCATATCATAATCAAAATGGGGACGTGGCGGAACATCACTCTGCCGCCCTAGAGTCATGCCATTGGTGCATCAATGACACGGCCATGTTACCTTCATGGCTAGGAAACAGATTTTGGTTCGGGTATCAAACTAAGAGTCAGATATCATATCAAATCAGAGTGTCATAATCAAAGTTTCATAACAGATGGTTCATAACAGATGGTTCATATCAAATATCTCAGAAGTAATATCAAAGGTCCAAAATCAGAGTTTATCATTACGGTTCATAACAAAGGATCAAAGCAAAGGTTCATAATCGAAGGTTCAAAGTCAAATGGTTCATTTAAAGAAATCTTAATTAAATGATTTTCATAAAAATGATCTTTAACAATGGTTTTCATAAAAATAGTCCTTAAAATATAATTTTCATAAAAGTTAGTACATTTCATATAAAAGTGGTATTGCATCCTTAAAAACATCATTTTAAAATGGTTTTTCTCAAAACATTTCCACGGTATAATTTAAAAAGGTTTTCATCTCTAGTTACCAAAATCAAATGAACCTTCTAAGTGTCACGAGACTCGAATACTAATATCACAAGGTAACGAACGAATATCAAATGAATCATCACACCAACAGAGCATATCAAACGAATGAATCAAAGTACAGGGAATCATAGCAATGGCATCAATTCAGAAACTAACGGATCAGAATATGAAAGAGATCATGAGAAACCTTATAAGAAAGGTCAGAATATCTGTACCTTATACCGCAAATGAAAACACAACAGAAAATATAAAGGTCGGACGCAAACTCCATCTTCAGCGAATCTACACAAATTCATGACTGTCTTGTTAAAATCCTATTTAACTCAGATTACTTATTTTAGTCGGCTTTCCGTTTTTAGTAACTTTCCAAAAATAGCAACTTTCCATATTTAGTAACTTTCTATTTTTAGCAGGTTTCCATAATTAGCAGGTTTCCATAATTAGGTTAAGTCATTAATTAAATGATATTATGGAAATAAGGTTTATTTTAGCAAGTTATGAAAGTTTAGGGTTAACTATAACAAGTTTCCATATTTTAGGGTTTTAATTATAAATACACCAAAGTTAAAGGTTTAAAATGAAAATATCTCAAGTTACTCATTTAATACATAGGTTATTCAGAATTACACTTTTAACCCTTAAAGTTTAACAATTTACAGATTATACCCCTTTAGTTAATTAAATTACAAAATAAACCCTATAATTACATAAATCACAATTTAATCCTTACCATATTTATATTTACACATCAAGCACTTTATTTTACCAAATTACAGAATATACCCTTTAAATTAATATTGGTACGAAAGTCCCTTCAAATTTCATAAATTACAAAACTAGTCCCTTGAATTTACAAAACTTATAATTCGAAACATAAATTATTAATAATTACATATTAAGCCCTTAAATATTCAAAATTACACATTACACCCTTTATATCATTATTTACACCGAATAACCTTCAAGTTTCTAGAATTTACACTTTTAGTCCCTCTTTTTACTTTATTTTCAATTCGAATCCCATATTTATCAAATAAACCATTTCTTGCAAATTTTACACATAGCACCCTTATATTATATTTTTCACACATTACCCCAGATCTAAAATGACTTACAAAAATATCCCACAAGTTTAAAGAATTACAAAACACCCCCTTCTAATTTATTTTCCAATCGGTAATAGTTTTTCATTAACAAAACCCTAACCTAATTTATCCAATCATTACAACATCATCATATCATCATTTGAACACTTTAAATGGTCAGATCTAAACACTAAAACCCAAACCCTAATTTATTCGATTAGGTTATATAATTTTTCTTTATTTCTTTTAAATCCGATATAGAATAAATTCCACAAACGATATTCTAGGCTTCCACAAATGCTAAGATCATTTTTCCAGAGTTAGATGATTATGATAGAATGCAGAAAAATTATGAACATGACCCAGAAAAAAAATCGTATAGACCGATTTGGATTTTAAGTGTGTTTTTGTTCTCAAAAATTCGTACGATCATTTTAGCTTGCATGATTCGAATCTATCAATTTATATGAGTTATATGTGATGTAATTAACATTAGAAAAATACTAAACTAAATTTAGAACGTGTAGATTAGGCACAAGAATCATGTACCTCTCGGATGGAATAAATCGACAAACAAAATCCCTACGTTCGAATCAAGCTTCCTACGACCCAACTCTTATTTTTCTTAGCTTGCTTAAACCTTGAAGAACACCAAAAAAATGCTAGATCACTTCCAGAAAATCAGATTGAGGAGCAAAGAATTTTTGGGTGTCGACTTTAGTTTATTCGGTTAGGGTTTAGAAGAAAATAATGGGATTAGCTAAATAATTGGAATGATGGCCGAGAATTTGGAGGGGGAGGTGCTATACACACGGCCAAATCTTTGACCAATCAAGGAATTAAATTTTGATTATTTTCCTTATTTAATTTTGGTATTTATCTTGTTTTTAATTAGTTTTAAATATAAAATGAATATTTAAATTAATATTTTTGGTTCACAATAATTTTTGGGACATATACAAATGTTAAAATGTTGTCTTAAAATTAATTCACTTCATATGTAGCTCATTATCCGAGGTTTGGAATTAATTTGGTACTTTATATGTGTTTTAATTAAATTTTAAAGTTTCAGGGGCAATTTGGTCATTTTGCATGATTTCAAATTTTGGGTTTTACATGAATACACATGTACATACACATAACTGATTTGGTTAACAACTTAAACAATGCATAATTTACTTCAGCTCATTAAATAATTTATGATCTTGACTGTAGCTCGAATAACAAAATTTCCTCGACCAATTTCATGAATTGAGCCTATAAAATTATATAATTGGCTATACTTATTTGAAAATCATGTATATAGATAAAGGTAAAACATATAATAGGGAATTATTGATGATACAAGTATATCAATTATGTATTCTCTATAAACCTTTAATCATTTATTTTATTCTTTGAGCATCATTTTTTTTCTTTTCTATTATTAGATCAAGTGTATTAACTTTGTTATTTAGTTTAATTAGTAAATTTGTTAGCATAAGTTAATGAAAAAAAAATCATATTTGTAATTAAGAATATTATAATAGAAAATGTAACAATATAAAATTTATGTTTTGAAAATTTTGTGTAGTACTTGTATATTGCCTAATCAAAGAAAAAAATGAAAAGTATTCCACATTCAAAACAATAAAAAAGTGAAGAGAGATGGACACTATAAAACAAAGATCCACTTCATTTTTATAAAGAACCACATCTACTTGAAATTATAAAAAATATAAGCATGATTGTTATACACTCTTTTGGTTCAAATGCAAATTAGTGTTTATTATAAGTTACATATGTTGGAATTTAAATAGCATGACACGCATCTAAATAAATAAACACATCAAAGCACGTATAGCGGAAGCAGGATCTTATATTTAACATGTATAAAGAATTACCGAATAATAAATAGAGTTACCTCAAGATCCTAGCAAGAACAAGGATCAATCTTCTCTTTTCTTCTCTTGAATATATAATAGGATTAACGTGGAACCCCTTACCTTTTTGTTCCACAATCCAAGATGGAATAACTAAGTAAGTTATTACCATGGTCTTGTACACACGTACTATAACCAACTAACGTTAGATGCTAGTGTAAAGACACTTATTAAACCAAAATCATTTGTTTAATAAAAACCCCATTCGATCCACCCTTAAGAAAGATGATCGACTAGGTTTAAGAAGAAAAGAAGAAGAAAATAAAACCTAGGGTTATAGTATCATGCACAAGCTAGCTAAACTAATAACCAAAGGTTTGTATTTATAGTGAAACCCTTACTTGGAGCACAAGAAGAATCATGAGTCGACAAGGGTTATTCAACCCTTACCCAAAACCGGCCAACCCATTTAATATGGGTTCTAGATCCTTCTTTGCCTCCCAATTTCACTAATGGTCCTTCATTTATCCCTAACGGTCGTTTAGTCAATTCCATTAATTACTTAACGTCCGTTAGTTATTATTTCGTGTCCTAAATAATTAAATACATAACATGGTTATATATTAATTATTTTCGTTAGTCATTCATACGTAAAGTGTGCAATCCCAAGGTCCCGTGTTTGATTCTAGTCATATACGTTTTAATATTTTTCCATAACTCTAACAGCTCCCACTTGGAAATCTATTAAAAGTATAATTGACATTGGTTAGCGTCTAGCAACATGCCAATGCCCCTAGTACAACTCGGGTGTATGGTCTCCTGGAAAAAACACTTGATAATTGATCATTATACTTATCCTTTTGTTTCTAATACTACATTAATAAAGATATGGATCTTAAGTCATTCTTTATTAATAATTATGTTTCTCGTTTGTATGATTGAACAAGATTACCAAATCATCTGAACATAGTCAGGGAAGATCTTGGGCGTGCGCACGCAAACATCTTGTCAACCCTACGAGGGGCCCAGCAGTATTAAACTTCAAATAAATTTGAAGGAACAAATTCTATCTTGACTACGAGCATAACTCATGCACTTCGTAACACTTCCGAAAACAATCCTTATAGCTACCAGTTACGTATAGCGTTAAATTGAATCACAGAAATGCACTACATGCATGACAGTTATCTGGCATCTCAAGTCTGAGGATAAATATTCATGATTTACTTGATGACAAAGATCCATAAAGTACAATCATGTGGTTGGGATAAGTCATATATTCAATTTATCCAATATTGAATATCATGTGAATTTGGCATGCCCACGCATCAATATACTCAAGTATATTCTACCAACACTCACATTTTCCTTAATTCAATAATACTCCCATATTACCGATCGACAACGGGCTATTTAGAATAACATAAGTTATTCACGGATTTAAACATGCAAATACAGGATACAATTTATTATTAATGAAAATAAACGTACCACGTACTTTAATTCAGTGTAAATAATAATTGCTTAATATCCCTTATCCAAATACTAAATAGATCAATGCATGATAATTCTCATTAATGAATTATGCCCCAAGTCATGTTCAACATACTTGTTGACAAAGAATAAATCAACTAATTTGATCTTATCGGAAATTTCGAGAATACTTATTTTAAGAATTCATTTACTGAAATTCTTGTATGTGTAGATTCATCTATCTAGATATTACCACATACTTCATAAAATACGTGACATCATCAACCACGAATTTATGACAATTAAACTACCAAACCTTTATAGTTTAAAGTATTCTAATTCTTTAATGTATAATGCAACTATGCTTTAAGCATAACTAGTACACATAGCCATTAACTAGGATAAACTCTCACCATTACTAGTATTGAGTGTCATCTCAATCTTATTAGCATCATTGTATCCAAACAACAATATGCTCTTTAAAATTTCCGCAAACTTTTAATATTCATCGTGTAATGTTAGATATCTTCAAATCTTTCAAGATTTGTCAACTATATCAATTACGCAATAATTTGCCACATGGTTCATATTTAGAATTTTGGAGCAACTCCAGGCTGAGGATGTTAATTCTAATCCAACCATATTCATTACACTTAGCTATCTAATAACTTTCAATTAGATACTAATGTTGTCAAATCATCTTGCATCCAAACATGATACAACAAACAACATGATGTACATGAAAAATCCTTGTGTCAAACTTAGAGTTCATTAATGTCATATCTTGCCAAAGATATGTATCTATCTAGCCTTTCTAATAGATTATCATGTTTATTAGAATCAGTTATTTTACCGCTTATATTTATAACAATAAACATATACTCCAAGGTTTTATTTTCTAAATTTCCATGTGAAGTTTTATTCCAAACTAAGACTTAACATTTAATGTTAATGGAATGGTACTTCCTATATGTTATACAACATATATGAAATAATAAAATAAATATGATACTCCCACAAGCTTTCAGGAATATTAAGAAATATCTTATTTTAATTATAAATCAAAACTTATATTTAATAACTAAACATAAGTATATCACCTAGATGCATTGCATTAATCCATTCACAAATGATTTTCACTTTGTATACTTCAAAGATTATTCGAATTCAAATACTCCTTTCAATTACTTTTCGTCCTCGCACAAGTAATTACTCAAGAAAGAGTTTTGATATTCCATTATTAATTTCATATAAATGAAACTAAGAATGACAATCATAATCTTTATTCATTTAATGTGCTTAGAAAGAATTTCAATCACATTTAATTGCTTAAGTGTGATTCATAATCTTTTCACACATTAAATATGTATACAAATTTGTCCATTATGATTTTTACACAAGAATTTAAATCTCTAGGATTTTCATTTCCTTTGTAGAAACTCATCTTCATTCTATAGTGTAACTATAGAGTTTAAGATCAACTACGTTTTCAAACTAGTTATCTTCTTGGACTGCATCTAATTATTCATAGTATGAGTAATTTGCCAAATTAAATATTTGCAATTTATTAACAGGTTTATCATAACCCTGTAACTCATAATCCTCAACATATTATCCAAATATTTGAGATATCCTTGCGGATCTATGAAATGAGAATTCCATCATCTTGAGATTTAACATTAACATGTTTAATCCTCATTATGACTTTGCTAGTGTATTTATAGAAGATTATGTATCTTGTAATTTTATCTTATCAAGATAAAACTCCCACTTGCCTTTTGCAATTTATAGATTAATCTATAAATACTTAGCATATAGAGCAACACAAACTTGTTCTCTTTTGGGACTTTACAAATACATATTGACAGTTTCTAACATTAATTTGTTAATAACCTACTCATAAGCAGTTTAACAAATTCCGAACTTTAATTTTAAGACTTAATGTGATTCAACACATTCCATAATAAATGGTGTCTTATTAATCTTCTAGGTTGGAGTCTAATTGAGTATATACTGTCCATACTCAATTTCCTAACATTGATATCTTTAGGAAGAATGAAAAATATAGTTATCTTTAATCAAACAATATAACAAGAGTTTGATTTTTCTAACGGAACATACCACACACTTATGTATTTCATTAGGATTAATATTGTAAGTCAATCTTACAATACGTGAGATAAATATATTTTGTTTTGGCTTACTTATTTACCAACTAAGTCAATTTAATGGTACAATAGATTTTCCAAGCCAATTGCATGCTTTATAACATAAGTGCCTTTTTGCCCAAGCCACTTCATTTCTATGTCTTACCAAAAGACATAAACTGTTATAATCCCAATGTACGTTATAGATCATTGATCAACTCAATGACTTCTTATATATGTCTTAATTAAAAAATATAACAAGATAACGTCTTACTTTATTATAAGTCTTATAGCAATAAAAGACTTCATATTTATATCTCTACAATATAAACATGTATAACTATAGTAATCATGAACACCACAATTTGGTTTCAATAGTTATTTCAAGTTAATTTACTACTTCATATGAATACATAAAACTTCAAATTTTGAAGTAGTATTAGATTACTTCATTTATTTATGTCATTTCAATAATACATAAATATTTATTTTGAAGTAGTCTTATTATCATATTGACACTTGTTCTAATAATTATCTAATTATAGAAACTTGTAAATTAACATAGTTTCATCACATCAGCTTTGGCTGCTAGCAATGAAAGTATGTAATTTACCTTGTCATTAATATCTAGTAATGAAAGTAGATATTAACTCTAAGTGTTCTATTAATTAGATGTGAATAAACCACATTAGAACATCAATCTCTTACCTTGCAGTCAAGAGAATCCTATAAATCATATTCCTTTATGTTGTTGTTTGCACACAATAAAGATTTCTCCCACTTGCGCATGGAACAACATCATGCATCAGATAAAAAACACGTCAATCGTTTGCTTATGTGATCAATATGATTTGTGTCATAGATATAAGTAGATATAGAATCACCTCGTCTTAGTAAGGAAACGTACACGTTTATCCTTAATACCACAAATGTCTATAATTGGAAAGTAATTATCTCAAGAGATTCTAGAGATAATCTGGGTTACTACCAAGATCTCAAAGCTTGTAGCTCCCACTGAATTACAGATCATTACATGAACTCATTATTCAGTAATTACAACACAATGCTCCCACTGGATTTGACAACATTATAAGTGTTTCATAACCAGTAAAAGCAAATATTTGTGCTGTTTACTTTCCTACACCTTTGAGGAATCCCTTACGTAACATTACTAAGGTACTCAAAGAATGTATTCTACTTTGTAAATGATGGAATACCCATCAATTGCAATTAACTTGAGAAAATTGGGCATGCAATTTCTTCCTCAATTAGGACTACCATCACCACTATGGTATGTAGAACCTTTAAATGGTTAAAGCACAACAACTAGAAAAAGTATACTAGTTTGCCTTTTACCAATTTTGCGGTAATTAGTCTAGCTTCTAATTTTAATAACTCATAAAACGTGCAATTTGAAATTGCCATGAGTTATTTCTTAGAATTTAGACAATTCTAATTTTCCTATTATACCTTTCTCAATCATGAAAAGGAATAGGATTAAGTCTCACTCTTCACACGGAAAGTAGACTATGTTTATTCTTTTAGTTAAGTTGACTCTCTCCAAAGACCCCTACGGGTGCAGATCAACTTTCCACTAAAAGAATGCCCCACGTTTACGGTTTTAACGTTGCATTAAATACATTAAAAGAATTTTCAAAATTCAATTTTAGTATTTTCGATAATACATTTTTTTAAAGAAAATTAAACACCCATGGTAAATTAAAATTTAACCATTTAATTTTCACTGAAAACTAGGATCCAAATTGACGTCATTTCATCACATCAGCTTTGGCTGCTAGCAATGAAAGTACTCAATAAGGTACGGATCGAACCCAATTGCCAATATCCAATTGCAATTCCTAGAATCATGGGACTTACATATTTTGCCAACCTCAGTTGCAAATGTAAGCATGCTTCATCCCCAAATCTTTATGTCTTGACGCCGTTTCATTACATCAGCTTTGGCTGCTAATAGTGAAAGTGCTCAATTAAGTTAACCAACTTAAGAAACTGCAAATTGACATCGTTTCATCACATCAACTTTGGCTGCTAGCAATGAAAGTACTCAATTTACCCTTTGATTACCATCCTTTGAATCATTACATTCAGCTTTGGCTGCTAGTAATGATAGGATGTAACCTGAGGTGTTTTCGTTTCATTGGATGGCATATAACTTAAATTTTAAGGGAATTAAGTTTTTGATGTGTAATCAAAAAATATGTACAAAGATGTCATGCATTCATCTTGTAACATATGTTTTATGCAAAAACATTTACTCATTAGCAGCTTAAAATCAACAAAATTTTAATTGATGGCGTTGAGAAATTTACAACTTTGCCTTAAGATGCTTCGTACATGTATAATGGTTGTACTTGGTAAGTCTAATTTGACGCACAGGCGAGCGGAGAGACAGAATGGAGTCTCTTTAAGGCCACAATTTAATGCGAAACCAACCTTATACCCACTTTATAGTTTGTCAAATTAGGTCCGCCGCTTCGACCATTATGTACAGTTACATCAATCAATTAAAAACTTTAAGATTTTAAAGCTTAAAACATTTATGTAGTAAATTATTAAATCGCTAGTCTCGCCTGGGAGCAAATTACCGTGCGAAGCGAACCACTATCGGCACATAAGACTTGGCAATAAATAATTTACCACAAAGGTTTCATAGTTATTAGGTTCATTTATTTTTTTATACAAAAATTACCCTCTTTGTTGCTTACAATCCATCATAATTTAAACAAAAAAGATCAAGTAATTTAACAAAAAAATAAACAAACACATAATAACACATATATGATATAAATCATATAACCACATGCAAACCTTTTGATAAATCCTATTAATAATCTCTATGTGTAATATTTATGTATATAACTACTAAAACTCCCATTGGTTTTCGAGCGCATTGTACCCAATGGACCACAGACACCAAAAAAATTGGCCCCGTAAGTTTCAATAATTATATACCACGTTGCACATAATTGATTTATTAATATAATTAATTAGGTCTTCCCTAATTTAGATTTATCTAAAAAACCATGTAGCACATAAACAAAACCTAATCCATGATTCCTTGCATGAAGAATCATGGATCATCCAGGAACGTAACCCTTATTACTCAAATAAACACATAAAACACAACATGTTCTTAATTTAGGGTTACAAAACAAATTGTTTTAATAAAAGAGGGTCGAAACCCTAACCCTAAATTCTAATTTTCGATTTTTAATAGTATGTTAAAAAAAAAAAAAAAGCAAACCCTAAAAATCGACTTAACGTGTGTATTTAAATCAAGAATTGATTTTTTATTATGCGTTTAGGTAATTACAATTACATGTTAAATTGGCTCTCTGATACCAATGTTGGAATTTAAATAGCATGACACGCATCTAAATAAATAAACACATCAAAGCACGTATAGCGGAAGCAGGATCTTATATTTAACATGTATAAAAAATTACCGAATAATAAATAGAGTTACCTCAAGATCCTAGCAAGAACAAGGATCAATCTTCTCTTTTCTTCTCTTGAATATATAATAGGATTAACGTGGAACCCCTTACCCTTTTGTTCCACAATCCAAGATGGAATAACTAAGTAAGTTATTACCATGGTCTTGTACACACGTACTATAACCAACTAACGTTAGATGCTAGTGTAAAGACACGTATTAAACCAAAATCATTTGTTTAATAAAAACCCCATTCGATCCACCCTTAAGAAAGATGATCGACTAGGTCTAAGAAGAAAAGAAGAAGAAAATAAAACCTAGGGTTATAGTATCATGCACAAGCTAGCTAAACTAATAACCAAAGGTTTGTATTTATAGTGAAACCCTTACTTGGAACATAAGAAGAATCATGGGTCGACAAGGGTTATTCAACCCTTACCCAAAACCGGCCAACCCATTTAATATGGGTTCTAGATCCTTCTTTGCCTCTCAATTTCACTAATGGTCCTTCCTTTATCCCTAACGGTCGTTTAGTCAATTCCATTAATTACTTAACGTCCGTTAGTTATTATTTCGTGTCCTAAATAATTAAATACATAACATGGTTATATATTAATTATTTCCGTTAGTCATTCATACGTAAAATGTGCAATCCCAAGGTCCCGTGTTCGATTCTAGTCATATACGTTTTAATATTTTTCCATAACTCTAACAACATAAACTTTAGTTTAAGCATTAGAATAATTTTTATAATTGTAAACGAGCTTTCGAGCTCGAGCTTGAGTTAATAAACGAGCCTATCAAGCTCGATCTTCTATATGAGCATCTTAAGCTTGAAAGTTAGTTTATTGTAGAATTACAAAATTAAAAATTTTAAACGAGCTTCGAGCTCGAGCAACAAAAAAAAAATTCAAGCTCGAGCTCGAGCCAATTTATAAAAGTTTATTCGAGCCGAGCTCGAGCCGAATAGCTAATAAACGAGCCTAGCTTGTTTAGGTCAAAACTCGACTCGGCTCGAATCGCTAACACCCCTATAAATAAATAATCCCCAATTCATAACCTCCATCACAAGTTTTCTGGATTCTTCAATTCGAAAAAATTGATCTGAGATCGTTTGTATCTTCTCAACTTTAACAATCATCACATCATATATCTACTACTTATAAAGAGTGTATCCGTTTTTTTGAATTTTGAAACTTTGAAACTTAAATTACCCCTAAGTACTTTTTATACTTGACAACTTTTTAAAATCTTGACAACTTAAATTATGTCTTTTCTTGATCATTTTTAAACTTGAAAACTTTTCAAAAACACACACTATATTAATCTTAAAAACACACGTTTTGCATCAAGGGCCAAACTAGAATCACGATTTGACAAATATTTTTATTTGCCGCTATACACTATCATTTTCTGCGGGTATTCGTCTAGTAATAAATTATTTATTCATTTATTTCTATTACTGTCAATCGTATCAACTCAAAATTACTTATAAATATATGCCTCTAATACTTGATAAATTTTTGTGCGTTTTCGACCTTTCGATCGACTTTAGTCGACTAATTCACTCAAACCATATAAAGCTTTATGATTATTTGCATCTAACATGAATTTTACTTAAGACTAGCCACGTACATTTGCTACTAGACCACCCCTAAGTGATCTACATTACTTGATAATTATAATTCTAAAATTCTTAGCTTATACATCTAAGTTTTATTTAATATTTCAAAAGATAGTAGGTCGTTATGTTAAAATAATCGATTTAATACGTAAAAATAAAATCACCTTCTTAGTTATAAAAGGTCACTAGTAAACAACTTGACATTATAGTTTACTAACATTAGTTTATAAGTCCTATAGTTATTAAATCCTACGTAAATGGTAATATGATGCTTCATATGTTTGTATAATATGTAAAATAATTTATACTAGTATTATTTACTTTGAATATTAATGATTGTTTTAAAGTATTGTAACCCTTAGCTTAACAAACCGTACTTAAAATAAAAGATACATGCTTTATATAATCGTAAGAAAAAAATTTCCAAGCCTCTACTAACCTATGATGATAAAAAGCATCACTTTACGCCATAGCAATGATAACAGATTTTGACGCCTATAAAGTGGTAACAAATTTTGATTAGTTTTTTTTTTCCCTTATTACATGTTTGTCGTATGGGTCTAGTTCCGTTTTGGAACTTAAATCTAGCATAAAATTTTGAATTTTTGATGTCGCAATAAATCATGACCAATAAAGTTTTGTCTATCTTGAAATTTTCCAGCGAATAACTCATCAAATTGAAATGTTTCGACGAAGTTGCAGGTATTCCACAAGACTTTTCTCGGTATCTGGTTTAGTTGACCTTTTTCTTAACGGTTTTGGCCTCCTTTTCTGGGTTACAACGGTTCAACAGTTCACCCAGTTTTTAAACCTGAACTAGCAACCAGTTTCCGGTTACACCGATTTTCAAAACAACAACTCTAACCCTAATACTTAAGGAGCAAATCAAATCAAATCAAATTTAAATTTTGTAAAACCCAAGATAAAGGAAAGTTTGATAGTTCGTATATTGGTCATAAAAGTACGGATAGTTTTCAAAACCGTATGTATAGAAACACAATTGTAATTCAAATTAAGGAGTCGTCGTATAACATAAAAACATAGACTTTGATTCGATAATAATAATTACTTGGCTTCATCAACCGACACGAAATTATGAGTGGCACCGGAATCAACTAGAGCACGTACCTTGATCCCGTTGATGGTTAATTCCACATATTGTAGTCCTTTCCCTACAACTTTCGGCACCTCCGTCTTGGCCTTGATTGCATTCAAGATCCTCATTGAGCTCATGCATCCACCATCGCTCGTACCTTCATCTTCATGAGCCGTCATTCCGTTGAGGCTTGCTTTTTTGGGGAAATCTCGAGCTCTATGAGATCCATCACATATGAAGCATCCACCGGTCTTATTGTTCATCTTCAAGTCCTTGCCCTTTCTGGTTGGTGGCTTTCACGCATTATCATTCTTTGCTTGGGCGACTTTCTCTCCTTCACCTTTCTCTTAGTTCACCTTTCGATCCTTCGGCTTAGACGATTCCCATCTTGTACCAAAGTCAATCAAGGCCTCGGCATAGGCGATATCTGTAGCAAGGTCTTGAACCCCACGTCTTTCCAACTCCATCTTAGCCCATCATTGCAAACCATCAAGAAAATAGAAGAGAGAGTCTTGGTCTGAAAGATCCGGAATCTCCAAGACAAGTGCAGTGAATTCCTTGACATACTCCCGGATCGTTCTGGAATGCTTAAGTTTACGAAGCCAACTCTTTGCTTCGTTCTTAGCATTCTCCAGATAGAATTGCTTCTTAAGTTCCATCACAAAATTAGCCCAAGTATTGATAGTACACGTACCTTGCTCGATATCTCCATATCGACGTCTCCACCATAACGCCGCGGTATCCTTCAAGTATTGGGTCACCATCTTGATCTTGGAGTCATCATCCGTAATGTTGACACCTTCCAAGTATTGCTCCATCTCCCACAAGAAATCATCAACCGCCCTAGCTTCTCGCTTTCCCACGAACGGTGATGGCTTAGGAACATCTATCTTCGGAGTATTATGACTATTGTTGCCATCTCCACTAGCCATCGATCGCTTGCACAATACCATATCCGCTTGCAAGTCTTCAATGGTTTTGTGAATGATGGAGATCTCTTCTCCAAACTCTTCTCGAAACTTTGTGACCTCGCCCATGAGCATCTCTTTCAAGTCATGGATCTCACGCTTCAAGTCGCCGCTAAGAGTATTGATGACCACCCTTGTAACACCCCAACCCGACAAGGGTCAAAATGTCACATCATGGTGTCAATCAAAACATAATATATGCAAGCGGAAGACTTTTATTAATAATAAGGTTACATAAGTTCTTCTAAGGAAATAATAAAATACTAAGTCTGGAACAGAATAACTTCTAAATGAATTACAATTCCAAATGAGGTCTAAATGAAGGATAACTCCAAATCTGATCCAAACGCAAGTGGGTAACTATCGTCAAGGTGGTCCACTAAAAGCTCCTACTCTCATCACTCAAATCCCAGCATCCCGCTTGAATACCTGCTGTAGGGAAAAGAAAATGCGGTTGAGCTTAAAAAGCCCAGTGAACAGATATAAAATAATAAACTGAATATGAATAAGTACACAAAAAGAAGTCAAAGGAATTTACGAAACAAGATGTCATAGGTCATGAGAATCAAAAGAATAATAAATCAAGTGAAAGAATAAGGAAGTCAAAAAATCATAGGGAAAATGCCCACGAGCTGAAAAAGCACGCCACATGCTTAACCACATAATCATATCATATCCTGTCATAACAAATCACAGCAAATGGAGTGATCAACTCCCAAAAGTGTAATGGGGTGTATGGCACACACAAACCATTCACTACAAAGCCATATCATAAACAT
Source organism: Artemisia tridentata subsp. tridentata (assembly GCA_021014915.2). NCBI lineage: Eukaryota > Viridiplantae > Streptophyta > Magnoliopsida > Asterales > Asteraceae > Artemisia > Artemisia tridentata. Next base: position 330,195,599 of record CP139504.1, on the reverse strand, counting down.
ATTACAAAACAAACCTAGGATGCATCCATACGCTCCCTGCAAAACAAAGTTATGTACACCACCATACACCTGTACTCAGACAAATATATTGGCGTACCAAAATGGCAATAAGCGCGCGAGCTCAATAATAATATACATATCACAAGGGAACGCCGTGGGCCAATTACACCGCCACAGATAGTGTCATGTCATTGGTGCCTCAATGATATGGCCATGGTACCTCCTTGACTAGTTAGCTCGGGTAACAGAATAAAAAAGATATCACATCATAACGAGTTAATGATAGTATATTTAAACAAAAGAATGTTAACCGAAATGAATGCCATATTAAATGACATAGAACTAAATATCATATCATGAGAAATCATATCAAACGGAATCACAATGAATATCATAACAAAGTCAATGATCGAAGTGTTAGAATTTAAATACCATGACATTCATATAAATAAATAAACATCACCAAAGCACGTAGCGGAAGCAAAGATCAATTATTTAACATGTATAAAGATTAACCGAAATTTAAAGACACGTACCTTTTGATCCTAGCAAGAACAAGGATCACAACTTTAAATCTTCTTCTTTAATCAAACAAGTGGATTAACGAGAAACCCCTTACCATTTTGTTTCTCAATCAAAGGATGGTATTAACTAAAGTAAGTTAATTACCGAGTCTTGTACACACGTACTATAACCGGTTAATGTTTGATGCTAGTGAAAGAACACAAGAATTAAACCAAACTTATTTTTTCAATTAATAAAAGTCGATCCCCCTCCTCAATGGATTGGCCGATCGGTTTAGAGCAAAGAAAGAGAAGAACAAAGTTTAGGGTTATAGTAACAATGCACAAGGTGAAAAGCAATAACCCCAAGCCTTGTATTTATAGGCTAATAATCTTGTAGGACAAGTTAGACTAGAATTAGGAAATAAATCCATAGGGCCGATCGGCCTTACCCTTCACCAAGGGAATTCTAGATCTTTCTTGCTCCTTAATTACACCTACGGTCCTTCCTTTATTCACTAACGGTCGTTAGTCAATTTCGTTAATTACTTAACGTCCGTTAGTCGTTATTTCGTGTTCAAATAATTAAATATATAACAGTTATATATATTAATTATTTCATTAACCATTCATACGTAAAGTGTGCAATCCCTTGCTCCCGTGTTCGATTCTAGTCATACACGATTTAATATTTTTCCATAACTCTAACAGCTCCCACTTGTAAATCTATTAAAAGTGTAATGACATTGGTTAGCGTCTAGCAACACGCCATTGCCCCTAGTACAACTCGGGTGGTGGTCTCCTGGAAAAACCATTCGATGATTCATCATCATACTCATCCTTTTGTTTCTAATACTACATTAATAAAGATATTGGTCTAAGTCATTCTTTATTAATAATTATGTTTCTTGTTGTTTTTGATTGTGCAAGATTACCAAATCTTCTGAACCTATTCAGGGGAGATCTTGGGTGTGGCCACACATACATCTTACTAATCCTACGAGGGGCCCAACAGTATTAAACTCTAAACAATTTGAAGGAACAAATTCTATCTTGACTACGAGCATAACCCACGCACTTTGCAACATTCCTGAAAACAATCCTTATAGCTACCAGTTAAGTATAGCGTTAAATTAAATCACAGAAATGCACTACATGCATGACAGTTATCTGGCATCTCAAGTCTGAGGATAACTATATTCACATGATTTACTTGATGACAAGATCCATAAAGTAAACTCATGAAGTTGAGATAAGTCCTATATTCAATTCATTGAATATCACGTGAAATTGGTATGACAACGCATCAATACACTTTCAAGTATATTCTTCTAATACTCAGATTTGTCTTAGTTCAATTATATTCCCATATCATTAATCGACAACGGACAATTTAGAATATATAAATATATTCAAGGATATAAACATGCAAATATACGATATATTATTAAGAAAATGACAATCAAACATAACAAGTATTTTATTTCATTAAAATAATAACTGTTCAATAACATCCCATTATCCAAAAACTAATCACAGATGGGCATGAAACTACTAGCTAAACGAAGTCCTATGCCTTCAGCATGTTGATTAAGCTTTCCACCAGGTAAAGCCTTCGTAAAAGGATCAGCTAGGTTGTAATCTGTGTGAACTTTGAGTAACTCGATCTCGCCTATCTCCACTTGTTCTCTAACATAGTGATATCGAATCGGGAAATGTCTGGCACCCTTCATGATTCCAGGCTCATTGGCAAATGTAATTGCGGTTGAATTGTCACAATACATCTTTATAGGTCTTTCGATTGAGGGCATAACGCCAAGCCCTGAAACGAATTTCCTAATCCAGACGGCTTCCATTGCAGCTTCTGAAGCAACAATATACTTGCTTCCTGTTGCAGACATCGCTATAGTACTCTGCTTCTTGCTCTTCCAATCCACAGCACCTCCATTGATGACAAAGACATAACCCGTCTGAGACTTCGTATCATCTTTATCACACTTCCAGGAAGCATCGCAGTAACCTGTAACACACAGTTCTGCATCTGGATTTCCCCCATATACTAAAAACATATCCTTAGTAGCTCTCAAATACTTGAGAATATGTTTAACAGCAGTCCAGTGGAGCTCACCTGGATTCTGATGATAACGACTGGTAATGTTCTGAGCAAACGCCACATCGGGCCTTGTACATCTCACCGCATACATTATAGATCCCACAGCCGAAGCATAAAGGACTCTACTCATGCGTGCCACCTCTTCAGGTATTGAAGCACAAGCTTTGCTACTCAAGCCATGTTCTACTTGCATTGGCAAATATCCCTTATTGGAATTTTTCATACTGAATCTCTTCAATATTTTATCAATGTAAGCACTTTGGCTTAAACCAATCAACCGCCTTGATCTATCTCTATAGATCTTGATTCCCAGAATGTATGCTGCTTCTCCTAAATCCTTCATGGAAAAACATTTCCCCAGATAGGCTTTCACCTCATTCAATCTTGGAATGTTTTTACCCATGATCAATATGTCATCCACATATAGGACTAGAAAAATAACATCACTCCCACTAGCTTTATGATATACACATGGCTCATCAAGATTCTGAGTAAATCCAAACCTTTTGATTTCTTCTTCAAATCTCTTATTCCATTGCCGTGATGCTTGCTTCAATCCATAAATGGATCTTTGAAGTTTGCATACACGATTTGGAAATTCTGGATTCACAAACCCCTCAGGCTGCGCCATATAGATATCTTCATCTAGGCGACCATTCAAGAAGGTGGTTTTGACATCCATTTGCCAAATCTCATAATCATAGTGTGCAGCTATGGCTATGAGAATCCTAATAGCCCTAATGTCAGCTACAGGAGAAAAGGTCTCCTCGTAGTCAACGCCATAAGTTTGGGTAAAGCCTTTAGCTACCAAACGGGCCTTATAGGTGTGTACATTGCCATCCATGTCAGTTTTCTTCTTGAAGAGCCACTTACTCCCAACTACCTTGGCATTCGGAGGAAGGTCTACTTTAATCCAGACTTCATTATCTTTCATGGATTGCATTTCCCCATTCATAGCAATCTGCCATTTATCCTTTTCAGGATCATTCATGGCAACTCTATAATTAGCAGGCTCTCCAAGGTCCCCTAATATAGTTTCCTCAACTTCTACGTTAAGACATAGACGTTCAGGTGCTTTTACAGCCCTTACGGATCTGCGAATGGGAATTACTTCAGGTGGAGGACCCAGACTATCCGGTTCCACAGGAAGTTCGCTAGTGTTTTCAGAAGGTAATGTATCCTCTTGATCATCTTCCAGATCATAGATCCTTCCACTGATTTCTTGAGATATGAGATCTTTTTCAAGAAAATCTCCATACCTAGCAACAATTACTTTGTTCTCAGGTGGGTAGTAAAAGTAGTAACCCATCGTTTCCTTTGGGTATCCTACAAAGATACACTTTACAGATCTCTGTTGGAGTTTATCTGCTGAGTCACGTTTAATGATGCGTGGTTTTGCGACCTTACAACAGGTTTTACCTCTCGAGGGATCTCAAGAGGCTTACAACCCCACCAGGTAGTGTACCTGACCGATGTAGTATAGTGTAGTGGTAAGTACGGGGGATTGATCGTTCTCCACAGGGAATAGTGTCGTTAGGATTGAAAAACTACTCTAATAGGTCTAAGGGTGAGGGAAGATTCTTTTTTGTATTTTTATATTTTTATGAAAGCAAGTAAAATCTCGGGTTTTGAAAGAGTGGGCGGAATTAGTTGCTAGTCAACTAACCCAAATAACTACAAATGCAAATAAAATAAAATAACTGAAAATGAAAAGGTTGTGAAACTTATATGGAGAGAAATGTGTTTACTTAGATGTCCTTACTCCCTAACTATCTTTTACCGGTTGATTAGTGTGTATTAATTGCGTGGATGACGGGTGTATTCCTTAATACCAATCGTGGGGTGGCGTACATACTTCCCCAACTCTACAAGCTCCTACTTCACTCCTATGTCGAGCCGGCTAAGAAGCTCCTAACATGGGATCACTAGAATTCGCTCATGCATTAAATACAACCATAAAAACCTTAGTACGCATTGGTTCATGTTTCTTAAGACATTCAAGCAAGTTACCGTATAGGAAGTTAGCCAGTTTTCTTAAGCCTAACATCGATAAACAATCATTCAATACAATTAATAACACACTAATAACCGATAATCAATAGCTAGGTTTCATTAGATCTAAGCAAACACAAGATAAATCTAGCCTAGCATGTTAATCAAAAGACAGGAACAAAATATAATCAAACAACACATAGACATATTGATTGATTAAATGATTACTTATCTTCAATTAAACATGGGAGATCCAAGGGTATGAAAACCCATAAAAATGGCAGAAATTCGTCTTAGGGTTTCTCCTCACAAAGTTGCACACTAATGACAAAAAATTGCAAAACTATATATAGAGTTTAGTATCTGACGGCGTCACGTTGTAGATCTTGACGCCGTCACCTCGCCGTGTCTAGGGTTCCCGGATGGCCTTCTTGACGCCGTCCCTCTTTAGTGCTCCAAAATCCGCTCTGGCTTATCAAAGGTTGACGCCGTCAGAAATGGGCTTGACGCCGTCTCTCTTTAACTTAAACCGTGATGGCCTTGATCACTTTAAAGGGTGACGCCGTCAGACTTCCTTTGTAAAACTCCCTGGCTTATCATGTGTATTTTTCATATCCACCTTTTTTGCCAAGCCATGACGCCGTCTGGAACAATCCCTGACGCCGTCAAAGGTACTTTTCCAGCCAATTTTGAGACTTTGTCATTTTCTTCACTTTTATGCTCCAAAAACGTCCAAAATGCTTCCTTTTCCAGATTTCTTCTCCAAAGTACCTAAAATGACAAAAGGAACGATTTAGGGCAATATTTGATCAAATAAATACGATTTAGGGCTTAAATGACCCCCTAAAAGCGGTACACTTTTCGCTTCATCAAATACCCTTACACTTGAGATTTGCTTGTCCTCAAGCAAATGCGCTTTTATTCTAATCAAAATACAAGTTAGGGGTCATTTAACGCTAATATAAAAGTAATTACCACAAATAGTCGTTCCACTATAATCATAATAAGCACGGAGATTACAAACTAGCACCTCACAAGTAGTGTTTAGATACTCACATCTCTCAGGTGTCATCAAAATAAATCTCATAAATGAAAATGGATAATATCTCTCACTACCTGTCATAGCAAATAGATTACCATAGGCTTGGGAAAGGATCAAAAACCTCCTCCACTAGGCGTAAGCACCTACGATAAACTATCAAAGAGGGCTTTTAAACGGGTTATAACATTAGGTGTAGGGATATGATAAACACGGTTTTGTTGGATAAGGGATATTTTACTGGTGGCGAGTTAAAGATCTTGATTAATTACATGTACAATATGGCGTTGCTAAGCCAAGACTAGACTCGACTTAAGCTAAAAATAAAATAACAAAAACATAAAATGAAACGGGATGGTAGTCCGTATGCTTTTTCTACTTTTCTTTTTCTCATTTTTTTTTTTATTTTTCTTGATTGAATTTTTTTTTCCTCATACACTCTTGCCCTACCATCCAAAATAATACATCATAGGGGCATTGCATCCCCTTACACTTGAACTTTTACATAACTTTACAAATAACTATTCTAATGACTCGAATTAAGATAATCGAAACACTTTGAGTACTTTTAAAATATTTAGCACATATGGGGGTAATAATGTTGTTCTTCCCCATTACTCCATTACACTAGTACTTTACCCATGAGTCCCAATCGTCCCAAAACAATATGTACAAGGATATGACTCGACTTAGCAACCATGTAATCAATTAGATAATTAACTTGGGGTTTAAACAAATATTGTAACAATAATACACTAAAAATGAGTGCATACAAGGTAGGCTAAGGCGATTTGGGTGTACATTTAAGTGGGGTGTAAACAAATTCTTCCTTTAAGTAAAATGCTTAAAGGTCGAAACGAAAAGATAGGCTCTGAGGGGTGTACTAGGAGTATCGTGTACTAAAAATGAGTACAACGCAAAGGGTGTGGGAGAATTACTTGACCAATGTAGCCAAAGTAATTATAACAAAAACACAGGTGTAAAACAATGGGTTAATCCTAATGCCTCTTATCATGTAGTAGATCTAACTACACGAATGTAGTCTCACTTGTGGCCTCGGAATGGTCCTAACGCAAGTTCTAGAATCTAAGTGCTACCAGTACACACATCATAGCATAAATGCTTTTCCTACCAATTCTAGGGGCGAACCTCACATATTTGGTGTGGAAAATTTTTTTAGTGGTACGGTTTGGTGCTAGTCATATAACTCCTATCCATGAGACGCTCATTAAGACTAAAGTTTCACTTCTATATGTTGTAAAAAATTTTAAATTTGGCACTAAAATTGCCCTAACAGGTATTTATCTCAGTTTTATTACACATCTACCATCAAACAAACAAAAATCAAGTGCAATTGCATTCTCTAAAGTATCGTATTTTTACCCCCCCTTACACTTAAGATGAACATTGTCCCCAATGTTCAAATAACAAGATGTAAAAGTGAAAAGGTAAAAGAATGAAATCAAATACTCTCCTGATTCGCTCGGTGGATAAATAGGTAACATGGTTAGGTCTTCTTCCAATAAAATGTAGAAGCTCCAAGACTAATGTATCGCCAAAAGCTTGATTCCACATACATCTCCTTGTCCAAAATAACCTGTTAAACCTGAGAAAACAAACACGAAAATCTGCATAACATCGGCGGGATAAATTCTATATAAGGATATAATGCTTGTGGAATGATAATTTTGCAGATTCTTGGAGATTATAAGTTAGAGATTTAATAAAAACTTTTTATGAAAACAAAACTTTCAAAAATTTCAGAAAATTAATACCTGACGCCGTCAGGTTGTAAAGCCTGACGCCGTCAGAAATAATCTGACAGAATTCTCATGTTATGTTTCCGGAAAATTTCTGGAAAAACCTATACTTTACTTCCTGGAATTCCTGCAAAATATCATTATGACTCGATACAAGCATTTGACTCAAACAAATACGAATATGTATGTTAATTTAATATTATTACGATTCATGTTCATTCTTGTTCTTGTAAACCGATTTGGATTTCCCTTACACTTATCTTTTGCAAAATACCTTTATATGTAGTTAAGACGAAGTTAAAAACAAGATAAAGCATTTTCACAATTTAGTTTTTGAACATGAATCAATAATAATAAAAATTAAACACACATACGGAAGCAAATAAAATCAAACAAACAAATAAATAAACACACAAAGCAAATAAAGCTTGGGTTGCCTCCCAAGAAGCGCTTTTCTTTATTAACGAGTCTTGTAGCTAGACTCAAAGTCCTTCTACCCTATGTAAGTGAGTTCGTCATCGAGGACGTCTTTAGGGTTAAGCTTGGATTGAAGTTTCCTATTGGTCCGCTTAGTACAATATATCTTTTCAAACTTCTCTCCATCCGGGTCATACAATGTCATCTTAATATGCCATGACCCATCTCCATCTTTGGGTGGTTTTTCCCAATCCCACTTATGATCATCGTCCTCACAAGTCCACTTATTCATCCCTAGGTTAATTGGCAAAACTCCTAGGAACTCAATCATCTTCCTAAAAACTAGAGGGTCTTCAAATGTATCCAATTCGGTGTCCCTAGCCAAGAGTTGCTCTACCGTATGTGTTCGGTTCACAAAGTCCTCTTCTAGGTAAAATGGGCGTTGGGGTCCTATGAAGTCTCTATCGATCCAAGGTCCATATCTAGATGGTCTCCTATTTAATTCTAACCAATGGGGTGTTGGTTCCTCACTAGTATCATAGGCATGTTTCTTCACATCATAGACTGACCAAGTATCACCTTCCCCTACCGCTATCTTAGATTCCTTACAATCAATCATAGCACTAGCGGTCGCCAAAAATCCTCTACCTATCAACAAGGGGCATGTAGGGTCGCTAACCATATCAAGGACGTGGAAATCGGCTAAAAGGGTTAGTTTTCCAATGTGTACTAACACGTCTTTGACTACTCCAATCGGGTAAGCAACACTCCCATCCGCTAAGCCTATTATCACCTCGGTTTCTTCAAGTTTTCCTAGTTTTAGAGAGGTGTAGAGAGGTAACGGAAGTAGGTTAAGGCTTGATCCAAGATCGGCTAATGTGTCATAAGCCTCCGAATTACCGATCTTGCAAGGTAGAACAAATAAGCCCGGATCATCTAACTTCTTAGGTAGCTTGTTTTGAACAAAGGCGGTCCCTTTTTCGCCTAACTTGAGCTTCTTCTCTTCCAACACATCAATAACCGGACTTTCAAGGTGGAGCTCCTTGAATTCATTGTCAAGGTTTTGAGTGGGAGGTGTTTCAACTATGTTGTTGACCAATTTGGATATCGTAACTTCTTGGTCATTTTGAACGACTTGGGTTTGTTTGAAACACGAGCTCATGGAATTGACCGAATAATATTGTGGACAAGAACTAGGAGACGTAACCGATGAAACGGCGTTCACGTTTAGCTTCGGGTTCTTGACTGTGTTGCTAGGGAGTGCTCCCATTTCTCGGTCATTGAGGGTTTTCAACAAAGTGTCAATCTTATTGGTCATCTCGCTTTGTTTTTGTTTGAAATCGGCTTCAAACTTGGCTAAACGAGCTTCTTGAGATGCCATAAATTGGGACATCAATCCTTCAAAGTTATTGGTACTACCATTGCTGAAAGGATTGTTGTTGAAAGTACGGTTCGAGTTGGAACCGCTTGATTAGAAACGATTAGGTGGGTTGGACGGATTGGTTTGTTGTGCGTTTTGATTTTGTTTCCACCTAAGGTTTGGGTGATTTTTCCATGAGGGGTTGTATGAATCACCGTAGGGGTTTGGCTCGGGTTTGAAAGTGTACCACTTATCTCCCGCTCCGTCGGTACGCGAGGATGCGTAGTCCGCAAAAGCTTGTTCGGGGAGTTCCATGCAATCACGAGTGTCGTGGGGACCACTACATAATTCACATGAAGAAGTGATTTTGTTCACTTGGCTTGAAGGTTTAGGAGCCTCGTAGGATTTCATAAGAAACTTGACTTGGTCTTCAAGTTCTATGATCCTACGGTCGGAAGTGCTTGAATTGTTCGAAGGCAAAGATATTGCCTTGACCGTTTTATTCAAATCACGGGGATCACTCCAACTTTCGTTGTCATAAAGAGCAAGATCTTCCAGGAGAGCCCATGATTGTTCCGCACTTAGATCACGTAGCTTACTACCGGCTGATTGGTCAATGGTTTGCCTCGTGGAGAGATTGATATGGTCATAGAAGATTTGGACTTGGAGCCAAAGTTCTATGCCATGGTGAGGGACTTTTTGGAGTAAGTCCTTGAATCGAGTCCATGCCTCGTAGAGGGTTTCGCCTTGACGTTGTTGGAACATCAAGATATCATTCCTTAGCTTGGTAGTTCTTCCTGGTGGGAAAAACTGAGCAAGGAAACGAGTGGTGAGATCATCCCAAGAGGTAATGGATCCTGCAGGTAGACGCTCTAGCCATTGACTAGCTTGGTCCCGCAGAGAGAATTGAAAGAGACGCAGTTGGGTCGTCTCTCGAGTGGCAACATCAAGGTCTATGGAATCAACGATTTTGAGAAAGTCCTTGAGATGTTGATTAGGATCTTCGGAACGAAGTCCATGGAATGCGCATCCACTTTGCACCAACCGGATGGTGTCGGATCGCAAGGGAGTGACATTGGCTCCTTGAGTGAGCTCAATGGTGTTTCGATAGCCATGGTGGCTAGGACGGGAGTAGTCTCCTAAGGTACGGGCTCTAGGAGGTGGGTGTTGTTGTGGTGGTGGGTTGTTGGGATCAAGGATATTACCACCTTCCATGATGTCGGATGGTAATGGTTACGAACAAAGAAACGAAGAAAAAAGATAGACTAAAGAAATCCTAGAAAAATAAAAATAAAAATCTCACTAGAAAGGAATCTAGTGAGTAGACCTAATAAAATAAAAATTCAACCTAAACAATAACTATTCCCCGGCAACGGCGCCAAAAACTTGATGCGTGGTTTTGCGACCTTACAACAGGTTTTACCTCTCGAGGGATCTCAAGAGGCTTACAACCCCACCAGGCAGTGTACCTGACCGATGTAGTATAGTGTAGTGGTAAGTACGGGGGATTGATCGTTCTCCACAGGGAATAGTGTCGTTAGGATTGAAAAACTACTCTAATAGGTCTAAGGGTGAGGGAAGATTCTTTTTTGTATTTTTATGAAAGCAAGTAAAATCTCAGGTTTTGAAAGAGTGGGCGGAATTAGTTGCTAGTCAACTAACCCAAATAACTACAAATGCAAATAAAATAAAATAACTGAAAATGAAAAGGTTGTGAAACTTATATGGAGAGAAATGTGTTTACTTAGATTTCCTTACTCCCTAACTATCTTTTACCGGTTGATTAGTGTGTATTAATTGCGTGGATGACGGGTGTATTCCTTAATACCAATCGTGGGGTGGCGTACGTACTTCCCCAACTCTACAAGCTCCTACTTCACTCGTATGTCGAGCCGGCTAAGAAGCTCCTAACATGGGATCACTAGAATTCGCTCATGCATTAAATACAACCATAAAAACCTTAGTACGCATTGGTTCATGTTTCTTAAGACGTTCAAGCAAGTTACCGTATAGGAAGTTATCCAGTTTTCTTAAGCCTAACATCGATAAACAATCATTCAATACAATTAATAACACACTAATAACCGATAATCAATAGCCAGGTTTCATTAGATCTAAGCAAACACAAGATAAATCTAGCCTAGCATGTTAATCAAAAGACAAGAACAAGATATAATCAAACAACACATAGACATATTGATTGATTAAATGATTACTTATCTTTAATTAAACATGGGAGATCCAAGGGTATGAAAACCCTTAAAAATGGCAGAAATTCGTCTTAGGGTTTCTCCTAACAAAGTTGCACACTAATGACAAAAAATTGTAAAACTATATATAGAGTTTAGTATCTGACGGTGTCACGTTGTAGATCTTGACGCCGTCACCTCGCCGTGTCTAGGGTTCCCGGATGGCCTTCTTGACGCCGTCCCTCTTTAGTGCTCCAAAATCCGCTCTGGCTTATCAAAGGTTGACGCCGTCAGAAATGGGCTTGACGCCGTCTCTCTTTAACTTAAACCGTGATGGCCTTGATCACTTTAAAGGGTGACGCCGTCAGACTTCCTTTGTAAAACTCCCTGGCTTATCATGTGTATTTTTCATATCCACCTTTTTTGCCAAGCCATGACGCCGTCTGGAACAATCCCTGACGCCGTCAAAGGTACTTTTCCAGCCAATTTTGAGACTTTGTCGTTTTCTTCACTTTTATGCTCCAAAAAGTCCAAAATGCTTCCTTTTCTAGATTTCTTCTCCAAAGTACCTAAAATGACAAAAGGAACGATTTAGGGCTTAAATGACCCCCTAAAAGCGGTACACTTTTCGCTTCATCATTTAACAAACGGCTCACAACCCCAGACCTTTAAATAAGACAAGTTAGGCGTTTTCCCAAACCATAATTCATAAGGTGTCTGATCAACCTTCTTGGTTGGAATCATATTTAATATGCGAGTCGCATATTCCAAAGCATAATCCCAAAAGGATAACGGCAGAGTAGTAAGATTAAACATAGATCGTACCATATCCAATAATGTACGATTCCTTCTCTCAAATACACCATTTTGCTGTGGAGTATATGGATATGTGAGATGCTGGACAATTCCATTCTCACTTAGATAATCTTTAAACTCCTGACTTAGGTATTCACCACCTCTGTCGGATCGAAGAGCTTTAATCTTCTTTCCAAGTTGCAACTCTACTTCAGCTTTAAAAACCTTAAATGTTTCAAACACCTCATGTTTATGTTTAAGTAAATAAACATATCCATAACGGCTGAAATCATCCGTGAAGGTTAAGAAGTAGCTAGCACCTCTCTTTAACACGTGTCTAAGTGGTCCACACACATCAGTGTGTATCAAACCAAGTAGATCATCAGCCTTTTCAATACGTTTATTAAAAGGTTTCTTTGTCATCTTCCCAGATATACAAGATTCGTACTTATCAAATGATTCATCATTGATATCTTGAAAAAGCCCATCACGTTACAGCTTTTGCATGCGAGTCTTGCCTATGTGAGCAAGCCGACAATGCCAAAGATAAGACGAATCCAAGACATTCTTGACTCTCTTATTATTGATGCTATACATCGAATTATAATCATTACATTTATTCATATCAATCTCAAAAACATCATTCACAGCAATAACATTAAAATAAAAAATATTATTTAACGAAACAGAAATTCCATTGCTAGAAATAGTATGTTGAAATCCAATATTCAATAAACATGAAAAAGAGACCACACCCCTAACAATCGCATGTGCATAATAACAATTATTCAAATAAAGTACTAAGCCTGAAGGCAAAACTAATTTAAATATTTCTATGGCTTCAACAACTGCTTTTGCTCCATTGCCCACTTGCAGAAATTGCTCCCCATAGGCCAGTCTCTTCACAACTCTAAACCCCTGTAGTGTATTGCAAATATGAATACCACATCCAGTATCTTATACCCAGGAATTTATTTTATGAGTTAATGAATATAATTCAATCATGAAAAAGTTACCTGAAGTACTGGCTTTCCCAGTCTCACCCTTCATCTTTTTCACTCGCAACTCCTCGAGATAGAGAGGACAATTCCTCTTCCAGTGTCTCATCTTGTGGCAGTGGTGGCAACTCTGATCCTTCTTGATTGGATTGGCCTTGCTCTTCTGAGGGTACTTCTTGGGCGCAGGCTGATAGGTCACAATTTGTTTGCCCTTGTCAGCTTTACCTTTCCCCTTATTCCCTTGCGGTTTTGGCTTCTGAACCCTACCTCCTTGTATGGCTAATACTTGAGGAGTAGGAGCCTTGCCTGGTAAACCCTTTTCATAGTCAACGAGCATTGCGAGCAATTCCGTTACTGTCTTCCCCGAGCAATGCATGTTGTAATTCTGAACAAAACCCTTAAAGTCCTTGTTCAAGGACCTATTGATCAAGTTCACACACACATTCTCAGGGTAAGGATAGTTCATGAGAAATAGTTGGTCCATGTAGCTTTTCATCTCCAACACATAATCACGAACGGGTTTACCTTCCCCATGCCGACAGCTGTGCAATTGATCTATCAAATCATACAATTCAACAGCTGGTGGCTTTTCATATGTCTTTTTGAGTTCTTCCAGCTTATCTTTAGGAAAATAGTTCTCAAACTGTTTTTGCAGCTTGGGAACGATACTTTCGAGCATTAATCACGCAACTTCATTGTGCATATCAAACTCAGACTGCCATGCTGCTTTGACTTCATCAGTTTCAGTCTCAGCTGGCTGTTCAGGGCAAGGCTTAGTCAAATAATCTAGCTTCTTGGACACACTCAGAACAATTCTAAGTGACCTGTGCCAGTCATTGAAATTTGGGCCAATCAGTTTTTCCCTCTCAAAGTGAGCTTTGAAAGTGGAACTTAGTACAACGTTTTCGGGATGAGCCATTTCTACAGAAAAAGTTCAAATATTAGTATTCTCATAATACAATTTTTCAAGAAAAGAGAATTACCCAGGAAATATACTTATAACCATTTAATTTTCTTGAAAACTAGGATCCAACTTTTCATAGTTCCACTACATCAGTTGATCTGCTAGTAGTGAAAGTACAAAAGATGGTAACTTGTCGTACAATAATCGGCAAAACAATTTCTGACTCTTAGATCATTATAGGAATTACATTTGCCAAAAAATAATTTTGCAATGTAAGCATGTTTCTTCCCATCTCATGCTTTAAGTTTCAAGGTCTCACTTACAACTTAATTAAGTCGTCTAATTTAGAAACTGTAAATACTCCATGTCACGGTCTCACGCCATGGAAATTTACCTTGTCAATAATATTTAGGTCAAGGTCTCACTTACGCTAAATATTAACTCCAAATGTCTCTTATAATTAGATAGCATGGACTTAAATTTTTTAGGGTATTTATTTTGATGTGACAATCAAAATATGTACGAAGAAGCATGCACACATCTTCGTATCATAAGTTTTCAAAACAATTCTAATTTACCAATTGAGGCTAAGAGTTAAATCAACAAAGTTTTAATTGAGGTATTGGGTTCACTAATCAAAGAATTACCTCCAATTATCGCTCACTATATCCTACTACTACATGAGTTATAAAGACCCAAGTTATTTGGATAATTACCACAAAAGTGGCGCGTGGAATTGAGGTCAATTCACCCTTAAGATAATTTTGTACAAAATTATAGCATTACTTGGTAGCTCCAATTAGACGCACAAAGGAGCGGAGAAACAAACGTCCGCCCGAAGGCTAATTAAAAATGCGTCCCTTTCGGATGACAATTTAATGTCAAGCCTCCTTATACCCCTTTTATAGTTTGTCTAAACTGGGTGAGCCGTTCACACTATTGGTACAAAACTCATCAGTCAATCAAAAGTTTATGATACTAAGTCTTAAAAATTATGTTATAAATTATAAAATTGCTAGTATCGCCTGGGAGCAAATTACCGTGCGAAGCGAACCACTGTCGGAACATAAGACTTGGCAATATATAATTTACCACATCAAGGTTTCATAGTTATTAGGTCAATTTATTTTCTATTCCAAAAAATTACCCTCTTTTTGCTTACAATTCAATAATAATTTAAACAAAAAAGACAAGTAATTTTAATAAAAATAAATAAACACATAATAACGCATATAATCTTAACCATTAAATCATATAGCCACATGCAAACCTTTTTTATAAATCCTATTAATAATCTATATGTGAATTATTATGCATATAATTACTAATACTCCCACTGGTTTTCGAGCTCATTGTACCAAATGGACAACATACTCCAATAAGTTGGTAGCGTAAGCCTTAGCAAGCATATACCACGTTGCACATAAAAGATTCATTAATTTAGTTAATTAGGTCTTCCCTAATTTTAGATCTATCTAAAACATGTAGCGTATAATAACAAACCCTAATCCATGATAACCTTGCATGAAGTATCATGGATTAACACACAAGTCAAGGAACATAACCCTTTACACACATAAACACACACGTTCCTAATTTTAGGGTTACAAAACTAGCTTTTTAATTAAGAGGGGATCGAACCCCCCCCCCCCCCCCCCAAAAAAAAAGAGAAAATTAGGTCAAATTTTTTATTGTTCTAAAACCCTAAAAAATCGACTAAACATATATAATCCAAATCAAGATTCGATTTTTATGCGTTTCGGTAATACAATTACATGTTAAACGGCTCGTGATGCCACTGTTAGAATTTAAATACCATGACATTCATATAAATAAATAAACATCACCAAAGCACGTAGCGGAAGCAAAGATCAATTATTTAACATGTATAAAGATTAACTGAAATTTAAAGACACGTACCTTTTGATCCTAGCAAGAACAAGGATCACAACTTTAAATCTTCTTCTTTAATCAAACAAGTGGATTAACGAGAAACCCCTTACCGTTTTGTTTCTCAATCCAGGATGGTATTAACTAAAGTAAGTTAATTGCCCAGTCTTGTACTCACGTACTATAACCGGTTAATGTTTAATGCTAGTGAAAGAACACAAGAATTAAACCAAACTTATTTGTTTAATTAATAAAAGTCGATCCCCCCTCCTCAATGGATTGGCCGATCGGTTTAGAGCAAAGAAAGAGAAGAACAAAGTTTAGGGTTATAGTAACAATGCACAAGGTGAAAAACAATAACCCCAAGTCTTGTATTTATAGGCTAATAATCTCGTAGGACAAGTTAGAATAGAATTAGGAAATAAATCCATAGGGCCGATCGGCCTTACCCTTCACCAAGGGAATTCTAGATCTTTCTTGCTCCTTAATTACACCTACGGTCCTTCCTTTATTCACTAATGGTCGTTAGTCAATTCCGTTAATTACTTAACGTTCGTTAGTCGTTATTTCGTGTTCAAATAATTAAATATATAGCGGTTATATATATTAAATATTTCATTAACCATTCATACGTAAAGTGTGCAATCCCTCGGTCCCGTGTTCGATTCTAGTCATACACGATTTAATATTTTTCCATAACTCTAACACGAAGAGTCAATGCGAAACCCTTAATGAGAAAAGGGTAGAATATCCGTACCTTAACAAGAAATAAAATGGAAACGAAAGGAAATGAATACGGGGAAGGGAATCACTCCTTCTTCAGAGAATCTACATGAATTTTGGATCAATTATTATTTATCAGTTCATTTATTATCTTTATTTAGGGTTTCATTCCATTTTTAGTATCTTTCCATTTTTAGTAACTTTCCGATTTTAGTAACTTACCACTTTTAGTAACTTCCCGTTAATTGGTCAAATTAGGGTTTTTAATAATTAGTTAATTAGGGTTTACATTGATGATCAATTTAAGCAAGATCAATTAAATATAGGGTTAGGTCAAAAGTAGGTTAACACATGTCTAAGAGTATCCGTATTAATGTTACAATGTTATTAAGGTCAAAACACATTCAATGGGTTGAGGTTATAGTAAATTCTTAACTTGAAAGATGGTTCAGATTTTTATCACATTCTGATCCTGATATTATGAATTTTTAAACCATACTTAAATGTCTATTGGGAAGCTAAGATTTTTATCACGGATACCTATACATGTTGAGCACTTACTGTAATTTTCTTAGATTTTATTTCAAAGTCATAGTACCCTTTCAAAAATCGTTTTCCCAGACCTACCCAGAAAGATAACTGCACAGACACCCAAAAGTTTGCATTTGGTTACCCCATAAGAACCCTTCATAAAATTCTATAAAAATTCCAGTAAGTCCCTTACATCCTATATATTATACCTGTAAAAGGAGACCTCCTAATTCCTCACCGTTTGTAAACTAAAATTCAAAAACACCATATGAATTTCCAGACTCCTAAACTCAGGATTGACATCTAATGTTATAAAAATCTAAAAGTCATCTTCCCAAGCTCCAAAAATTATGAAATTTTATATGCAGATAGTACACAACCTGATAGTGTGATTTCAGATTATATGCAAAGGGAACCTGATAGAAATGGGTAAGGTATAATCTGATAGTGTAAAGGGAACCTTAAGGTGTTTAGCAAAAACAGAGAAATCACAAAATGTGTCCAACACATCATGACTGCAAAATTCTCAGAATTGACGAATGAGCATCTAAATAATTAACAAATGAATCAAAGGTTCAGGAATGAATGCGATTATATTAGAAGGTGAAACCTATATGGTGAAAAGGCATTACCACAAAGTTCTCAAAGCATTATAAACTTAATTGGTCACTAAAATTACGTTGCGTATTCTAACTGATTTTATAAATCTCCGAAAAGAATGATCTTAACAAGGGCTCAAATAAAGGCAAGAATATGAATCAAAGTGATGCAGAGGAATGATACATAAACAAATGTCTTATAGTCTACCCAATCCTCACCGGTCATAATTAAAGTTTCTTCAGAGTGGAAATCCTAAGGCAAATTCTCAAAGGTTGTTTCATAAGCTCCTATAGTGCAAACCTAAGGGCCAAATCTTTCACAGGTCATAACTTAAAGTACTACAGGTCGAAGCCTAAGCTCTGATACCATAATTGTAACACCCCAACCCGACAAGGGTCAAAATGTCACATCATGGTGTCAATCAGAACATAATATACGCAAGCGAAAGACTTTTATTAATAATAAGGTTACATAAGTTCTTATAAGGAAATAATAAAATACTAAGTCTGGAACAGAATAACTTCTAAATGAATTACAATTCCAAATGAGGTCTAAATGAAGGATAACTCCAAATCTGATTCAAACGCAAGTGTGTAACTATCGTCAGGGTGGTCCACTAAAAGCTCCTACTCTCATCACTCAAATCCCAGCATCTCGCTTGAATACCTGCCGCAGGGAAAAGAAAATGCGGCTGAGCTTAAAAAGCCCAGTGAACAGATATAAAATAATAAACTGAATATGAATAAGTACACAAAAAGAAGTCAAAGGAATTTGCGGAACAAGATGTCATAGGTCATGAGAATCAAATGAATAATAAATCAAGTGAAAGAATAAGGAAGTAAAAAAATCATAAGGAAAATGCCCACGAGCTGAAAAAGCACGTCACATGCTTAACCACATAATCATATACAAATCACAAGGGAACGCCGTGGGCCAATCACACCGCCACAGATAGTGTCATGTCATTGGTGCCTCAATGACATGCCCATGGTACCTCTATGACTAGTTAGCTCGGGTAACAGAATAAATAAGATATCACATCATAACGAGTTAATGATAGTATATTTAAACAAAAGAATGTTAACTGAAATGAATGCCATATTAAATGACATAGAACTAAATATCATGCGAAATCATATCAACGGAATCACAATGAATCTTATAACAAAGTCAATGATCGAAGAGTCAATGCGAAACCCTTACTGAGAAAGGGTAGAATATCCGTACCTTAGCAAGCAATGAAATGGAAACGAAAAAAATGAATACGGGGAAGGGAATCACTCCTTCTTCAGAGAATCTACATGAATTATGGATCAATTATTATTTATCAGTTCATTTATTATTTTTATTTAGGGTTTCCTTCCATTTTTAGTATCTTTTCATTTTTAGTAACTTTCCGATTTTAGTAACTTTCCGATTTTAGTAACTTACCACTTTTAGTAACTTCCCGTTAATTTGGTCAAATTAGGGTTTATAATAATTAGTTAATTAGGGTTTACATTGATGACCAATTTAAGCAAGATCAATTAAATATAGGGTTAGGTCGAAAGTAGGTTAACACATGTCTAAGAGTATCCGTATTAATGTTACAATGTTATTAAGGTCAAAACACATTCAATGGGTTGAGGTTATACTAAATTCTTAACTTGAAAGATAGTTCAGATTTTTATCACATTCTGATCCTGATATTATGAATTTTTAAACCATACTTAAGTGTCTACTGGGAAGCTAAGATTTTTATCACAGATACCTATATATGTTGAGCACTTACTATAATTTTCTTAGATTTTATTTCAAAGCGATGGTATCCTTTCAAAAATCGTTTCCCATACCTGCCCAGAAAGATAACTGCACAGACACCTAGAAAGTTTGCATTTGGCTACCCCATGAGAACCCTTAAGAAAATTATATAAAATTTAAGTAAGTCCCTTGTATCCTAAATATTCTACCTGTAAAAGGAGACCTCCTAATTCCTCACCGTTTGGAAACTAGAATTCAAAAATACCAGCTCAATTTCCAGACTCCTAAACTCAGGATTGACATCTAATGTTTTAAAAATCAAAAAGTTATCTTCCCGACCTCCAAAAATTATGAAATTTTATATTCAAATAGTATACAACCTGAACTTAGTTTTAGGCTCAAGAATCATGCAAAAACACGTTGTCATCATCAATTGATGACCCTCTAAACCCGACCTAAATTTCTGATCAGCATGCAGTTGAGACAAAAAACAAATCCTTAACCCCTTATAAACCCTAATCAAGCATTAATTAATTCTAGGGTTTATTTTCCAGGTTTTAGCACATATTAAATGCATCCTTAATGATCTTATTAGGGCTTCATAAGTTGTATCTTAGGGCTATAAAAAGAATGACACAAACAGTCCACATATAAGGCATATAAAGCTATGATTTCATGTGTTATAGGTACCAACGATTCAACAAGGCAAAGAAAGCAAGAACAATGACTCACGAATTCGTACACAAACACACCCAAGATGATCCCGATTCAACAAGCTTCAAGGCTCCTTCTTCCTTCGATCTTCAAGGGCTAACGAATAAGAAAATGGTTGCTAGTTTTTTTTTTTTTTTTTTTTTTTTTTTTTTTTTTTTTTTTGAGAGAGAATGGGGGGGGGGGGGGGGGGGGATATAAGGACCGATCTTTATTTTATAGTGTGGGTTGGATCAAATTATAGTTGGGCTTGGATTTGGTAAGTGTTTGGGCTTTAGAAAGAAAAGATAAATCCTAAACACTAAAACTACAAATAATTGGCCAATATTTTTTTTTGTACATCTTTATTTTACATATTTTAACAAACGATATTTGCAATACTTATTTTTTTATTTAAACTTAGGATATAATCAAAATGAATATTTGAAAAAAAAATGTTATTCAAATTTTAGGGCGATATAACCCTAAAGTCATCCTTCATGCTCGTGAACTCGGAGTCAATACCTTCCAAGCCCTCAACTTGGTTCTTCAACTCCATCACGGATGTCTCAACACCCGTCAATCTCTTATCCAAACTTGACACAACGTCCTTAGACGTACCTCTCTTCTTGGGGTCTTGACGCTTATCGTCTCGACCTTGCCTCTCGTCAACAACCGTACTTCCACTAGCACCATTCTTCTCGGTTTCGTTTTTCATCGCCTCGAATCAACGTAGCTCTGATACCACTTGTCATGGACGTGTCTCTACAAGGTCTTCCGTGCGGCACTTAGTCTCGACTAAGCTCAGCCTTGCTCGAATACTCAACGATGTATGCAACTAAATAAAGCTTCAAAGAAAGGAACAAGTAGGATATGAAAAAACACTTTGTATTACTTAGAGAACTTTACACAAGAGAGATTACAAATGATTTGTTGGATGCCTTGAACAAATAAGGCCACAACTATTTATAATACCATGTACAGGGTTCTACATTCTTCTATGGAAGCTTCTAGGATTTCCATGAGCTTCTAAGATTTCCATGAGGTTCTAGATCTTCCAAGATATTCTAGAGACTAGAGCTTCCTACGCTTTCCAATATATTCCAAAGGCTTCCAAGATTAGCCAAGCTCTTCCAAGAGAAGTGTGGAATAATCCAGAATCCCTAACATCCTCGGAAATGATCTTGTCGAGTAGGCGGGACGTGACATTAAGGTGTATTAAGGGATACTTAAAGGTAATTTAGGCAAACTACATTAATTTAAAATTTCAAGATTCAAGTTTTTCAAAATTTAAAAAATGAGCAATTGCTCTTTATAAGTAGTATAGATAAATAATTAAATAAATAATCCCCAATTCATAACCTCCATCACAAGTCTTCTGGGTTCTTCAATTCGAAAAATTGATCTTAGATCGTTTGTATCTTCTCAACTTTAACGATCATCAAATCATATAATAAATTATGTATTCATTTATTTCTATTACTATCAGTCGTATCAACTCAAAATTACTTATAAGGAATACACCAACTTTCATTGATGCCTCTGATACTTGATACTTAATGATGGTTTTAAAGTATTGTAACCCTTTGCTTAACAAACTGTCTTAAAACAAAAGATACATGCTTTATATAATCATAAAATGAAAATTTCCAAGCCTCTACTAACCTAGGATGATAAAAAGCAGCACTTTACGCTATAACAATGATAACAGATTTTGACGCCTTTAACAACCTAGTACCAAATTTTGATCAGTTTTTTTGTTCCCTCTTATTACATGTTTGCCATATGGGTCTAGTTACATTTTGGATTTTATATCAGCATAAAATTTTGAATTTTTGACGTCACAGTAAATTATGACCAATCAAGTTTTGTCTATCTTGAATTTTCCGATGACTAACTGATCAAATTGAAATGTTTCGACGAAGTTGTAGGTATTCCACAAGACTTTTCCCGATATCTGGTTAATTTCGAACTTTCTTTAAACGATTTTGACCGGCTTTTCTGGCTTACAACGGTTCAACAGTTCACCCAGTTTTTAGAACCTGACCTAGCAACCAGTTTCCAGCGACAACGGTTCAACAGTTCATCAAGTTTTTAGAACCTGACCTAGAAACCAGTTTCCGGTTACACCGGTTTTCAAAACCATGAGTCTAACCCTAATACATTGAGGAGCAAATCAAATCAAATTTAAATTTTAAAAGGAAAAGTAGGGATAGTTTCCAAAACCGTAATTATAGAAAGACAATAAAATTCAAATTAAGCACTCCCCTCGTCGTATAAACATAACATAAAAACATACCAACTTTGATTCGATATAAATAAATTCCAAAAATAAAAGAAATTCCAAAAAGAAAAGAAGTGGTTGACTAATGACTATATAAACACACGACTTGCTGTCGATAAGTTCAACGTTTTTTATTTTTTATAAAAGAAAATAAAATCCCCAAATTGATTCATAATAACCTCCATCACAAGTTTTCTTTCAAAGATAAGTTCACCATTATTAAGAAGAAGATCAATTTGTTAAGTGGAAGAAGATTGAAGATTGATTTACAGGTATAATGAAGGTTTAATTTAAATTTTGATTGATAGTGTTAATAATTGTCAAAGAAGATGATGGATCTACTGGGATTGCTAAGGTTTTGATTACTGAAGATTTATTGATGATCTTGGTGGATTTGTCAAGGTTTTTTTTGAAGATCTTGAGGATACAAGAATCTGGTTTTTTTCATAAAGTTTTGGGTTTATTCACTTTGATTTAGGTTATTGATTCGATCTCGGCTGTTATT
The DNA here is from genome assembly GCA_021014915.2 of Artemisia tridentata subsp. tridentata. NCBI lineage: Eukaryota > Viridiplantae > Streptophyta > Magnoliopsida > Asterales > Asteraceae > Artemisia > Artemisia tridentata. Next base: position 330,172,566 of record CP139504.1, on the reverse strand, counting down.
AGGAATTGATTACTCAAAATTGAAGGTTTTCTTGACTTATCGATTCGATCTGCGATGTTTCACCACTTGACGTAGAAGAATTCAGCCACAAAGTTTTGATTTTTTCGATCTGATGTTCTGAGGGCGGAGTTACAGTTTTTTAATAAAAAAAAAGTCTGATTTTACCCGTCTTCTTGACTTTGATCTAGTTTATTGATTCGACCCGTGACCTCCGAGGACCGAATTACTGGTTTTTCCATAGACGAATTGTGTTTACTGGTTCTTTGAATCAAGGCTGGATTACTGGTTCTTGCATAAAGTTTTGAATTTTTTGACCACTTTAATTGTGTCGTGTTTTCTACAAGAATTTGGTCCTTTCAAGACTGTATCACTGTTTCTTCCATTAACTTTTGACTTTCACCCGTATTTGATTGGAAGACTTTGATCCGTTGAGGACGGGATTACCGGTTTTTCCATAAAGTTTTAATTTTTACTCATATCTCAAGGTTTTCTCGACTTTGATTGCTTTCCTTAGAAGACTCCGAATCTGATCCACTGGGTTATTTTTTTAGGATTTCTAATATTTGGACATAAATCTTCTAGGGTTACACATGTATTATGGTTATCCAGATCGAATCATATAGGTATGCATATTTAAGTCTTTTCAAGGGACATATTATTAGATAGGATCAGATCTCTGTAACTTATTATGGACTTTCGATAAGGTTCCTGTGGTTTTGAAAATTTTGATATTTATTAGGCATAATGGTTAAAGCAGATGCAGTAGTTTTAAGTTTTCGCCGTTTGTGGGTCGGCTGTGTTGGGTATATTTAAGTTGACTTTAGGTTGTGAAGATAGTTGCTTAGATTGATATGTTGTTGAATAATATTTTGTGATATGTGAATATGTGATAAGGCTTTTTTATTTAGGAAGACGAAGAATAATCTTTATGTTACAGAGGCTGATACTGGTATACAATTTGTTTCAGTGAATACTATAATGGACGTGGTGGATCTTTTAAAGTTTATCAACTCGGACTTGACGTGGAATACGGTGAAAAAGGGCCATAGGACGAGGCGCCCAAGGAGGCCTGGTGCAAGTAATAACGTACAGGAAACGGTTGTTTCTGATTACGAGAAGGTAATTTACCTCTAAATCATATCTGTCAGTGGTTTGTAACTTTTATATTCATTAAAGAGGTACTAAATTTAGTATTATACGTTTTATTGGCAGTCTGGTGTAGCCATTCTCGGTCAACACTTTGCTGAAGCAGTTGTTGATGTCCCTATAAAGAAAAGAATACTACTGCTCGAGTCTCCATCCCTGAGCGGTGAACAAGCTCGTTCACCTCAATCTCATCTTGCCTCCCCACATCATGAATATTCTGAGATGCTCGTGAGTAGTAAACACGCTTTAGGGGAGGACGTAAAGCTGAACGAGGAAAAACTTCCCAATCTGAATGACTTTTCTGGTATTGAACTTCTAGCCGATGCAGCATGCCATGGTTCCGTTTATGACAACTCTGGTCTGGTGGAGCCTATGGAAGTTGAAGTACTTACGACACCAATAGTTGTTTCAGATATGGATGGTATAAAAGATGATACTACCCCAATGGACTCGGAGGATTTATCAGTTCAGGATAGCACAGTTCCAGTAACACAAAGTATTTGTGATAATGGGAATGTTACGGGCGATAAAAGCCCTGTTCCACCGAAAGCGGTTCGGTTTCATTGGGATTTGAATGCTGTTCCGGAGGAGGAATTGGAAGAACCTTGCTGTGATAATCTTGTTGATCCTCAACCCGTGAAAAGTTGTATAGAAGTTAGTAATAGCGACTGTTTGCAGAATGCCAAAACAAATTTGGAAACTAGAAATTCGCAAGTTACAGAAGATGAAAAGGGAAGCACAGATCATGATGCTACCTTCTCAGTTATGCCCTTTAGCAAACCTGAGGCTTTAGGTACTCAAGGAAACGACGATGTCTGTTCAAGGGAGGTCGTGGGCACAATAACATGCAAAACGTCAAATGCGGAGAGTTGTGATATAAGTAAATCAGATGTTGTCGATTCATTTATTCATCCAGCTAAGTACGAAAACGTGTCTACTTCAACTGACTCGGTTTCTCTAGAACAAACCACTGTAACAGTGGAGCCTTTAATAAAGTCGGATGACGGACAGGCAGTTTCTGAAGTACTACAAGGTGGTTGTCTGTCTCTGAAAGGCTATGATGATAAGCCTACTTCAGAAGATCGTCTCAGTGATTTCTGTGGCTCAAATGCTTCGGAAGATGAGCATGCTGAGGGAAATACTATAGACAAAGTCAAGGCAGGCTATGATTCGCCGGTTGAAGATGGCGAGCTAAGAGAGCCAGATAGATTCCCTTGGCAGAATGAAGAATTGGAGGAAAAAGAGTGTGTCGACTATGAATCTGATAATATGTATGAAGACAATTTTGATAGTATGGATTCAAGTGAGAATGAAATTAGTCTTGATCAACAGCAAACCATTGGAGCAGTAGGTGCAGAAACGATCAACAACATTGAGCATGATGATAGAGTAGACGTCTCCGATAGAATGAATAGTCTGCAGGAACATTCTCAATCTGATATTCTAGAAGATAAAGATGGAAATTCTGTAAAATATATTTCCGAGAGGAGAATTTTACATAATGAGCTTGGTGGGGGCAGGATACTGAATTTAGATAGATCAACATCAACGTCTTTTGATGTGCGCAAAACTGGTACTTACATACGTCGGAGCAGGTAATTTTTGTGATTCTGTTTTGCTTCATTTTTTACAGAGTCTATTATTTCATGTTATCTGAATGTCCAATCTATTTGCTAATGGTTTTTTTTGCATGCAGATCTGACAATATTGGAGATACTTGCTCGCGAGATGAAAGGGATTTTGGTCCTGAAAAGTTCATGGGTCGGGACAGACCATCTTACCAACGTCGTACTCCGAATGATGCTAGTGGTCAGTGGGGTGGTTCCTTTTCAAGAAACAGTCACGGGTACCCCAGGCCGAAAAATGTTATTGGAGGATCAGTCGTTAGGTCTGGTGGATCAGATACTCTTGACAAAAATCAACCTATAAGTTATAATCCAAGGGCAAATTATAGGACCTTCAACACAGCTGACAGAAATGAGTCTTATGGCAGTATTCACAGGGGACCACCACCAACAAGGGTGATTATTCGTGATGGATATAGTGGTGGATTGAGAAGAGTACCTCGAGAAGAATACAAGGCTCCTGAGCCATGCTATTCAGAAAGAAAAATTTCTTCGTCATCAAACTTCAATCAAAGTGCTCATCTTTCTCGATCTCGAAAGCGATCCCGATCAAGATCTAGATCTAGGTCAGGGTCTCCCATAGCATGGCATTTTCAGAAAAAAGGAAACTTGGATACAAAAGAGCAAAGTCCAGATTACAGGCCTGATACAAGACTACCTCTGCGTAAGCCCGGTGAAATTGAATCGCGTCTTGCTCCTCCAACAAGGTGCCATGTGTCTCCTCAGCGTATTTCAAGAAGTTTTGATGACCGGAACGTTATCAATGGGCCATATAGAGACAGGAGATCATCACCAGTCAGAAATTTCCACCGCGACCAAAGGTTTGAAGCAGGTGGATATCCTGGAAAATTGAAGTCAAATGATCATTTCCGCCCAACTCCACGCCCTGAAAGATTTGCACCTAATAGAGAGAAGTTTGAGGCTAATAGTGATGACAAATATGGAATGATGAACAGAGGTAGGCCCTTTAGGAATGACCCAAATAACTATTTTAAGGATCACAATAAAGTTAACGGTTTCAGATACACCCGTAATGAAGATAAGTCCTTCAGAGATCCAGTTAGAAGGGATATACCCAAGAATACAAGCGAGGAGAATGGTTGTAGATACACTACTAACAAGATGTTCGGCACAGCGAAAGGAGATTTTCACAAAGACAATTAGCAAAGGGGAATGATTACTTCCGTTGGATTATGTTAGGTCTGCGTTTTTTTTCAGTTTGACAAGGGGATTTTTCTAGTTCGTACATATGATATTTTTGAATCTGCAATCCCTTTGTTTTTATTTATTTTTTTTCACTTTTCATAATATACCCTTTTCCTTCTAAAAGATGAATAGTACTTATAGATCAAGATGCTTTTTAAGGCTTTCTTGACATACTGTCTGATGTCTTGTTCTTGGGTTGGTACTATTTTGAGTCATGTTCCAAGAGAATACTATTTGTAGTATTTTCTAGGGCTATCCCCATTGTAATATGCAAAGCTGATCCAATTACTTAATGAAGAATTTCATTTTGCAACTGTTGCTTTCGTTCAGTTTATTCTTATAGGAGTTCTGCGTATCATATTGCTAGTTTCGTTTCCATCTTCATTTTCAGCATATGCAGTATCATCAGGGGTACACAATACATCTACCAGCATCCTTGGCGATGAATTGGTAAGATATTTATATAATTACACACAGAGTGACATCGAGATAAGAAGTGTTTGTTGGAGAACCTTTAATTCATATATAATTTCAAGCTTGTATAAACATGTCTCTGGCAAATTATGTGGCTCACCAGCTGAAGCTGGTGAATTCAAACTGCACATTTTTTGACAACTCAGATGAGCAGATCGCTGCAACATCGTGCCTCATCTTCTTTGGACCACTTACTAGAACCCCAATGTTGGATCCTTCACTTTCCACAAGTATTTCTGTAATCAAATAACACAAAATATATCTTAGATTGTGAATGCTGTAAGAAGTTGTAATTTCAAGTGTTTTTGCTTACTCTTCAAATTTGGTCTTTCTCTGTATTTAACCGTGGTAGAACCAAATAAGGTTTTATCAGGAAGACTTTCTAACTCTCTATCTGCATTGTAATACCAAGAACTCGTCGCTGGTGATGTAATTGGTGTCGGTGCATCTGTCATTTGAATCTGCCTCATATTTGTGGAATCCCTTTTCTTGTTCCACAAAAAAGCTATAATTGCAGTTATAGCTATAGAGATGCATACAAATAGCATGTTAAATACTGATCGCACAGTATATGAATATATCATATCTGTATTGTGATCAACTGGGTTTATGTAAAATCGTGTAATCAGAGCAATGAGTGCTAGAAAAACAACAGAAGAACAGATTATTATCGCCCCCCGCCAAAGCCAACTATTTCTGCCTAAAACTGCAGAAATTGGGGCATCGAGACCATTGGGTTTGAACCATACGGTTTGGTAAACATGCTGGTTTTCCATTGTAGGCCCGCTCTCTTGTGTTATGTATGCTCGAATTTGTAACTGTAAATGAGATATATCATGGCTAGTGCCTGAAAGAGGAAGGATAAGGTCCAAAATCCCGAGGTCCGATGATCTTTTGAAGGCTGCAACAAGAACAATATGTGGTATTCTGTTGGCAGGGTTGCTAGTTTTATGTAAAAGCTCACGGGTTATGGATATAAACGGAGTAATTCCACTTCCGCCACTGAAGATTACAATCTTGTCATACCTACATCATGTAAGTCTCATAATCCATTTTTCCTAAGTCAAATATATACTCGGTAATTATATTTAGTTTATAATTGTCTCACTGTTGAAAATGTGTTGATGCAGGCCCATAAGGTCCTTCAACCGACTTGAAGATGGTTCATTGGTGAAGGCTGGGAGAGTTTTTCATACAGCATCTGTGACCAAGTTCCTTCACTTTTAATGACGACACTTAGCTTTTCAGGATCTAAATTACTGCTTGAAGTTATAGTAAACGGATGCCATTGGAGTTTCGATATACTAGGTATATTTAGAAAAATCGAGCTCATTGGATTATAATGCAGCCCTGTAGTATAAAAACAATATTACAGTAAAAATATGTACCTTTGGTAAATGTGGTAATTTGACCCATTTGATAACAAATGGGTTGATTCGGGCGATGTTTTATCTCTTACGGGTCATAATAAAGAAGTTAGTTATAAGGAAATAATTCATGATTGAAAGTTGCCGAATGAGAGTAATTTTATTGCTTATAACTTGCTAAATCTTTCTTTTCAAAGGATTGAACTAATAGAGTTTTTGTAATCATAATTGGCTGAGTATTTTTCTATAAAAGTTTATGGTGAAAAAGTGTTTCAGGTCAACCCAACCCATTTCAACTGGTTAGAGTACCTGGCATTTTTGTGAAACTCAATTCAACAGCTTGGCATGGTAAAACTCGTGCTGAAACTAATCTAACTTTTTGCTGGGACTGCAGGAACCGTAAGAGCCGATCTATCATAAACAGGTAAAATCCCGGCAACGTGATCCAACAATATGAATATCCAACATGTAGTATAAAGAACACCACAAAAAGAATATAGAGATGATGAGTGTAGAAAAAGAGCTCAAAGATGCTTCTTCTGATACGAGGTATGCTTGTCAACCAAATAGCCATTCCTGCAAGTAAAGCTACTTCCCCTGCTACGTTTGATATCCCAATTTTCTTCCATCTTAGCATCTGTGTTTAACATATTGATTTTCAGTAATCTTGTATAGGAGTAATATAGAGTTATATATGGAGAGTGCATACTTGTGAAATCTTGTGTGTTTTAGCCCAGAAGATAGTATAACATAAACCGTGAGCCGTGAAGAAAACCATAGTAATATTTCCAAGCCATATGTGATACTTGATGCTAGATTCTGATGTAAGACCAAGTAGCCGAAGCACTGATGACCCTCTAGTCACTGGAAAGAACAAAAAGGATAGACATATGTTGCCAACAAGTCCTAGCATTAACGCCATACTATCTAACTTCACTTCCCACCTGGCAAAAGTAGTAAATTTAACTTCTGATAAAAAAAAAGAGTTTCCTTGCATACTGATTACTAAACGTGGCAAAATGGACGGATAGAGTAACGGGTTTGAGCCATTTATTACTTCTCCAAAAAATATAATAAAGAAGTTGCGAATAATTAGTGCTTAAAGCTGTAAATGAGTTGACTTTTTCCAATAATACTCATAATTTTTCATTAAAAATACTGAGGTTATGATTGTTTTGGTTGACTTTTGACTTGATCAACTGATTTGGTTACATATTCTAAAGTATTTTTTTTAGATTGTTTCGCGCATTTAACCAATAAATATAAAACATACCCAGAGTCGACCCATTCATATGTTAATGAATTGCCATATCTGCATACACATTTAGAACTATTTAGAAACATCTGCTTACACTTTTTCTTCTATCCTGGATGCGGATTGGGTTGTAGTTGTGGCAAACATGTTGTGTATGTAAGCTGAGGTGGACCAAGATAAAAGCCCCACAAAAATGAAGAGAAACAATAACTCAGTCCAAGTAACAATACCAAGAGGACCTTTTGCAATTGCGGGTCTTCCCCATAAGGCCATAAGAGAGTTCTTGGAAATGCTAAAATTGACATTCAAAGAAAATCATGGTGACACAGTAGTTATTTCCTACCAAATTCAGTGTCTATATTTAGTATAGTTTTTTCACATGGTAGAACTTATTATAGTCAAAATAGGAAGTTATCGTGTGTTTACCTTTGATTGTTTTGGCTGGTGGGAAGGCTTGGTTTCTAGGTGAAGGTATATACATGCCAAAGTTGCAATCAGGAGGATAGGGGCCGTGTAAATTATAATATTCCCACCTGTTCGTATAATATATCATAGCAATGAATCAGATTAAGACCCAACCAATTGATAGAACTACCAGTACGTTGCTAAAGTTAAGATTGAAAAAGGAGCCATTAGGAAGTGCTGTGTAAGTGTCTCTGTGATTGGCAATCACTAACCTTGTTGTTGACCAAAATAAGATGAATTGGTGGCAGAACGTATACGAGGCAACCAATGTAACCAAAATGTATTTGTAGGCATCATGACCCATATCATCATGTACCCCAAGAAAATCCACATTGCCACCAGCCGTATTGCTAGCTGAATCATTTTGTTCACACTTTGCATAATTTTTAGATTCTGATTCTTATTTTCATATGTTATATAGCATTGTAATGGTATGCTATTTTGATAGTTTAGCAGTCAAGTGAAATATTCAGATTCAAGTACAAAATAGGAGCTAATTTTCACACCATAGCCGATTCATGTGATTATTATTTTGTTTTTATACTAAACCTGTTCTGTACCCTTATTTTGCTAGTATTATATAAGTTAGTTCTCTGTTACCAGTAAGTTACATCTCTAGCCGAATGTTGCGATTTCTTTGCTGGCGGATAGTTTAAGTAGCGCCTCTTTGTTTTACAGTTTTCTTTTCGGCTTCACACGTTGTTTTCACATTAAATTTTTGGTTTCACACGTTGATATAAAGCACTAATAAGATGAAGACACTTAATGATAGAGATCAAATTCTTGTCATTAATTTTGCTTGTTTAGAATGCTAGGTACACGAATAACACACGTTATTCGTCTGTAAACTAAGTTAAGAATCATCTGATAGAACATGCACAAACCAAAGCTAAGTTAAGAAACTCAAATGGCATCGTTCAAACAAAGGGTGTCTTGTCGGAAAGATGAAAATGGTGATTGACCGGAAATACCATATGAACAAGACGGAGGAGTGTTAAATGATCAATTTTTTGACCGGTCAAACAACTTGCAAACAAGTTTGACTGTGTAGAATAACGTGCATTAAGAATATGAGTTATTTTGAAAAGTATATAGGCTGCTATCCACTCTTCAAACATGACTTTTCAAGTTTGCCGGCTTTTATAGATATTCTCTAAATATCCTATAAACCAATCATGACCAACTATTTTTTATCAAAACAGATAAAAAAAAAAAACTTTCACCATTTTTAAAAAAATTAAATATCTCGCAAACCGTTAATCGTTACGCAAAATGAATCATACCATCACGACAAGAATTAAATCATCTTTCTATAGACGGGCATTTTGATATACTTTCACATTTTTTTTGATTTTTTTTTTTTTGTTTTCAGTTACGTCTGGAAAAATCACATGTGATTTATGTGATTTTTTCAGACGTAACTGAAAAAGAAAACGAAAACAAAAATCACCGAAAGTATATCGAATTGCCGGTCTATTGAAAAATAAAAAAATACTCGTCGCGATGGTGTATTTTTTTTTCACTTGATGATTTACTGTTTGCAAGATATTTTATTTTTAAAAAAGAGGTGGAAAGTGATTTTTTTTTTTTTTTTTTTTTTTTTTTTTTTTTTTTTTTTTTTTGGATGAAAAAAATGAGTGGCTAAGATTGTTTTATTGGATCTTTATATAATTTTGTTTCTACATTGATCTCAACTCTATTGTAGTATCGTTTCATATTTTGCATTTTAGTTTTTCAACTTTGATTAACTTTTTAATTTATGCTTTAACTTATGAGTGGAGTTATTCTACAAACAATAAAAACCTCACATACCAAGGGACAACTCCTATCCATTGATTTAGATTTGATCAATGGCTGAGATCATCCACTTGCTACTTAAAAAAATACACGGAGGGGCAATTTTGTAAAATTACAACAAAACACACCCCACCTACCACTCACTTCCATTTACAGTTTCTCTCAAGCTAACACACACTAAAAACACAAAAAAAAAAAAAAAAAAACCGATCATCAATTCATCGGAAAAAATGGAATCTCCGGCGAAAAGGATGAAGGAAATACCAGTCAACAATCCGATTTCAGGTATACGATTAGATAGTGTTGGGAATTATATTTTCATAGATTTGATGATACAAAAACAAAGAAGAATGAAACATGAAGAATGCTGAAATGATAAGCAAAATATGCTAAGTGGATGCTGCTGGTAATGTAAATGATTGCTGCTAGTTCAAATCAACCTGCTGCTAGTTCAAATCAACCTGCTGCTAGTGTATTTCAAGGTACTGCTGGTTCAGAGCAAGGTACTGCTACTACAAGTGAATGTACTGCTAGTACAAAAAGGTACTGCCAGAAGGTACGGGTAGAGCAAAGGTACTGCTAGTTGATTCAAAGGTACTGCTAGTACAAACAAGGTACTGCTAGTGTTACCAAGCTGCTGCTGATCAGTGAGTCATCCTGCTGCTAGATGGATAAGAACGAAGAAGATATTATTTATATGAGTCATTCATATACTGAAAATAATATCTAGATATTTGAGCAAGCAAAAAGATGACTAGGCTTATCAATTTGTAAATGATCTCCTTTATACTATAAAAGGGAGATCATACCCTTAGATAAAAGGTGTGTTTAATAGAGAGCAAAATAGTTCTTAGTATGCTAAGAAGTTAAACACCAAGTAAGAGTGTGTGTGGGAACATCAGACGAGGGGTCTGATGAACATTCGACATGGGGTCTAATGTTGTTTAGTTTGTTTAGCCTCAAGGATCTTTGATCCCTGATTAGAGTGTAATCGTACTACCATTGATCAAGTAGTATTGGGGCCAAGTTGGAATAACAAACGGTGAAAGTTTGACAAAACCTTGTTGTGATAGTATTGTATTCGTTCATTGAATATTCCGCCAATATTATCATTGTTCTTTAAACGTAGAAATCCTAGATAAAGGCTTAACAGCCTAGAGCCTATAAACGATCACGTAACTTGTTTTAGTACATGTAAGAAGGTCTAAAACGAGTTTCCACAGATAGTTATGGAAGTTTTACACTGATTAATTAGTTATGGAACTCTTTAAACAACTATTTAACTATTTCTTACTATCACATACGATTAGATAGTTATGGAAGTTTTACACTGATTAATTGATGTACGATTAGATACTATTTATTCAGATTATACTAAAAATATTACGATTTTACAGTGATTTTACACTGATTAATCGATAACAGACACATTGAGATGAAGATATTGAAATAAAAACATATCAGAAGCATTTATTGAAGGCGTCTTATGCTTCGGCTTAGCCGCAGAAGACGCCTTCGGCTTTGCCGAAGGCGTCGGCTGCGGCTAAGCCACAAAAGACGCCTTCGGCTTTGCCGAAGACGTTGGCTGCGGCTAAGCCACAGAAGACGCCTTCGGCTTTGTTTTTATATCGAACTAGATGCTTCAAATGTTGTATATATGTAGTTGTGATATGTGATATCACAGGTGATATCACATGTCGCATAAGCCGAAAACCACATAAACTATAAGCTAAAAAAAACATTCTTTTGCTTATGCTTATGGTTTAATGGTTACCTCTTAAAATGTGAATTGCAGACAAAGAGGACGAAGAAGGCTGGTATAGTTGGAAAGTACGGTAAGCGTCGTCTTTCCTTTCTCTTTTTCGTTATCGTTGTGTTTTGTTGATTGTTGATATAGGCTAGTAATATAAAGACGTCTGTTCTACTTGTGTTGCGAGGCTACGGTCTATTTGTAACGATCGTCGTTGTTGTATTTGTAAAACTGAGTCTCAAATCATCTTCGTCACTAAGGTCTCTCAAATCAAAAATTCGGCTTTGTTTTTATATCGAACTAGATGCTTATTGAGATATATGTTTTTTTGTGAGTGGTACAAGCTGCTTTGAAAAAGTAGATGAGTAGTCTTTATTTGCAGGCTATAGAGGACTGCACTAAGCTGTGTTTTGATGTATTGCCATACTGATTATCTGATTATTTCAGAGCAAATAATCACAGGTAAATAACACGATATTCACTGGACCAGCATTCACTATTTGTCTATTCTGTGAAGGTTCCCTACTTTTTAATAGTTATTACTGTTTCATACGCTATCTCTGTACCTGTTATTGCATCCCAATTGATGTGTCACCGATTGTTTTTCCAGGTCTTTATGTGTTGTCATCTAAACCTGTGAAGATGCCATGGTTTGATTCCATATTTGCTGATATTGGTGATGAACAGTCCTTGTCTCAATCTCTGTCTACTTTTTCTGGTCATCTGAAACAAACTAGCGTAAACATTGATGAAGTTAGTGTGACATTTTATAGTCTAGACTGTTTCTGCATCTCTCGCTGCACCGTTATCAATACACTTCACACATGCTTTTCAAAGTTGCTATGGTCTGTTGAAAAGTGCTAGTAAAGTTTTCATAGCCCAAAAGCTTAGATCTATAGGAACTATTCCAAAATCGTGTTTCACAATGCTTTTTTACTTTCTTTATTCATATAACATATGTTGGCAATGGTTTCCAATAGGTAGAAGGCTAATCTGAAAGTGCTTTTTTCTGTATCTCTTTCAGGACATATTGTCGCAATCAACAAGCCAGTCCTTAGTGCTCTTAGATGAGGTATATATCACTGCGAGTTGAATTCTTGATCATCATAGCTATTATCACATCCCCCCCACATGTCCCTCATTCAGTAGGAATCTGACCAAATGCTATCGTATTTTATGTATACATTTTAGACATCGGAACTTGGACTTTCTTTCTGGGTATAAGGCAGACTTTACAATCACTCAATGGAGAGGAGGCAGGGAAAATAGTTTGGGGTCCGCTGCTGAATTTTTGATTCTATGCTCAGTAGGCTTTATTTTCTCATTACCAGCCCTTGGCACGTACATACCTGAACTTTCTTTAGCTTTAAGATTCTAATATGGGAGAGGAATCTAGTTTGACAAGAGAGATCATGATGTATAATTAGTTGAGTTATGTATGTCTTTTTAAGACGTGTATGTGTTGATTAAGGGTATCTGCCTGCATGTTTTAGGTTGGTGCTGGTACGAATCCTTTAGAAGGAGCTGCTTTGGGGATGTCATTCCTAGAATGCTTTGCTGAAGCTGGAGCGTTGTTGACAATGGCTACCACCCATCATGGTGAACTTAAAACCCTCAAGTACAGGTAGGAAACAATGCCTCTCTTTCTCTTCAACTACAGATTCATCTGTTATTAACTTACCTCAACAGCAACGACGCCTTTGAAAATGCATGCATGGAGTTTGATGAAGTAAATTTGAAGCCAACATATAGGATTCTTTGGGGAATTCCAGGTTGTTTTCTTTGTTAGATTTTCATTTCTATCTAACTTGTGATGTGATGTGAGTGGCCATCTGATAGTCAACATATGAATGCAAGACATTCAAATGCAATAAACATAGCTGAAAGGCTAGGACTTCCTAAGGTTGTTGTAGGCAATGCTCGTGAACTCCATGGAACAGCCAGTGCAGAGATTAATGAGGTGACTTGCATACTCTGCTCTGCTTCGGACATATATTAGATGTCCGGTACTATCTGTTCCGTCCATTGCAAACATATATACAATTTACATTTTTCAGTTGCAAACTGCATATGCAGTTTAGTCGACTGTATGATTTCAAAATTGAAGAACTTCGCAAGAGGAGTAGTTGAAGAGAAGACACGAGAAGAAGCAGCCAAAGTTTTGTACCGCATGAAGGAGACGTACTAAATGATGTAGATATGAATGTGTCGTTTAAGTTGTAGTTAGAGGTGGAAAAAGGGCAGATCGGGCGTGTTGAGTAATGGGTCAAAATGGGTTGGTCCGGGTTGGTTGTTCCTGATTTTTTTTTGGGATAGGGATTACAGAAGCTATATTATTTAATGAAGATGGTTTATGTGTTTCTACAAGAAATATTGAATTTTATGTTTTAGTTATAATACTTTTGTTATGTAATGTTTTTATCAAAATATTAAGAATTTGATAAGCTATTTTCATGTTGCTTATTGTATAGAGTTTTAAGCTTATTTTTTTTGCTAAATACTTGTTGTTACCTACTAACATTATGAGGTATCACCAGTGATACAAAATAACTTATTAGGTATCACCTGTGATACAAAATAACTTATTGGGTATCACCTGTGATACAAAATAGCATATTAGGTATCACCTGTGATAGTTAGCTACTTGTTTTTGTAGATACAAAATATGATGTATCACCTGTGATACATGCAAAATCATAGGTGATACAAAATAACATATTAGGTATCACCTGTGATACAAAATAAGTAAGTAAAGCAAAAATAAGCAAAAACGCAAATTAAACTGAAAAACGAGTTCTTATGGGAATTAAACGAGCCTAAGAAAACCTAAAGATAAAAAATTACCCCTAGATGGATACTAAATTTACACATCTAGGGGTAATTTTTGATTTTTAGGTTTTTATGTTTTAGTTATAATATTTTTGTTATATAATGTTTTTATTGAAATATTAAGAATTTGATAAGCTATTTTCATGTTGCTTATTGTGTAGACTTTTAAGCTTATTTTTTTTTGCTAAATATTTGTTGTTACCTACTAACATTATCAGGTATCACCAATGATACAAAATAACTTATTAGGTATCACCTGTGATACAAAATAACTTATTGGGTATCACCTGTGATAGTTAGCTACATGTTTTTGTAGATACAAAATATGATGTATCACCTGTGATACATGCAAAATCATAGATGATACAAAATAACATATTAGGTATCACCTGTGATACAAAATAAGTAAGTAAAGATAAAATAAGCAAAAAACTGAAAAACGAGTTCTTATAGGAATTAAAAGAGCCTAAGAAAACCTAAAGATCAAAAATTACCCCTAGATGGATACTAAATTTACACATCTAGGGGTAATTTTTGATTTTTAGGTTTTTATGTTTTAGTTATAATATTTTTGTTATGTAATGTTTTTATTGAAATATTAAGAATTTGATAAGCTATTTTCATGTTGCTTATTGTGTAGACTTTTAAGCTTTATTTTATTTTATTTATTTATTTATTTATTTTTTGCTAAATACTTGTTGTTACCTACTAACATTATCAGGTATCACCAGTAACATAAAATAACTTATTAGGTATCACCTGTGAATAAATCTGAAAATGTGTGATTTTTTATGTATCACAGGTGATACCTAATAAGTTATTTAGTATCACAGGTGATACCTAATAATTTATTTTTTATCACAGGTAATACCTCAGAATGTAAGTAGGTAACTACAGTTTACGCAAACTCTTTGTGCTGGTCACTAAGCCCAAATTATTCTTTTTTATTGGGCTAATGTAACAAGAAGTATTTAGCCAAAAAAATAAGCTTAAAATTCTGTAACAATCTATTTTCAAGTACTAATCATGTAAGTGGCAGCACTAACAAAGATAACCTGCAGTACTAAGCTCCATTGAACAACATTAAAACCAACTAGTAGTACTAACCAATGTGTGATTTTGTATGTATCACAGGTGATACCTAAAAAGTTATTTCGTATCACAGGTGATACCTAATAAATTATTTTGTATCACAGGTGATACCTCATAATGTGAGTAGCTAACTACAGTTTACGCAAACTCTTTGTGCTTGTCACTATGCCCAAGAGGCCTTACAACGGAGCCCTGTTGGTACTGATCTTGCTCTTGGACCAAAGAAAAACAAGGATTTGGCTGTTAAGGATCTTTTAGGCTGCATTTCTTCCGAACCATTAAAGGGTAAATTTGCTAACTCAGCAGATACATACTCGTTTAAGAAGTTGCTCAAGGGTTTGATGAAAAAAGCATGGTGGCAGCCTGAAGCAGCATCCACGATAGCAACAACAATAACACAATGTAAAGTAGACACTGGTTCGAGAGGCAACGTTTGGCTATTGTTTGCAGGACCTGATAGAGTGGGAAAAAAGAAAATGTGTTCAGTTCTTGCCGAGCACGTTTGTGGGGCTAATCCATTCACTATCAACCTTGGATCAAGGCGTGACGTTGAGGAAATAGATATGGGATTTCGTGGTAAAAACGTGTTGGATAGGATTATTGAGGCCGTTCGTAGGAACCCGTCTTCTGTTATAGTCCTTTCGGATATTGATGAAGCGGATATATTGGTTCGTGGGAGTATTAAATGGGCTATGGAAAGAGGTCGGATTACCGATTCTCATGGACGTGAGATAAGTCTCGGGAATGTCATTTTTGTACTTACTGGGAATTGGTCAACCGTGAATCCCGATGTGCATCGGCTTGATGAGTAGAGGTTTGGTATGTGCTTATTCACATACCGTTTCTTGACCAAAATCAGACCAAAATAACCAAAAACTAACCAAAATGCCAAAAGATATTTGTGTTTTTGTGTTTATGTTTATGCAGGCAACGGATAAACGAAAAAGGACAAAAATCAAGAAAAATCCGGAAGGCAAGAGCACGGGATTTGGAAAGGATATTTAAAGACGATGCCGGGAAGATTATGTCATACAAGTCCTTGAAGAATCAAAGATTTACAAGATCAGCCCTTGGCTCACAAATTTAAAGAATTGCAGAAATCATCCCTGGAGTTTTAGAAAATACACAATTGGTCCTTGTAAATTCATTGCTAAACCATTATCATCCTAAATCCTTAAATCACTACTTATCCGGATTTTATCACATATATCCAAACCAATTTAATAAACCCGCAGCCCATTTACAAAACCCATCAGCCCAACCCACGTTTTTATCAAAACCCGAAATAAACCCAAAACCCATGATCCGGTCAAACCCATACCCGGAATTAATGACCAGTCAAAGAAATAATAAACAAAAGTTACCCGCCCCCCTTTTCCAGTTTTACTGTTCCAACTAAGAACCCTAGAAATAACAATCCCAAAAATCACCGCAATTAAGGGTACTTTTGTACTTTGCACGCTATTCTAGAAAGATATCTGACATGTCAGACCTACACGTCAGCAATCCCAGCAAATTCAAGGCCTCTGATTGGTGGGTAATTCGTGGAAGCTTAATCCAAGGGCCAGAAATGAATGAGTGATGATCAAGGGTAATCTAAGGGCTGGAAACGATTCAAAGAGGCACAAATAGGCATGGATCAGTGACGTGGACAGCCTAGAAGGCTCCTACTTCGGCTATAAATAGAGGCTTACCCCTCCTCAGATGATATGTAGTAATTTAGTTTAGTGTTATGCTGTTGAATCATATTTTCAGTTGTATTCACAATTTTCAGTTGTAATAAAAAAGTTTGTTTAATGAAAATTTAGTTTGATTTGCTTTTAAATTTGTGTTTCATTAGTTCTCATTAGCTTTTTACTGTTCCATTAGCTTATTTCTACATATCTCAGCTTATTTCAATTTATATTTTCACTACTATTCACTTTTATCCAAAAATATAGAGAAAACCTTCGAAATTCCAAAAATAAGTTTTAAATTGCTTAATCCCAGCTTCAATAAGTTGTTTTCTCTTTAGTATAAGCTCATATAAGCTAATTAGCTTATTGTGAGTGATTGATAAGCTTCTAGTCTAACTCAGTCTCAAAAATTGAAAAAAGTCATCAAAAGTCAAACTGTTGGTCAAAATAAGCTATGGATGATAAGCTAGCCCTGGATAAGCTTATGGTTCTTTACCTAGCTTATTTCTGATAAGCTAGGAGCTTGTAGTTGCCCTAGGGGTGCCTCTTTTCAGCTGAGGTCCCAAGTGAGTATCAAAAATCTCATTTCTAGCTTGTTTTTCTGCATGATTTTTGTTCAGCTTATTTCAGTGCTTATAGCTTATTGATTTTTTTCTTCTTAGATGATAAGTAACTTAGTTAGTTATAGATAAGTTAGTATTGCAACTTAAAACAGTCAGTTGTAGTGGAAGTTAGTCATTTCAGAATTTTAAGGGTTGTTTGGCATTTGGTGCTTCTGAGTTATAGTAGCTTATACACTGTTCATCGACCAACTTGTTAAGTTTGAGTGAACTTAATTAAGGCTAGTTGAGCTTTTGTTGGTAGGATTTAAGTTGATTTGAGTACTTTTGAGGTTTTGAATTTATAAGTGAAAATTTAGAAGTGAAACTGCTCATTTAAGACTCCCAATCAGCTGAGGTTTATGAGGTTCAATTTTCGGCAGTTTTAAGTGTTATTTAGTTGTCAAAGTAAGATTTCAAGAGTTGGTATTGTTTCATGTAGTTTTGAAAGAGTTAGGTTCAATTTTGTTCAACTGTTGCATCAGCAACATTGTGCAGACCTGCACATTTGCTTGCCCTTTCTCAGCTTATTACTTGTTCCTTATCTGCTTAGCTACTTGTGATTTTTGCTTAAAATTTGGTTTACAAGTTGTTAGTAGTACTAGATTTAAGTATCTGATCTTGGATTTCACTTTGAAGCTTATTTCATAGCTTAAAATCAGTCTGCAAATAAGCCATTTGAACTGTTCTCAGACCTGCATTCAGATTAAGTTTCTTTGAGCATCTATTCTTGGCTTTAATTGAACAAGCAATTGGTTTCAAAATTTGGGCATTCTTGGTTTAGAAGTTCCCTCTAGTATAAGCTATCAGTATCTGCCTTTGGTTTCCCCTAAGGAGCTTTTAGCTAGCTTTTAGATCAGCTTAAAGTAGGGAGTTTAATCACTAGTTTCTGTCTTAAATTGCAGCTGCACAAATTGCTTTTTGGCTTATTCTGAATGCTTTTCTGGTCACTATCAGTTTTTTTTAAGCTTTATTTAGTGAGTTAAACTGAATTTGAAGATTTGATAATTTTTGGTACTGTTTAGCTTATTTTTTGAGCTTTTTAGAAACTGCTTATTTGCCCAAACTGCTTATTAGGGTTTAGTAAAGTTCCAATTTCATTTTTCATAGCTTCTTTATATAATTTAAGATTTTTCTGCAAAGTTTCATATTTTTCCAAATCAGTTTGCTATTTTTTATCATTTAATTAGTCTTTTTTAATTTTAAATTCATAAAAAATAAAATAAAAATTAAAAAAATATATTTCTTTTTTTTAAATCTCTCTTTTAATATTTAGCATTTAGGAAAATTAAATTTACATTTTTAGGACTTATAATTTAGAATTTCACTTTTTTTTAAATACGTTTTTAAATTCGTAACGTTCGTTTTAAGTTTAAATTACGTTTTAGATATCGTGTGCTTAGATTGCTTGTACCCTTAGCTTGATAGCTTGTTTTTATTAGTAATTTCATATTCGTAGTATAAAATCCCAAAATATCACTCTTTTCTCACTATTCACTTCACAATTCGACACCGTAACGACAACTCGACTTCAACCTTCGTTGGGACTACGACCCGGGGAAATACATTCGTTGTATTTTCTTTGGAAAATAAATATACTTAAAACGACAAATCAAGGTTGCACTCGTTAGCAAGCAGTGATTGGCAGTTGATGTTAACAGCTAGCAAGAATTGAAAACGTAGGGCTCATTGGTTGTTAGGAAAAGATATGTCAAGCAAACCGAGGCTCGATCTTAACTTATGATTTTGTATGTATCACAGGTGATACCTCATATTTTGTATCTACAAAAACAAGTAGCTAACTACTTACATTATGAGGTATCACCTGTGATACAAAATAACTTATTAGGTATCACAGGTGATACCTAATATGTTATTTTGTATCACTGGTGATACCTAATAAGTTATTTTGTATCACAGGTGATACCTCATAATGTAAATAGGTAACAATTAGTATTTAGCAAAAAAAAAAAAAAAAAAAAACTTAAAAGAGTCGATGAAGACAATAGTAAAGTTTTTGACAAAGATGTTGATGCACCCGATCAATAATCACAAATATAAGATGAAAAGAAACATAGACAAAAGATGATATTAGAAGAAATAATAAACAAAAACAGGTCGCATGTAGCTAGTGCAATTTAGTTTAAGGTATTTGGTTTTCTATATCTGTGGAAAACTAGAAGGGGGGGTTGAATAGTTTTATGTCCTTTTAATAATTTATTGTGAAAACTTTATTTTTTTTTTTAAAACTTAGATTCGAATTTATGTGATCTCAATTCTTGAACAATATGAACAATACGTATATAAGTAAATATAACTAAGTAATGCAAGTAAGGTAATAAAATGAAATGAAAGCTAGAGATGGAAAGATCTAACCGAGAGACAAGAGATTTATAGTGGTTCGGCTACAAGGACACCTTCCTTGCCCTACTCCACTCCCCGAGCACCTAACTCGAGAGTTTTCTTCACTATGTCAACAAGCTCCCTTATGGCGGAGAAAACCTTTACACAACTTTAGCTTACACCGGCTTAACGACACAAAGCTAGATGTCGAGTTCTAATCGTAGCTAGAACCAATCTCACACCTTAAACACGACTTAATCACACCTTCTTCTTCACGACTAGTTCACGACTTCTTCACGACTTCTTCACAACTTCTTCACGACTTCTTCACGACTTCTTCACAACTTCTTCACGACACTTCACGACTAACCACAACCTATGTTCACTACTACTTCTTCACACCTTCACTACTTACACACCTTAACAACACAACTTCTCTACTTACACACTAATCTATCCCAAATAATTATACACACAACTATCTAATAACAATACACAACTTATATACAAATATATGTGATGACACAAACAACTTAGGTATCTAAGTTGCAATACTTCTTCTCTAGTTGTTGAAGGAGTATTCTTCTTTTGCACTTGAATGGAGGATGCTTGGATCACTTAGAAACCAAAGCTTAAGATTATATGATCAAAGGATTTTGAAGATATGAAATGTGATTTAAAACAGAAAGTTTTAGTGTGCAAAAGGTGAGTAAAAGTCCAGGAGAAGGCTGGTATTTATAGGAGAAAAATTGGACAGCTGGAGGTCTACTGGAGCGGGGGCGGTCCCCTTAATAATTAAGGGGGCCGCCTAGTAAAATTAAGGGGGCCGCCCCTTCTGTCCGTTGGCCAATTTTGTCCTTTTGTGGGGAAGGTTTTTCTGGAACATTTTAACTGATTTTGGTTAAAAATTTGAATTCATATTTTTATAAAAGATTAAACATTTTTATTTAATGCCAAAAATGTTTTTCAAAAATATATAAAATGTTTTTGATGTTTTATAAAAAATCTAGTTATTAAGAAAATGTCCTTTGATCATATAATGCATTAAGCACTTGTTTATTCATACCTTAAGTGATTAAGTTGTAGAAGTGAATATTTACAACTAAATACTTGTTTATTTGATAAGTTTATGTTTAATGAGTTTATATTTTGTGATCATTAAAACATAGAGATATGAATAATGTTTTTAGGCATTATTTATGTCAACAATCTCCCTCTTTTTGATGATTACAAAACTTAAACTTATTAAATCCAAAAATTTATTTTTGGACAAGTATTTAGTGAGTTTACATTCACTTCTCCCCCTTTTTGTAGAATCAAAAAGGTTATGCCGACAAGTTTTAGAAACAAAATTTGTCGGGACGAGAACTCCCCCTTGATGGTTACTCCCCCTCGTTCGAGGGCACCAAGGAGACGAGCTATGGAAATCTTGGCTGCAAAAACAAGTTAGGAGACACAAGATACATATACATAGCAAAAATATTTAGAACAACCAACTAATACATTCAAGATGATCATATAAAATATGAATCATCATTACATTACATAAAATACTTGAAACATAATGATTACAACAAAATTAGAAATACTAATGCTTCTCATATTGCCAAAGAGAGCGATTGGACTTGCTTACAACACAAAAGGGTGAGGGATTTTATTTTGAGGCGGAAAGCATGTGGATGGGTTTTAGTTATGTGATGGTGAGGGAAATGGAGCGGATCCATTGATGTTTTATCGTTGTAGTGGAGGAATGGGATAGGGACGAGTGAGTAGATATTCGATCCAAGAAATATCTTCACTTAGGTGGAGGATTTGTTTTTGAAGGAAGATGCAACAAGGGCAATAGTGGGTGTGGTTTGTAACTTGATCCAAGTTAAGAGAGTGGGGTAGGCAATTTGAGTAAGGTGAGGATGGAGGTTGACCCTTGTTGCGTTGTGTGAGGTGCATAGCAAGGAGATCATTAAGATCATGGATTTGGTTAATATCTTCATGAAGCTTTTGTCTTTCATGAATGGGGATTTGGTTATTTGGTGGAAATGGATGGTATTGGGGTGAAAGGTTTGATGTTTGACCAAGGTGATGAGGGTTTTCAAGTATTCCATTGAAGTTGGTTTGAGGTTTAGGTGAGTAGTTTGGAATGAATGTGGATGTTTGGCCAAAATGGTAGGGTTTGTGAAATGGTTCAATGGAGTGAGGTTGTGATCTTGGAGAGTAGTTGGGGATGAATGATGATGGAGGTGTTGGTTGTCTAGTTGTGATGGGCTTGTGGTGAGGGTTAGGTTTTCTTTTCCACCCGGGTTTTAAGGTCATCCTTGCTAGCTTAGAGGTTTTAGGTTTTGGGTTGATTGAAGAAGACATGATGAGATGATTGAATGTGGTGAGATATGGGGTTATTTATAGTGGAGGATTTGTGTTGTTTAGGAATGAATAGGCTTGTTGGGTGATTAGGACAAAATGTGTTTGTGAATTTGGGGAAGTATAGGATCAAATGGGCTAAAAAGCAGAAAAAGATTCTCTGAACCCGTCCAGCAGATGGCCGGTCCCCTTAATTATGGGCGGTCCCCTTAATAATTAAGGGGGCCGCCTTATGAATTAAGGGGGCCGCCCATCTGGTACCTTTCTGGGTTCCAGAAATGGGTTTTTCTGCAGAAATAGGTGAGGATGGCTATGTTTTGAGCTTTTGGTTTTTGGCAAGTCCCACTCTTTGAGGCAATAGAAAAACATATTAAGCATGCATGACATATAAGACAAATGAATAAGCAAGCAATAATTAATGTCTAGCAATTAAGAGAATTAAGGAATCTAATCATCTAAGGCAAGGGTAATGAAGCAAAGGCACTAGAAACTAATGGGGAATAGGTGATGGAACAATTGTGAGGATGTGATTAATAAGCTTGTTCTAGTGTGTGCCTATATGCAACAAATGTGGAGATGTGATTGTTTTGACTCCTAAATGCAAAAATTTCCTAAGAAACAATCCAAGGTCTCCTTGATTTGATTTTGCTCAATATATGAGTATCAAAGAAGTATATATTAGATTATATACTTTGACAATTCATGTGAGATCTTTATGCATGAAAAAAAATGTTTTTAGCATTATTCAACAATGTAAGAAAAATGTGTTTTCCTAGATGTGAGAATGATTTGTGAAAAATAGATTGGGTTTTGTTTATAAATATGTTTATGCAAGGAAATATCCCAATCTTTTATTTTGTGCAAAACAGATACCTAGACTCAGATGAGAGGAAACAAAAAAAAAATTTTACAGTCAGATGGCCGGTCCCCTTAATGACAAGCCGGTCCCCTTAATAATTAAGGGGACCGCCTTTATGACATTAAGGGGTCCGCCCATCTGGAAAAAAAATTTTGCAGAAAATTCAATCAATTTGTTCCATCATTCCTAGGCCTAAACGTAAGTGGTTAAAGAGTTCACGCTTAAGGGGCTTAGTGAATATGTCTGCTAAGTTATCTTCCGATGCAACCTTTTCTATAGATATGTTTCCTTTTTGAACGTTATCGCGGAGGAAGTGGTGGCGTATTTCTATGTGTTTAGTCCTAGAGTGTTGAACGGGATTCTTACTTAAATCTATAGCACCTTTATTATCACACATAATTGGGACGTCATCTAACCTAATGCCATAATCTACGAGAGCTTGTTTCATCCATAGTGCTTGTTGACATGCCTTTCCAGCGCTTACATATTCGGCTTCTGTGGTAGAAATAGCAAGAGTGGTTTGCTTCTTCGAGAACCAAGATGTTAGACAACATCCCATTAACATGCAAATTCCGCTAGTGCTTTTTCTATCCACGTAGTCTCCCGCATGATCCGAATCCGCATAGACGATGGTTTCTATGCCCGATCCCTTAGGATACCATAATCCTAAGTGTATAGTGCCTTTAATGTATCGGAAGATACGCTTAACCGCTTCTAGGTGAGAGGTTTTGGGATCCTCTTGAAAGCGAGCACAAAGGTAGACACTAAACATGATATCCGGTCTACTTGCCGTTAAGTATAGTAAACTACCTATCATTCCTCTTTACTTAGTGTTTTCTACGGACTCTGATGCGTGGTTTTGCAACCTTACAATAGGTTTTACCTCTCGAGGGATCTCAAGAGGCTTACAACCCCACCAGGCAGTGTACCTGACCGATGTAGTATAGTGTAGTGGTAAGTACGGGAGATTGATCGTTCTCCACAGAGAATAGTGTTCGTTAGGTATGAAAGACTACTCTAATAGGTCTAAGGGTTGAAGAAGATTCTTTTTTGTATTTTTTTATAATTTTATGAAAGCAAGTAAAATCTCGGGTTTGAAAGAGTGGGCGGAATTAGTTGCTAGTCAACTAACCCAAATAACTACAAATGCAAATAAAATAAATAACTGAAAATAAAATGTTGGTGAAAACTTAAGTGTAGAGAAATGTGTTCACTTAGATTTCCTTACTCCCTAACTATCTTTTACCGGTTGATTAGTGTGTATTAGTTGCGTGGATGACGGGTGTATTCCTTAATACCAATCGTGGGGTGGCGTACGTACTTCCCCAACTCTACAAGCTCCTACTTCACTCCTATGTCGAGCCGGCTAGGAAGCTCCTAACATGGGATCACTAGAATTCGCTTGTGCATTAAATACAACCATAAAAACCTTTAGTACGCATTTGGTTCATGTTTCTTAAGACGTTCAAGCAAGTTACCGAATAGGAAGTTAGCCAGTTTTCTTAAGCCTAACATAGATAAACAATCATCCGATACAACTAATAACACACTAATAACCAATAATCAATAGCTAAGTTTCATTAGATCTAAGCAAACACAAGATAAATCTAGCCTAACATGTTAAACAAAAGACAAGAACAAGATAGAATCAAACAACACATAGACATATTGAATGATCAATTGATAACTTATCTTTCAATGTAACATGGAAGATCTCAAGGCAAAAAGCCTTGAAAAAGATGCTAAAATCGTCTTAGGGTTTTCTCCCAAAAATTCCACACTAAGCTCCCACACCAATGACAAAAAATTAGAAAACTATATATAGACTTTTGGATCTGACGGCGTCACGTTATGGAGTGTGACGCCGTCACCTCGCCGCTTTTAGGGTTTCCGGATGACCTTCTTGACGCCGTCCCTCTTTAGCTCTCCAAAATCCGTTCTGGCTTATCAAGGCTTGACGCCGTCAGACCTTGAACGTGACGCCGTCCCTCTTTGAATTAAGCCGTGACGCCCTTGATCAGGTTAAAGCGTGATGCCGTCAGAATTTACATGCAATTTTCACTGGCTTATCATGAGTAAATTTCACATCCACCTTTTCTTGCCAAGCCATGACGCCGTCCAGAGTAAAATCTGACGCCGTCAAAGGTAACTTTTAGCCGATTTTTGAGACTTTGTCGTTTTCTTCACTTTTATGCTCCAAAAACATCCAAAATGCCTCCTTTTCCAGATTTCTCCTCAAAAGTACCTAAAATGACAAAAGGAACGATTTAGGGCAATATTTGATCAAATAAATACGATTTAGGGCTTAAATGACCCCTTAAAAGCGGTACACTTTTCGCTTCATCAGACTCACCCTCTTCATCTCTTGTGAGTTTTACTTCCGTAGACATTGGTGTCTTCATGGGCTTTGCGTCTTCTAATCCAAATTTCTTAAGCATTTCCTTAATGTACTTAGATTGATTAAAAAATATTCCATCTTCTAATTGTTTTATTTGTAATCCTAGGAAGAAATTAAGTTCACCCATCATACTCATCTCAAACTCATCATGCATGATTTTGGCGAATTCATCACACATATCCTGACAAGTCAATCCGAATATAATGTCATCGACATATATTTGGACAATGATGAGATTTGGGCTTTTCTTTTTCGTGTTAAGAGTGTTATCTACCATTCCCATGGAATAATCATGTTTAATAAGAAATGCCTTTAATCGATCATACCAAGCCTTGGGAGCTTGTTTGAGTCCATATAAAGCTTTCTTGAGTTTATAAACATAATCAGGTTTTGCGAAGTCAATGAATCCTGGAGGTTGTGCCACGTATACCTCCTCATTGATAAAACCGTTAAGGAATGCACTTTTCACGTCCATTTGAAATAACTTAAAATCTAGGGCGCATGCATAGGCAAGTAGTATTCTTATAGATTCTAATCTAGCTACGGGGGCATAAGTTTCGTCATAATCTATTCCTTCTTGTTGATTATATCCTTGGGCAACTAACCTAGCCTTGTTCCTAGTAACTATTCCATTTTCATCTAACTTATTTCTATAAACCCACTTAGTTCCTATGATGGTCATGTTCTTGGGATTTGGGACTAGTTCCCAAACGTCATTAGTCTTAAATTGATTTAGTTCTTCTTGCATAGCCATAACCCAACTTTCATCTTTTAATGCCTCATTTATATTTTTAGGTTCTATAGTTGATAGGAAACAAAAGAAGTTATTTTTATCTTGAGCTTGTGATCTAAGGGTTCTTTGATTTAAGTTTCCTATTATATTATCTAACGGGTGTGATTTAGATTCCTTAACATTAACTATTTCGTCTTCACCTAATATTATATCTTCATTATCATCACCTAAGGGTTTAATTTTACTAACCTTAATAGCTTCTTCTTCAACTAGGTCATCATCTTCTAGGGGCAATGTCTTAGGTGGTGGTGGAGTTTCATCAAATGTTACATTTAAGGACTCTTCTACTTTCATAGTGTGTTTGTTAAGTATTATGTATGCTTTACTATTTTGTGAATACCCTAGAAAGATTCCTTCGTACGACTTAGGATCAAACTTAGTAAGGTAATCTTTTGTATTGAGAACAAAACATTTGCTCCCGAATACCCTAAAGTAATTTAGATTAGGTTTTCTACCTCTTAATAACTCATATGGGGGTTTTCCTAATATTCTCCTAATTGAGACTCTATTTATTATATATGTTGATGTATCTACGGCATGGCACCAAAATTTTTGTGGGATAGATTGTTCATTTAGCATTGTTCTACTCATTTCTTGTAAGGTTCGATTCTTTCTTTCTACTACCCCATTTGATTGTGGAGTGCGAGGAGCGGAGAAATTGTGAGATATCCCATTTAAATCACAATATTTTCCGAATTGCACTTCATTATCAAATTCCCGACCATGGTCCGTCCTAATTGATACTATAGAACATCCTAATTTATTTTGAATTATTTTACTAAATATTTCAAATTTATTAAAGGCTTCGGTTTTATCACTTAAAAAACTAGTCCACGTGTATCGTGAATAGTCATCTACAATTACTAAGGTATAACGATTACCTCCGTAACTTCGCACAGCGGTTGGACCAAAAAGGTCCATGTGTAATAATTCTAGGCATCTAGTAGTGGAGACTATATTCTTAGCTTTGTGACTAGCATGTGCTTGCTTTTCTATTTTACATGCATCGCAAAAGTGTTGGTCATATCTTAGGTTAGGCAAGTTTCTAACTAATTCTTTAGAGGCTAGGGATTGTATTTGTTGCATATTTGCGTGACCTAATCTTCTATGCCACAATGTAGAGTTTTCATCTAAGGTTGCTAGACATATTTTATCTTCCGGTTTATTTCCTAGTTTCATAACATATACGCCACCTTTCCTAACTCCTCTACCTATGACCTTTCCGTCCTTAACTATTTCGCTATCTTTACTTGTAAAAGTAACCCTACACTTATTATCGCATATTTGTCCTATACTAAGCAAGTTATATGTTAAGTTATCTACATGCTCAACATTTTCAATAGTTAGGGAGTCTTGAGAGATCGTACCTTTGCCAATGATTTTTCCACGAAAATCACTACCGAAAATAACGTTACCTCCGTTGTATGCCTTGTAGGAGGAGAATAGCTTCCGGTTTCCCGTCATGTGCTTCGAGCATCCGCTATCCTTAATCCATTCGTCGGGCTCCAAATTTATTCCTAGACATATTTCATCGGTGGCTTGAGCTACAAGGAACTTTTCGTCTTTTGCTTTGTCCGCTTCATCTTTGTCGCTATCGCTCCATGTTCCACTAACAAATGCGCTTTCATAATCATAACCCAGTGGCTTTGGACATTCGCCAATGAGATGGTTTTGACTTCCACATCTAAAGCACTTTCTTTTCCCGTAGTTATCATTTCTATTTCTTTGTAGCGATCTTCTTTCATCTCGTGGTTGTCTCGTGAATCTTCCTCGTCTCTTGAAGAATTTCTTGAATTCTCTAACGGCCATTGCATATTCTTCGTCTTCACTCTCGTCACTTGAATCATCATCATCACTACGTTCCTTTTTGGCTTTTAGCGCGAGAGACTTGATTTGATCTTTCTTGCTCTTGACCGTTTCCGAGTCCCTTTTTATAATTTCTTCATGGACCTTTAAGTTGCCAATAAGCTCATCAATTGATAACGTCATCAAGTTCTTTGATTCTTCAATCGCCGTGACCTTCGCGCGCCATTTTGGATGTAATGCCCTAAGAAATTTCCTTACACAATTTTTGCTAGAAAAAGTCTCATCAAGTGCTTTTAAACTTGTGATGATTGTGTTAAATTTAGCAAATGCATTATCAATAGATTCCTCTTCAGGAATTGTAAATTGTTCATATTGTTGCACAAGAAGATCTATTTTATTATCTTTGACTTGACTATTACCTTGGTGAGTGATTAGTAAAGAATCCTAAATTTCTTTTGCGGTTTGACACATAAAAATTCTTTCATATTCTTTGCGTGGTAACGCATTATAAATGACCATTTTAGCTTCATTATTTTTTGCTAGTTTCTTTTTTAAATCATCATTTTGTTTTTCAAAAGGTACAATTTCATCTATTTTAGTTTGGATATTATATTGAATAGGGGGAAAATCACCATAGGTAATAACATGCCAAAGATCAAGATCCTTTGATTTCACATAAGTTTCGAATCTATTTTTCCAATAAAGAAAACCATCACTTTCAAATAGTGGTGGTCTTTGCATAGATTGCCCTTCTAAATATTTTAAAGATTCCATAGATCGTTTCAAGTTTTAAAATACAGTTAATTTTAAAAATCTTGTTTGACTTGGCTCTTGATACCAATTGTGGAAAACTAGAAGGGGGGGTTGAATAGTTTTATGTCCTTTTAATAATTTATTGTGAAAACTTTATTTTTTTTTTAAAACTTAGATTCGAATTTATGTGATCTCAATTCTTGAACAATATGAACAATACGTATATAAGTAAATATAACTAAGTAATGCAAGTAAGGTAATAAAATGAAATGAAAGCTAGAGATGGAAAGATCTAACCGAGAGACAAGAGATTTATAGTGGTTCGGCTACAAGGACACCTTCCTTGCCCTACTCCACTCCCCGAGCACCTAACTCGAGAGTTTTCTTCACTATGTCAACAAGCTCCCTTATGGCGGAGAAAACCTTTACACAACTTTAGCTTACACCGGCTTAACGACAAAAAGCTAGATGTCGAGTTCTAATCGTAGCTAGAACCAATCTCACACCTTAAACATGACTTAATCACACCTTCTTCTTCACGACTAGTTCACGACTTCTTCACGACTTCTTCACAACTTCTTCACGACTTCTTCACGACTTCTTCACAACTTCTTCACGACACTTCACGACTAACCACAACCTATGTTCACTACTACTTCTTCACACCTTCACTACTTACACACCTTAACAACACAACTTCTCTACTTACACACTAATCTATCCCAAATAATTATACACACAACTATCTAATAACAATACACAACTTATATACAAATATATGTGATGACACAAACAACTTAGGTATCTAAGTTGCAATACTTCTTCTCTAGTTGTTGAAGGAGTATTCTTCTTTTGCACTTGAATGGAGGATGCTTGGATCACTTAGAAACCAAAGCTTAAGATTATATGATCAAAGGATTTTGAAGATATGAAATGTGATTTAAAACAGAAAGTTTTAGTGTGCAAAAGGTGAGTAAAAGTTCAGGAGAAGGCTGGTATTTATAGGAGAAAAATTGGACAGCTGGAGGTCTACTGGAGCGGGGGCGGTCCCCTTAATAATTAAGGGGGCCGCCTAGTAAAATTAAGGGGGCCGCCCCTTCTGTCCGTTGGCCAATTTTGTCCTTTTGTGGGGAAGGTTTTTCTGGAACATTTTAACTGATTTTGGTTAAAAATTTGAATTCATGTTTTTATAAAAGATTAAACATTTTTATTTAATGTCAAAAATGTTTTTCAAAAATATATAAAATGTTTTTGATGTTTTATAAAAAATCTAGTTATTAAGAAAATGTTCCTTTGAGCATATAATGCATTAAGCACTTGTTTATTCATACCTTAAGTGATTAAGTTGTAGAAGTGAATATTTACAACTAAATACTTGTTTATTTGATAAGTTTATGTTTAATGAGTTTATATTTTGTGATCATTAAAACATAGAGATATGAATAATGTTTTTAGGCATTATTTATGTCAACAATATCTACGATTTGGATATTATAAGATGACGGGTTCCTACGAAATCCCAAAAGGACTATAACAAGGTTGCAACCGCGGCTGTTGACTAGATTGCAAAGCCTCTTGAAGAGTTCTAGGCGCTTATAACCGTGGCTGTTGACCAGGTTGATTTTGTCTCAAAAGCATAATCAGTTTATAGCCTCCGGTCTAACTATCACAGGTGATACATAATATGTTATTTTGTATCACAGGTGATACCCAATAACTTAATAGGTATCACCTGTGATACAAAATACCTTAATAGGTATCACTTGTGATACATACAAAATCACACATTGGTTAGTACTGCTAATCGGTTTTAATGCTGTTCAATGGAGCTTAGTACTGCTGGTTATCTTCGTTAGTGATGCCACTTACATGATTAGTACTACGGCTTGTTGAAAATAGATTGTTACAGACTTCTAAGCTTAGTTTTTTTGCTAAATACTTGTTGTTACAGTAGCCCAATAAAGAAAAATAATTTGGGCTTAGTGACCAGCACAAAGAGTTTGCGTAAACTGTAGTTACCTACTTACATTATGAGGTATCACCTGTGATACAAAATAAATTATTGGGTATCACCTGTGATACAAAATAACTTAATAGGTATCACCTGTGATACATACAAAATCATACATTGGTTAGTACTGCTAATTGGTTTTAATGTTGTTCAATGGAGCTTAGTACTGCTAGTTATCTTCGTTAGTTATGCCACTTACATGATTAGTACTGCTGCTTGTTGAAAATAGATTGTTACAGACTTTTAAGCTTATTTTTTTGGCTAAATACTTGTTGTTACACTAGCCCAATAAAGAAAATTAATTTGGGCTTAGTGACCAGCACAAAAAGTTTGCGTAAACTGTAGTTACCTACTTACATTATGAGGTATCACTTGTGATACATAATAAATTATTAGGTATCACCTGTGATACAAAATAACTTATTAGGTATCACCTGTGATACCTACAAACAAGGAGTGATACTATCAGGTGAAATGAAAATTTTGACATTAAAATGAGAATATTTAACACAAACAATGCAAGTTCAAGCTGAAAAATATCCTCATAAACAAAAATACTAATGATACAAATACTGATCCAAATTAACAACTTTCCTTTACAAACAGCTAAAAATACCAAGAGTAACAATAAGTGACACACAGTTTCTCAAATGAAACAACCAACCTCCTACTCAGTTTGCAAACAAATAATAATAAAAGTAACATCACACAAACTAGCCCTTGATCAAGAACTTTTTCATGCCTGTATCACCTCAATAGATATACATGGTTAACAATACAACTGCATCCTTTATGTGCTTCATCACACAAACAAGCCTCTCATATACCCAAAATCTTTACCTTTTCCAGCAATTTTCATCGCCATATTATAGGTCTCTGCAGTATGTCTATAACCATTTTTCTTTCCCGCCCATGAAAAGAATTGCAATGCTGCACCACCATGTAGGGTGCAATTATTGAGTACCTATATAACCAGTTCCGGTGTGATAAGAATATCCAATTTTTGTAAAGATTCTTCCTTAAAGCACCAATTTATTGAGGATGACACAATCTTGCAGACTCTTTGAAGATCATGGTTAGTATAAGACTTATCAGCAATATGCGTAGCTATAGAATCCAACACTTTTGGCTCTATCTGGATCAAGCTTGAATCAAGGGTAGTTTCTTCTTTCTCACAATTGGATCTTTAGATCTGCTTTACTCGTTCTATCTTCCCTAATTCTCCTTTTTTACGTAAATGAGATATAATCCAGTTGAATATAGTGTCTGTTATATCTAAGTTCGAAGCCTTCATATGATCTAAAACATTGATAGCTTCATCAGACCGTGAAACCTTACAAAGTTCTTTAATGAAAATCATATAGCATTTGCTAGTCAGCTTCATTACTTTATCCTCCATATTCTTTACCACTTCCCATGCTTCAGAAACACGGTTTTGCTGTACATAACCAGCAACTCGGCAGTTATCGCCACACTGTCTAACTCAAGTCCAATTTCCAGCATTGTTTTATACACATCAAATGCCTTTTCAAACTTGTTCCATCTAAAGAGGTGCTGCATTAGCTCTGTATAAGTAGAGATTGTTAATACTTGTCCACAATCTTTTAAGCTCTGTATAAGTAGAGATTGTTAATACTTGTCCACAATCTTTTAAGCTCTGTATAAGTAGAGATTGTTAATACTTGTTCCATTACCTTGCATATTCCATTCCATATGCTAGCAATAACAATTGATGATGACATAATATTTCAACGTTATTGCAGCTTGTGAACCAAAAGAATGTGTACCCATTTTGTTTATCGATGTGAGTTGTGAGGAACAACTAACCAACTGAAACTACCCGTTTAAAGGTTGGTCTTTGGTTTACCGGCAGCAGCAATACGCCTAGTGACTGATCGCATTGTGCCGAATTCCTCTGCTGATGAAGGGTGTATTCCCACCTATAAGATATATCAGGGTTTTCATTAGAACAAAATATATATATATTGTAAAGAAATGTCTAAGCTTACCGTGCTATCGAATTATGCCTTGGTTGCTCCACATTTGAGTGCAACAACAATGCCTTGTGAAATACGAACATTATTAGAAGTGGTCATATTGACGAAAGTCGGGTCAGATTGACGAAAGTTGAAAACACATCTTACCCCCCATTGTAAATGTTATATAAACAAGTGTGTCAAGTACTATTACAAGCATAAGGTTTACCTGTCGTTGCAAACTTTTTCTCCATTTTGTGCATCACAGTAAAGAGATCCCATGTTCTATGACTATTGCAGCCATTTATATATTGAAACATCATCGCTTTCCATAATGCTAATTTGTCTAGAAAATAACTCACCATCCTCACGACGACACTAGGGTCGTTCCACGTCCACCTCATCTCCATGACCGAACCTGTAGAAATAAGCTTCTTCTACAGGTTATATAAGCTGCTTAACCATTGTGACCGTTTGACCGATTATGTTGTATCAAAACCCAATGCAAAAATTATTGCACGTGATGGTATTTGAATTTGGTTATCAGCAATAGCATTTTAACATAAGCTGGTCAAAACAGCTTATGAGATCATGTTATATAAGCTGAAAAGAATTAGCTGTTTGGCGCTCAAAAGTGCTTATTAGCTATACCAAGCTGCTTCAAACAAGTTAGCACTAATACTTTTACTGAGTAATGTCAAATATTCTGTGGTAGTATAGTTCATAGCAATGATTCCTTACAACAAGTTACATATTGTCTATTTTTTCTCAGTGCACCGAGTCCAAATCATGTTTTTAGGGAAGTAGTCTTAATGTGTACTTCAAAGCCTCTATGACTAGCAACACAATCTTCCTCATTCATTACCTGACATACTAGCGTTAAACTTGAAAGCCTGGATAAATCAGATTTCATTTGTTAAACATGGCATCCAACTGACCCTGAACAGTACCGCCATCTCCATAATTTTCTCAACATTCTCCCTTGTATCTTACTGTTAAAACTAGTTTAAAATCACATGTGATACATTTAACAATAACTTAAAATAACAGTTCCTAATAGTAGTCTCATATCACATAAAACTACTTAATTCTCTTATCACTTTCAATTGATTCAGAACAACACATGTTATACAGTAATAATACCAAAAATTGAAAATTAGACATGAACAAAATCATAAAGTTAGTAACTAAAATCTTACAAATAATTTTCGGCGTTTCACCAATGCTGTGTATGCAAGATAATCTCTTCTGTAACATCTGCCTTAGTCACAACCATATTTTCCCCAATTTTTTTATTCGAATCCATAAACCTTAACAATTTTTCGGAAAAAATCTGAGTTACTAAGCTTATAATATGCTCGAATAGCTTCAAATTTGTTAATTAACAATTTGATTGTGATCCCTACCTTGATGAACCAGATAAGAAGATGAACAAACCGTGGTTGTTTATATAAATCGTGGTTGTTAATTAACGTAATGATAATGGTGATATTGAACAGAGATCACTTTGATGTTCAATAGATGAATTAAATAAGGAAATTAGGGTTTTGATTCGGTTATGGAGGTTCAGTGAGAAGCAATTAAAAGCCGGAGAAGAAAACACACATTTTCAGTGTGTGTAAAATATGAGTTTACAAGTGTGGTGGTTTTAAATTTGGTTTATATATTGACGAAAATGCCCTTATAGTATAAATATTGTGTTTAATCTCAGCCATTGGATTAATGAAGATGGAGGGTGGGGATTGATCCCTTGGTATGTAGATAAAGTTTTGTCCTTAAATGATCTTGTATCTTAACTTATATCATCTAAACTATATCATAATCAAAATATGATAATTGGTGAGTTGGAGTTTCGAACTAGATATTTGGAAAGTAACATAAGAAAGAAAAGAAAAACAAGTTGAAATTCCTTTTTATAAACAAATTTACAAAGCTATATTATATTTTCTTTTACTAAAAGGGATATCTGCATGTAATTTTCTATGGCTTTCGTTTGCATGTTGATGCAATCATACTACTCCTCAGTCCTCACACATTGCAGTGATGCGGGAATAACACTATTTGACGAGAGAAGCTTGAAACGGTCTCGGAATTAACCTGATGAGGCCGCATACAATTGGGTAAAAAAGCTCGCCCTCGTCGGGTAACTTAAAACCAAATGACCTAGTGGTTAGGTCTTTGTTTTCCTCACAAGAGATCAAGGGTTCAAACATTGCTAGGTGCGTACATTTGGGTTGGCCAGGGAAGGGTTGGAAACGGTTGTGAGATTAACCCAGTGAGGCGGCGTATATCTAAGTAAAAAAAGTTCGCCCTCTCTGGATAACCTCAACCGGAAAAACTTTATCTGTTTACCCATTTATGAAGGGATTTATATATCATAACCATTATATAATAAACATATTATCATCAAAAGCACGTAGCGGAAGCGTAAGAATCAATACATGTAATTAGTTAACCGAAACATAAAGAAACGCGTACCTTTTAGCAATCCAAGCAAACATCGATCAAATCAAGTTATAAACCCTAATTAGGGTTTATGTATAAATCGACTAATAAATAGTCGAATAGGGCAAATCACCAAAAATCCAAAGTAGAATTTCTCTACGATCTTGTACACACGTATTACTAATGATTCGATGCGAAAAGCTAGGTTCGTGAATCACAAAATAACCAAAACACTTTTGTTATGCAAAAGAAATCGATTCCCTAGAGGTTTAGGGTGGATCGATCGGCTATGCACAATAGAGGGGAGAAGAAGAGAAATTAGAGTTAATTAGGTGATCCAAGATTAACACACAATGAATACAAGGGATTGTATTTATAGTGTGTTAACTTAGAGTCCAAGTCAAGGAAGGATCCCCTTCCCTTTTCCCTTATTTGGCCGGTCCTAGCTCAAGAGAGGGTTTCTAGAACATTCTCTTGGCTAGTTTCCTTTTCTTTGTATTCCGTAATTTATTTAACGACCGTTAGTCAATTCCGTTAAATACTAACGTCTGTTAAGTATTTATTGTGATTAATAATTAAATATAATGGTTTATATATTAATTATTTAACATCGACTCTCATACGTAAAGTGTGTAATCCCATAGGCTCGTGTTCGAATCCGGTCATACGTATATTAATTGTATCCATAAACCTTTCAGCTCCTACTTGGATATACATTAATATAGTAATGGCATTGGTTAGTCTAGCATAACACCCCAATGTCCCAGAACGACCCTGAGTGTGGTTTCCTAGAAAATCCCTTTAATGATTCATCATTATACTTATCCTGTTGTTACTAATACCATGTTAACTATGGATATGGATTAAGGTCATTCCATAAGTTAACTATTCTGTTTCTCGTTATATCTGATTGAACAAGATTACCAAATCATCTGAACGTATTCCAGATAGATCTTGGGTATGGCCATACAAGCATCTTGTCAACCATACGAGGGGCCCATCAGTATTATACTTCGAAACAAATTTGAAGGAACAAATTCTCTCTTGACTACAAGCAAACCTATGAACTTTACAACACTTTTGAAAATAGCCCTTATAACTACTAGTTACGGATAGTGTTAGACTATCTTACAGAAAATGTGCTACATCCATGACAATTTTCTGGTATCTCAAGTCTGAGGATAAATAACCATGATTTACTTAATGACATAGATCCATAAAGTACAATCATGCAGTTGGGATCTGTCCTATATTCAATTCATTGAATATCATGTGAATTTGGCATGTCCTACGCATCAATATACATAAGTATATTCTACCAAAACTCAGATTTGTCTTAATTCAATGATATTCCCATATCATTAATTGAAAATAGACTATTTAGAATAACATGAGTTATTCACGGATTTAAACATGCAAATATAGGATACAAACTATTATTAATGAAAACAAACATACCAAGTATTTTAATTCATTATAAATAATAATTGTTTAATATCCCTTATCCAAATACTAAATAGATCAATGCATGATAATTCTAGTTAATGAATTATGCCTCAAGTCATGACAATCATACTTGCTGACAAATATGCCTCAAGTCATGACAATCATACCTGTTGACAAGGCATAAAATTCAACTAACTTTGATCTATTGGAATTTTGAGAATACTTATTTCAAGAATTCAATTAGTGAAGTTCTTGTATGTGTGCTTTAAAATAACTTGATATTGCCACATAATATTTCATAAAATGCATGACATCCTCAACTACCAGTTTATGATAATTATCTTTTAAACTTCCAAAGTTTAAAGTATTCTTATTCTGTTAATGTCTAATGCAACTTATGCTCTTTGAGCATAACTAGTTCACATGGCCATTAACAAGGATAAAATCCTACCATGACTAGTATTGAGTGTCATCTCAATTTCACTAGCATCATTTTATACAAACAACAATATGCTCTTTAGAAATCCGTAAATTTAAATATCTATTGTGTAATGTATGATGCCTTCCAAAACTTTCAAGTTTTTATTGTCGGCTATAACAATTACGCAACAATTGCCATATTGTTCATCCATAGAATCTGGGAGCAACTCCAGGCCGAGGAATGTAATTCTAAGTTCAAACATATTCCATTAGAATATTCAAAACACTAGTTATCTAATAACTTTCAATTAGATATCAATGTTTTCAAATCATCTTGCATTCAAGCATGATACAACAATTTATCTATATAACATGATGTACATGAAAAATTCTTAAGTTAGACTTAGGTTTTCATTCATGTTCCAAAAACGTCCAAAATGCTTCCTTTTCCAGATTTCGGCTTTCATTAATTTCGGCTTTCATTAGATAAATTGTTCCGAAGATTCTCATTAGCCATAGGTATAGATGTCTCGGCTTAGGAAGAAATCTGGAAAAGGAAGCATTAGCCATAGGTGTCTCGGCTTTCATTAATTTCTCAACCTGCCTTTTTATGTTTTTGAACAGCTGTTCTTGGGTTGCACTTATGCCATTTAAAGTCCCTTCTTCCGAGAACGTTGAGTCATTCCATTCTTCTTCTTCGTAATGTGCTAAGTCCTCAATGACTTCCCAGCACTTATCGACACTGAGCCTGCTCAACCTCCCATTGGCAGCGTAATCTATGGTTCTTCGAGTTTGATGGTTTACGCCATCATAAAATCATTGGATTTGTAGCCAAGGATCCATGCCATGGTGAGGGACTTTTTGGAGTAAGTCCTTGAATCGAGTCCATGCCTCGTAGAGGGTTTCGCCCTGACGTTGTTGGAACATCAAGATATCATTCCTTAGCTTGGTAGTTCTTCCCGGTGGGAAAAACTGAGCAAGGAAACGAGTGGTGAGATCATCCCAAGAGGTGATGGATCCTGCGGGTAGACGCTCTAGACATTGACTAGCTTGGTCCCGCAGAGAGAATTGAAAGAGACGTAGTCAGGTCGTCTCTCGAGTGGCAACATCAAGGTCTATAGAATCAACGATTTTGAGAAAGTCCTTGAGATGTTGGTTAGGATCTTCGGAACGAAGTCCATGGAATGCGCATCCGCTTTGCACCAACCGGATGGTGTCGGATCGCAAGGGAGTGACATTGGCTCCTTGAGTGAGCTCAATGGTGTTTCGATAGCCATGGTGGCTAGGACGGGAGTAGTCTCCTAAGGTACGGGCTCTAGGAGGTGGTGGTGGTTGTTGGGATCAAGGATATTACCATCTTCCATGATGTCGAATGGTAATGGTTACGAACAAAGAAACGAAGAAAAAAGATAGACTAAAGAAAACCTAGAAAAATAAAATAAAAATCTCACTAGAAAGGAATCTAGTGAGTAGACCTATAAAATAAAAATTCAACCTAAACAATAACTATTCCCCGGCAGCGGCGCCAAAAACTTGATGCGTGGTTTTGCGACCTTACAACAGGTTTTACCTCTCGAGGGATCTCAAGAGGCTTACAACCCCACCAGGCAGTGTACCTGACCGATGTAGTATAGTGTAGTGGTAAGTACGGGGGATTGATCGTTCTCCACAGGGAATAGTGTCGTTAGAATTGAAAAACTACTCTAATAGGTCTAGGGGTGAGAGAAGATTCTTTTTAATGTTTTTATAATTTTATGAAAGCAAGTAAAATCTCGGGTTTGAAAGAGTGGGCGGAATTAGTTGCTAATCAACTAACCCAAATAACTATGAATGCAAATAAAATAAAATAACTGAAAATGAAAAGGTGGTAAAACTTATGTGGAGAGAAATGTGTTTACTTAGATTTCCTTACTCCCTAACTATCTTTTACCTGTTGATTAGTGTGTATTAATCGCGTGGATGATGGGTGTATTCCTTAATACCAATCGTGGGGTGGCGTACGTACTTCCCCAACTCTATGAGCTCCTACTTCAATCCTATGTCGAGCCGGCTAAGAAGCTCCTAACATGGGATCACTAGAATTCGCTCATGCATTAAATACAACCATAAAAACCTTAGTACGCATTGGTTCATGTTTCTTAAGACGTTCAAGCAAGTTACCGAATAGGAGGTTAGCCAGTTTTCTTAAGCCTAACATAGATAAACAATCATCCAATACAACTAATAACACACTAATAACCAATAATCAATAGCTAGGTTTCATTAGATCTAAGCAAACACAAGATAAATCTAGCCTAGCATGTTAATCAAAAGACAAGAACGAGACATAATCAAACAACACATAGACATATTGAATGATTAAACGATTACTTATCTTCAATTAAACATGGGAGATCCAAGGGTATGAAAACCCTTAAAAATGGCAGAAATTCATCTTAGGGTTTCTCCTCCAAAATTACACACAATAAGTTCCACCCTAATGACAAAAAATTGCAAAACTATATATAGAGTTTAAGGGCTGACGGCGTCACGTTATAGATCCTGACGCCGTCACCTCGCTGCTTTTAGGGTTCCCGGATGGCCTTCCTGACGCCGTCCCTCTTTAGACCTCCAAAATCCGTTCTGGCTTATCAAGGGGTGACGCCGTCAGATTATGGCTTGACGCCGTCCCTCTTTAAGTTAAGCCGTGACGACCTTGATCACTTCAAAGGGTGACGCCGTCAGATTTTTCATGCAAAATTCTCTGGCTTATCATGAGTAATTTTCATATCCGCCTTTTTCTTGCCAAGCCATGACGCCGTCAAGGGCAATCCCTGACGCCGTCAAAGGTACTTTTCAGCCGATTTTGAGACTTTGTCGTTTTCTTCACTTTTATGCTCCAAAAACGTCCAAAATGCTTCCTTTTCCAGAGTTCTTCTCAAAAGTACCTAAAATGACAAAAGGAACGATTTAGGGCAATATTTGATCAAATAAATACGATTTAGGGCTTAAATGACCCCCTAAAAGCGGTACACTTTTCGCTTCATCAATCACATATAAAAAGTTGTACCATTCTTCATGCTTTGAATTTGTAAAAAGTAACCAAAGGCCACAACAGTTTGTAAGAGATGGAGATGAATTTCCAAAACTTTTGTCAGGTTTGTGTATAATTTTATTTATTGTGTTTATCACCTCACAACAATGTATCACGTTTGTCTTCAAATTTATTGTTATGATTTTGCAACAAAACGTTGATTTCCATGTTTTCTTCATCACAGGTTTGCAAGAAAACAATGATGATCTAGTTGTCTTTTTTTTTTTTTTTTTTTTTTTATTTTTTTTTATTTTATTATTATTTTTTTTTTGTTTTTTTTCCCTCAATTTGTAAATGGCTATTTATTTTAGTTAATTTTTGGATTGCAGTGACACTCATGCAAATTAACTTTTGCATTATAATTGGCCTCTACTTTGTTCAGATGTGTAGGAGAAACATGCAATGGATTTACAATAAGAACCATGATCTCAATTGAATTCATGTGACGAGTCCGTCAGTGTGAGGTAAAAAAACTATTTTGTTAATATGTTGCATCCACTGATGTGGGTTCAACAGATGTCAACAGATGTCAGTTAGTTTGGTGTTTTATATGTTAAGGATTACTACAAGCATGTTAAGGCTGATATAGGTTCTAATGCTAATCGAAATAAAGTGTAGATCATATCATTGGTTTTTGAAAACATGACACTTTAAAGTGTAGTTTCTTAATTAAAAATGAAAATAAGGTGTGGTGTTTTAAAAGAAATCCTGCATCTTTAAGTAATATTTTGAATTTTGCAAGTACGGTAGTGGAAGATGGAGCAAATTGGAGTATGAGGAAACACAACACCAGCTGTTGTGTTTTGCGTTTGGTTATTGATGCTTATTATTATATTTCCATTATTTTTTATGTGTAGCGTGTCTTCTTTATGATGGATCTTATGTGTGACTGGATGTGCACCGGCACTATTCGAAGCCTACTGCTATATTGAATTGGCATCCACAATACACATTCAATACAAATTCTAAAAAATAGATTTCCTGTTAACAGATTACGTTGGGTGCGTCCACTGTATTAGTGAGCTATGAGATGCTGGTGGCACAACCAAAAAGAAAGTCGTTTGGAGAGATAGCACCATCTAAAATCTTGAGTCAGTTTCATCTGAAAATTTGTAAGTTGCCTACCTCATGATAACGGGTACTAAAGAAAGTATACATTTTTGCAGTGTCGACACTGTCAGATTTACTATTTGGAACGAATTGGCAAGAACTTTTAACTTGGAATACTTCATGGAATTTACTTTTGAGTTTAGTAGGCATGATTATAAAATTAACTTTGTTTTCATGGCCATAGTTAGTATTAACTTCTTTGTTGATTATCATTATAAGTCTAAACATTTCATCATACTATCGATCTATCGTACCGTGTTTAGGCTATTCGAGATTTTCTCAATCAAACCAAGAAAAATGGTGTACTTGGATTCAACGTTTCTGATATGGATTTTCAATTTGAGAATTTCAAAAATCTGGTAGGGGATGTAAGAAGTTGTAATGAAGGCAGCCAACAGTCCTGGAGGTAGTATATATGTCAAATGGTTCATAGGTGCAAATTCAATTGTCATGGCTAATATTTCGTGCATAAGATACTAAATTATTCATTTGTGCAGGCAACCTGACTTATATCAGGGATCCCCAAACAGCTCCGATTACAGTACAGGGTCAACTGTTCTCCCTAAAGTGCTTGAGAATATGGAACCACTACAAGACGGGTTCTGTGAAGTTGAACACCAAACAAACCAAGTAATGCAACCTAATTGCAATGTTGATGGTAAAAACATCCCAATACCCGACTCAAAAACAAATCAAGGTAAATTCTGTGGGTGAAAACTTGGTATCAGTTAGTACCGTGTCATCATCGTGGCAGCCCTGTGATAAATTTTTTTTGGACTGTTACAGATATCTTAGCTTCTTGCGATGAGTTTGACAATGATGTTGAAGCTTTGTGTCCCTTGCCAAATTCGGAGTTTAATTCCCCACTTCAAGTAACTCCATTGTTCAGATCATTGGGAGCAGGGATCCTGAGCCCACAATTTTCAGAAAGTGTAAGTCCATTTAGCATTTTTGTCCGTTTGCTACTTCAGTATTTTGAAGCACTATAATATCTTAAAATTGTATTTCATTATTGAAGCATAGAGGACTAACACGTCCTTAAGTTAAGGGTTATTATTAGTACCACTAAACTTTCACCATTTTTGCGTTTTAACTTTTAACTACTCCGTATAAACTTCTTTTTTATTTCTCAATGATTTGTTCCCTTAGCTTCATTTTATTTATTTATTTATTTATTTTTATTTATTTATTTTTTTAATTTTAAATTTTTTTCTGCATTGTCAGAAAAATTGTGAAAAATGACCAAAAGAATGATAAGGGACTAAACCATTGCGGAAAAAAGTTTAAGGGTTAAACCAATAAATGGTGGAAGTTTAGTGGTTTTACCAAATACCAATATTAACCTTCTGACTATCACTAGGATAAAAAAAACTCTTCAGGTGTAACTGTCACCTTTCTTTATTCATCCACAAACTTCTGAGTTTTCATCAACCATTACTTTTCGTTCTGTAACAGGTAGCATTGGTGTAATATGATTTGCGCTCACTTGTAGACTGCAGTCTTCTGACTAATAAACGCATGAC
The DNA here is from genome assembly GCA_021014915.2 of Artemisia tridentata subsp. tridentata. NCBI lineage: Eukaryota > Viridiplantae > Streptophyta > Magnoliopsida > Asterales > Asteraceae > Artemisia > Artemisia tridentata. The sequence goes on along the minus strand of CP139504.1, from coordinate 330,129,974 downwards.
ACCAACAGGAAGGCCGTGCAAATGTGTCATAACACCAGGTAGTACCTGCTATATAAAATCAAATCTACATTTGACTTCCGTTCTGTTCAAGGGGAAATGACCAAAAGAGTGACCATACTAATGGAATCAGGTTTCGTATCTACATTTGACTTCCGTTCTGTTCTAAATATTTATTAGTATTTATTTTGCTTTATCAAAGATTGTCATTAAAGAAGTGGAGCTTTAGGTTTGAAAAGATGTAAGTCTAAAGTCTTATAGATAACAAATTTGTATATCGCTATAGACTATTCTTTTAGATCATATTGGTATGCTTAGCTGGTTTGTTAAATTTATCAGTATCATCTATATGCCACCATTGCAAAAGAACCCTCAAGGTTCTTTAATAATAATATTCATGATCAAGAATTCCTGATATTTTTATTTTCCTTTCTTCTCTACGATTATGGCCAAATTTAACTATTATCTAATATTAATTCTTGATTTTCAAGGCTCCAACTTTGTAAACTTACATTGGTCAACTTAACAAGTCTCACTCACCAAGAAAAGATTGCTTTCTGGATCATGTTCTGTTTTGTTTCTAATTTTTAAATACTGAATTCTAATACAGAAAGAATACCTTGGTTCAAATTAGTAAGGGATGGTCACTCACCAAGGAACGCCATTGAGAAATGGAACAAAAGACTATAAAAGTTATGTTTCTAAAAACCAGATATGTGTATGCAAGAATTTATTGCAGTTGATTGTATTTTTAAGAGCTTTTGTGAGGTTTGTACTGTATACATTTTATCAAAAAGAGTTTTCTCATTATATGTCTATCTATATGCATCTCACATGCTTGCTCATGTTATCTTACATATATATAAAAGAGTTGAGTCTACATGGCATCTAATTACGAAATTCACTTGCTACACTTTATTTCATCAGCAAAACAGTTATGGTCAAAAGATGTTAGAATCTACTCTAATTCCTCAGCCAATGTCAATGACCAATGCTTGATTTGAGGAGGACGTGAACATGTCCTTTGGAAGGTATATCCTCTTTGCAAGTTTCTAAAAAGTTTTCCTTATCCTGTCATAACACATAGTCTCTCTCACCAAATCTTGATTTAACTTGTTTATGTTGCAACATGTTGTTGCATTGTCTTGCCATGAGTGAACATGATGGGGACCTTGAGGTAACATGAAACTTACTCCAGTTGCATATCTGATCTCATAAGCTTGTGCACAATTTTTTCGAGGAGAAAATGTGCCCCATTGGTCTCTCTTTAGAAATATTGGTTCCTCTTTTCATGCTTTGAATTTAGCTTGATCTGCTGATGTGATTAGGCAGCAATAGTTTATTTGTTATCTGTTATATTCAATCCGAGGTGCCCAATCAAATATCCAACTTCAATTAATGATATTTTTACCATACTTGAACCACCGACCAAACCCAACCATGACCAAAAACATGGCGAGAGAGAATCTATACTCATTAACCGTGTATGCTACATTGAGAGTGAGCAGCAAAAGAGGGTACAATTGTTGGTGAGTGAAAATAGGTGTAGGAGGTCGAAAGTATTGGCTGATTGAAGCTTGCTAGATCACAAGAGAAGATGATTAAAATCACAGTAGGACAATAGTGTTCGAGGTATGAATGTACAATCTTCTGTATAGTTTTAGCTCATGCTTTTATCACGTGTATTATAATCGCATTACATTTACGTCATGTCTCTTGCAACAATCAGGCTATTGGAGAACTTGGCATGGACTCACTTGCAGATGGACAAGTACAAATCATGCTGCTCACAAATACTTTATCATAGTGAAAAGGAGAGTGTTCTTATGCATAGAGTATATATATATATATATATATATATATATATATATATATATATATATATATATATATATATATATATATATATATATATATATATATATATATATATATATATATATATATATATATATATATATATATATATATATACTCTATGACAAGCCATACTAAGCCATATGGATTGCACACATATATAACTAATATGGAGAGTGTTGTTATGCATAAAGTTGGCCTTAGTTAATCATCACGTTTTTGGCACTGTCATAAAGAACTGCATATGGCTTATTTTTATTGCTATTAGTCAGTGTGTCATTCAATGTATAGATAAGTATTCCTCATAATTTTCAGGTGGTAAAACAATTTTGGCAACGCAATGACATGATGGGTGCTATTAGTGCGCTGCAAAAGTTGCTAGATCATGTTGTTAATGTTCAATTTTTATGGGCATTTGATCCCAGCAAGTTAAGTCTATGTTTTTCATCTCCATCCACCATTGAAGGTATAAGTTTTCTAAATCATATAGGTTATTTTTACTTTATGGATTAATTTATCTTTTTTTGTATCCATTACAGTGGACCAATTTACTCAACCCCGCCTTCTTATACTATGTATTCTATTGTTACACCAACTTCTATACCCTAAACAAGGCAAGTAAACTTATGCACAAATTTACGTACAATCCACATGTTTCAGTGTTTAACTGTCAAATGCTAAACAAAAGATTATGATTTCTGGCTTCTGAGTATCTTGATGTTATGTCACAGCTCCGTCAATCAAAAGGCATGAATTCCAACAGATTACGTCCTCATTGTGGTGAGGTATGTATTGTAGACCCTTTACCTCTTTATTAATATTATTGATTGTTTACTTACCTTAAAGTGTTATTTATTTGTCAGGTTGGCGACATTGATCATCTTGCTGCTGCGTTGAACTTGCACATGGTTCATACCGTTACTATGATCCTACAGTGACCGTCATTGTACCCTTTATTGGTGAGGTGGTAGAGATTCGTTTTAAGGAAGGTATGAAAGTCGAAAAAGGTCAACCTATGTTTGTATTGAAAGCAATGGAAAAGTTGGCGACTGAATCAGATTCAAAGGAAACTGAAAACAAGGCCCCTATTCGAGTTGTAGATACTCCTGATCGAGCGAAATAAAGTCAAGTAACTTCCATCATTTGTTTATTTGTTTTTAATTATATATAAGTTGAGGCTGATCATACAGGCTAACGGAAAAAGCATGTTACCTTGCAGGGGATCAAATTCTTTGAACCAGAGGTGACCAACTCATTGCTTGGAAATCTAATATGTATGGAGCTTGATTTGTAGATACATTTTATTAATCCGTTATTGTATGATTGATGCAAGCAAATTAAGGGTGATTCACCTGAAATGGTTGAGTACATTGGAATGCAAAATCGGATTAAGGCATTAGGACCAAGTGTTGGAACATTAACATACAATAACGGATTAAAAACAACATCTGTTATTGCATAAGGATTGTTTATTTTGGAACATTAACAAAATATAGGATTGATGTTAGGATTTATGTTAATGTTCCAGCTACTGTTATTGCATAAGGATTGTAAGTGAGAGTACTTATTTTCTTACATTTTGATTTATAGTTGATGTTTTTAGTTCTCCACACTAATATTCGATTACATATTATAAGAAATTTCTGATCCTGTAAAGGAGAATTTGAGGAAGGAAGAGGAAATGGCTTAGGAAAATAGGAGGAGAGAACAGGAGTTCATGGTGGTCAAGTATGATGCCGAGACATCTTACTTAAAAACAGCACGTAAAATATATTCACAGGTATGTGGTTGTTGGGAATATGTAATCATTCATATTTAATGATGCTATAATTAAAGGTTTCAAATGTTTTTCTGTACAATTTCAGGGATTAGTAGTGGTGGGCGGAACAACCGTCACTTTGTGGGAGACGAAGAGGCCTGCTGCTTTGGAGAAACTACCAACCTGTAACCAAATATGAACATCTTGCAAAGATGTAAGTGAAATCCGACAAATACTTTCACAAATACTTTATGGTATGCATCTCGAGGAAGGGCATGTCGTTAACCTTTGAGCTAGAAAAGTGGCTGAGTAGGATTAGAGAGACTTTGTGAACCCTTTCGGGAGGTCATTGAGGTAGCTTTTTCTTCAATTGTAATGGAGCTTCCTAATTATTCTGGTGTTAAGTTGAATCATGTTAAAAGAATTATAGATTTATTTTTGGAGTGATATTTATTGTTATAATATTTTACTTTAAGTTCAGCCTTCATTACTTCAAGTTCTAGCTCTGCCCATAATTACATTAGCAAACAGAAAAGATCTAATAGGCCTCATTGAATAACACACCTTTGCTTAGGTCCTTTCAATCATGTTTATCATACATTTAGTTTATTTTATTAAGCATGGTATTTATGTTATACTGTACAATAATATGAGTAACATTGAGGAGTTACATTTAAAAGTATGTATTGTCAACGGTTATGCTTAACAGAAGTAATAAAGAAAAAGCTGGATAAAACTAAGGTCAGATGTGTTATTAATAAAGCGCAATAATTGGTTAATGTAAATTACAGGTTGCAACATGGGTACAACCCTTTCTTTCCCCATGTACACTTTCCAACTATTTTTTACCACCTTTCTTTCGCTATAGTAAAATATGCCAACGATAATTATAAGACATGCCCGCCCAACGGGCGGGCTTATATGCCCGGGAGGGCTTATAAGTCATGCCCGCCTAGGTGGGCGGGCTTCGACAACTAGTATATATATATATATATATATATATATATATATATATATATATATATATATCCATTGAGACTTTCTACATGATATGTCATGTTCTATTAGATTTATTTACCGCACATGTTTATAAACATATATTCCAAGGTTGTATGTCTTATTTTCTAAATCTTTCATGTGAAGTATCATTCCAAACTAAGACTTAACATTTAACTTATATGGAATGTTATTGCCCATATGTTATACAACATATATGATTTAAGAAACTGAACATAATACTCTCACTAGCTCTTAGGAATACTTAGAAGTTCTCTTATTTTAATTATAAATCAAAACCTGGATTTAATAATTAAACATTAGTTTTATCTCCTAGATGCATGCATTAATCCATTCATGAATTATTGCACTTTGTACACTTCCAAAGATTATTTGAATTCAAAAACTCATTTCAATTACTTACCGTCCTCGCTAAAGTAATCACATAAGAAAGAGTTTTGACATTTCATTATCAAATTTAATATTAATGAAAATAAAGGATGACAATTATAATCTTTATATATATTTAATGTGTCTAGGAAAGAATATTCAATCATAATTAATTGCTTAAGTGTGATCCATCACATTCCAAATCATATTGATAGTTCCTGACTCTTGTTTGTTAATAATCTAGAGACTGTCTACAGATACTTAGCACGTAGAGCAACAATAAATTGTTCTCTTTTGGGATATTACAAATCATATTGATAGTTCCTGACTCTTGTTTGTTAATAATCACTCTTCATAAGAAGTTTAACAATTCAGAACTTCAATTTTAAGACTTAATGTGATCCATCACATTCCATAGTATCATGGTGTCTTATTAACCTTCTGGGTTGGAGTCCTATTGAGTATATTCAGGACATACTCAATTTCTTAACCTTGATAACTTTTGGAAGAAAAGAAGTTATAGTTATCTTGAATCAAACAATCCAAATAGAGTTTTGATTCTCCTAACTGAACATACCATTAACTTGTGGTATTTCATTAGAATTAATATTGTAAGACAATCTAACAATATATAAGATAAACATATTCCTATTGGCTTACCTATTTATCATGTAAGTCAAACTGAATGGTATAATAGAATTTCCAAGCCAATTGCATGCTTTATAATACAAGTACTTTTTGACCAAGTCACTTCATGACCATGTCTCAACAAGAAGACATAAACTGTTATAATCCCATTATACATTATAAGTCATATCAATGACTTCATGCATATGTATTATTTAAGAAGACATAACAAGTTAACGTCTTACTTTATATTATTATAAGTCTTGTAACAATTAAAAGACTTCATGTTTATAAGAAGATATAAACATGTATAACTAAAGTAATCATGAACACCACCTCTTGGTTTCAATAGTAATTTCAAGTTAGTAATTTATTACTTTATTTATTTATGTCATTCATAGAATACATAAATATCCAAATTGAAGTAGTACTAGATTACTTCATTTATTCATGTCATTCCAAGAATACATGTTCTAAATTGAAGTAGTCTTATGTTATCATCTTGACACATATTCTGAATAAGACAATCTTACATTCAAGTATATAAGTCCTATTAGAACATTAGTCTCTTACCTTGCGGTCAAGAGAATCCATCAATCATATTAATATGTGTTGTACCTTGCACACAATAAATATTTCTCCCACTTGTTCATGGAACAACATCATGTAGTAGATAAGCAACACGACACACGTTTGTTTATGTGATCAATATGATTGTGTCATAGATATTAGCAAAATAAGTAGATGTAGAACCACTTAGTTAACAAGGAAATGCACATGACTATCCTTGAAAATATGAGTGTCTATAAGTTTGAAAGTAATGTATTATCTCGAGAAAATCTAGAAATAATCTGGGTTACTACCAAGATAATAAAGCTTGTAGCTCCCACTGAATTAGAGAATATTGCAATAATTCCTTATTCAGTAATTACAACACAATGCTCCCACTGGATTTGACAATATTATAAGTATTTCATAACCAGTGAAAACAAATAGTGTGTTATTTACTTTCCTACACCTTTGTGAAAGCCCATACGTAACAATTACTTAGGTACTAAAAGAGTGTATTCTACTATGTAGATGATGGACTATCCATCAATGCTATTAATTTGAAAAATTTGGCACACAATTTCTTACTTAATAGGACTACCATCCCCACAATGGTATGTAGCACCTCTAAAGGGTTAAAGCAATAACAACTAGATAAAATATCCTAGTTTGCCTTTACTACATTTGCGTTAATTAGTCTAGCTTCTAATTTAATAACTCGTAAAATGTTATAAATGTTTTCCAGTTAACCAAATGTCATATTTGTTATAAAAGAATTCAATCACCGAAAGAGGGTAATGAAATCTATGGAAAATAAGATGTGCAATTCTCTTAACTATTAAAGTTTGCTATGAGTTAGATTAGAATTTAGACAATTCTAATGTTCCTATGATACCTTTCTCAATCATAAAAAGGAATATGATTGAGTCTCACTCTTCTCTCATGGAAAGGAGACTAGGTTTATTCTTTTAGTGAAGTTGACTCTAGCCAAAACCCCTACGGGTGTAGATCAATTTATCAATAAAAGAATAAACCATGTTTACGGTTTATTGTTGCATTAATACATTTAAAGAATTTAAAAAATTCAATTTTAGTATTTTCGATAATAAATCTTTAAGAAAATTAAATACCATTGGTAAATATTCATATTAACCATATAATTTTCTTAAAACTAGGACCCAAATTGACATAGTTCCATTACATCAGTTGATCTGCTAGTAATGAAAGTATTCAACAAGGTAATTGTCGAACAATAATTGACAAACATTTTTCAATTCCTAGATCATTATGAGATTTACAATTGCCAAAAATCTATTTGCAATGTAAGCATGTTTCATCCCATCTTATGCCATGAGTTATATATCTCACTAACTAACTCAAGTAAGTTGTCTAATTTAGAAACTGTAAACTTTTCTAGATACGGTCTCACGTAACATGGAGATTTACCTTGTTGTTGCAATCTAGTTAAGATCTCAGATAAGCTAAATTGCAACACCAAGTGTTCCTTGAATTAGATGGCATAAACTTAAATTTAAAGGGTACTCATTTGATGTGTGTAATCAAAATATGTATGAAGAAGCATGCATACATCTTCGTATAATAGGTTTTAATAAAACTTTTCTTATTAAACAATTTCACTAAGATTAAATCAACATAGTTTTAATCAAGGTATTGGGTAAACCAATCAAAAAATTACCTTTAATTATCGTCTACTATATCGTACTTTTGCAAGAGTCAAAAGACCCAGTGTTTCGGATAGTTACCACAAAGTGGCGCGTGGAATTAAGGTCAATTCACCCTTAAGATGGTTTTATACAAAAAAAATAGTCGTAGGTAACTCCATATTGACTCACAAAGAAGCGGAGAAACGAAGTCAACTTAAAGCCAATTAAAAACCTGCTTCTTTTGGTGCAAATACATGGCAACCTCCTTATAGCTCTCTTATAGTTTGTCAATATGGATGAGCCTTTTTAACTATTGGTATAAAAACCATCAATCAATTAAAAGTTTAAGATTTAACTCTTAAAACAAATCCAATTTCACCATTGTTTAGTCTGGTTTATTTTTCTATTCAAAAAAACACCCTTTGCTTACAACTTGTCAAACAATGTATAGAAACAAATAAGCAAATAAAAAAATAACCAACTACAACAATAAACATGCTAAAATAAATAAACTAACATGTATATCTTTAACTAAGGCTCCACTTGTTTTCGAGCTTGGTACAAGTGGACCACATACATCGAATAATCGATTGCGTAAGCCCTACGTTAATTATATACAATAACACACATAGTTTGTTGATGCAAATAATTTTCTAAAAACGTTATTTATATCTTTCGATAACTTCACGTTTTGATGATAAAAAAATGTGAAAACATTTTACGTTAAAATTAACGTAAACAAGTTTTTAGTCGAAAGATCCAATTTCTACGCAAATCACTCTAGGTATGAACAAACAAATTTACAACTTGACAAATGATCAAAGAAGTGAATTTGTGTTTAAAACTTCACCTTTTTAATGTGACAAAACATTTTTTTCAAAAATATACTTTACAAGTTATTTTTGAATTATTAAGAAATGTTTTATTGGAAAAATAAGTTTAAATATCATAACAGCTATTTTTCCACCCAAAATCAGCTCCAAACTTCCTCAAATAAACATTCACCACTAAAAACAAACAAAATGGAGCGTTCTTGTCTGGCACGGTACCACTAAATTTAGTGGTACCGTGTGACATTTAGTGGTGCCGTGTACCTATAACGGTCAGATTTCTTCTACCTATAAATACCAGCCCTCTTCATAGTTTTTGGGCATCCTTTTTCACACACAACTTTCTGAGTTTAAAACTCTCACCACATCTTTTCTTCTTGATCATTTAGTTTAGTTTTTTTTATTTAAAGAGTGATCCAATCATCAAACCAAGTGATCACCTTCATTCATCTACTAGTGCAAGAGAAGAACACAAGGTATCAAAGAAGATACAAAGTGTTGTAGTTATAGTTAGTGCACTTGTAACACTTGTTACATACTTGTTATATCCTTGCATACATCAAGTTCATTTTTCTTTTGAGAGTTTGTGAGAGTAGATCATTGTGATCTTGTCGAGATCTTGGAGATCTCTTGTTAGGAATATAAATATTCATGTGAAAGACTCGGTCACCCCGAGTATCTATTAGCATTAAGTAGCTCGTAGGATTATTAGTATTAATTTAGTTATCGTAGTATTTGTGGAGTTGGGTCAGGTCTTTACCTACTGTCAGCTCACTCCACAGACCACATGGGGCGTTTATGCTTGTTGTATAAATACCCTCTCCCACCAAGGGAGAGGGTTGGACCTTCTCATTTACCTAATCTAATATTCACACATTTTCTCTCAAGGTTCCATATTCTCTCTTTTCTTCTCACTAGATTCGGCCTAAACCATAAGAACCATACGTGTTATGATTTAATATTACTTACAATTGGTATCAAGAGCCTTGGTTAGATCTTTTGGTTTATGGGTAATCGGATTTCTTATTGTTTTTGTGGTTTTCTTTTGGTTCGAATAGTTCTTAGTGAAAACACCTTGGTTTGATCTTGTTTGTGGTTAGACTTGAGAGATGTTTGTACTTTCTTGATTAGGATTGTTGTATAAGCTTAGTTTAGTGGTTGGATAGCGTGTTTCATCCGTGTATTGGTGTAGTTTAGTCAATTCGATTGTTGTTTAGAAGTTGCTCCTCATTGCGATTTGAGTCTCGGTAAGGATTTCTGGGTTGCGATTTGGGTATTGTCTGTTCTGCGATTTGGCGTTTTACTTAAAAGAGGAAAGAAGACAAATCGCAAGAAAGTGACAGTTTTGTCTGCTTGTGACTTGCAATTTGAGGTTGCGAGTTGGGATTGCGAGTTGCCTAAGATTGCGATTTGAGTCTTTGCGATTTGGGTCACTGCGATTTGAGTCACTGCTATTTGACTAGTTGCGATTTGATTAGTTGCGAATTGACAAGTTGCGATTTGACTAGTTGCGACTTGACTGATTACGATTTGACCAGTTGCGATTTGACATTGCGAGTTGATACTTGCAATTTGACTTATTGCGATTTGGTTAATTGCGATTTGACTTGTTGCGATTTGACTAATTGTGACTTGACTTGTTGCGATTTGATCAGTTGCGACTTGACTTCTGTGACTTGATTTTTTTTGAAGACCAGTATTGCAATTTACCTTTGGTTATTCATTGTGATTTGCAAACCTTATCATATCACACTCAAGTAATCAGTATCTTACGGTTTCTTTTGTTGATTTTATAAAATCCCGCGAAAGATTTGATTTCTCGGTTTAAATCACAAGAGTTGTAAAATCCCGTGTAAGTTTACACCATGGCAAGCACTTCTTCTGATGACATTCAAGCTGTCGGGTCCGATACCCGCCCTCCTATGCTTGATAGGACGGATTATGAATCATGGGCACAAAGAATACGACTTTACTGCTTGGGAAAAGAGAATGGATTTAACATTCTTAAATCCATTGATGAAGGACCCTTTCAAATGGGCAGCACTAGAGATGTTGTCACTACTGCTGAGGATGGAACTGTCACTTTTGGAATCGATGGGCCACGTACTTACAACGATCTTAATGAGGAGGAAAAGAAGCATTATGATGCAGACATTAGAGCTTCTAACATTGTGATTCAAGGACTTCCCAAAGACGTTTACAAGCTTATCAACTTCAACACTGAAGCCAAAGCTGTTTGGGACAATATCAAAATGCTTCTGGATGGATCTGAACTGACCAAAGAAGATCGTGAATCTCAACTGTATGATAAGTTTGAGCATTTCAAGAAGAATCCTGGCAAAAACATCACTGACTATTATGTGAGATTTCACAAGCTTGTGAATGACATGAGGATCATCAGGATGACAATGCCAAATATCCAGCTCAACTCTAAGTTTGTGAACAACATGTCACCTGAGTGCGATAGATTTGTTACAGCCGTGAAGCTCAACAAAGGATTGAGACAGACCAACTATGAACAGCTGTATGCTTACTTACAACAAGATGAAAAGCATGCTATCTATGATCGTCAACTGAGGGAAAAACTCAATCCAACAACATCTAATGATCCTCTTGCATTTGTCTCAAATGTTCAGCCGTTCAATCAATCCTCAATTGATCAAGTTTATCACCAGCCCTTTTCACCACAGAATCAGACATCATTTGCCCAATCATCATTGCACCCACCATCTGCTGTGAACTCCCAACTGGATTATGGATACTCTCATACTGACAAGATGATTGATAATCTCTCCAATCAAGTTTCCCTACTTGTCCAACAGTTCAGGGCAACACTCCCTCAAACCAACAACCAACTTTGAACTTCATCAAACCCACGTAATCAAGCAACTGTGGAGGATGGAAGGGTTGTGGTTAAGAATGTTCAGGAAAGGCAGAATGTGAATCAAAGGAACATTGGTCGGGGTAATATACAGAACAGAGTTGGGAATGCTAATCAGGGACAGGGAAGGCAAACCAAGTGTTACAACTGTGGTGGACTAGGACACATAGCAAGGAACTGCACTCAACCAAAGCGTCCACAGAACTCAGACTACTTCAAAGATAAGATGCTGTTGATGCAAGATCAAGAGAATGGAGCAGCTTTGGACGAAGAAGAGTTATTGTTTCTTGCTGGTGATAAGGGGAACACGTTTGATGCTGATGTGGATGATCAATCAGTCCAGGATATGGCACTAAATGATCCCAACATCTTCCAAGCTGATGACTGCGATGCCTTTGACTCAGACGTTTATGATGAACCCACTGCTCAAACCATCTTCATGGCTAATTTGTCTTCTACAGTCTCATCACCACAACAAGCTGGTCCTTCCAATGCATCTATCATATCTGAGGTACTAAAGCTTTATGACACATATAACATGGTAGATGAACAGAAGATTCCCAACAAAGTACAACAGACAGATGTTGTTGAATCAGATACTGTTGATATGGGAAATAGTAATGTTATTCCATATGAACAATATGTGAATCACAACGACGTGTCTGTTATACCAAGTAGTGCATCTTCTGTTGTAGATAATGCTTGTGAGTTGCATGAGAACACCGTGTTTATCCCTGATGACACTGGTATGTGCTTATTCACATACCTTTTCTTGACCAAAACCGGACCTAAAAAGACCAAAAACCCGACCAAAATGCCAAAAGATATTGTGTTTTGTGTTTTTATTATACAGGGATGGATATTGCAAATTTGGACAAAAGACACGAAAAAAACCCGAGAAAACGAGCACGAGATGCGGAAAAGACTATAAGCCGGAGCCGGGGAAGAATATATGGTCAAAAAGTCAACCGTGGTCCTCCAAGTATCAAAGTTTGTCTAATTCAGCCCTTAGATCATTTATGAGAAAATGGCAATATTGGTCCCTTGAAAATCCAGAAATTACACATTTAGTCCCTTAAATTTAAACCCTTAAAACCCTTTCATTATCTATACCCGGATTCCACTTAATACTATAATCCAATAATATTACCCAACCCAATCCACTAATAAATAAAACTACCAATCCAACTCCCTTATCAAAGCCCAACCCACATACCCTTATACACAACCCATTTCCACCTCAACCCGATCCACATCCACAAACAAAACCCGGTCAAATCCTATTTACTAACTCAGTCAAAAACAAAAAAAAAAAATAATAAAAACACACACCCTCACACTAACGCGCCCAAACCTTTATCCCCAATTGTTACTATACGATAAACCCTAAAATTCACCGTACCTAAATTAACCTCGGACAATTAATTACCCAATGATTGGACTTTCTGGAAGGCCTGACAACTGCCAGGGACACGTGGGAGCTGCTTATTGGTCCAAATGCGTCACAAATTTGATCGTACGGTGAAGATTGAAGGATTGGCGCTCAAGGATTGATCTAAGGGTGATGAAGGACTCATGTGCACGCGGATTGCCAGAGTGGCAGGCTAGAAGGTTCTCTCTCGGGCTATAAATAGAGGACCTCAGCTCCCTCATTTCGGATGTAATTTTTAGTTAAAGTTATGCTGTCAAAATGTTTTTATAGTTTCCATTGTAATTTTCTGCTTTATTAATTTAGTCTGTTTAAATTTCTAAAGTTTGTTCCAGAGATTTTCTTTGTAATTTTTAATTTGAATTAATGAAAATTTTCATTTTAATGTTTTAATTGTTGTTTCAGTTGATTAATACTAAGTTCAGTTATTTAGTTTTTGTTGATTTAAATTTCTGATCATCATTTAAAATATATATATATATATATATATATATATATATATATATATATATATATATTATCAGCTTTTTATTAAGCTGTTTTCTAGTTTTATAAGCTTATATAAGCTTGCTAGCTTAGTGTAAGCTAATTCTAAGATCTGTTCTGTTTTTACCTCAACAAATTCAAAAAAGTCAAAGCAATAGTCAACAAGTCAACTGATCAGGGTCAAAATAAACTGTGGTGTTACAAGCTGTTCTGGGGTACATTTTGGCTTATTATAATAAGCCTGGGTTGTTACTTTGCTTCTGAGTTCATTCTATTTCAGCTGGGATAAATGTGTAAGCCTTATTTCATTTTAGCTTATCTAATAGTTTAGTATTGAGTCTGCTTATTTGTTCTTGCTTATCTGCTTTTACTTACTGCTTTTAGATTAGAAATAGGCTAGGATAAATTAGTATAACATAATTTTCAGTTAAAAAGCAATTAGTCTAGAGTATTATTGCAAAATTAGTTGTGTAAGTGGTGTTTGGTTCAAGGTTAACTTTAAGTAGTATAAGCTTAATACTGTTGGATTGCAAATTTCTGAGGTTGGATTAAGTTGAGTAGAGGTTATATAAGCTGGAATCAGTTGGTGTTAAAGGTTTAATTGCTTATAATTAGAATTTGCCTTGTTGTTGGAATTTTGGTGCTCTAATCTGCTTCAATAAGCTAGGCAATTAGCTGAGTTTAGTTGTGGGTCATTCTTGCATTTCTGGGTGCCTTAGATAGTTTTAAGTGTGTTCTATATAGCTTGATAGGTTTGAAGTAGTTTTGGTCTAGTTTGCGCCATTTTCAGAAGTCTGCTGTCACAAATTATAATAGTGCAGACACCAGTTGCTGCACTGCTGATCTAGGCCTCAATTAGCATTCAATTGGTTTATAGATTTTGGGGCTTTTGTGATTTCTAGGTAATTAGTAGTGCTAGCTTCATTTTGCCCCCTTAAGTTTCAATTTTTGAGCTTATTTGGACTGCTTAATTAGTGCTGCAAGTTGGGTGGAAAACTATGTTAAATCTGTTTTGGTAATAATCTGTGCAGCTTATTTAAGGCTTATTGTTTGTGCTTATTTGATCTTTTTCATTTGATTTAAGCTTCCAGTAGTTGGAAATAATAGTCCTGAGCTTTTGAATATTTTTAGTCAACTATTGCTTAATTTTGCTTATTCTAAATGCTTGTTTGGCTGTTTGACTGATCTGAGCTTATTCAGGGTTCAAAACTATTTTTCCTAGTTTAGATATTTTATTTTAAAGTTACTCAAAAATTTTCAGAATTTTCCAAGCTGTTTTAATATTTTTAAATCATTTAAATAGTTTTAATTAGTTTTTAATTCATAAAAAATTATTAAAAAGTCAAAAAAATATTTTTCTTTTTCCAAAAATTTTCTTTTATCATTTTTAATATAGGAAAAATTATTTTGCATTTTTAGAGTTTAAAATTTAGAAAATCACTTTTATTTACGTTTTTAAATTACGTCGCGTTCGTCTTTAAAATTCAATTTTCGTTTAAATGTTTAGTTTAATTGTTCTAATAGCGTAGTTTAGTTTTTAATCTTGATTGTTATTTTAAAATTAGTAGTGTAATCAAAAATCAATCACTCTTATTCACATTCACTACACGAATTACAAATCCCGAATCACTAAATTCCATTCAATCTTCATCAGGACTACGACTCGGGTTAACACATATTTCTTTGTGTGTTTTCCTTGAACTATAATTGACACGAATCAAGTTTTTGGCGCCGCTGCCGGGGAAGGTTGACGAGAATTTGTGATTTTG
This sequence comes from Artemisia tridentata subsp. tridentata, assembly GCA_021014915.2. Taxonomy (NCBI): domain Eukaryota; kingdom Viridiplantae; phylum Streptophyta; class Magnoliopsida; order Asterales; family Asteraceae; genus Artemisia; species Artemisia tridentata. The sequence goes on along the minus strand of CP139504.1, from coordinate 330,114,740 downwards.
TTTTTCAAATCGTGTTTAAGACCCTTCCTCGGAAGTTATCGTTTTATAAAATAAAAATACAAAAATATAAAAAAATAAAACACTTTTCCTAAAGTGTTTTCAGTAAATAAATCAAAATAAACTTTATCCTCGGTCTTCGTTGAAGGAGGGCGGTTGTAAACCATTCCGAATTACAACAAAACAATCGTGAAATCATTTAATTTTCGGATTATTTTCTCGATTACAACCTATACAATTGGTTTAAGGATGGTCTTGACATTAAATTGCAGACCGAAAGAGGCGGGTTTTTAATTAGCTTCGGCAGACCTTTGCTTCTCCGCCACTCTGCGCGTAGTCGAAAAAGAAACGAATATTGATTGAGGGATCGGTACCAAAAATAAATAAAAAATAATAAAAATCCAAAAATATTTTATTTTCAAATTTGGTTTTCCTTTTTGATTTTGTGTTTGTTTTTGGTGTATGCACACCCGTTCTTCTTCTCACCCTCTTCTTTCACCACTATCAAATCCCGAGAGGATTATTCGTCAAAACAACCGTGTTCATTTCTCAACCGTTGAGGAAATGGCCAACAACCAACACGATCAACACCCTCCGGTGGGTGTTAATCCGGCTCCCGATCTCCGTCCAATGGAGGAACGTCTCCAAACACCTTTCAATGGTGTTAGACGAGCCATCGTGATACCCAATATTCAAGCAAATCACTTTGAAATCAATCACGGGTTACTCAATCTTATCACGGGTATCTCATTTCACGGACTTGATCATGAAGACCCTTATGTTCATATCCGAAATTTCACCGATATTGCTGAAACAATTAAGATTAACCAAGTTGATTACGATGTCATCAAAATGAAATTGTTTCCCTTTTCTTTGAAAGGAGCGGCTCGAACTTGGCTAGAGAAAGAACCCCCTAATTCCATTTTAACTTGGGGAGATCTAGCTACAAAGTTCATCAATCATTTCTACCCTCCTTCCAAAACTTCTAGTCTCCGAACTCAAATCTTTCGATTTCAACAAGCTTTCGATGAATCGTTCAGCGAAGCTTGGGATAGATTTAAGGAGTTATTGGAGAAGTGTCCTAATCATGGCTTCTCTGACTTGCACCAAATTGACACGTTTTACAATGGGTTGAGTCTGGCCGATCAAGACTCCCTAAATTCTGCTGCGGGTGGAAACTTGTTAACAAGAACTAGTCAAGATGCTTTCACGATTATTGAAAATAAAGCAAAAGTGAGGAGTTCAAGAAACAAGATTCCCACTTCGAGTAATAACAAAGCTAATGATGAAGTTTTAGGGGCTATTGCAATACTTGCTAAACAAGTTGAATCATTAACCAAAGCACAATCCTCTACTCATCAAGTTAATGTTGTCAATCAGAGTTGTGAAATATGCGGTGGTCCTCACAAATATTTTGAGTGCCCAGCCTCCGGTGGCTACACTCAAGAGAATGTGTATGCTGCTTCTGGAAATTTCAATCAAGGTGGTAACGGTTACCAGCCTCAAGGAGACCGTAATCTCCTCAGCTACCGTTCTAATAATTTTCTCGGACCACCCGGTTTCACACAAAATCAAAATCAAAATCGGGTTAATCAAGGGCAAAGCTTTCAAAATCAGGGAAATTTTCAAAAAGGCCCGAATCAAGGGAATTTTCAAAACCAAAATCAAGGGAATTATAATCATGGAAATTTTCAAAACAACCGAGGACAAAATTTGAATAATCAAAATCAAGCTTTGATTCAAAACCAACCTCCTCAGATGAGCTTATCAAGCAATTTATGAAAAATCAAGAGGAAATGAATAGAATGATGATTAATCAAATAACCGAATTGAACAAACGTTTAAATGATCGACCCTCGGGTTCAGGGACTACTTACTCTCCCAAGCAACACGATCGCTAACCCGAGGGGCGATGCTAAGGCGATCACGACTAGGAGCGGTGTTTCATATGATGGACCCACGGCTCCGACTACCGATTCTTCTCTACCTCCCAAGGTAGTCGTCCGTGAACCCGAGGCGACCAAGGACATGGAACCTCCTACTAACAACGGAGGAACCAAAGACGTCCAACCTCCGGTCATCCATCCATCTAAACCAAAGGTTGTGCTGGAGCCCGAAGAAATTCCCGAAAAAGCTCCCGTCAAAGCAAACCTTCCGTATCCTTTGAGAATGAATGATCAAAAGCTCCGCGATAAAGCTTCAAATCAAATGGAAAAATTTTTCCAAATTTTTCAAGAGTTACATTTCGATATAAGCTTCGCGGATGCTTTACTTTTGATGCCTAAGTTTGTTTCCACTCTCAAAAGTTTGTTGAGTAACAAGGAAAAATTAATCGAATTAGCAAAAACTCCTCTGAACGAAAACTGCTCAGCGGCAATTCTCAAAAAGCTTCCGGAAAAGCTTGGAGATCCCGGAAAATTCCTTATTCCATGTGAATTTCCGGGAATGGTTGAATGCTCCGCCTTGGCCGATCTCGGTGCTAGCATCAACCTAATGCCGTTGTCAGTATGGCAAAAGCTTTCTCTGCCCAAACTTACCCCCACTTGTATGACTCTCGAGCTTGCGGATCGTTCCGTAACCCGTCCCGAAGGTATAGCCGAGGATGTCTTCGTTAAAGTGGGGAAGTTCCATTTTCCTGCAGATTTTGTGGTTGTTAATTTTGACGCCGACCCCCGGGTTCCTCTCATTCTCGGAAGATCATTCTTGAGGACCGGGCGTGCTTTGATTGACGTCTATGGTGAAGAGATTACTTTGCGGGTTGATAAGGATAAAGTCACGTTCAATATTAATCCGAACTCGAAACCTCAAACCGACAAATGCAATGTCGCTACGGTTGATCAAAAGTCCGATCCCGTAATTGCTCCTAAAAGAGTTGATCCAAACCTTTCAAGATTCACGGTCAAGAGTATGTCAGAAAAACGTGCTGAGCTCAAGGCTATGAAAATCAATCCTGGATCGAGCAAATGGTTTGAGTGTTGTGCTGCAAATACTAAGAGTATTCTTGATGATGATGAATCTGATTCGGAGACCACAACGGAAGAGGTGGAAATTGCTAGCTCTAAGAGCACACCTCTTGTCCCACCTCCGGAGACAGTTTATCGTGTAGAGATTGTTGATCCTGTCCTTTCCGACTCTTCCCATCCTTCTCCTCCGATTGAGGGAAGTGATATTCAGAGGGAAGAGCTCGAGGTGTTGTCTGATGATCCTCCAATTTCACCGGAAATTGTTAAGACCGATAGTGATCCAGGGGAAGATGACTTGAAATTTGATGAACCATTGCTTCCCCTGGAAGATGTTAAAGAAAAGACACCTAAATCCGTTTCAGTTGTTGATTCAAAATCAGAAGAGCACAGTAGTGGCAGTACCACTTCTAGTATTGATTCTCTTCTTGAGGAGTTCGCCGATGAACTCGCTCACATTGATCCAATCCCACCGAGGGATGAGGACGATGACTTTGATTTTGAATCTGACTTAAGAGAATTAGAATTTTTGCTGAACCGTGATCCGTCTAAATATGATTCTTATCCCGAGGAGTTCGCCGATGAACTCGCTCACGACGATACACTTCCATCATATGATGATGATCTCTTTGACGTTCATGCTGATTGTAAAGAAGTTAAAAATCTTTTATACCATGCTCCATCATCTGATTCTTACACCGAGCTTAATGATTTACAAGATGATGATGATCTCTTCGATTTTAGGGCCGATCAAACCAAATGGAGAAATCTTTTATATGGCAAACCTACTGAAAAAGGCCCTAAAATTGAAACCATAACCGAGGATGCTTCAATAGTTTCTCATGACTTAGCTCCTCATTCTCCCGAGGATGATTTCTTTATTGAGTCCTCCATCGAGTACCCTGCTGAGTTTTCTTGTGAGGACAAAGTTTTTAAGCCAGGCTTACTCATTGATGGTGACATTCATCCTTTGATGAAATTGACTCGTGCTAAGAATTTAAAGTTTCCTGCCTCATCTAAGGAACTTTTAATTCTGGAGAAAAGTGATTCCTCTCTACCTCTTTCTGTTCAAAAACTCCCATTCTGTCCTGAGTTATCGCTGCTTGAAACTTTACTATCGTTTCCAACCGGAAACGAAGACAAAGTTTTCGACCCCGGCATCACCGCTTCTATCTTCTAGAGCCGTGGGTATCTCAATCGGAGTGGAACTTTCGTATGCTTCAATGTTATCCAAACATCTTGAACGAAAGTCCGATTGAGATTATCTCTTCCACTTGCTCCCCCAAGGACAAATAAATTCGGGGTCGAGTCAAGCTCATGTGACTCGGTTAAAGAAAACAAGCGCTTCGTGGGAGGCACCCCATGCTTATCCATCTATCTTCTTATCTATTTTCTAATAAAACATGAGGAGAATTCCCTTCTCCATATCTTGTGCCTCGTTGTTTTCTGTGGTATATCCAGGAATGCCCGATGATGAAGACTCTCGTGCTCGTAGTTTCCTTCACGCTACTCGAGTTTCATCATTCGCTGCTTATCAGATATCCTAAAATTTTATCTTTTTACATTTATCTTTTGGCATAATTAATAAACGGCCTTAGATTTATGTAGGAGAACCCTTACCTTTAAGACATTGAGGACAATGTCTCGTTTTAGTCTGGGGGGGTAATCTGTCGATTTGATTTTTGCCTTGCATTTTTGCCGTTTTCTCATGCAACCCCGTTTTTCCTCCAAAATTGAAAAAAATCAAAAAAAAAAAAAAAAAAAAAAAAAAAAAGAGAAAAATTTAAAATTTTTTTGCAAAAATATAATAAATTTTGACATTTTTGTTGACTTTCCGCTGGAGAGAGTAGGAATAAAATTCTGACTTGATCGGGCGTGTTGAGCCCTAGCTTGTCCCCTTAACCGTTTATAATCTATAAGCTCGTGCTAGTCTTTTACACAAGGAGCTAGAAAACGCGAATTCTTTTTAAGAATTTGCAAGTTCCCGTATTTGACTTTATATATGCATGGCTTGATTATAAGGCTAAACATTCGCGGATCTTATTATTTAAGATTTTAAATTTGCGAAGAACGAGAAATGATAGAGTTGTTTATAAGTTAGATTGCTAAACGTGGAGTAGTTGGATCTCTTTAGAGCTCATCAAAGTTACTTGTGGCTTCTTGTTCCCATAAGCTTGTTTCACTCAAAAATAGTAATTTAGGAATAATTAAAGCTATTTTGGTTTTGGCGAAATTTAGTTTTTAATCCTTCTTAAGAAAATCCTTGCTTATAAGAGTTGGGTACACATCAAGGTACTGCCAGTGTTACGGTGTAATAGACTATTCCATCTTGCCGGCTCGCAACCGATGTTGGGATTGTTATAAAAGCCGTAGGACTCGGGATTTGGCAAAATATATAATAATGAATAATAATAATAATCCAAAGCCATAAAAAGTTTTCTACATCTTGCCGGTTCACAGCCGATGTTGTAGACTTCTAATAAAGGCAGAGGAAAAATTCCAAGGTCATAATAGACTATCACATCTTGCCGGTTCGCAGCCGATGTTGTGATTGTTATAAAGGGCCAAGGACTAAATACGTTAATGTGCTTAATAATGATTAAAAATGCCAAACTTCGACTCCGGGGGTATCCTAATAAAGGCTTCTGTCTCTGGACTCGTAGATGAGTTGTTTCGGTCGCAAATAAAAGGGATATTCTCAAAATCGTGTTAAATCAGAGACCTTGATGTGGACCTCATTTTTGTATGCAACGGTTTTTGAGGGAAGGTTTGAAAACTACTTAGCGTCTAAACTAAGGTATCTTTATCGGCTTAAAAAAAATTATCGAAACGAGAATTTGAAGAAATTCATTTCTCACCAAAAATAAAATAAATAGAGGAAAATAGGAATAGGTAATCTGTCGATTTGATTTTTGCCGTTTTCTCATGCAACCCCGTTTTTCCTCCAAAATTGAAAAAAATCAAAAAAAAAAAAAAAAAAAAAAAAAAAAAAAAAGAAAAAGAAAAAGAGAAAAATTTAAATTTTTTTTGCAAAAATATAATAAATTTTGACATTTTTGTTGACTTTCCGCTGGAGAGAGTAGGAATAAAATTCTGACTTGATCGGGCGTGTTGAGCCCTAGCTTGTCCCCTTAACCGTATATAATCTATAAGCTCGTGCTAGTCTTTTACACAAGGAGCTAGAAAACGCGAATTCTTTTTAAGAATTTGCAAGTTCCCGTATTTGACTTTATATATGCATGGCTTGATTATAAGGCTAAGCATTCGCGGATCTTATTATTTAAGATTTTAAATTTGCGAAGAACGAGAAATGATAGAGTTGTTTATAAGTTAGATTGCTAAACGTGGAGTAGTTGGATCTCTTTAGAGCTCATCAAAGTTACTTGTGGCTTCTTGTTCCCATAAGCTTGTTTCACTCAAAAATAGTAATTTAGGAATAATTAAAGCTATTTTGGTTTTGGCGAAATTTAGTTTTTAATCCTTCTTAAGAAAATCCTTGCTTATAAGAGTTGGGTACACATCAAGGTACTGCCAATGTTACGGTGTAATAGACTATTCCATCTTGCCGGCTCGCAACCGATGTTGGGATTGTTATAAAAGCCGTAGGACTCGGGATTTGGAAAAATATTAATAATAATAATAATAATAATCCAAAGCCATAAAAAGTTTTCTGCATCTTGCCGGTTCGCAGCCGATGTTGTAGACTTCTAATAAAGGCAGAGGAAAAATTCCAAGGTCATAATAGACTATCACATCTTGCCGGTTCGCAGCCGATGTTGTGATTGTTATAAAGGGCCAAGGACTAAATACGTTAATGTGCTTAATAATGATTAAAAATGCCAAACTTCGACTCCGGGGGTATCCTAATAAAGGCTTCTGTCTCTGGACTCGTAGATGAGTTGTTTCGGTGCAAATAAAAGGGATATCTCAAATCGTGTTAAATCAGAGACTGATGTTGGACCTCATTTTGTATGCACGGTTTTTTGAGGAGTTTGGAAACACTTGGTCTAAAAAGGTACTTTACAGCTTAAAAAAATTTGAACGCAGAATTTGAAGAAATTCTTTCTCACCAAAAAAAATAAATAGAGAAATAGGAATTTGGGAACAAGAGTTCACAATTAGCTTATTGAAGTAAGTGTTGGCAATCTAACTGTAAATAAACATGATTTCGTTTTTAGCTTTTTTGGGGACTCGTATAATCCGGGACGACGAAAATTATCCTATGGTCACTTCATAAAGTGTGTTCCGCTCGAAAACTAAAATTTATTCATTAGAATAATATTTTGTCGATTTGAATCGTCACCTAATAATAAAGAAATTAAAAATAGAATAAAGGAAATCGGGAGTTTTTTTTTGAACTCAGATTTCTTAACTCTTTGAAAATTTTGCTACTTCTTAAAGTTAGTAAAAAGAGATTGGAAATTTCGGTTCAAAACGTGTTTTTAGAACATTAGTGGGAATTTGAAATAGTTTAGTCTGGGTAAGGTTAGTTGGTATTCACATACCTTTTCAGTTGACCAATGCGAGAACTAAAAGACCAAAAACGCAAAATCCAAAATGAGTATTGTGTTTTGTTTGAGTTTAATTACAGGGATGTATTGCAAATTTGGTCAAAAGACACGAAAAAAACCCGAGAAAACGAGCACGAGATGCGGAAAAGACTATAAGCCGGAGCCGGGGAAGAATATATGGTCAAAAAGTCAACCATGGTCCTCCAAGTATCAAAGTTTGTCTAATTCAGCCCTTAGATCATTTATGAGAAAATGGCAATATTGGTCCCTTGAAAATCCAGAAATTACACATTTAGTCCCTTAAATTTAAACCCTTAAAACCCTTTCATTATCTATACTCGGATTCCACTTAATACTATAATCCAATAATATTACCCAACCCAATCCACTAATAAATAAAACTACCAATCCAACTCCCTTATCAAAGCCCAACCCACATACCCTTATACACAACCCATTTCCACCTCAACCCGATCCACATCCACAAACAAAACCCGGTCAAATCCTATTTACTAACTCAGTCAAAAACAAAAAAAAAATAATAAAAACACACACCCTCACACTAACGCGCCCAAACCTTTATCCCCAATTGTTACTATACGATAAACCCTAAAATTCACCGTACCCAAATTAACCTCGGACAATTAATTACCCAATGATTGGGACTTTCTGGAAGACCTGACAACTGCCAGGGACACGTGGGAGCTGCTTATTGGTCCAAACGCGTCACAAATTTGATCGTACGGTGAAGATTGAAGGATTGGCGCTCAAGGATTGATCTAAGGGTGATGAAGGACTCATGTGCACGCGGATTGCCAGAGTGGCAGGCTAGAAGGTTCTCTCTCGGGCTATAAATAGAGGACCTCAGCTCCCTCATTTCGGATGTAATTTTTAGTTAAAGTTATGCTGTCAAAATGTTTTTATAGTTTCCATTGTAATTTTCTGCTTTATTAATTTAGTCTGTTTAAATTTCTAAAGTTTGTTCCAGAGATTTTCTTTGTAATTTTTAATTTGAATTAATGAAAATTTTCATTTTAATGTTTTAATTGTTGTTTCAGTTGATTAATACTAAGTTCAGTTATTTAGTTTTTGTTGATTTAAATTTCTGATCATCATTTAAAAAAATAAATAAATATATATATTATCAGCTTTTTATTAAGCTGTTTTCTAGTTTTATAAGCTTATATAAGCTTGCTAGCTTAGTGTAAGCTAATTCTAAGACCTGTTCTGTTTTTACCTCAACAAATTCAAAAAAGTCAAAGCAATAGTTAACAAGTCAACTGATCAGGGTCAAAATAAGCTGTGGTGTTACAAGCTGTTCTGGGGTACATTTTGGCTTATTATAATAAGCCTGGGTTGTTACTTTGCTTCTGAGTTCATTCTATTTCAGCTGGGATAAATGTGTAAGCCTTATTTCATTTTAGCTTATCTAATAGTTTAGTATTGAGTCTGCTTATTTGTTCTTGCTTATCTGCTTTTACTTACTGCTTTTAGATTAGAAATAGGCTAGGATAAATTAGTATAACATAATTTTCAGTTAAAAAGCAATTAGTCTAGAGTATTATTGCAAAATTAGTTGTGTAAGTGGTGTTTGGTTCAAGGTTAACTTTAAGTAGTATAAGCTTAATACTGTTGGATTGCAAATTTCTGAGGTTGGATTAAGTTGAGTAGAGGTTATATAAGCTGGAATCAGTTGGTGTTAAAGGTTTAATTGCTTATAATTAGAATTTGCCTTGTTGTTGGAATTTTGGTGCTCTAATCTGCTTCAATAAGCTAGGCAATTAGCTGAGTTTAGTTGTGGGTCATTCTTGCATTTCTGGGTGCCTTAGATAGTTTTAAGTGTGTTCTATATAGCTTGATAGGTTTGAAGTAGTTTTGGTCTAGTTTGCGCCATTTTCAGAAGTCTGCTGTCACAAATTATAATAGTGCAGACACCAGTTGCTGCACTGCTGATCTAGGCCTCAATTAGCATTCAATTGGTTTATAGATTTTGGGGCTTTTTTGATTTCTAGGTAATTAGTAGTGCTAGCTTCATTTTGCCCCCTTAAGTTTCAATTTTTGAGCTTATTTGGACTGCTTAATTAGTGCTGCAAGTTGGGTGGAAAACTATGTTAAATCTGTTTTGGTAATAATCTGTGCAGCTTATTTAAGGCTTATTGTTTGTGCTTATTTGATCTTTTTCATTTGATTTAAGCTTCCAATAGTTGGAAATAATAGTCCTGAGCTTTTGAATATTTTTAGTCAACTATTGCTTAATTTTGGCTTATTCTAAAACTGCTTGTTTGGCTGTTTGACTGATCTGAGCTTATTCAGGGTTCAAAACTATTTTTCCTAGTTTAGATATTTTATTTTAAAGTTACTCAAAAATTTTCAGAATTTTCCAAGCTGTTTTAATATTTTTAAATCATTTAAATAGTTTTAATTAGTTTTTAATTCATAAAAAATTATTAAAAAGTCAAATAAATATTTTTATTTTTCCAAAAATTTCCTTTTATCATTTTTAATATAGGAAAAATTATTTTGCATTTTTAGAGTTTAAAATTTATAAAATCACTTTTATTTACGTTTTTAAATTACGTCGCGTTCGTCTTTAAAATTCAATTTTCGTTTAAATGTTTAGTTTAATTGTTCTAATAGCGTAGTTTAGTTGTTAATCTTGATTGTTATTTTAAAATTAGTAGTGTAATCAAAAATCAATCACTCTTATTCACATTCACTACACGAATCACAAATCCCGAATCACTAAATTCCATTCAATCTTCATCAGGACTACGACTCGGGTTAACACATATTTCTTTGTGTTTTTTCCTTGAACTATAATTGTCACGAATCAGACACCTTGACCACTAGACTTAACATCTATAAAGATCAGGTGGCCATATATGAACAACGTGCAAAATTTGAACTAACTAAACGTGAGCAGAAAATGGATAGTCAAATGCGTACATTCATAACAGAACGTAATTTAAGGGAAGAAACATTGGAAAAGGAGTTATATTCTTTACGAAAACAACTTGATCAAACTGTTAAACAAAAACAGGAGATCCAAGAAAGTGTAATTACACTAAAACAAGATTTCAAAGAAAAAGAAACAAAACTCTTAAATGATTTTTCCAGACTTAAAACGTTAAAGAACAAGATTGAAAACAAATTGTACACACAAGACTAGACCAGATAAACTGCTCAAATGATTCAAAAGCATAAAAGGCTGTGTGATGAAAATAGTGAAAAGGATGTAGGTGAACCTAAATCAGTTTTACTTAAGAGTGTTAAAGTTGCCTAACCTGCCTTATATGATGCAAATGTAATGCTTAAGCCTGGTCATGCCCCTCCCGATGTGTCATCATTTGAAGAGAGTAATGAGATAGAAGTAATAAGTAGAGAAAGAATGGCTGAAAAAATGAAAGATCCCAAATGTATAGCCAATCGAGTCATAATCAAACCCCATGATTACTATGAGGAGAACCGATTGACTGTTTTTGCACCTCAAACTAAGTTGACGCCTGAACAAATACTTTGGTCTTTGGACGTAGAAAAGAGAAAGGCCGAAGAACTTAAAGCCAAAACTCCACCCCTTAGGAAAATAGCGTCTGCAACGGTGTACCCACCCAATACACCCAGGCACTTAGTTCCTTTAACTCTTCCCACAGAATGTAAAACTCTAATTAGCATATATGTTCTTTGTCAACTATTTGTTGATTTTGATAAAACATGTAAGAAGAGGATTACGCCAACGGAAATTACTGAAGGGGAAAGGGGTTTTGAACTAACAAAACAGTGCTACTTAACTGAGGTTATTCCATTTTTTAAACTTCTCAAACAACATTTTGAGGGCATGCAAAACACCCTTAAAACTGAAGTAAAAGAGATGAAAGAAGTATTTAAAGATATGGAAAACGAGGTGTCCCAAAATGCGATAGAATTTAAGAGTCGTGAGATTGAGAGAAAGAATATTCTCATCACCAATGAGAATTTGATTGATAGATGTATTCCACAGGATGTATTTTATACTGCTACTGATTCTGCATTAACTACTTGTCAATTTTATGAGTTGTCTATTGCATTGAATGTTTCCCAGAATCGTGTTGTTGAGCTTGAGGTGGAGAATTTAAAATTGCATGAGAAAATCCAAAACGATGACCATGATAACATGGTCAGGCATTTTTCAAAACTAGTGGTTGATAATCTTAATTTGCAATTAAAATATCAACATTTAGAAGAAAGAGTTAAAATCTCAAATGCCAAGACATCTTTGGATGCTCCTGAATTTGATGCATATTTTGAATTAAGCAAACGAGATGAAAAAATTCAAGCTCACAATAACACGATTCAAAAATTGAGGGGCCAAATTGCCCAATTAAAATCAAATAAGTGTGATGTGATTGGCACCCATAAACCATCATCTTCAGATTTTCAGAATTTTCACTATCAAGACACCATCAATAAATTACAATATGAAAATGAGTGTTTTCAAGCTGAAAATTCAAAAATCAAACATCATTACAAAGAGTTATATGACTCGATTAAAGTCACACGTAACAATCACAATGAAAAGATAACTTCTTTGCTAAATGAGATTGAGAATCTAAAGACTCAGGTGAAAGGGAAAATGCCAATCATCACTAGTGAAAATTTTGTTCCAAAGGTTTCTGCTTGTAGAAAATATGCAATTGATGTTGTGACTATTCCACTTCCTCTTAGAAACAATAGGTCAGCTCATCAAGTTTATCTCACTCATCTTAAGAATAGTCTTGACATTCTTCGTGGGACCTTAGAAGAGGATAGGATGGAGAAACCACTAGATAGTGCAGTTGTAGATGCCTGCTTCCTCACTAAACGATCTCAGGAACTCTTAGAATACGTCATTGGCACATGTCCTAAGATCAATAACAAGCGAGATAGGTTTATTGCATCTTCATCAATGACTAAGAACAAGCATATTACCTTTGATGTACCACTGAAAACATCTGAACCCAGCACATCAAAACCGGAAAAACAAATGGCAGTGAAACAAACTAATGTTCCCATCATTGCTTCTACAGGAATAAACAGTTACACTAAAGTTAGCGGGTCAAAGCCTAGTCGCAATACAAAGAAAGATAGGACTACGCCAGCTAAGAGTGCTCATGAGAAGAAAGTAGAAGTCCACCATAGGAACAATGAGTTTGATTTGTTCAAAAAGAATCCTGTTGATTCTAGTATTAGCTATAAGCGTACTGTAATTAATTCGAATTCTAATGCTATTTGTAAGACATGTAATGAATGCTTAATTTCTGGTAATCATGATGAACGTGTTGTGTCATTCTTGATGTCTTCTCAATGATCCCCAGTTAAGAATGTTAGAAAACCTAAACTGATTAAGCAAATGTGGAAAGCAACAGGAAAATTGTTTGCTCATGTTGGTTATCAATAGAGACCCACTGGAAGAAAATTCACTTTAGGAGATCAGTACCCCTTAACTAGAATGACTAATCATAAAGTAGTAACTGTTAAGGAATGGAAGCCAACTGGTCGAATTTTCCCTCTAGAGACACAATGCCCTGTAACTAGGTCAATTGTTGCTACTAGTAAAGTTTCCACTGTGAATTCCATGGAATCTATGAATCATGTAGTTCCAGAATTTGTTTGTGCTAACCAAACGGACCCCAGTTGCACGTGGGGATCCACCTTTTTCAGTTATCCATCGTTGTCTGTTTTCAAATGCAAGTCGTACAAATCGTCCTTTGGTATTTGGACTCAGGCTGCTCAAAACATATGACCGGGGATCGCTCACGGCTCAAGAATTTCGTGAATAAATTTATCGGGACAGTTAGATTCAGGAACGACCATTTTGGGGCAATTATGGGTTATGGAGATTATGTGTTTGGTGACAGTGTAATTTCCAGGATATACTACGTGGAAGGACTTGAGCACAATTTGTTCTCTGTTGGTCAATTCTGTGATTCCGATCTTGAAGTTGCTTTCAGAAAACACACATGTTTCGTCAGAGAATTGGATGGTATTGATCTCCTTAAAGGCGGTTGTGGCACTAATCTATACACCATCTCTATTGAAGACATGATGCGGTCCTCTCCCATTTGCTTGCTGTCAAAGGCCTCAAAGAACAAATCATGGCTTTGGCACCGTCGTTTAAATCACTTAAACTTCGGCACCATAAATGAACTTACTCGCAAGGATCTTGTTCGAGGTATGCCCAGATTGAAGTTTGAAAAGGATCATCTTTGTTCTGCTTGTCAACTGGGCAAAAGCAAGAATCATACTCACAAATCCCAAACTGTCAACACCATCATGGAAGTTCTTCACACCCTTCACATGGATCTATGCGGACCAATGAGAGTGCAGAGTATAAATGGGAAGAAATATGTTCTTGTGGTGGTCGATGACTACTCACGATTTACATGGGTGAAGTTTTTGAGAACCAAGGACAAGACTCTAGAGGTTATCATCAAACTTATCAAACAGCTACAAGACTCAACAAAACCGTCAGAATCATCCGGACAGACAATGGAACTGAGTTTGTTAACAAACAACTCATTCAATTTTATGAAAGTATTGGCATAACTCACCAGAAAAGTGTTCCACGCACTCCTCAGCAGAACGGGGTTGTTGAAAGACGAAATTGTACTCTTGTGGAAGCTGCACGAACCATGCTGATATTTTCTAAGGCACCGATGTTTCTTTGGGCGGAAGCAATTGCTACAACTTGTTACACCCAAAACAGATCCTTGATACATACTCTTCACAACAAAACTCCCTATGAGCTGATACATGGCAAGAAACCAGATCTTTCTTTTCTACGAGTGTTCGGTGCTCTATGCTACCCAACAAATGATAGTTAGGATCTGGGAAAACTAAAGGCTAAAGCAGACATAGGATTCTTTGTTGGATATGCACCAGATCGCAAGGGATACCGAATCTACAACAAACGAACCCGAAAAATTATGGAAACCATTCACGTGACATTCGATGAGCTGACTGAGCAAACGGCTCCTGGACACACAAGTTCTGGACCCGCACCTAATCTTTTGTCTCCTGGACCAATTAGTTCAGGTCTTGTACAGTATCCCACTCCTGCAGTTGCTTATGTACCCCCTACGAGTGATGAGTTGAAGAACTTGTTTGATCCGATGTTTGATGAATACTTTGAGCCATCAACTGTTGACACTACAACAGAAGCCTCACCTGTACCTCCAGTTGCTGATGCTCAAACTCCACATAACTCAGATGGTCCATCTGTATCTGTCTCAATTAGTCAAGAAGCACCATCTGCTAGTCACTCACCATCATCATCGAATATTCAATCTCCTTCGGTACAGCAAGGCTCTGCAGTTGATCATTCTTTTGAAGTGAATCCTTTTGCTCCTGCTGATGATGCTCCATTAGAGAATATATTTGCTCCTAAATCTTCTACTGAGACGTCTTCTTCAGGGGATCCTAAAACAGCAACATCAGTTCCCTACCCTCAACCACATGAACATCATAGGAAATGGACCAATGATCATCCGATTGACAACATCATTGGAAATCCTTCTCGTCCGGTATCCACACGCAAGCAACTTGCTACCGATGCATTGTGGTGCTTCTTTAATTCTGTACTATCCAAAGTTGAACCCAAAGATTTCAAAGATGCTTTGTCTAAAGACTGCTGGTTTACTGCAATGCAAGAAGAAATTCATGAGTTTGACCGACTTGAAGTATGGGAATTAGTGCCTCCCCCAGATAGTGCAATGATTATTGCTCTTAAGTGGATCTTCAAAGTGAAATTTGATAAGTATGGCGACGTTCTGAAAAATAAGGCACAGCTTGTTGCAAAGGGATATCGTCAAGAAAAGGGCATAGACTTTGAAGAATCATTCGCACCCGTTGCTCGAATTGAAGCCATAAGAATCTTTCTCGCTAGTGCTGCAAGTCAGAATATGATAGTCTACCAAATGGATGTTAAAACAGCATTTTTGAATGGTAATTTGAAAGAGGTAGTCTATGTCAGTCAACCAGAAGGATTTGTGGATCCTGAACGTCCCACTCACGTCTATCGTTTGAAGAAGGCTCTCTATGGCCTAAAGCAGGCACCTAGGGCGTGGTATGACACTTTGTCTAAGTTCCTTCTGGAAAACAAATTGTCCAAAGGTGTTGTTGATCCTACGCTATTCACTAGGAAAACGGGCAAATATCTACTTCTCGTTCAGATCTACGTAGATGACATTATCTTTGCCTCCTCTGATCCTATGGAATGTGATCGTTTCTCTAACGAGATGAGTTCCAAGTTCCAAATGTCAATGATGGGACAAATGTCTTTCTTCTTGGGTTTACAAATTTCTCAAAGTCCCGGAGGCATATTCATTAATCAATCCAAGTATGCAAATGAAATATTGAAGAAATTTGGATTTGATTCAAGTGATCCTGTTGACGCTCCTATGGTTGAGAGATCGAAGTTGGATGAAGACCTCTCTGGGATTCCTGTTGATCAAACCAAGTTTCGAAGCATGATTGGATCCCCAATGTATCTCACCGCTAGTAGGCCAGATCTCTTGTTCGCAGTATGCATGTGCGCTCGGTACCAGTCTAAGCCCACTAAAAGGCATCTGGAAGCAGTAAAGCAGATCTTTTGATACCTTCAAGGGACTATTCACATGGGTCTCTGGTATCCTAAGGACACCGCCATGGCACTCACGGACTATGCAGATGCAAACCATGCGGGGTGTCAAGATACTCGCCGAAGTACGTCGGGAAGTGCTCAGTTTCTGGGAGAAAAGTTTGTAAGCTGGTCATCTAAGAGGCAAATGAGTACATCTATATCTTCCATAGAGGCTGAATGCATTGCCATGTCTGCGTGCTGTGCTCAAATCCTATGGATGAGATCTCAACTATCGGACTATGGCTTTGCATACAACAAGATTCCTCTGTATTATGATAACAAAAGTGCTATAGCTCTTTGCTGCAACAATGTCCAACACTCCCGATCAAAGCACATCGATATCCGGCATCACTTTATAAGGGAACAGGTTGAGAAAGGGGTTGTTGAACTTTACTTCATGAGGACTGAGTTTCAGTTGGTTGATATCTTCACTAAGGCACTCCCGAGAGAACGGTTCCAATTTATTCTCCCGCGACTTGGCATGAAGAGTTTGACGTCAGAAACCCTCAAGCGTCTTCAAGAAGAAAATGAGGAGTAAGGGATGTGCTTCATGTATCCTTGTATATATTTTAAACCAAAAAGAAAAGAGAAAAATATAAAACCTATAAAAACCATAAAAATCAGAAAAACACAAAAATACCAAAAATAGTTGCTCTAGGCATGTCTTCTGTTTATCGATAACATTTACGGCCCTAGAAATGTCATTCAATAATGACACGGGACTTTAAATGAAGCTCGAGCAGAAGTTCAAATAAACTGTTAAAGCATGTCTTATCGGCTTGCAGTTACTTCAGACTGTAACCCGTTCCTCATTATGGGGAAAGCACGTTGCCAAAAAGACGGCTGTTCCTCCCACTCGGTGAAGTTCACCCGGGCATGGATTACTTCATATCCATGTTTCTTCGATTTGATGTACGTTTCAGTGTATCATTTCTCGTATAAGAAGAGAAGTCTTATTTACATCACATATACTTTTCCATCTATGATTCTTCAGGAAAGTATTTGTGCTAAACTTGGTGGTACCATGATTTTTGAATATCAATCAGAATTGAACTTTTCATAAAAAATCTATCACTCAATCAATGACTACAACTATTTAAATAGAAGACGGGTCATCGATTGAGGGGGAGAGCGATGATTTCAAAATTTCATATCATCAAAACATGTCACTTTGTACATAATAAGCAGTGAATAAAATGTGGTTGTTATGTGTCAGTGTATGGTTGTTGTTAAATTCAAATCTTCCAAACCTATCATACCTAACACTAACATTCTCCCTCATAGATTGAGGGGGAGCATCGTAATGTTCCATTATCAGCACATATTAAACCTGACCACATTTTCTCCCATATTTTCTAAACTTATTTTAATCAATTGGGATCACAAAATCTCAAAAGGTTTGAAATTTTTGATCGGGGGAGAGAATGTGATTTAAATATGCAATCCGATAAAAATGTGATGTTTTGGACTTAAATGTATGCTCTCCCATATGTGCTAAACTCTTTTGTATATCAATGCACATATTGAGGGGGAGCAAATGGTTTGTGGTGACAAAAAGAATGTGGCATCTCTGGTGGTATCTCATGCAATGTTGCAAAAACAGTGAATCGGTAGCCGGGCGGTCAACCACCCTGCAGCGATTAATCGGCCAAGGCGGGATTAATCGGTGATTAATCGGATTGGCATTTTTTGCATATTTTGGGTATTTCTGGAAACCAAACTAAAGATCGTAACTGATTCCAAGTCTACTATGTTTCCAAACCTCAATAAAAGGCTTCAATTCTGATTATGAGGCTCATTGTGCGTTATAAGTGAAATAAACGATCCCCAAATTAAGTAGAATGCCTAAATTTTTATTTTTTTAAAGCTGACCGATTTGGCCGATTTTTGGCCGGTTTGGCCGATTTTTGACTGATTAGTGGCCGTTTTTTTGCCTAGACCGATTTTCAAAATTCTACAAGGTATACGACCGATTACCTTGTAATCGGCGATTAATCGGCCGAGTTGACCGATTTTTGCAACATTGATCTCATGTGAGCGCGACTTAGACTTCACCAACGAATTAACGAAACAAAAACTGTCATTAATCGAAAGGGCTTGTCCTGGCCGGGTAATAATTTCAAACTGGTCTAACCAGTGATGTAAGCGTGTCTCGAAGAGGACTTGTCTGAGTAGAGTTTACCATTTCGAGAAACTTTCTGTGGACTTGACCAGGCCGGGTAATAATTTCAAGCTAGTCTAACTACTGATGTAAGCGTGTCTCGAATCGGTCATGTTCACTGAAAGTAGATCAATTCAAAAAGTGCAAGCTCTACCCAACATGTGCAAATTTATAATAAAAACATCTGAGCACATGTTAAGGGGGAGCATTTGAAATGTTCAAAACTCTCAAAGTGTTAGCAAAATATGTTTCTTAATTATAAACACTTTGAGAGATTTTTCAAATAAATGGTTTACGGCAACATAGGATAGTCATTGTGTTATAAGGTGGCTAAGGTTAAGAAAACCATCCTATGATCCGCCAGAGCCGGAGGGATCTACCCAAGGACAATACCGAATAGTTAGTATTAGAAAGTCCTTAGGTATGATTATGAAAAAAAGGAGTAATATGAGAAAGGAGAAAGAAGGGGTTGAAGAATTAAAAATAAATGTAATAAGAAAGGGTGAAAAGAAATAGCCCTCCAATTATTCAACCTTAGGGCAGAAACCGGGTTCAACTCATATGCTACTGGTGGTTATTAAGGTAACACCAGTATTGAAGACAAGACGTCATGGACCCAGTGACGCATTGCACTAAACCTTCTAGCCACTCAAGTTCTCTTAAAAGGACTTGTTTCATTCTCACGGGGAACCCTGCATAATCTATCAACCGCTCATTACGATTTATGTTGATATTGAAACAGGAGACACCGCTCCAGTCTCCGACTACCAAAAATTGCACTTATCGAGTCTAGAGCCACGAGATGCATCATAAGATCTCATAGGAACACATGTTACTTCTACACTGGTTGTTCAACATTAAGGACACCAGTTGTAAACTTATGAGTCCTACGCAGATCTTAGCAATCTGCCAGAACATTTATGAGGGAATTTACAAATGTAATTCTCAGTGATTGAATGGAAATTCCTGCCAGGGTTAACATCAAACAGCCCTGAAAGCAGGTCACTTCGGTAATTCCTTATGGATTACGCTTAGTGGTAGCGGCAGTTTCAAACGGTCTACAGTCGTGGAGTGAACTCCAGCGACTCACCTAATCATTGATGTACTTCGGTAGATCTTGTAAGCCCTCTCGGGGGTATCCGATTTAGGAACGGCCTTGGTAAGGATTAGAGAAAGTTTTCACACTATGCTGTTAATAATCTTGAAGTCCAAACCTGTAAGTACCGGACGTTTTATTGCTAACTGTCGTATGCAGGAATCCCTGGCGGTTGCAGATGATTGTTGAAAAGATGCCGATTCGTCACCCCATGCTCACACTTCATCATCATAATCCATGAAATCATGATAAATGAAAGACTTTCAACACTGCTTCCGCAACTCTGATGCTGAAAATCATGATCCAGAAAAGTGTGAGCATGTCAGCCCAAAGATCACAACATCACATGGAGACGATACTGCAAAAAGATGACTTGGAGACGTACGTTGGATGATGACCTCAAAGAATCCTCAAAGATCATCCAAGACGAAAGAACAGTCATCAAAAGTTCACTGCTGAAAGTACAAAGATTAAAGACTTAGAAGAATCAAAGACTACGAGCTAGGAACTCTAATCTATGTAATAGAATGCTAGATATTCGAAGTGTAATTTCCGGGGTGACCTCCCTTAGGGGGAGATTGTTAAGAATATAAATATTCATGTGAAAGACTCGGTCACCCCGAGTATCTATTAGCATTAAGTAGCTCGTAGGATTATTAGTATTAATTTAGTTATCGTAGTATTTGTGGAGTTGGGTCGGGTCTTCACCCACTGTCAGCTCACTCCACAGCCCACATGGGGCGTTTATGCTTGTTGTATAAATACCCTCTCCCACCAAGGGAGAGGGTTGGACCTTCTCATTTACCTAATCTAATATTCACACATTTTCTCTCAAGGTTCCATATTCTCTCTTTTCTTCTCACTAGGTTCGGCCTAAACCACAAGAACCATACGTGTTATGATTTGATATTACTTACATCTCTTGTAGCTTGTGGGCTTGTGTGTTGATCAAGTGGTTCAAGGGTAGATCGGGTAGATCGAGTCAAGTGTGTTGATTGTGTGAAGTAGAAAAGATCGTGTGGATCGTGGTAGATTGGTACTAGCTAAGATTAGTACTCGACATTTAGCTTAGTGTCGGAAATTAGGATAACCGACGTTGTACGGTTTTCTCCGCCTGAAGGGAGCTTTGTTGACATAGTGTTTGAAACTCTCGAGTGTGGTACTAAAGGAGTGGAGTAGGGCGAAGAAGAGCTTCGTGACCGAACCACTATAAATCTCTTTGTCCCGGTTTGATCTTTCCATCTTTTTTTCTTTATAATTATTGTTTATATTAGTTAGTATTGTTTAGTGTTCATATTGGTGTTGATTGATTTCACATAAGAATCGAATCAAAGTTTTTCACAAGTAAAGTTTTTGAAACAAATTAAAAATCGGTAAAACTATTCAACCCCCCTTCTAGTTTTCCACAATTGGTAACAGAACCACATCAGTCAAGATTTTAAAATAAATTATATTTTAAAACTTGAATCGATCAATGGATTTCGACAAATATCAAGAAGGGCAATATATGCAAAGACCACCACTTTTCGAAACCGATTGTTTTATATAGTGGAAAACAAGATTCGAAACGTATGTGAAATCAAAACACATTGATCTTTGGCATATTATTACCGAGGGTGACTTTCAACCGATTCAAAAGAATCCGGAAACTAAAAGGGATGAAATAGTTCCTTATATAAACAAAGTGATGAACTTAAAAGAAAACTGGCCAAAAATGATGAGGCTAAAATGATGATTTATAATGCTTTGCCGAAAAAGGAATTTGAAAGAATTTTTATTTGTAATACGGCAAAAGAAATTTAGAAAACTTTGTTAGTCACTCACCAAGGTAATAATCAAGTCAAAGAGAACAAGATAGATCTTCTTGTGCAACAATATGAACAATTTTCCATTCCGGAAGATGAATCTATTGATAATGCTTTTGCTAGATTTAATACTATTATTACTAGTCTCAAAGCTCTTGATGAAGGTTATTCTAGCAAGAACTATGTTAGGAAGTTTCTTATGGCTCTACATCCCAAATGGAGAGCAAAGGTCACCGCCATTGAAGAGTCAAAGAACTTGGCGACATTATCACTTGATGAACTCATAGGAAACTTGAAGGTTCATGAGATGATAATCAAGAAAGACTCCGATATAGTCAAAGGCAAAAGCGAGAGAGTTAGATCTCTAGCATTGAAAGCCAAAAAGGAGTCTAGTGATGAGGAAAGTTTGGATTCCGATAGTGAAGACGAAGAATATGCACTAGCCGTTAGAGATTTTAAGAAGTTCTTTAGGAGAAGAGGTAGGTTCGTTAGGCAACCTCGTGATGATAAAAAGTCGTCACAAAAGAACCGAGATGAAAAGAAAGGAAAAAGTGATAGGAGATGTTTTAGATGCGGAGATTCCAATCATCTCATAGGAGAGTGTCCTAAACCACCGAAAACCAATAACCAAAGAGCTTTCATAGGAGGCTCTTGGAGTGATAGCGGTGAAGAAGAAGAGAAGAAGCCCAACGACGAAACATGTCTAATGGCTCAGGCTTCAAATGAGGTACATTCCGACTCTTCTTATTATAGTGATGATAATTCGTCAATAGATGATAACTAAAATCTTAGGTAGAAAAAAAACACTAAAATTAAAATTGCATGAACTCGAAGTGCAAATTTTAGAACTGAAAAACCAACTAAAAAGACTTGAGAAAAATAAAGAAGCAGATGTTGGATGTAGATCATGCATATGTCTTCGAGTAGAAAATGAAAAACTCAAAGAAAACACTTTAAGGATCATTAAGTTTGAAAAAGGGACAAAGTCACTTAATGATATACTTGAAAACGTTAGGTATAGTGAACATGCCGGAGCGGGCTTAGGATTTGACCCAAATAAAGCTTCGACAAGTAAAACGAAACAAGTAAAATTTGTCAAACCCACAAGTTCTATCGAAAATGTGGACGGTACCATTAAAGGTACAGACGGCACCACTAAAGTTAGTGGTACCGTCTGGTGCCGGAGACAGAACTGAGTAGAATCTGAAAAATAATTCAAGTCCTAAACCAAGTCACATAGTTGTTAATAGTGTCAAAGTACCTATTGCTAGTAAAAAGAAAGTCAAAAGTTTTTACAAACCTTTGTCAACCCCCGGGCTTGGCTTTGTAAAACCCGATAATAGGTCAAAGACTCCTCCACCTAGAAAAACAAATGTTCCTAAACCTCGGTCAAGAACTCCTCTACCGAGCGGTAACTCTAGAAGACAAAGTTATCCAAGTAACTATCCCGTAACTTGGAATAACCGTCAATTACAAAGTTACTTACCATGGGAAATTTTTCCTCCATTCCAACATCCTAACCAAATGCAACTAATGCATGAGATGTTTAATACTAACAACTTTGGACCCATGAGATATTGGGGACCAAATGTTTGAATGTTTGTCTTATTCAATAGATATGCTTGGAAATCGACTTGGAGCCCGATGAATGGGTCAAGGATAGTGTATGCACTAATCATATGACGGGTAACCAAAGTCTATTCTCATTATACAAGGCGTACAACGGAGGTAATGTCACTTTCGGTAGCAAACTTAAGGGCAACATCATAGGCAAAGGTACGATTACTCAAAACTTCCTCACTATTAGAAATGTTGAGCATGTAGATAACTTTGGATTTAACTTGCTTAGCATTAGTCAAATGGTAGACAATAAGTGTAGAGTTATATTTTCCGAAGAGGGTAGTAAGATCACTAAGAATGGTAAAACCATAGGCAAAGGAGTTAGGAAGAATGGGCTATTTTTTTATGAAAATAGGAAATAAGCCTCATGATAAGATTTTCCTAGCAACCATAGATGATAATTTCACTCTATGGCATAGGAGACTAGGTCACGCCAATATGCGCTTGATATAATCATTGGCATCTAAGGAACTAGTTTGAAACCTACCTAAGATTAAGTTTGATAAACACTTTTGTGACGCTTGTAAAGTTGGAAAACAAGCTCATTCTAGTCACAAAGCTAAGAATATGGTCTCGACCTCTAGATGCCTAGAACTCCTTCACATGGAATTATTTGGTCCATCCGCCGTACGGAGCTACGGAGGAAATCACTACACCTTAGTAATAGTTGATGACTACTCTAGGTATACTTGGACTAGATTCCTTAAGAATAAGACACAAGATTTTGAGGAATTCGAAATCTTTAGTAAGAAGTTACAAAATTAACTAGGGTGTACAATAGTCTCAATCAGGACGGATCATGGTCGGGAATTTGATAATGAAGTGCAATTTTGAGTATATTATGATGCTAATGGTATTACACATAATTTCTCGGCTCCACGCACTCCACAATCAAATGGGGTAGTTGAGCGGAAAAATCGTACTCTACAAGAGATGAGTAGAACGATTTTGAATGAACAATCAATTCCGCAAAAGTTTTGGTGTAATGCGGTGGACACCTCAACTTACATACTAAATAGGAGTCTAATTAGACATATCTTAGGAAAAACACCATACAAAATCTTGAAAGGTAGAAAACCTACTCTAGATTACTTTAGAGTGTTTGGAAGCAAGTGCTTCATACTAAACACTAAAGACTACCTCACCAATTTGACCCAAAGTCTTACGAAGGTGTTTTCTTAGGTTACACCCAAAATAGTAAAGCGTATGTTGTCCTAAACAAGGAAACAACGAAAGTCAAAGAATCACTCAACGTGACATTCGATGAAAGTCCTCCACCAAGACATCACCCTTGGTGGATGATGACTTAGATGAGGAAGAAGCTATTAAGGTCAATGGCAAGAAAACCTTTGAAAATGACATTGAGGATGAAATACTTGAAGTTGACGAAGTTGTCAACATTGAGGAATCCAAGAACCATCCTATTGAAAATGTCACAGGAAACCTAAACCAAAGAACCCTTAGGTCACAAGCACAAAACAAAAGTAATTTCTTTTGTTTTATATCCATCGTAGAACCTAAGAATGTCGGTGAAGCAATTAAGGATGAAAGCTGGGTAGTTGCCATGCAAGAAGAGTTAAATCAATTCACCGCAAACCAAGTTTGGGATCTAGTACCTCCACCTAAGAATCAAACCATAATAGGAACTAAGTGGGTGTTTAGAAATAAACTAGATGAAAATGGCGTTGTAACTAGGAATAAGGCAAGGTTGGTAGCACAAGGCTATAACCAACAAGAAGGAATAGATTACGATGAAACTTATGCACCCGTAGCTAGATTAGAGTCAATTAGGATACTCCTTTCCTATGCTTGCGCCTTAGACTTTAAACTGTACCAAATGGACGTGAAAAGTGCATTTCTAAATGGTTATATCAACAAGGAGATATACGTTGCACAACCTCCGGGATTCGTTGATTTCGAAAAACTGAATCATTTTTATAAACTCAAGAAAGCGCTCTATGGTCTCAAACAAGCTCCTAAAGCTTGGTACGATAGACTAAAAGCATTCTTGATTGAACATGAATATACCATGGGAATGGTTGACAACACACTTTTCACGAAGAAACGTAATTCAAATCTCATCATTGTTCAAATATATGTCGACGACATCATATTTGGCTCAACTTGTCCAAAACTGTGCGATGATTTCTCTAAGATCATGCGTGACGAGTTTGAGATGAGCATGATGGGAGAATTAAATTTCTTCCTTGGTCTACAAATAAAACAAATGGAAGATGGTATCTTCTTTAATCAATCTAAGTATAGTAAGGAGATGCTTAAGAAATTTAGTTTAGAAGAGTCTAAGCCCATGAAAACTCCCATGTCCACGGAAATGAAACTCATGAAAGATGAAGATGGTGAGTCCGTGGATAGCACTAAGTATAGAGATATGATAGGAAGTTTATTATACCTCACGGCAAGTAGGCCCGATATCATGTTTAGTGTCTGCCTTTGTGCTCGCTTCCAAGAGGATCCCAAAACCTCTCACCTTGAAGCGGTTAAGCGTATCTTCCGATACATTAAAGGCACTATACACTTGGGATTATTCTATCCCAAGGGGACCGGTGTAGAAACTATTGTCTATGCCGACTCTGATCATGCGGGAGATTATGTGGATCGAAAAAGTACGAGTGGCGTTTGTACCTTCATGGGTTGTTGTCTAACTTCTTGGTTCTCCAAGAAACAAACGGCTCTCGCTATCTCCACGACCGAAGCCGAATACGTAAGCGCCAGAAAGGCATGTCAAGAAGCACTATGGATGAAACAAGCTCTTATTGACTACGACATCCATCTAGCCGACGTCCCTATTATGTGCGATAACAAAGGTTCTATTGACTTGAGTAAAAACCCCGTTCAACACTCTCGTACTAAACACATTGAAATTCGTCACCACTTCCTTCGCGATAACGTTCAGAAAGGAAACATTTCTATTGAGAAAGTTCCCTCTCAAGACAATATCGCCGACATCTTGACCAAACCTCTCAAACGAGAATCCTTCAACTATCTTCGTCTAGGTCTAGGAATGATGGAACATATTCCATAAATCTTATGACTATTTAAATATTTCACTGGAAATATTAAAGTCATCCATCGTACCCCTCTTATGACTACTTGAATATTTCACTGGAAATATTGAAGTCATCTCGTGTGTCTCGTCTCATGACTCTTTAAATATTTCACTGGAAATATTGAGTCATTCCCTCGTATGACTACTTGAATATTTCACTGGAAATATTAAAGTCATCTCTTTTCGTCTAGTCTATGTCTCCTCGTCAAAAGAATTTATTAGGTATAAATTCTTTCCTCGTGTAAAAAATTCTCACTAAAACAGCGAGACTTATTCGTCAAAAATCAAAATGGGACAAAAATTCATCCCAGCAGATCACGGCACCACTAAAGTGGCACGACACCATTAAATTTAATGGTACCGTGGTACCGTGTATCTAATACAGTTCGTATTTCAGTCTTCTTTTCCCACATTATTCATTTTTAAAATTTCCCAACTTCTCCCATTGTTTCCAAAACCAAACCTCACAACCCAAAACTCAATTACACCCTTTCAAGATCTAATTCAAGGCATTGATTCTCAAGATTATCAACTACTTTCACTTTTTCAACATGAATTGTAAGTCATTTGACTCTACTTTTCCTTAATCTTGAGTCTAGGGTTTGTTTATACATGAAAATTGAATTGGGGTTTTTTAATTTTGATTGAGTCTCTTTGAAATTAGGACTAGGATTAGACAATGTATAACCTTCATGATTCCCTTAACATAAGATTTGCATAAACCCACTTAAATCACATATTTTGGTTCAAACCTTGTTAGATTAAGTAGATTTAAGAGGAATCATGTCTAGAATACTTGCATTTAGGACTAGGAGTCATTAACACTCTAAGTTTTCAAAATATTTTGGCGCCAAAACATTGAAGTCGCCAAACACCCCAATTCCATTGTTTTCAAAAAATTTCACGAAACTAGGATCATGAAATATTTTTCGTGCATTGTTGATACAAACTAAAAACGTTTTCTCATGCATACATGATCTCACGAATATTGATCGAATTACATAATATGTATTTATCGATATATTTGTTTGAGCAAAAGTGAAGATTAGGAGCATTTGGGTAATCTCATTATTTTTAGTTATAGAGTCGAGATTATCGCACCTCCACATAGTTTGCATATAGGCACACATTAGGCACGTGTCTTTAAAAGAAATATTCTCAATTTTAATATTTTATAAATTTTTCATACGTAACAAGAGATATCACATGTTAGATTACGATCATGAATTGACAGTCGATTACATTCCCAAACCATCACTTGAACCAAACACTCCATCGTGTCACATACAAATTTTTCGTCACCTTGAGTCTCGTCTCTTTCATGAAGGACGAATTGTCGAGTCCTCCTTTCTCAACCATGATCATATCCAAACCATGTTTCAAGAAATGGGATTCGATTGCTTGTTTCGTATCAATGATCTAATCTGTCCTCGATTTGTTCTTGAATTCTATAGACAAGTTAAGCTCGTACATAACGAAAATCAAACTTTGTCTCACCAATTCGTGATACAAAACCAAGAAATCTCACCCACTCTTGACCAATTTGCTCATATTATTGAACTTTCGAATCATGGACAATGTTCCTACACGGAAGGTTGGTCTCTCAAAACCCTCACTAGTCACCAATTTGAGTCCGGTCCTTACACTACCCTCATTCCCACTCCATGTGAGATTAAAGAACACATTCGTATTCCTCAAAAAGTTCATGGTTTTCTTAATGAAAACGGTGAAATTGAGTTCCGTGAGTCTCATGTCTATGACTTAGATCCACTAAGAGTCTATGTTGATGAAATTCATCCACATCTACGTAGATGGATAGAAGTCATTCGTGAAAATGTCTTTTGTCTTCCTCACAACCTTGAGCACCTCCCGGCATGTTGTGCTCATATGTTGTATTGTTTATTCACCGAACAACCTTACAATCTTGCCTACTTTGTGGCAAAGAGAATTGTCAATGTCAGGGGTCGACTAAATAAGGCGATACCCTATGGCATGTTGTTGACTCGTCTATACCATTTTGTCATGAACTCGTTCCCTCACCTCCAAAACAATCGATATCTCCTTGTCAATCCCACCATGGCTCCTCTAACTCACACCACCTACACCTCTCTCTATTGGGAATGTACATCATCTCAAGGGAACCATGATGACAGTTCGGTATCGTGCTATGATGTCTCATCGAGTGATGATCAATGAGGGTGTGTTCAAGTCAATGGATCTATTTTCATATTAAAATTAGGATTTATCTTTGATAGATTATATTAGGACATTAATACTCCTATTTATCTTGCATGCTTGACTATTGTTCTATCACCTTGCATGATTTCAAATTGAGTGATTCTTGGATGATAGCTTATTTTGTCCTTTTTGTTTGCATGCTTATAGATTATCTTAGAAAATTACATGATAATCTTTAATTGCTAGGAGTAGCTTAATATGGGACATATTAGGCAAATAAATCTTTAGTGATTTGAGGCACTAACATTTCCTGCAAATAGTTCACCTAGAAAACTTCCCTTTAGTTGCCCAAAACTAGGCTGCACAGGAAAATTCGTGACTCCCATGTCACGGTACCGTATGGTATTTAGTGGTACCGTGCCCTTGTTTGACGAATTTTCACTGTTTCCTCTAGATCCCTGCATCCCTATGAACCTACAAAATTTTGCAAACTCACATACACCTTAAGATTCCCTCACTACATCATAGGACACTACCACCAACTTTAATTCAAATCCCACAACTCTTGCCTATATAAGGCCTCACCATTGCAAGCTTATCTTGCATCTCATCTTCAACCTCACACCACTCAATCACCATTTCTTCCACACAAGGATCAACAACCCACATCTCCAAGAAACCTAGGATAACCGTAAGACCACCATCCAAACCTCTCTTTGTTGATCTCACAAAACATGATGAAGTCACAACACCACCTTCCCAAGCCACTCCTAACTCACCTTCTCCACCTAATGCTCCTTCCAAAACATCATCAACTCGAACAACATCTTCATCATCTCACACCTTGAACACCATGCCATCATCTATGGACTACACACTCTCACCCATCACCCCATTGGATTATGCCATACCAACCCCATCACCCACACACTCACCACCACCTCCTTCTCCAATTATGGGGCAACCTATCCAACCTCATCCATTTGACTTACATAGTGCAAATTGCCTATGTTGTCTTCACAACCGCAACCTCATCTTCTCATTGAGAGATGAGATTCACTTCATGTTCTCCTATGTGGAACATCTCTTGACACCACCACCACCTCCAATCATGTCACCCTCTCCACTTCCCACTAGCCCACTTAACTAAGCATGTTCATGTTTAGTTTCCAACAATAAACCTTTAGGACCCTTTTTAGAAATTAAGCTTGTCTTAGGGCCTCTTGTCATTAAGGATTTATATATGCTTCTTGTTGTTTATCTTTATGCTTGTGATGTAGTCATACTTCAAGTATGACATTTCTTTATATGAATGGATGGGCTAATCATGTGGTTGTTTTCTCTTTTATAGTTTTTGGCTACTTAGCCATTTCTTTTTAGCTTGTGGTTGGATATTTGTCTTGATTGCTACTTGTTAGATAGAGTATATGTGGCATCTAACTTTGTTTTGTAGCAAGAATCATTGCTCGATTCCTTGGTGTCCTCCAAACGAGGGGGAATATACATCAAGGGGGAGCCTTAGCAACCTTTTTGCTTCGACAAAAAGGGGGAGAAATGGGATATAAACTCATTAAAAACTTGTTAAAATTAATTTTAACTTAAA
This sequence comes from Artemisia tridentata subsp. tridentata, assembly GCA_021014915.2. NCBI lineage: Eukaryota > Viridiplantae > Streptophyta > Magnoliopsida > Asterales > Asteraceae > Artemisia > Artemisia tridentata. Next base: position 330,085,107 of record CP139504.1, on the reverse strand, counting down.
ATGAGTTTATGTTTTGTCATCATCAAAAAGAGGGAGATTGTTGATAGAAATAATGTTCTAAAAACGTTATTTATATCTTTCGATAACTTCACGTTTTGATGATAAAAAAATGTGAAAACACTTTACGTTAAAATTAACGTAAACAAGTTTTTAGTCGAAAGATCCCATTTCTACGCAAATCACTCTAGGTATGAACAAACAAATTTATAACTTGACAAATGATCAAAGAAGTGAATTTGTGTTTAAAACTTCACATTTTTAATGTGACAAAACATTTTTTTCAAAAATATACTTTACAAGTTATTTTTGAATTATTAAGAAATGTTTTATTGGAAAAATAAGTTTAAATATCATAACAGCTATTTTTCCCCTCAAAATCAGCTCCAAACTTCCCCAAATAAACTTTCATCACTAAAAACAAAAAAATTGAGCGTTCTTGTCTGGCACGGTACCACGGTACCACTAAATTTAGTGGTACCGTGTGACATTTAGTGGTACTGTGTACCTATAATGGTCAGATTTCTTTTGCCTATAAATACCAGCCATCTTCATAGTTTTTGGGCATCCTTTTTCACACACAACTTTCTGAGTTTAAAACTCTCACCACATCTTTTCTTCTTGATCATTTAGTTTAGTTTTCTTTTGTTTAAAGAGTGATCCAATCATCCAACCAAGTTATCATCTTCATTCCTCTACATCACAAGGTATCAAAGAAGATATAAAGTGTTGTAGTTATAGTTAGTGCACTTATAACACTTGTTACATACTTGTTGTATCCTTGCATACATCAAGTTCATTTTTCTTTTGAGAGTTTGTGAGAGTAGATCATTGTGATCTTGTCGAGATCTTGGAGATCTCTTGTAGCTTATGGGCTTGTGTGTTGATCAAGTGGATCAAGGGTAGATCGAGTCAAGTGTGTTGATTGTGTGAAGTAGAAAGGATCATGTGGATCGTGGTAGATTGGTACTAGCTAAGATAAGTACTCGACATTTAGCTTAGTGTCGAAAATTAGGATAAGCGACATTGTGCGGTTTTCTCCTCCTGAAGGGAGCTTTGTTGACATAGTGCTTGAAACTCTCGAGTGTGGTACTCGGGGAGTGGAGTAGGGCGAAGAAGAGCTTCGTGACCGAACCACTATAAATCTCTTTTTCCCGGTTTGATCTTTCCATCTTTTTTTCTTTATAATTATTGTTTATATTAGTTAGTATTGTTTAGTGTTAATATTGGTGTTGATTGATTTCACATAAGAATCGAATCAAAGTTTTTCACAAGTAAAGTTTTTGAAACAAATTAAAAACCGGTAAAACTATTCAACCCCCCCTTCTAGTTTTCCACATAATTGATAAATAAAGTGATACATATGGGGTCTTCCCCAATTATATGATTAATTAATCATGTCATACATTAACTTCTTTTTTTTTGGAAGGCGACTTTCAATTTAAGGGTCGGAGTCGCACCTGCCTCATTAGCAGGCCCTCGTCCACCACTAACCCATACTATGTTGTCTGAACCGGGTCCACGCTGGTGTTGTGGGGACTATTAGCGGCTTCTTCCCGGAAACCGTACCGCCTGCACACGAGTTTCCTCACTGGAGTAACGACCGGATGAAAACCAGGGGCGGCTCGGATTGGAACCTGCGCAACATTGGCTTACAGGCTCTTCCTCTTCATTGCCTGATACCAACAGAGCAAAGTGGCCCTTGCACATTGCGAGGACTTCCCAGTGGGTCACCCACACTGGTACTACTCCCGTATGTGCACGCTTAACTTAATAAGCATCCACCATAGGGCCACATTGATGTTGGTATGTCATACATTAACTAATAAACCCTAATTAATTACATATCGCACAATTAGCATGTAATCATAAACACGTAACAATTACTAAATACATAATCATTGATCCATGACAAAACATGAATGTTTTCATCATGGATCCACATAAACAATTATTATCAAATAATAAATATCCCAAGATACGCATTCTATTAATGACATATAACAAATATCCATTAATTAATCACATAAAAAATTGCATACAACATAGGGTTTCAACAATTTTAAAAACCTTATTTTTTTTTAATTAAAAACCAAGTTGACATTATTAAAAAAAAAATTAGGGTTTCGCAATAAAAAAACCCTAGAAACCTTCTAGCATGCAACAATCAATTAAAGATTCAATTTTTATGTGTTTCAGTAATTAATTACACAATATTAACGGCTCGTGATGCCACTGAAGGGATTATATATCATAACTATTATATAATAAACATATTTTCATCAAAAGCACGTAGCGGAAGTGTAAGAATCAATACATGTAATTAGTTAACTGAAATATAAAGAAACGCGTTGTAGGGTATTCACAATGCAAGAAACACTTGTTTGAGGCTTAGATTTGGATCGAATGAAAGAAAGCTTAGAGAGAGAAAGTGGGAACTTCTAGTGAGAGAAACACTATGTGTATTAGATTGAAATAATGAGAGTTCCAACCCTTCCCATGTGAGGGAAGGGGTATTTATACTTACTACATATTGTGCCCCTAGTGGGCTGTGGAGTGAGCTGACAGTGGGGAAAGCCCCGACCTACTCCACAAATATAAATATGACTAAACTAATAATACTAATACTAATATTGCTAAGCTAATATCAATAAGCCTACGAGCTATGTAGATGCTAAATAGATGCTCGGGGTGACCGAGCCTTCATCTGAATATTTATATTCCTAACAATCTCCCCCTAAGGGAGGTCACCCCGGAAATAATAATTTGAATTCTAGCATTCTGTCTTCTGAACTTGACGTCATAGCTCGTAGTCTTTGATTCTTCAATGTCTTTAGTCTTTGTGCCTTCAGCAGTAATGATTTGATGACTGATTGATTGTCTTGGATGATCTTTGAGTATTCTTCGACTTTATCATCCAACATGTGTTTCCATGTCATCTTTCAGGAGTATGTCTCCATGTGATGTGTAAATCTTCGAGCAGACATGCTCACACTATTTGGTGTCATGATCTTTATCATCAGAGTTTGCAGAAGCCGTGTTAAAGGTCTTTTAGGTTGATCATGACTTTTTTGAGTTACAATGATGATGTAGTGTGAGCACGTGGTGGTGGATTGGCATCTTGTCTGCAACCAGCTACAACTGCAACCAGCTACAGCATCCAACAGCTACAACCGCCAGAAGTTCCTGCATACGACAGTTAGCAATAAAACGTCCGGTACTTACAGGTTCGGACTTTGAGATTGTTAACAGCATAGTGTGAAAACTCTCTCTAATCCTTACCAAGACCGTTCCTAATCAAAAACCCACAGAGGGCTTTTTAAGATCGAACCGTAGCACATCAACGATTAGGTGAGTCGCTGGAGATCACTCCACGACTGTAGACCGTTAGAAACCGCCGTGACCACTAAGCGTAATCCATAAAGAATTACCGAAGTGACCTACTTTCAGGGCTGTTTGATGTTGACTCTGGCAGGAATTTCCATTCAATCATTGAGAATTACATTTGTAAATTCTCTCATAAATGTTCTGGCAGATTGCTAAGATCTGCGTAGGACTCATGAGTTTACACCTGGTGTCCTTAATGTTGAACAACCAGTGTAGAAATAATTCGTGTTCCTATGAGATCTTATTATGCATCTCGTGGCTCTAGACTCAATTGTGCGTTTTGATTTGGTGATCGGAGGCTGGAGAGAACTGCCACCTTTTCAATATCATCTAACTCGGAGTGAGAGAGACGATAGAAATGTATTGAACTCCGTGACAATTGAAACAAGAATCCTTTGAGGGACCTTGAGTGGCTAGGGAGGGTTGTGCAGCGTATCACTGGGTCCATGATACTTTGTCTTCAATGCCAGCAATCAACTAAGTGATTCTGACAGCATATGTATTGACCCGGTTTTTGCCTAAGTTGTAAGGAGGGCTATTTCTTTTCACCCTTTATCTTTACAATTCTTTTTCATTCTTCAACCCCTTCAGTGCTTACCGAGACTTCATAACTAACACCTTGTTGGGTTTATTCCAGTGTTAGCTCCATCTCAGTCGGCACTCTTCCCTTATACACATTTCTCCTTTTTAATCATACCTAAGGACTTCTACACTAACTAGTGGATTGTCCCTAGGTAGATCCCTCCGGCTCTGGCGGGATCGTGGGAACTTGAACCTAACCTAACCATCCTTATAACTCCATGCGTTAATTAAAATGGCCAGTCTTTAGTATTCATCCACGATTGCCTAACCAAATCTTTGAAAAATCTCTCAAAGTGTTCATGATTCTGAAACACATTTTTGCAAACACTTGAGAGTTTTATATTTTTCAAATGCTCCCCCTCAACATGTGCTCGAGTGATAGTTTTATAAATTTGCACATGTTAGGTAGAGCTCGCACTTTTTGAATTGATCCACTTTCAGTGAACATGACCGATTCGAGACACGTTTACATCACTAGTTAGACTAGCTTGAAATTATTACCCGGCCTGGTCAAGTCCAAAGAAAGTTTCTCGAAATGGTACACTCTACTCAGATACGTCTTTTTCGAGACACGCTTACATCACTGGTTAGACCAGCTTGAAATTATTACCCGGCCAAGACTTATCCTTTCGATTGATGACAATTCAAGTTTCGTCAATTCATTGGTTAAGTCTGAGTCACGATCTCATGCGATGCTAAATCCTTTTCGTCCATTCGCTCCCCCTCAATATGTGCATCGATATATAAAGTAGTTTAGCACACATGGGAGAGCTTACTTTTTATGTCCAAAACATTTTGCTCCCCCTCAATATGTGCCTTGGTATACAAAAGAGTTTAGCACATATGGGAGAGCTTACACTTAAATCCAAAACATCACATTTTCATCAGGTTTCATATTTAAATCACATTCTCTCCCCCGATCAAAAATTTCAAACCTTTTGAGATTTGTGATCCCAATTGATTTAAATAATTTAGAAAACATGGGAGAAAATGTGGTCAGGTTTAACATGTTCTGATGATGAGACATACTTTGCTCCCCCTTAATCTAAGAGGGAGATTCACTGCTTATTATGCATAAAGTGATTATTATGACACAAATGATATTGACCTTTTTGCGCAGATGATGTAATCACCCGCTTTTCTGAGTTAGTAGTCAACATCAATTATCCATCCACCAACAAATATTTCGCAAATGTCGTTGATCCCCACATGGCGAGACCAAAATAGATGAATGGTGGTGGCGGTGGTGAAAGTGTTGTTGTTGTTGTTGTTGTTGCCGACGTTGTTGTTGAGGTGAATTTCGAGCCAATCAATAGAGTTTGATCGTCTGATCAAATGGTTAGAATGGGAACTGGTACATTCATTTTGGCTATGGAATCTGCATAAGAATATCAACACAGATATACATACATACAGATACACTATTCCTAAATAGCTACCCTTCAGCAGCTTGCCACATTATAATACCAAGTTCATCTTATAATCAAACCACAATCAGGAACTACGTCAAACCACTATCTAGCAAGAAAAGCAAATGCCAATCATGCACATGGCAATTCACACAGATATCAATATTCAACTCAGGATCTTAGGATCTTACGTCAAACCACTATCTAGCAAGAAAAGCAAATGCCAATCATGCACATGGCAATTCACACAGATATCAATATTCAACTCAGGATCTTAGGAACATGATTCTAACATAATAGCAATCTACCTAAGCGAATCCTGAGAACATATGCACACTATCAACAACAATTAAGCAGCAGAGACAAACAACATTTGAAACTCATTCACTTAGTTCATACAAATGTCATAGGAGTATTCAAGAACATCAAACACAACTGGTTTTCTTACTTCTTTTAGGTTTTGAGTCTTAACGTATTTAGGGGATTAAACGAGGATTCCAAAGTAACACAAATGAACCTTCTAGATACATAAAGATAGAAAACTATAAGCAAATTGCACATAATGTCCTAAACTTTCTAGCAACTAACACGTTTGGCCATTTGATATAAAGTTTTAGCAAGATCCTCTTCAACTAATTCCCCATTAACTACAAAACCATTTCAAACAAGTATGATTTAACCAATAAATCCGTTTGATGATATAAAATTTGAATTCACTCTCCCCCTCAATCAATGACTCGTTTTTCTAGTTAAAGATTTGTAGTCGTTGATTGAGTGACAAATTTTATGCACAATCCAAGTATAAAAGAATTTCAAGCAACACATAATCACCAAGTGTCTCACAAATAATTTTCAGAAGAATCTTAGAATGAAAACTATTTGTATGCAAAGAAGATTTCTCTTCTTTTTTCAAGAAATGATGCACTGAAACGTACATCAGATCGCAGAAACATGGATATAAAGTAATCCATGCCCAGGTGAACATCACCCAGTTGGAGGAACAGCCGTCCTTTTGGCGACGTGCTTTCCCCAGTTTGAAGCGCGGGTTGCTATCTAAAGTAATAGCAAGCCATTTAGACATGTTTTAACCAGTTAGTATAACTTCTGCTCGAGCTTCATTTAAAGTCCTGTGTCATTATTGAATGACATTTCTAAGACTGTAAATGTTATCGATAAACAGAAGACATGCCTAGGAGAAACTATTTTTGGTATTTTCTATTTTTTCTGATTTTTATGGTTTTTCTGGTTTTACGCATCTCTATTTACAAATTGCAGGTTTTCTATAATTTTCTATTTACAGTATGTTTTAAGATATGTACAAACTATATTATTCAGTTTAAGACGATGATGAAATGAATACCGAAATGAGGATACGTTCAGTATGTTGTAGAAATCTGTGGTCAATCATCTCTTAAACTTTCACCACCAAAGCTTTCGAGGCTCCTGAACAGACGACGGAACTTGAGCCTTCCCAATGTACAGCTTTGATAGCTTCCCCCCAAATCGACAATCTTCATACTGAGCAGATTCTAAGCTCTCTTTCAAGCTTACGTAAGGTAAGCGTACAGCGGAAACCGTAGCAAACCACATTAAGTATTGCTGCTCCTTTTAAGAATAATCATCGTGATTCTCCGTTCGGGGATCCTCAAATAGATCAGCAACGAATCATCTCACATTTGAATAATTCTTCTCATATTTCTTTCCACTGAAGACTGAAGAAATGCCTACCAAAAGTATCCAGAGACCACTTCCCCCCAAGTACTTGAAGAGATTCAAACAGTCTCATTGTATGAAGCCCGAAAACCCGAAGTACATACTCAATCCCATTAATGAAGTCGAAAACGTAACATCAAGATCAATTAAGACCTAGAAATCCCCTTTTCTCCCTTCAGGAAATTGCATATGAGAATTGTTACACCAAAGTCAACTAAGTCCTGAGTGTTAGCAATTTATCCCGTGTGCACCTCTTTAATTATCAGAAACTGTTTCATACATATCTTCCCCCACGTAGTTGGAATATTACATCAAGACTCACGAGTTAAAACACTGATTTTCTCTGCGGATATGACATTTGTCTTCCCGGAATAACTTCAACTAAGAAGAAGTATAAAGTTCATCACGTGTACTCGTTGTGCATTCAGATGTATATCTCCTTCCCCCTTGCTGGTTATGATACCTCAGAATCAGCAACACATTTTAAGAACATATTCTTGAAATCTTGTGAGAAGAACAAATTAGCTCAAATGTATCAAGTGAGAATCAACCGCTACCGAAGCACTTTCTGACTATCTTACCAACCCTTAAGTAGGCCATCTGAATTGATAACTGATGAAGCAAACCCGATATACCAAACTTGAAATTGAAGTAGAATTCCCCATTCTCGTGACTTGAACTTGCACTAATGTTGGAAGAACGGTGTAGAGAATTAGTGCTCCACGCAAATCTCTAAGTACTCAATACCCAACCAAGGTATGAGACATTAACACCTCTTATGATTATCCACAACATCAACGGCGTGTGACACTGAGTACTACATCGTAACTCCTATAAGTGATAGTTACCCCGACTGCTGGTAACTAGATAACCTAAGTCTTCAACTTAAATCTTAAGCACGAGCAAGTTATCATAGAAAGTCATGCATCCAACCAACCCCGACTTCAAGATAGGATAAGATCACGCCTTTGAGGAAGTCAACTTCAAACTCGAATAAGTGATACCTGATCAACTCCATGGTCACAATTAGATGCCCAGCTCAAGTGAGTGAACCAACAACCAAATGTACAAACGAAATCACTTGTTCACACTTCTCCCCCTCAAAGATTGCATTGTGACGATCCAACTGTCATGTTTTGATAGACCGGGTGAATAAGAATATACTTTCAATTATACGTTTATCCCCTTGATTTAAACTGCATTTGATGACTATGAAGATCACGAAGTTTGATGAGAATGGTCATGAATAAGAAGATTCCTCTTCTTCCGAAGATAAAGCGCACTCAAGCGTACGCCTTTCTTTTCTTTGATGAACGGGGCCTGAAGAAATGTCAGCAGACGCCATAATGTTGACATTGAAACCCGAGGCTTGAACTGTTGTATTCAAACGTCGTTGTCGATGAAGAACGAGGCCTGAACTAATTTGAACAGACGTCTTTTGATGAAGAACGAGGCCTGCACTGAAGTGTACAGACGTCATTTGATTCCCCTTATATGTTGTGAGCAGCCTGTGTCCAAATGTCAAAGGACTATCCGTACGACCTGCATTTGAAAATAGACGAAAGAAGAGAATTTGGAGAGTCGGATCCCCAATTTAGGTTGGGTTCCAGTTGGTTAGAGCAAACAATCTTTGGGGCTGCTAAAACCATAGGTGCCTTGGTTTTAACAATAGGGGCAACACTAGTAGATGCAATGGACCTGGTTAAGGGACATTGTGTATCTAAAGGGATAACTCTACCAGTAGGCTTCCATTCCTTAACAGGCACTACTCTAGGAATTGTAATCCTTGTTAAAGGGCAATGTTCCCCTAGTGTGAATGTTCGGCCCGTGGGCTTCCACTGAAAGCCCACATTGGTAAACATTTTCCCTGTGGGTTTCCAAGATTGCTTAATTTGTCTAGCTCTCCAAACTTTCCTAACTGGGGTTTTGTTGGACAACTTCAGAAATTTCTTAACACATTTATCATGATTACACGAAATTATGCATTCATTACATGTTTTGCAAAGTGAATTTGGATTCGAATTATGATTCCTTTTGTTCAAATCTAACTTGTTGTTTCTCATGTGGTCTTCTACTTTCCTTTTTGGAACACTTTTAGCTGGTGAAATCCTAGAATTCTTTATGTTTCTCCTAGGTTTTGACTCGCTAGCTTTAGTGTCACTATTAACTCCTGTAGAAGGACTGATGGGAATCTTCGTCTTTTTCACTTCTAGTTGCTGAACATGTTTTGATGTGTTGGGATCTGAAGTTTCCAAGGATACCTCAAAGGTTACATGCTTGTTCTTAATAGTGGATGATGATGCAACTATTCTATCTCTTTGGTTGTGAGACTTAGGGCCCGTGCCAATGGCATATTCTAACTGTTCCTGGATCCTTTTTGTGAGGACGCAGGCATAACCAACTGCCTTATCAAGTGGTTTTCCTATTCTGTCCTCTTCCACAACCTCACGAAGAGTGTCAAGTCCATCCCTAAGGTGACAGAGATACATTTGATGGACAGGTCTGTTGTTTCTCATGGGAAATGGAATAGGCCCCACATCAACATCATACATTTTACAAGCAGAGACCTTTGATGCAACACAATTACAAGTGGTGCATGGCATTTTACCTTTCACCCGAGCCTTAAGATTCTCAATTTCATTTGTCAAAGAGGTTATTTGATCATTGTGATTGCTTCTTGTAACTTTAATAGAATCATATAACTCTTTGAAATGTTGTTTGACCTTTGAATTTTCTTCTCGATAACACTCATTTTCATAATGTGACTTATTTATAGTGTTTTGATATTGAAAATTCTGAGAATCTGAAGACGAAGGTTTATTGGTGCCATACACTTCACACTTGTTGGATTTCAATTGGGCAATTTGGGCCCTCAGCAGTCGAATCGTGTTCGTGTGAGCTTGAATTGTCTCATCTCGTTTGCTTAATTCAAAATAAGTATCAAATTCAGGAGCATCCAAGGATGTCTTGTCATTTGATATTTTATGTTTTTCATTTAAATGTTGATGTTCCAATTGCAAATTAAGATAATCAACTTCTAATTTTGAAAAATGTTTAACCATATTATCATGGTCATCATTTTGAATTTTTTCAAGCAATTTTAAATTCTCCCCCTCAAGCTCAACAACACGATTCTGGGTGACATTTAACGCAATAGCATACTCATTAAATTGACAAGCAGACAATGCAGAATCATGTGACAGTGTAAAATACATCTTGTGCAATACATTTAGCAATCAAGTTGTCGTTAGTAATGAGTATGTTTTTTCTTTCAATCTCTCGACTCTTAAGTTCTATTGCATATTCATTCACCTCATTTTCCATGTCTTTAAACACTATTTCCATTTCTTTTATTTCGGCTTTAAGGGCAGTTTGCAACCTTTCAAAGTGTTCTTTAAGTAGTTTAAAGAATGGCATGGCCTCAGTTAAGTAACACCTTTTTGCATGTTCAAAACACCTTTCCCCCTCAGTAATACCGGAGGGTGTGATTCTCTTCTTACATGTTTTATCGAAATCAGCAAACAGTTGCCAAAGCACATATAAGCTAATAAAGGTTTTGCATTCAGTGGGAAGAGACAAAGGCACCAAATTCCTAGGTGTATTGGGAGGATACACCGTTATGGACGCAACTTTTCTAATGAGGGGGGTGTTGGCCTTAAGTTTTTCTACCTTAAGTTTTTCATTATCTTGTTTCCAGAATATCTGTTCAGGTGTTAACTTCTTTTGAGGAGCAAACACAGTCAAACGATTTTCCTCACTGTAGTCATGGGGTTTGATTATTATTCGTCTGGCTATGCACTCGGGATCCCTCATTTTCTCATTCATTCTAACCCTTGTTCTCTCACTTAACTCATCCTCTTCTTCTGTGTAGATATGCTCAGGCGGGTCATGATTAGGCATAACATCACATTAGAATCATATATGCAGGTTGGCTATCTTAGCAATCTCATGAATAGCTAATTTAGATTTACCTACATTGCTTTCACTATGCTTGTCACTTAACTTTCTGTGCTTATACATCATTTGGGCAGTTTGTCTGGTTTGGTCTTGTGTGTACAACTTATCTTCAAGCTTATTTTTTAACGTCTTGAGTCTAGAGAAATCATTTAAAAGTGTTGTTTCTTTTTCTTTGAATTCTAGCTTAAGTGTAGTTATACACTTTTGTGCTTCCTGTTTCTGTTTGACAGACTGTTCTAGCTGACTTTTCAAAGAACTCAACTCTAATTTTAATGTTTCTTCTCTTACTCTAGACTCTTTAATAAGTGTACTCATTTGACCTTCTAATTTCTGCTCACGTTCATTAAGCTCAAACTTAGCACGCTGTTCATACATAGCCACTTGTTCTTTATAAATGTTTAGTCTAGTGATCAAGTTATCATCAGGGACAGGCAATTGGTTCTCATGGCGCTCACATGCATTATCTATATTACACGCGTTATCTAAGGCACATACATTACTTATAACACAAACATCATTATTGACAAAAGATTCACCATTTGGTACATCAGGCGAGTTGTTGTGATTCAAATACTGTTCATATGAAATAATATTGCTATTTTCCATGTCAACATTACTTGAGTCAGAAACATCTGCCTGATGTACTTCTTCGGGATTCTTTTGTCCCTCGACTATATTATATGTGTCATAAATTTTTAGTACCTCAGATATCACAGATGCATTAGAAGGGCCAACTTGACGGGGAGATGAGACCAGGGAAGACAAGTTAGCCATGAAGATTGTTTGAGCCGTAGGTTCATCATCTACATCAGAGTCAAATGCATCACAGTCATCTGCCTTGAAGATGTTAGGATCATTCAGTGCTAGATCCTGAACAGGTTTCTCATCCACATCTTCATCAAAAGTATTTCCTCCATCTCCTGCCAAGAACAATAACTCTTCCTCATCCAATACAGCTCCATTCTCTTGAGCTTGCATTAACAGCATCTTGTCTTTGAAGTAATCTGAATTCTGTGGACGTTTAGGTTGATTGCAGTTTCTAGCAATGTGTCCAAGCCCCCCACAATTATAACACTTGATCTGTTTCCCTTGACCCTGATTGGCATTCCCTGCTTTATTCGGCACATAACCTCGACCCATGTTTCTACCAGCTCTCCCTTGCACATTCTGAACCACAATTTTCCCATCCTCCACCATTGCTAGATTGCGTGGGTTGGATGAATTCCTTAACTGATTGTTGGTCTGAGGGAGTGATGCTTGAAACGGTTGAACCAGTAATGATACTTGATTGGTGAGGTTGTCAATCATTTTGTCGGTCTGAGAGTAGCCTGAGTCAAGTTGAGAACTCATAGCAGGTACTTGTGGGTGAAGTTGATGATAGCTTGGGTTGGAAGATGATTGGATTGTCGGTTGAACATTTGTCATGAACGCCAGTGGATCATTTGTAGTTGAAGGATTAAACTTTTCTCTCAGCACCCGATCATAGACAGCATGCTTCTCATGTTGTTGCAGGTAAGCATACAGCTGTTCATAGTTAGTATCCCTTAAACCTTTGTTGAGTTTGACAGCAGTAACAAATCTGTCCCATTCAGGAGTCATGTTGTTCACAAACTTTGAGTTTAGTTGGATATTGGGCATAGTCATTCTGATCATCCTCATATCATTCACCAACTTATGAAATCTCACATAGTAGTCTGTGATATTCTCTCCTGGGTTCATTTTGAAATGCTCGAACTCATCATACAGCTGTGACTCACGATCTTCCTTTGTGAGTTCTGACCCTGCCAACAACATTTTAACGTTGTCCCACACAGCTTTGGCTTCAGTGTTGAAATTGATGAGCTTGTATACATCCTTTGGAAGACCTTGAATGACTATGTTTGAGGCTCTAATTTCGGCATCATACCTCTTCTTTTCTTCTTCATTAAGATCATTGTAGTTTCTAGGTCTGTCTATGCCCCAAGTCACAGTCCCATCTTCACCAGTTGTAACAACATCTCTGGTGGTACCCATATGATATGGTCCATCGTCAATTGACTTAAGAATGTTGACTCCATTATTTTTTCCCAAGCAGTAAAGTCTTATCCGTTGTGCCCAAGACTCATAATCCGTCCTATCTAACATAGGTGGACGAGTGTCAGATCCTGCTGCTTGAATATCTTCTGATGATGTGTTAGATGTGGTAGCCATAGTAACTACGGGATTTTACAGATCTTGTGATTTAACCGAGAAATCGAATCTTTCGCGGGAATTTCTAAAATCACCAAGACACAAACCGCCTAGACAAATAGCACTCTTGAGGATACAAACCGCCTAGACAAACCGCGTAGACACAAACCGAGTTCACACTGCAGAGACAAACCGCGTAGACACAAACCGCGTTCACGCTGGAGAGACAAACCGCGTTGATACAAACTGAGTACACGCTGCAAAGACAAACCGAGTTCACGCTGGAGAGACAAACCGCGTTGATACAAACCGCATACACACGTCAGAGACAAACCGCGTAGACACAAACCGAGTTCACGCTGCTGAGACAAACCGTGTAGACACAAACCGAGTTCATGCTGGAGATACAAACCGCGTTGACACAAACCGAGTTCACACTGCAGAGACAAACCGCGTTGACACAAACCGAGTTCACACTGCAGAGACAAACCGCGTAGACACAAACCGCGTATGCGCCTTAGAGACAAACCGCGTTGGCACAAACTTCCAAACACGTCGCTTTCAATGCTGTTTGTCCTTTTGCCTAAACTAGTAATAGGACAAGCCGCGTTCTCGATGGGACACAAACCGCGTTCAAGAACATCCAAAATACACAAACCGCACCCAAGAACACTTGGATAAAAACCACTCGAATCACCCAAAAATGCCACACAAACCTTAAATCTGTGAATCCAAGCACCAAATACTACTCTTATTCTATTCCTAAGCTAGAAAGTACAAGGTATAACAACTTTTAATCACTAAACAAAGCACAAAATGAAATTAATGCAACTTAACAAATCGAACCAAAAAACCTCAAAAACTACACAAATCCGTGAATACCAACTCTCATGGACCTAACCATGGCTCTTGATACCAATTGTAGGGTATTCACAATGCAAGAAACACTTGTTTGAGGCTTAGATTTGGATCGAATGAAAGAAAACTTAGAGAGAGAAAGTGGGAACTTCTAGTGAGAGAAACACTATGTGTATTAGATTGAAATAATGAGAGTTCCAACCCTTCCCATGTGAGGGAAGGGGTATTTATACTTACTACATATTGTGCCCCTAGTGGGCTGTGGAGTGAGCTGACAGTGGGGAAAGCCCCGACCCACTCCACAAATATAAATATGACTAAACTAATAATACTAATACTAATATTGCTAAGCTAATATAAATAAGCCTACGAGCTATGTAGATGCTAAATAGATGCTCGGGGTGACCGAGCCTTCATCTGAATATTTATATTCCTAACACGCGTACCTTTTAGCAATACAAGCAAACATCGATCAAATCAAGTTATAAACCCTAATTAGGGTTTATGTATAAATCGACTAATAAATAGTCGAATAGGGCAAATTACCAAAAATCTAAAGTAGGATTTCTCTACGAACTTGTACACACATATTACTAACGATTCGATGAGAAAAGCTAGGTTCTTGAATCACAAAATAACCAAAACACTTTTGTTAGGAAAAAGAAAATCGATTCCCTAGAGGTTTAGGGTGGATCGATCGGCTATGCACATTAGAGGGGGAGAAGAAGAGAAATTAGGGTTAATTAGGTGATCCAAGATTAACACACAATGAATACAAGGGATTATATTTATAGTGTGTTAACTTAGAGTCCAAGTTAAGGAAGGATTCCCTTCTTTTTTCCCTTATTTGGCCGATCCTAGCCCAAGAGAGGGTTTCTAGGACCTTCTTTTGGCTAGTTTCCTTTTCTTCGTATTCCATAATTTATTTAACGACCGTTAGTCAATTTCGTTAAGTACTAACGTCCGTTAAGTATTTATTGTGATTAATAATTAAATATAACGGTTTATATATTAATTATTTAACATCGACTCTCATACGTAAAGTGTGCAATCCCATAGGCTCGTGTTCGAATCCGATCATATTTATATTAATTATATCCATAAACCTTTTAGTTTACACAATGTAGTGATGGTGCTGATGATCGGTATATTAGCTCTTATGTGCATGCTATTGATGATGATCCATGGGTGCTGTGGAATTTTGTGTTTGTAAATTTTCATATTTGGTGGCGACAAACATATACTGATCTGATCATCCAAATAAACATGCATTTCAATTACATAAATTTTTGGTCATGTAACTTATTCAGGCCACTCTTTTGTTATCACGAACTCGAGTCTCTATTTTTGGCAAACGAAAACTTTGAGATATATATGTCTTGCACCGAGACTGACTTGAGGTATCAAACCTCAGCTTCTAACATCTACACCAAGATCTTTGATGAGTGTGAAAATACTCATCATTTTATACCCATTTAAGACACAAAAACGACCAAAAACACCCAAATATATTGCAGATATCCTTGGTTTTGTGTTTTATACGTTTCAGGTACAAAAGATTGAAAACAGAGCGAAAACCGGCATTTTTGGATAGACTCGACAACCATTGTGCATTTGATCAAGAAGAGTCAAAGTCAACCCCCGAAATACCAAAACAACACAAAATGGCCCTTGGAAAATAAAAATTACTTTGTGGCTGTCTAGACCTTGGATTTTCAGAAATGACAAGATTGGTCCCTGAAGTTTTAAACTTGGCAACATTAATCCCTAAAACTAAAACTATAACCAACCCTTATCCCAAATAACCCAACCCAATCTAAATTCCCTAGCCCAAAAATAAAAATACCCAAAAAGCCCAATTACCCAACCCGGCCATCCCTTTTGTGTTAAACCCAAAATAAATTAGGTCAAAAAGATCTCTGACCTATCTTTCTCCTTCATCCCAAAAATCCCGCCCAAACCTCAACCGTACACCATCACCATCACCTTTACAAGTACTCTCCCAACATCTGTGTCTCCTCTCCCTTCCCCAACACACTTCTCCACTCCCCATAATCCCAAAGTCAAACCCACCTCACCAATCCGAGGGAACTATATGAGCGGCAAAGTTATCCTAGGGCTGAGATGATCCTAAATTAATCCAACGAATGGGATTTGTCCAAAGAAGCACAAAGATGAAGATTAACACACTTTTATCTCACAGAAGTAACACAAAGAGTGAAGACTTTATTTTATTTTTAGTAGTATAAATAGATTAGGATTACACTTGTTGTAATTAGGTTTATTTTTAGCTAAATTTTAATTAAGGTACTTTGTAATTCTTTATTTTCCAGTCTTGTAATTCTGTTGTTAATTAAATTTGAAGTTTCTTGATCAGTCAAACTTTGGTCAACTTTACTGTTACTCTGCTTATTTTCTGCTTATTGTGTTTAGTTTGTGCTTATTTCTTGTCCTTATGCTCATTTTGATATTCTAAACCTAGTATGATAGTTTGAAATTGCATTTGCCATTTTGTTCTAAAAAACCCAAGTTAAGCTAAAAATCAGTCAAATAAGCTCAGCTTATTTGACTGCTTATTGGCCTCTGGATAATTGTTAAATAAGTTTTAGTTAAGTTATTAAATCAGTTCATCAAGATCCTCTGCTCTTTTGATCTGTTTTGGTTATAAATTGCAATCTCAGTTTTAAGAGGGTGTTTGGTTTAAAAGCTTATTGAAGGTCAAAATGGGTGCAAAACCTGGTTCACTGTTCATATGCCATGTCCTTAAGTTTGCCTGAGCTTATTTAAGTCTGTTTAAGCATATTTTCAGTAGGAGCTTAAGTACTTTTGAGCTTTTTATAGCTTTGGTAGGATAGTTATATAGTAGAACCCTTAAGCTGCCCTTATTAGCTCTTAATAAGCTTAGCTTATTTTTGACACATTTTTGCATCTTCAAAGTTCTTTTCTAAGTCTGGATTCTGAGTTCATTTTATGTTACATGATCTGAGGTTCCAAATTTCTTGTCTGCTGCAACATAGTTGTTGCAGACCTGCAACATTATGCCCACCTCTGCACACTTTTTGATCTCAGAATTAGTGTAGCTAGGATAGGTTTTAGATTTTGATTTTTGTTATACTAGTAGCTTGCTAGTTAATCTTAATCTGTTTGAGCTTATTTGTAAAATTTTGAGCTTATTAGGTAGCTTTATTTGGCCTGCAAATCAGTCATTTGGTCTGTTCAGAACTGATCCAACCCTGCACTCAGTTTTCATGATTTTAGTGATCTGATCTAGGCCCCATTTCAATAAGCAATTGTTGTTAAAAATTGGGCATACTTGGGTCATAAGTAGTTTGATGTATGAGCTTCATAAACCTGCTTCTAGTTTTCCCCAATCAACTTTTGGCTAGCTTATATGTCAGCTTGAAATGGGCTGTTTGAGCACTTTTCTGCCAAATAAATTGCAACTGCTATTCTGCTTATGTGCTTATTCTGTTGGCTTATTTGAGTTTTCTGTGTTTGATTAAGCTTCTAATAGTCCATTGCATGATACTTGAGCTTCTGGAATTTTTCTGTTCACTTTTGCTTATTTTTGGCTTATTTCATAGTGCTTATTTCCACTGTTCTGCTTATTAGGTTTTAATCTTGTTCTGAATTTAATTTTCTTAGATAGATAATATAATTTTAGAATTACTAGAAATTTTTCAGATTTTTCCAAAGTCATTTAATATTTTTAAATCATTTAAATAGTTTAAAATATTTTTTAATTCATAAAAAATAAAATAAAAATCAGAAAATAAATTTCTTTTTTCTAAAATTTTCTTTTATAATTTAGAGTGTAGGAAAATTAATTTGGTACTTGTAGGGTTAATATTTTTAGATTTCACGTTTTAAACTCGTATTTAGATTTCCCGAATCGCGTTTTTAGTTTAAATTAATTTACGTTTAATTTTTCCTTGTAATTTGATTTTCCAAATCTCATTAGAATTAAAAAAACACCAAAAATCCAAATCCAATCATCAAGCATTTTAATCCCGAACCTAAAACGAAATCCTCGATTCACACCTCGCTGGGACACGACCCGGGTGATCACTTGCCCGGTATCACACAAATCACATTCACGGGTTTTGCAAGTTTGACTTTTCCTAAAGGTTTGACTTGTCATTTCCCACGTATCACGTGTGCACGATACTATATTTATATATATACTACACACGGATCAATCTTCATGAGTCACCACAACTCATCTTCATAATCTTGATCTACACGACTTGGAGAAACACTCTCCACTAGCATCACTCTTCACAACGTGTCTTAGCGATCCAAACTTCAACTACACCAAAGCACACACCATGTCTTGGATATACTTGAGATGAATCACCTACATGAGTCACTTCTGTGATCTTGAGATGATGATGAAGTCCAGCATTCCATATCTTGGAGGTTGCACGACTTCGACTCTAAACTTAGTAATCTCGCCTTCAGAAGGAACCTAGAGAATCACTACACAAAATACTACAAGAAAGATCTAGGATCTGAGATTAGTAAGAGAAACACATAGAGAGAAGTATGTGTCAAAAGGTGCAAGAAAGAATAAAGAAATGGCTTACTATTTATAGGCAATAAAAGCCATTGTTCACCGGGATCCAGCGGATCCCTTGGAAAAGGGATCCGGCCAGTGTAATCCAAGGGATCCGGCCATCTGGTAGTACCAGTCCGGATTTTGGATTACAATTCTGAGTTATGAGTTATGGATCAAGGTTCATGGGTTATGTGATGTCATACATGATGTCAAAGACATCTTGGGTCATGGGTTATGGACCTTGGGTCATGGGTCATGGATATTATCCATTTGTGATGTCATGCATGATGTCAACCACATGGGTTGTGGGTTGGGTCAAGCTCCATGGGTTATTGGTTATGGACTTGGGTTTTGGTTTATGGATAGTACAAGTCTTTACTAGTTTATTTTACAAGTATTTTATAAAATGTAAGTAACTAAAGTTACTTAAGTGTTTTTATAAAATGGTTTTTGTTTTATGTAAACTATCAACTAAACAAGTTTAAAGGTTTATTTGTTTAGTGAAATGAGTTAGTAAACTTTTTGGCTCAAACCTTTATGTATTTTATTTATCTCATTAAAATGATTTTACGTTTGTTGTCGAAAAAACATTAGAAGATCGTAAAATATAAATAAACGTTTTTATGGTTTATTTGTATTAATAACATGTTTAAAAATAATATGAAATAATATCTATACTAAGGCTCGAAAAGCTCGATAATCGCTCGAGCCGAGCTATCAAAAGCTCGAGCTCGACTCATTATATGTTTCGAGCCAGTTTATTGGGCTTGAGCTCGATAACAGCTCGGCTCGATTGAGTCGAGCTTTAACTCGAGCTCGAGTTGATTGATAAAAGCTTGGCTCGTTTGCATCCCTAGTTGCAACTTGCAACCAATGTTGTCATAAAACAAGGATGGTGGTATCTAGGGTGTCGCAAATGCAATAAGGAATTCGTCAATCGAACGAATATGATAATCCAGAAGCATAACCAAAGCAACCATCAACCAGAAGGATGCTGCGTTGCTTTAGCACTTAGACCGGACAACAAAGAATACATGTTTTTATTTTACTTTTCATTATTTTCTGAAATACCCGTGAATTTTAACCAGTGGTTTCTAAACCACACTTTAATTTCTACATTTAATTGAATATAGCTTGCTTTAAACAATTTTTTCTTTTGAAAGATCCAAAGTACCCAATAGCTTTCAGCTACGAATACAACTATTCAATTGCTCAGATATTTCTTTTGAAAATGTTCATGGCCAATAGCCGACCAAAATAAAGTCTGTCTTAGATCCAAATTAGTTCACGTTTGATTAGGGTTGAAAAAAAAATATGAACCCGACGGGGATATTCAAAACCCGAATTAATTGAGTCGGGACGGGGCATGCTTATCAGGTTACATGACAGGTTTGGAGCTTAAACAGGGATTTTAATCGGGTTTGGGAAAGGGAGAAGGGAATAACATCCCCCCCCCCTAACCGATTAAGTGTGACGCAATATAAAAAACGGCAATAATGATTTACAACAATAAAGATAGTAGAGAGCGTTAAATAAAATATGTCACCACAAGTCCACAACACAAACATAAATACAATATAAACACAAAGCCACAAATAAACATAAACATAAAGTGGTAAGTAAAAAAATGCGTAAAACGGACACAATAATTTATAGTGGTTCAGTAACGAAGCTCATTTTCGCCCTACTCCACTCTCCGAGTACCTAACTCGAGAGTTACTAAGTCAACAAGCTCTCTTCTTGGCGGAGAAAACCTTACAAATGCAGCTTACATGTTTATCGATACTAAGCTAGATATCGAGTTCTTCTTCAGGTATAACCAAAATTGTTATGTTTTATGGGCCAACATAACAAATCTATTACCCTTGCGTTTTAAGTCCTAAACACACTAAACCAAATACCCTTGTATTTTTAGGCCTAAACACATGAACCATCTAATCTCTAATTTGGTGTATAATTGGTGATACAATATGTTGTATAGTGATGAACTAAGGTGATGTACAATAATGATCCAAGACATAAGTGTCTAGTGGATATGAATATATCGATACTTATACACATATATAAATATATCGATACTTATATAGTATTTTGTTAATATTTAAGTAATGAAAGAAAAAAAAATCTCTAATATTGTTAGTTTTCTATCTTTATAAGATTGCAAAATTCTAATTATGGAAACTTGTTTAACGTCATATTTTAAAATTGTAATGGTCGGCGGTGCAATTTATCATTATTTACGTATAATACTATCGTTGAAAACTTAAAAAAGCTTCTTTGTAATTGATTATTAATAGGTTCTTAACTCTTCAAGTTATTGCTAATGGTCTAAAAATAAATAATAAATGGGAAATAGTGTGGCTTTGGTAGATAATTGCACATAACGAGATCCTCGATTTACGCGGTGGGTTCGGGGAGCATCGCGCCCCAACGGGGCGCCCCGATGGGGATTGAGGGGGGTTTGGGGAGAACTTTGGTAATCGGGTTTGGGGATGGGGATGGCCGCCCTGCCCCAAACCCGACGTTTGATTATCAAAGATTAAATATTAAATATTCGCCAACCCCAACTTTTTGAGTAAATTACACTGTTCGTCCCTGTAGTTTAGGCCAAATCCCTACCACATCGCTTGATTGTTTTTTCTTTACATGAATGATCCTCATGATAAAACTATGTAACATTATCCGTCCTTATCTTTGATGTCAGTAAATATTCACTGTTAAAACCCCTCATGTGCAATGCACATAAGGGTAAGTTGGTCATTTTAACCCATCAATAACTTCTCTTTCTATAAAGTTAAATACTATATATTTTTTTTCAAAACAAAAACCACTAAGTCTTTGTGGAAAACTAGAAGGGGGGGGGGGGTTGAATAGTTTTACGTCTTTTTAATTTTATTGTGAAAACTTTTGTTTACTTTTTAAAACTTTGATTCGATCTTATCTGAATTCAACTCTTGAACAATATGAACAAATATAAGTAAATGTAAATAAACAATGCAAGTAAAGTAAATGAAATAAAATGAAAGATAGAGATGGAAAGATCAAACCACAACACAAGGATTTATAGTGGTTCGGCTACAAGGAAACTTTCCTTGCCCTACTCCACTCCTCGAGTCACCTACTCGAGAGTTCTCTTCACTATGTCAACAAACTCCCTTATGGCGGAGAAAACCTTACACAACTTTCGCTTACACCGGTTTAACGACACAAAGCTAGATGTCGGGTCCTAATCGTAGCTAGAACCAATCTTACAACTTCTACACGACTTCTTCATGACTTATTCACAACTTCTTCACGACGGCTTAACAACTTCTACACGACGGCTTCACAACTTCTACACTACTTCTTTACAACACCACTACTTACTTACACTTTGATCTACTAATTACAACTACACAACACCTTATCAAATACTTTACACAACTACACAATAATATGAATTAAACTATAATACTTCTTCTTTAGTTGTTGAAGGAGTATTCTTCTTTTGCACTTGGATGATAGAAGCTTGGATCACTTAGAAACCAATGCTTAAGAATATATGATCAAAGGATTTAGAAAGGATTTAGAACAGAAGGTTTGGGGTGAAAAAAGTGAGGAAAAAGTCCAGGATTAGTCCAGTATTTATAGGCAAAAATTGACAGCTGGAGGAGCGGGGCGGTCCCCTTAATTAGGGGGCCGGTCCCCTTAATTATTAAGGGGGCCGCCTAGGTAATTAAGGGGGCCGCCCCTTATATCCGTTGCCCAGCTTTGTCTTTTTGTGGGGAAGGTTTTTCTGGAACATTTTTGCCATTTTTGGTTGAAAATTTGAATTCATAAATTTATAATGGATTAAACATTTTTATTTAATACCAAAAATGATTTTCTAAAAGATATAAAATGTTTGTGTCATTTTATAAAAAATCAAGTGATTAAGAAAATGTTCCTTTGATCATATAATGCATTAAGCATTTGTTTATTCATACCTTAAGTGATTGAGTTGTTAAAATAGATATTTACAAATAAATACTTGTTTACGTCATAATCTTTCGTTTAATATTTTACATTTTGTGATTATCAAAACGTAGAGATATCGAAAAATATTAATAACGTGTTTAGGCATTATTTATATCAACAATCTCCCCCTTTTTGATGATTACAAAATCTAAACTCATTAAATTAAAAAAAAAAATTTAGACAAGTATTTAGTGAGTTTATATCTACTTCTCCCCCTTTTTGTAGAATCAAAAAGGTTATGCCGGCAAGTTTTAGATGCGAAATTTGTCGGAATGAGAACTCCCCCTCGTTCGAGGGCACCAAGGAGTCGAGCTATGGAATGTTTGCAAGAAAAATATTAGAAGTACAAGTATATATAGCCAAAAAAAAAAAGGCATATAGAAGATAAACATTCATTAAGTAGAAATGATGTGTATAAATACACAATCATACAAAAGTACAACATGATTAAAACATACAACAACTAGCAAGTAAGGCATACTACATGATCATTCAAAGAAGACATGAGCTTTCATAGAGCTTGCAAACAAAATGGTGGAAAAATTATTGTTGGTTAAGCATTGCATATGCTTAATTTGGAGAAAATGGAGGGGGTGGTGGTGAAATAGGTGAAGATGGTGGAGGTGGATTGGTTAGCATGTACTCAATACATGAAAACATGTATTGCATTTCATCTCTAAGACCAAAGATGATGGTTCGGTTGTGGATACAACAAAGGCAAGTATCTCCATGGGCTTCAAGTAGACTCCAAGGTAAGGGATTGACAAAGAATGGTGGTGTGATAGGTAAGGATGAGAAATGAGCATCAAGAGGTGTGATTGGTGAAAGGGAAATAGCAAGTTCGGTGGATGGAGGTTCTTGAGTGAGAGGTGGTGGTGGTGATCTTTGTGGTGGTGCCATTTGTGGTGAGGATAAGTGTTTGTTTATGTAGTCATTGATGGATGAGGATGAAGGTATGGAAGAAGAGGATGTGCCATGAGTGGAAGGTGTTTTGGATGGTGCATTGGGTGCATTAGGAGATGAGCATTTAGGTGGTGGTGGTGGAGTGGTATTGTCTTCTTGAGTTAGATCAATGAAGAGTTGTATAGGGGGTATGATGACAATCTTTTGTTTCTTTGAAGTCTTAGAGATGGAGGTTTTTGGTGATAACATGGTGGATTAGGATTGTGTTTGATGGAGGTGAAGAGTGATGGAATGAGGAGTTATCATTTGGAGTGAATTTATAGTATGAAAATATGGTTGGTTTGGGTAAGTTTTTGAAGTTTTGTAGTAATATTCCAAAATCAGTTGGGTTATTAAGATAAATGGTAGCTGGGGCTAGAGAAAGGGGTCACAAGATGTAAAAGGAAACAGTAAAATTTACTGTCCAGATGGCTGGTCCCCTTAATTGTATGTCGGCCCCCTTAAATATTAAGGGGACCGCCT
Organism: Artemisia tridentata subsp. tridentata; assembly: GCA_021014915.2. Classification (NCBI taxonomy): domain Eukaryota; kingdom Viridiplantae; phylum Streptophyta; class Magnoliopsida; order Asterales; family Asteraceae; genus Artemisia; species Artemisia tridentata. The sequence continues at coordinate 330,061,056 of CP139504.1, read as the reverse complement.
AGTAAAATTAAGGGGGCCGCCCATCTGGTGTTTCCCAGGCGACCAAAAATGAAAAATTTCCAGAAAAGGGTCAATTTTTAAGGTGTATTTGCAGCAAGCTCTATTTGGAACATATACACTAGGAATGATCAAATACTAACAAAAACATATTAAGTAATCATGCAAACATGTAAACTATCATAAGCATATTATAAGCATATCATATTAAAGAAACTAGTAGTAAGGTCCTAACATGATAATAGTTAAACTCCTAACACAATCCAAGATATAAGAAAATAACAAAATAAATGTCAAGTATATCCGAATATATCGGATCAATACCACCACACATAATTGTCTAATAACATCAATGTTCAACTAAACTCACACCAAACATATCTATTTCTTCTTCCCAAGTATCTTCCTGAAGGCTTTTCCTATTGACTTGAATCCACCTCGAACCTCCTGATGCATTTGTTGAGTAGTGTTGAGCAATGAGGTTTGTCGTTCAAAGAGGAGTTGATCGGTTTGTTGGGAAGGAGAAGGAACTTGATAGTCGGTATAATCAAGTTCCGGAAGATTATCAACGAAGGTCGTGGGTGATGGGGTACTAACACGTGATGTGCCTTCCTCCTCATCATCATCTTCCCGATGAAATGTAGAACCACGAGGTGCGAGTGATATAGAGCTACGAGATTTGCCCTTGTCACTTCGAGATCGACGAGGTTGGATACGAACAAGAGGACGCAAGACCGGTTGAACGAACTCATAGATATCACTCTCAAGATGTGGGTAATGTTCCATGACATGATGATAAAGTCGAGTGAGGAACGTACCATAGGGAAGATTGGCATTTGGAGTGTTTTTGGCGGAGATGATACGATGAACAAAGAGATAAGCCAAATTGTATTGTTCTTCCGCAACAACACAATACAAAATGTGAGCGATGCTCGCCGTGAGATGATCACGGTGACAACCGGTACCAAAAGCATTCTCGCGAATGAGTTCTTCCCAACGCTTCATGTCGGGGCTTAACTCTTTGAGGAGGATTTGGTTTGCATGAATGTCGACATTTTTCGACTTGATTCTTCTGCTAGTCGTACCACGTTCTAGCTCAAGAAGTCGACGAATGTCGTCAGGAGTTGGAATCTCAGAATAGTATGGACCATCCTGAGGTCGATGTTGTTCAAGAGAAGAAAGATCCCATTCATTTGAAAAGACGGCTTGACCATTGTGGGGAATTTTGAGGATTTGACCAAACTGAACAAGAGTGAGAGTGATGAATTCGTTTTGGATCATGAAAGAGATAAGGATATAACCATAGTCATCGGTTTGCACCGTAACTTGGCTATAGAAGTCAAGAATGAAACGAGGAATGATGGGTTCATTGATTTTGAAAAGACAATCGAGACGAACATTGGTGAACATTCGTTCGATATTGTCCGATTGATAGAAGGATGGATCGACAACTCTTCCCTCATGAATGTTTCTATTTTCAATGGTACGATAGAAACATGCAATGACGGGAGATATGCCGGGAGTAGCGGAGACTTTTGGAATGTATTGTTTGGTTTTGGAAACATCACAAACCGTAGCTTTAGGCATTTTCACCTAAACAAGATAACAACAAGAAAATAAGATTAAGAAAAAAAATATGCATGTGTCGTATATACTACTCATGTGGAACGCAAACATACTTCGACTCTAAAAGTTTAATCCTAAGAAGTAGTTTGCAATGTTCCCTAGTTTTAATTTTTAACTCGCTTAAAATGTATTTTATGATGTTAAGGAGTAGTTATAGAGATATTTTGATAAAGAACCAAAAACATCCAAACGCCCCTTTATACATCATAAGCCACTTTGAAATGTGGCTAGACGAATATTAGATTGTATGTCTAGCTATTTCTTACGAGTAACTTATTGAAAAGATGAAAACGTAGATTTTGAATCAAAAATACCTTTTAATTTGTTGTGCCAAACGCTCCCTTTACTAGAAAAATAACGACTAATATTTCAATATACATATGAGTTATGTATCTTGATAACTCAAAATTACTAGTTACATTAAACTTGACAATTAGTTGTGAAATTTATTTTGACTTAATTTTGACGATTTTATGACCTAATCCAAACACCCTCTTATGTTTATAAAACCATTTTTCACGATTCGAAAAATATATTTTTAGGATTAAAGAGTTGTGATAATATAATGTGGTTAGTTTTAACAAGTGTTTATGGCATGATTCAACAATGTATAACAAATTTTGAATGAGAGTGTTTGGTTTTTCAAAATTTTGACATGAGGGTTTTTGATTACTTAGATTCTAGGTTAATTAAGCATTCTAATCCTATGGGGAGCATTTGGTTATGAGAATCCTAGACTTAATTTCAACAAAAATTCGAATTTGAAAAATTTGAATAAAATACCTAATTATGATTAGACTCAAAATTAGATGAAATTAGACAAAATGTGTGCTGGAAAACTTACAATATATGTTGCTAATCGTGTTGTAAGTGTTTGCCCATTGTGAATTAAGCCCGAATTGGTGATTTGGCAATTGATTTTGGTGGTTTTGGGGTGGTGTTCTTTGTTCACAGCAGGTTGAGGGAAAAGAGTGTTTGAGAAATGGAGTGTTTGGCAAAAATTTTAAGGAGGAAATTCGTTTTTGTAGCATCAGATGGCCGGTCCCCTTAAATATTAAGGGGGCCGTCCTCGATAACAAGCCGGTCCCCTTAAACATTAAGGGGGCCGCCTACCAAAAACTTGGAATTTTTCGATTTTTTTTTCTGACAGTAAAATATTTATATGTATATAGATAGATTTATCATATATAAAAAATACGTTGGGTTGTATTGGTACGAGGAGGGAATACTTTACATATTTTATTAACATTTCGTTAAAAAAAATATCTTGAGAATTTTGGATAAAATGATCAAGATGTCAAGTCGACAAAGAGTTTGAGGAATGAGAGGGAATGTGTGTGTATATATATATATATATATATATATATATATATATATATATATATATATATATATATATATATATTATGTGTTAAAGTGGGATGTTGAATGTTGTCGAGAGATGATGAGATAAAGACGGAGATGAATGCTAACGGTGATGGGAGTTTGTTTCATCCATAGTTTTCTTTGCGCGAAGGTTCAAATTCTACTTCTATGTTGATCCACTCAACTCACTTCTCTTCATCACCATGAGTTTTGTGATAGTGGACATAGAAGATTTTCATGTTGAACGTTAAAGTTCAAGAGAGCCAAGGGGGAAGAAAAGGTTCGAGAACAAACAATTTCTAGATAGTCAACAAATGACGTATCTAGGTTATGAGAGGATATATATATATATATATATATATATATATATATATATATATATATATATATATATATATATATATATATATATATATATATATATATATAGACTACTTCTTACGTATATGTATAATAATGTAGGTATATATATATTAGATATATGTATAAAAGGATTACACACTAACAAACACATAAGTATTAACTAAACTAAGCATTTTAAACTAACGGGGGCATGCAATTAGCTAGTTCATCAATCTAAGCATATAGCATAGTAGTGAGCATGAAAGAGAGGCGTACCTTTTAGTCTTCAATAAATAGTCTTCAAGCACTTCAAAGTGTTTAAATTGACTTATAGAAACCAATCATAGATGAGATACCGAATTTCCTGATGAGTTGACAATTTAGCCACTTGGTCCCCATTGTCTAATTGGTCCATAGTTGTTTGAACCAAACATGGTTTGCAATTGACTAGGATGCATATATGGTGGAAGTATTCCCCAAGGATTGAAGCTTGGTGGATTTGAATAATTCCACATTGGGTAACTATTATTATTATGGAGGTTTTGTCTATTTTGGTTTCTTCTAGGTTGAGGAGTTTTAGGCCGAGGGTGAGGATTATTTGGTCTTCTTAGGGGAGGTGTTTTTTTATCTTAATTTCGGTTTAGAGGATTATTCTTTGGTTTTTAAAGATGGTTTGTAGAAAATTTTTACTTAATCATTACTAGCAATGGGTATTTTTCTATCTTTCATAAGTATGTATTTAGGTTTTGACTCTAAATATTTTTGCTTACTAGATTCACATTCAAACTTTACATTTTTAGTTTCACTAGTTGAGGCCTCAGCTGAATTAAATCCTAAGCCGGTTTTATCTCCTGATACTCTTTGAACACTTATTATTTTCCTAAGTGAATTACTACTATTTTCGAATTTGTCAAGTTTGCAAATTTCTTCCTTAAGTTTTTCGTTTTCATTTTTGGTCTCTTGTCATGTTTTACATTCTGCAAAAACTTCTTTGCCTTTTTCTAAGTTGTGTAGTTTAATTTTTAATTCAAGTATTTCGTTTTCTAATTGGTTATTTATGTGTTTTAGTGATTTGTTTTTAGTCATTACTTTTTGACCTAATTTGCATAATTTATTATATTCACTATCTAAGTCCTTTTCGTCTAATGATAAATTTTCATCACTAAAGTATTCGGTTTCGGAATGTACCTCACTTGATGTCTTAGCCATAAGACACTTCTCCTCCTTTGTGGTTTCTTTCTCATCTTCATCACTATCACTCCATGCTCCTCCAACGAACGCCTTTTGATTTTGCTCCCTTGACATCATTGGACATCTTCCGATGAGATGATTTGGATCACCACATTTAAAGCACTTCCTCTCGCTCTTGCTAGTTTTGTCATCTTAATTTCTTTGAAATGCCTTTCTTTCGTCATGTGGTTGTCTAACGAATCTTCCTTGTCTTTTGAAGAATTTCTTGAAGTCTCTTACGGCCATGGCATATTCTTCGTCATCACTTTCGGAGGTTGAGCTATCCTCGTCACTAGATTCCTTCTTAGCTTTCAATGCAATTGACTTGCTTTGCTCTCTTTTTCCTTTGACCATCTCGGAATCTTTCTTTATTATTGCTTCGTAGACTTTCAAGTTGCCGATCAACTCATCAAGTTGAAGAGTTGACAAGTTCTTCGATTCTTCAATCGTCGTAACTTTAGCCCGCCATTTAGGATGAAGAGCCCTAAGAAATTTCCTAACAAAATTCTTACTAGAAAAACTCTCATCAAGTGCTTTTAAACTTGTGATGATAGTGTTAAACATAGCAAAAGCATTATCAATTGATTCCTCTTCCGGAATCGTAAATTGTTCATATTGTTGAACAAGAAGATCTATTTTATTATCTTTGACTTGACTATTACCTTGGTGAGTTATTAGTAAAGAGTTCCAAATTTCTTTTGCGGTTTCACACATAAAGATTCTTTCGTATTCTTTTCGCGGTAACGCATTATAAATAACCATTTTTGCTTCATTATTTTTAGCAAGTTTTCTTTTTAAATCATCATTTTGTTTTTCAAAAGGTACTATTTCATCCTTTTTTGTTTCTGGATTATTTTGAATAGGTAAAAAATCACCATTAGTAATAACATGCCAAAGATCTAGATCTTTTGATTTCTCATAAGTTTCGAATAGATTTTTCCAATAAAGAAATCCATCACTTTCAAATAGTGGTGGTCTTTGCATAGATTGCCCTTCTAAATATTTTTCGGATTCCATAGATCGTTTCAAGTTTTAAAATACAATTTATTTTAAAAATCTTGTTTGACGTGGCTCTTGATACCAATTGTGGAAAACTAGAAGGGGGGGGGGGGTTGAATAGTTTTACGTCTTTTTAATTTTATTGTGAAAACCTTTGTTTACTTTTTAAAACTTTGATTCGATCTTATGTGAATTCAACTCTTGAACAATATGAACAAATATAAGTAAATGTAAATAAACAATGCAAGTAAAGTAAATGAAATGAAATGAAAGATAGAGATGGAAAGATCAAACCACAACACAAGGATTTATAGTGGTTCGGCTACAAGGACACCTTCCTTGCCCTACTCCACTCCTCGAGTCGCCTACTCGAGAGTTCTCTTCACTATGTCAACAAACTCCCTTATGGCGGAGAAAACCTTACACAACTTTCGCTTACACCGGTTTAACGACACAAAGCTAGATGTCGGGTCCTAATCGTAGCTAGAATCAATCTCACAACTTCTACACGACTTCTTCACGACTTATTCACAACTTCTTCACGATGGCTTCACAACTTCTACATGACGGCTTCACAACTTCTACACTACTTCTTTACAACACCACTACTTACTTACACTTTGATCTACTAATTACAACTACACAACACCTTATCAAATACTTTACACAACTACACAATAATATTAATTAAACTATAATACTTCTTCTCTAGTTGTTGAAGGAGTATTCTTCTTTTGCACTTGGATGATAGAAGCTTGGATCACTTAGAAACCAATGCTTAAGAATATATGATCAAAGGATTTAGAAAGATGAGAAGAGATTTAGAACAGAAGGTTTGGGGTGCAAAAGGTGAGAAAAAAGTCCAGGATTAGTCCAGTATTTATAGGCAAAAATTGACAGCTGGAGGAGCGGGGTGGTCCCCTTAATTAGGGGGCCGGTCCCCTTAATTATTAAGGGGGTCGGTCCCCTTAATTATTAAGGGGGCCGCCTAGGTAATTAAGGGGGCCGCCCCTTATATCCGTTGCCCAGCTTTGTCTTTTTGTGGGGAAGGTTTTTCTGGAACATTTTTGCCATTTTTGGTTGAAAATTTGAATTCATAAATTTATAATGGATTAAACATTTTTATTTAATACCAAAAATGATTTTCTAAAAGATATAAAATGTTTGTGTCATTTTATAAAAAATCAAATGATTAAGAAAATGTTCCTTTGATCATATAATGCATTAAGCATTTGTTTATTCATACCTTAAGTGATTGAGTTGTTAAAATAGATATTTACAACTAAATACTTGTTTACGTCATAATCTTTCGTTTAATGATTTTACATTTTGTGATTTTCAAAACGTAGAGATATCGAAAAATATTAATAACGTGTTTAGGCATTATTTATATCAACAGTCTTCTAATAAACCGTACCAACATATGCACCTAACTAGGGGTGTCAAAAAAACTGAACTGACTCGAACACGATTATGCCTATTCGGGTCGGTTTATACAGGTCAACAAGAGTTACCCGAATACTAAATAAAGGTCGGGTATTAGGTTGAAAACGTTTGATTAATTCGGGTTTAGGTCGACCCGAATAAGGATTTTTTAATATTTTTTTGATATATTTTTTATGAATTATATATGCACACTTATTATATTAGGCAACTTTTTCAATCATTTTTCTCATATTCGGATAAACCCAAATCCGAATAAACTCGGCCCGAATAGACCTAAACCCAACTAACATGAGTTCTTGATAAGGCCGGGTCCAAGTATGTTTTTTTAGTGTCAACCCGACCTGAATCAACCCGAACCCAACCTGACTAACTCCTTACACTAACTAAATGCTCAATCAAATAACACTACTTCTGATGCGTGGTTTTGCAACCTAACAACAGGTTTTACCTCTCGAGGGATCTCAAGAGGCTTACAACCCCACCAGGCAGTGTACCTGACCGATGTAGTATAGTGTAGTGGTAAGTACGGGGGATTGATCGTTCTCCACAGGGAATAGTGTTCGTTAGGTATGAAAAACTACTTTAGTAGGTCTAAGGGTGAGGGAAGATTCTTTTTGTATTTTTATAATTTTTTATGAAAGCAAGTAAAATCTCGGGTTTGAAGGAGTGGGCGGAATTAGTTGCTAGTCAACTAACCCAAATAACTACAAATGCAATTAAAATAAAATACTGAAAATGAAAAGAGTTGTGAAACTTATGTGGAGAGAAATGTGTTTACTTAGATTTCCTTACTCCCTAACTATCTTTTACCAGTTGATTAGTGTGTATTAATTGCTTGGATGACGGGTGTATTCCTTAATACCAATCGTGGGGTGGCGTACGTACTTCCCCAACTCTACAAGCTCCTACTTCACTCCTATGTCGAGCCGGCTAGGAAGCTCCTAACATGGATCACTAGAATTCGCTCATGCATTAAATACAACCATAAAAACCTTAGTACGCATTGGTTCATGTTTCTTAAGACGTTCAAGCAAGTTACCGAATAGGAAGTTAGCCAGTTTTCTTAAGCCTAACATCGATAAACAATCATCCAATACAACTAATAACACACTAATAACCAATAATCAATAGCTAGGTTTCATTAGATCTAAGCAAACACAAGATAAATCTAGCCTAGCATGTTAATTAAAAGACAAGAACAATATATAATCAAACAACACATAGACATATTGATTGATTAAATGATAACTTATCTTCAATTAAACATGGGAGATCCAAGGGTATGAAAACCCTTAAAAATGGCAGAAATTCGTCTTTAGGGTTTCTCCTCACAAAGTTGCACACTAATGACAAAAAATTGCAAAACTATATATAGAGTTTAAGGGCTGACGGCGTCACGTTATAGGACTTGACGCCGTCACCTCGCCGTGTCTAGGGTTCCCGGATGGCCTTCTTGACGCCGTCCCTCTTTAGACCTCCAAAATCCGCTCTGGCTTATCAAAGCTTGACGCCGTCCCTCTTTAAGTTAAACCGTGATGGCCTTGATCACTTCAAAGGGTGACGCCGTCAGAAATCCGTTGTAAAATTCTCTGGCTTATCATGAGTAATTTTCATATCCACCTTTTTTGCCAAGCCATGACGCCGTCAAGGGCAATCCCTGACGCCGTCAAAGGTACTTTCCAGCATAATTTTGAGACTTTGTCGTTTTCTTCACTTTTATGCTCCAAAAACGTCCAAAATGCTTCCTTTTCCAGATTTCTTCTCCAAAGTACCTAAAATGACAAAAGGAACGATTTAGGGCAATATTTGATCAAATAAATACGATTTAGGGCTTAAATGACCCCCTAAAAGCGGTACACTTTTCGCTTCATCAAATACCCTTACACTTGAGATTTGCTTGTCCTCAAGCAAATGCGCTTTTATTCTAATCAAAATACAAGTTAGGGGTCATTTAATGCTAATATAAAAGTAATTACAACAAACAGTCGTTCCACTTTAATCATAATAAGCACGGAGATTACATACTAGCACCTCACAAGTAGTGTTTAGATACTCACATCTCTCAGGTGTCATCAAAATAAATCTCATAAATGAAAACGGATAATATCTCTCACTACCTGTCATAGCAAATAGATTACCATAGGCTTGGGAAAGGATCGAAAACCTCCTCCACTAGGCGTAAGCACCTAAGATAAACTATCAAAGAGGGCTTTTAAATGGGTTATAACGTGAGGTGTAGGGATATGATAAACACGGTTTTGTTGGATAAGGGATATTTTACTGGTGGCGAGTTAAAGATCTTGATTAATTACATATACAATATGGCGTTGCTAAGCCAAGACTAGACTCGACTCAAGCTAAAAACAAAATATCAAAAACATAAAATAAACATAAAATGAAACGGGATGGTAGTCCGTATGTTTTTTCTATTTTTCTTTTTCTCATTTTTTTGTATTTTTCTTGATTTTTTTTTTTTTTTTTTTTTTTTTTTTTTTTTTTTTTTCATACACTCTTGCCCTACCATCCAAAATAATACATCCTAGGGGCGTTGCATTCCCCTTACACTTGAACTTTTACATAACTTTACAAATAACTATTCTAATGACTCGAATTAAGATAATCGAAACACTTGGAGTACTTTTAAAATATTTAGCACATATGGGGGTAATAAATGATGTTCTTCCCCATTACTCCATTACACTAGTACTTTACCCATGAGTCCCAATCGTCCCAAAACAATATGTACAAGGATATGACTCGACTTAGCAACCATGTAATCAATTAGATAATTAACTTGGGTTAAAACAAATGTTGTCACAATAATGCACTAAAAATGAGTGCATACAAGGTAGGCTAAGGCGATTTGAGTGTACATTTAAGTGGGGTGTAACAAATTCTTCCTTTAAGTAAAATGCTTAAAGGTCGAAACGAAAAGATAGGCTCTGAGGGGTGTACTAGGGGTATCGTGTACTAAAAATGAGTACAACGCAAAGGGTGTGGGAGAATTACTTGACCAATGTAGCCAACGTAATTATAACAAAAACACAGGTGTAAAACAATGGGTTAATCCTAATGCCTCTTATCATGTAGTAAATCTAACTAAACGAATGTAGTCTCACTTGTGGCCTCGGAATGGTCCTAACGCAAGTTCTAGAATCTAAGTGCTACCGGTACACACATCATAGCATAAATGCTTTTCCTACCAATTCTAGGGGCGAACCTCACATATTTGGGGGTGGAAAAAAAATTTTAGTGGTACGGTTTTTTGTGCTAGTCATATAACTCCTATCCGTGAGACGCTCATTAAAATCAAAGTTTCACTCCTATATGTTGTAAAAAATTTAAATTTGGCACTAAAATTGCCCTAACAGGTATTTCTCTCAGTTTTATTACACATTTACTATTTAACAAACAAAAATCAAGTGCAATTGTATTCTCTAAAGTATCGTATTTTTTTTACTCCCCCTTACACTTAAGATGAACATTGTCCCCAATGTTCAAATAACAAGATGTAAAAGTAAAAAGGTAAAAGAATGAAATCAAATACTCCCCTGATTCGCTCGGTGGATAATGAAGTAACATGGTTAGATCTTCTTCCAAGAGAATGTAGAAGCTCCAAAACTAAAGCATCGCCATAAGCTTGATTCCACATACATCTCCTTGTCCAAAATAACCTGTTAAACCTGAGAAAACAAACACGAAAACCTGCATAACATCGGCGGGATAAATTCTATATATAAGGATATAATGCTTGTGGAATGATAATTTTGCAGATTCCTGGAGATTATAAGTTAGAGATTTAATAAAAACTTTTTATGAAAACAAAACTTTCAAAAATTTCAGAAAATTAAAACCTGACGCCGTCAGGTTGTAACTCCTGACGCCGTCAGAAATGATCTGACAGAATTCTCATGTTAAGTTTCCGGAAAATTTCTGGAAAAACCTCTACCTTACTTCCTGGAAATCCTGCAAAACATCATTATGACTTGATACAAGCATTTGACTCAAACAAATACTAATATGTATGTTAATTTATTATTATTATGATTCATGTTCATTTGTGTTCTAATAAACCGATTTGGATTTCCCTTACACTTAACTTTTGCAAAATACCTTTATATGTAGTTAAGACGAAGTTAAAAACAAGATAAAGCATTTTCACAATTTAGTTTTGAACATGAATCAATAAGAATAAAAATTAAACACACATACGGAAACAAATAAAATCAAACAAACAAATAAATAAACACACAAAGCAAATAAAGCTTGGGTTGCCTCCCAAGAAGCGCTTTTCTTTATTAACGAGTCTTGTAGCTAGACTCAAAGTCTTTCTACCCTATGTAAGTGAGCTCGTCATCGAGGACGTCTTTAAGGTTAAGCTTGGATTGAAGTTTCCTATTGGTCCGCTTAGTACAATATATCCTTTCAAACTTCTCTCCATCCGGGTCATACAATGTCACCTTAATATGCCATGACCCATCTCCATCTTTGGGTGGTTTGTCCCAATCCCACTTATGATCATCGTTCTCACGAATCCACTTATTCATCCCTAGGTTAATTGGCAAAACTCCTAGGAAATCAATCATCTTCCTAAAAACTAGAGGGTCTTCAAATGGATCCAATTCGGTATCCCTAGCCAAGAGTTGTTCTACCGCATGTGTTCGGTTCACAAAGTCCTCTTCTAGGTAAAATGGGCGTTGGGGTCCTTTGAAGTCTTTATCGATCCAAGGTCCATATCTAGATGGTCTCCTATTTAATTCTAACCAATGGGGTGTTGGTTCCCCACTAGTATCATAGGCATGTTTCTTAACATCATAGACTGACCAAGTATCACCTTCTCCTACCGCTATCTTAGATTCCTTACAATCAATCATAGCACTAGCGGTCGCCAGAAATCCTCTACCTATCAACAAGGGGCATGTAGGGTCGCTAACCATATCAAGGACGTGGAAATCGGCTAAAATGGTTAGTTTTCCTATGTGTACTAACACATCCTTGACTACTCCAACCGGGTAAGCAACACTTCCATCCGCTAAACCTATTATTACCTCGGTCTCTTCAATTTTTCCTAGTTTTAGAGAGGTGTAGAGAGGTAACGGAAGTAGGTTAAGGCTTGATCCAAGATCGGCTAATGTGTCATAAGCCTCCGAATTACCGATCTTGCAAGGTAGAACAAATAAGCCCGGATCATCTAACTTCTTAGGTAGCTTGTTTTGAACAAAGGCGGTCCCTTTTTCGCCTAACTTGAGCTTCTTCTCATCCAACACATCAATAACCGGACTTTCAAGGTGGAGCTCCTTGAATTCTTCGTCAAGGTTTTGAGTGGGAGGTGTTTCAACTACGACTTGGGTTTGTTTGAAACACGAGCTCATGGAATTGACCGAATAATATTGTGGACAAGAACTAGGAGACAAAACCGACGAGATGGCGTTGACGTTTAGTTTCGGGTTCTTGACTGTGTTGCTAGGGAGTGCTCCCATTTCTCGGTCATTGAGGGCTTTCAACAAAGAGTCAATCTTATTGGTCATCTCGCTTTGTTTTTGTTTGAAATCGGCTTCAAACTTGGCCAAACAAGCTTCTTGAGATGCCATAAATTGAGACATCAATCCTTCAAAGTTATTGGTACTACCATTGTTGGAAGGATTGTTGTTGAAAGTACGGTTCGAGTTGGAACCGCTTGATTGGAAACGATTAGGTGGGTTGGAAGAATTGGTTTGTTGTGTGTTTTGGTTTTGTTTCCACCTAAGGTTTGGGTGATTTTTCCATTAGGGGTTGTATGTATCACCGTAGGGGTTTTGCTCGGGTTTGAAAGTGTACCACTTGTCTCCCGCTCCGTCGGTACGCGAGGATGCGTAGTCCGCAAAAGCTTGTTCGGGGAGTTCCATGCAATCACGAGTGTCGTGGGGACCACTACATAATTCACATGAAGAAGTGATTTTGTTCACTTGGCTTGAAGGTTTAGGAGCCTCGTAGGATTTTATAAGAAACTTGACTTGGTCTTCAAGTTCTATGATCCTACGGTCGGAAGTGCTTGAATTGTTTGAAGGCAAAGATATTGCCTTGACCGTTTTATTCAAATCACGGGGATCACTCCAACTTTCGTTGTCATAAAGAGCAAGATCTTCTAGGAGAGCCCATGATTCTTCCGCACTTAGATCACGTAGCTTACCACCGGCCGATTGGTCAATGGTTTGCCTCGTGGAGAGATTGATATGGTCATAGAAGATTTGGACTTGGAGCCAAAGTTTTATGCCATGGTGAGGGACTTTTTGGAGTAAGTCCTTGAATCGAGTCCATGCCTCGTAGAGGGTTTCGCCTTGACGTTGTTGGAACATCAAGATATCATTCCTTAGCTTGGTAGTTCTTCCCGGTGGGAAAAACTGAGCAAGGAAGCGAGTGGTGAGATCATCCCAAGAGGTGATGGATCCTACGGGTAGACGTTCTAGCCATTGACTAGCTTGGTCCCGCAGAGAGAATTGAAAGAGATGCAGTCGGGTCGTCTCTCGAGTGGCAACATCAAGGTCTATGGAATCAACAATTTTGAGAAATTCCTTGAGGTGTTGATTAGGATCTTCGGAACGAAGTCCATGGAATGCGCATCCGCTTTGCACCAACCGGATGGTTTCGGATCGCAAGGGTGTGACATTGGCTCCTTGAGTGAGCTCAATGGTGTTTCGATAGCCATGGTGGCTAGGACGAGAGTAGTCTCCTAAGGTACGGGCTCTAGGAGGTAGGTGTTGTTGTGGTGGTGGGTTGTTGGGATCAAGGATATTACCACCTTCCATGATGTCGGATGGTAATGGTTACGAACAAAGAAACGAAGAAAAAAGATAGACTAAAGAAAACCTAGAAAAATAAAAATCTCACAAGAAAGGAATCTAGTGAGTAGACCTAATAAAATAAAAAATTCAACCTAAACAATAACTATTCCCCAGGCTGCGGCGCCAAAAACTTGATGCGTGGTTTTGCAACCTTACAACAGGTTTTACCTCTCGAGGGATCTCAAGAGGCTTACAACCCCACCAGGCAGTGTACCTGACCGATGTAGTATAGTGTAGTGGTAAGTACGGGGGATTGATCGTTCTCCACAGGGAATAGTGTTCGTTAGGTATGAAAAACTACTTTAGTAGGTCTAAGGGTGAGGGAATATTCTTTTTGTATTTTTATAATTTTTTATGAAAGCAAGTAAAATCTCGGGTTTGAAGGAGTGGGCGGAATTAGTTGCTAGTCAACTAACCCAAATAACTACAAATTCAATTAAAATAAAATACTGAAAATGAAAAGAGTTGTGAAACTTATGTGGAGAGAAATGTGTTTACTTAGATTTCCTTACTCCCTAACTATCTTTTACCGGTTGATTAGTGTGTATTAATTGCGTGGATGACGGGTGTATTCCTTAATACCAATCGTGGGGTGGCGTACGTACTTCCCCAACTCTACAAGCTCCTACTTCACTCCTATGTCGAGCCGGCTAGGAAGCTCCTAACATGGGATCACTAGAATTCGCTCATGCATTAAATACAACCATAAAAACCTTAGTACGCATTGGTTCATGTTTCTTAAGACGTTCAAGCAAGTTACCGAATAGGAAGTTAGCCAGTTTTCTTAAGCCTAACATCGATAAACAATCATCCAATACAACTAATAACACACTAATAACCAATAATCAATAGCTAGGTTTCATTAGATCTAAGCAAACACAAGATAAATCTAGCCTAGCATGTTAATTAAAAGACAAGAACAATATATAATCAAACAACACATAGACATATTGATTGATTAAATGATAACTTATCTTCAATTAAACATGGGAGATCCAAGGGTATGAAAACCCTTAAAAATGGCAGAAATTCGTCTTTAGGGTTTCTCCTCACAAAGTTGCACACTAATGACAAAAAATTGCAAAACTATATATAGAGTTTAAGGGCTGACGGCGTCACGTTATAGGACTTGACGCCGTCACCTCGCCGTGTCTAGGGTTCCCGGATGGCCTTCTTGACGCCGTCCCTCTTTAGACCTCCAAAATCCGCTCTGGCTTATCAAAGCTTGACGCCGTCCCTCTTTAAGTTAAACCGTGATGGCCTTGATCACTTCAAAGGGTGACGCCGTCAGAAATCCGTTGTAAAATTCTCTGGCTTATCATGAGTAATTTTCATATCCACCTTTTTTGCCAAGCCATGACGCCGTCAAGGGCAATCCCTGACGCCGTCAAAGGTACTTTCCAGCATAATTTTGAGACTTTGTCGTTTTCTTCACTTTTATGCTCCAAAAACGTCCAAAATGCTTCCTTTTCCAGATTTCTTCTCCAAAGTACCTAAAATGACAAAAGGAACGATTTAGGGCAATATTTGATCAAATAAATACGATTTAGGGCTTAAATGACCCTCTAAAAGCGGTACACTTTTCGCTTCATCAACTTCACATCTCAGATTCAAAAAAAAAAAGAAAAAAAAAATATATCCTTTTATTTTTATTAGACCCTTAATCTTTTAGGAGGTGATATGCACATTACAATAAATGATGTGTACACCACAAATATGCATATTTGGTGTTGTATCATATGCATTACTAATATGATTTTGTGGTGTGCATATCACTTATTCTTGTGTGCATATCACCTCTCTAATCTTTTCTATCTTTATTATATCATTTCATTATCTAGTCATAGATATAAGTTAATGAGGATTGGTTTTTGACAGTTACACAGTTGTGTACACGAGGATTGAGCAGGATGGACAAAAACTATGCGACCACCATCACAGTTGTCCTCCGCCATCATCACCACCACCACCACATGCGACCACTATAACGTTCCCGATCTATGTAAGATAATTATGAGCAACCACGACATGTGTGAGGCAAAAATGTTGGCTGTTAGTAATTTATGTGTTATGTGTGAGGCACACAAGAATTATTTGGTAGTTAAGCAATGTGGGAGAGAGAGAAATAACAGTGTTAATAATTTTAAGAAAAATTTACACGTTTGGTCCCTGTGGTTTGCTCAGATTTCATGTTTAGTTCTTAAGTCGTTTTAATTAAACCACAGATACCTATTTTTGAAACCTTGCACTCATTTAGTCCCTATTTTGGATTGGTCGTTAGTTGACCGTTAAGTGTTTGAATAATATTTGCCCATTAGTCCCTCCGTTAATATTTTTTGCACCGTTAATCCTCATTTTTTAAAATGAATTAAAAATGGCAGCATAGACTCGAACTCGGGTCTTGTTGCCAAAAAACCAACGCCCCAACCACTGGACTAAGCGTCCAGTGGTGTAATTATCTCAAAATAAATTATGTTTAACGTTTTCGCCCGTTTTTTACGTTTTTGTCTGTTTTTTTACGTTTTTGTCAATTTTTTTTACGTTTTCGTCCGTTTTTTTACGTTTTCGTCATCTTTTTAAGTTTTTGTCCTTTTTATACCTTCCGGTCCGTTTTTAAACGTTTTCGTCTGTTTTTTTACATTTTCTTTCGTTTTTATACGTTTTTGTCCATTTTCATCCGTTTTAGTCAGTTTTTATGTGTTTTCGTCCGTTTTTATACGTTTTCGTCCGTTTTTTACGTTTTCATCAGTTT
Organism: Artemisia tridentata subsp. tridentata; assembly: GCA_021014915.2. Taxonomy (NCBI): domain Eukaryota; kingdom Viridiplantae; phylum Streptophyta; class Magnoliopsida; order Asterales; family Asteraceae; genus Artemisia; species Artemisia tridentata. The sequence continues at coordinate 330,044,478 of CP139504.1, read as the reverse complement.
TTTTACGTTTTCATCCATTTTAATCTGTTTTCGCCCGTGTTTTTACGTTTTCGTCTGTTTTTATGCGCTTTTGTTCGTTTTTTTACGTTTTCGTCCATTTTTTTACGTTTTGATCACTTTTGATCATTTTTGTCCATTTTTTCTACGTTTTCATCCATTTTTATATATTTTTGTCTGTTTTTAAACGTTTTTGTCTATTTTTTTTACGTTTTCGTTTATTTTATATGTTTTTGTCAATTTTTATACGTAAAAAGGACGAAAATGGATGAAAATAGACGAAAACGTAAAAAATAAAGGACAAAAAAGTATAAAAACGAACGAAAACGTAAAAAACGGACGAAAGCATATAAAAACGGATAAAAGTGGACAAAAACGTATAAAAACGAACGAAAACGTTAAAAAAAATACGAAAACGTTTAAAAACAGATAAAAACCTATAAAACGGACGACAACATAAAAAAATGACAAAAACGTATAAAAACAGACGAAAACGTAGAAAAACAGACAAAAACGTAAAAAAACGGACGAAAGCGTATAAAAACGTACGAAAACATAAAAAAACGGACAAAACATATAAAAATTGACGAAAACGGATAAAAATGAGTTTGAGCAAAAAAAAAAGGTTAAATAGAACTTATTTTGATATAATTACACCACTGGACGCTTAGTCCAGTGGTTGGGGCGTTGGTTTTTGGGCAACAAGACCCGAGTTCGAGCCTATGCTGCCCTTTTTAATTCATTTTAAACAATGATGACTAACGGTGCAAAAAATATTAACGGATGGACTAACGGGAAAATATTATTTAAACACTTTACGGTCAAACTAATGGTCCATCGAAAATAGGGACTAAAGGAGTGCAAGGTTTCAAAAATAGGTATTTGTGGTGTAATTAAAACGACTTAGGGACTAAACATGAAATCTAAGCAAACCACAGGGACCAAACGTGTAATTTTTTCTAATTTTAAGGTATGCAACAGGTATCTGTTTTTTTTGTTTTGTTTTGATGGTGGTTATGAATTGTGATGGTATAATTCTGATGACTGTTTGACCAAAAAAAAGATGGAAAAGACCAAATTACCCTCATGTGCATTGCATGTGAAGGGTTTTAAACAGTTAATTTTAACGAACATCTAAGATAAGGACTGTGATGTAGTGAGCAAAAGGGGATAAACAACTGTTCTTGTTGATTCAAAGAATACCCAAGAACAATTCTTCTAATAATCGTTGATTCCAAATGAATACCGATAATCAGGGTATAATTCACACACTAACACACACTTGTGATAAGGAGGAAACGACTTTTCATATATTTCATCATAATAACAAAAACTTTGACACCCAATATATAGGCATACTAGAATTTAATAATACTAACCTTTCGCCTACTAAACTACTAATTATTTAAAACACCTAAATTATTTAAGAAAAGAGACTCGTGAGGTGCCAAAGTTATACAACCCAAAAGTCAGGTTGTTTGACCATCTTTCACCTTTCAACTTCAAAACTTGACCGTCATCATTCTTCCCCGGTTGAAAAGAACTCGACCTCGAGTTTAAAGTTTTTTTGATTTTTGGATATAAGCCATGTCCAACAGCTAGTGTTCGATTGTGCAGTTTCGGTTGCAATGGCCAGTCTTTTGGACCATGGAAGACCCTTTCCTCTTCCTCGTTGTAGATGTTGAGACAGAGTCAGAAGACAGAAACTTGAACTCATTCATTACTTGACCAATTCTGGGTGCTTCTATATGTTTAATCTTTTTAATAGCAACCCAGTCACCATTGTTATGTTTACGGGCATGAACTGTGACATAGACTCCTGTACCTAACATTTGTATCTCAGAAAAACCATTTGTAGCCCTCTCGATTTCTTTGTAGGAGTAAGATGGTACATTGAAGCTACCTGTAGCTTCTAAAGGTAGACGTTTTGCACTCATTTGGTTTCTTAAGATCATTCGTTTGATGCAGTAACAAATAAGTGCAATAGTAGCAACAACAAAAACTCCAGCAATAATTCCTTTGATTAGCACAACTACCCCTGTAGTTCCACCACATTTACTAGACATGTATTTTGATAATTTGCAATTCGACACAAGAATTGAGGATGGAAAGTGAATGCAGAAAGTCAAGCGTGACCATCCGTGAACCACTTCCGGCGAGAGCAGCCGACAAAATAGTAGCAGTGCAAAGCCAGAAAAACGACACTCGACAAACAGGACCAAGCATGAAAAATCAGCGAAACCCATACAGCAATGGAGACCCATAAGACAATAAGAATAAACCCTACACGGAAGCTTCAAACAGTGATAAAAAAGGATAATATCTTTTGATAACCATGATATAGAATATAAGCATAGGAAAGAACCCATCTTTTTGTCAACGGGATGCAAGTCTGAAGGAACTAGACTCCAGATAAAAATAATTGTGAAGTCCAAAGTTCTGAGTGCTATCACGATCTTGTTAAAATTCTCATGAAATCTTTCGATTGTGAAAACTCGTAAAGCATCACACATTCGATCCTCTTCCTTCTCCGGCTTGTTGACGAGAACTTCATCTTTAACGATTGAACACCCGGTCGCCCATGAATACCATTCTTCATCTCCGTATTCATCAAACACGGGTGGATAATCATAGATAATATCCTCAATAGAAGACATCTTGATCACGAAATTTAGCTTTGATACCAACTGATGTAGTGAGCAAAAGGGGATAAACAACTGTTCTTGTTTGTGAATCAACGATAGTTAGAAGAATTGTTCCTGGTATTCTTGTGAATCAACAGGTCCAATTTATTTATCTCTATTTTCGTTCTACATCAGTTGGTATCAAAGCTAAATTTCCTGATTAAGATGTCTCCTAATGACGACATTATTTATGAATATCCATTCGTGTATGATGAATACAAGGATGAGGATTGGTATCTTTGGTTCGGGTCACATGATTGTTCATATGATGAGGAGATCGATGAAGAAGATTACGTGCCAATTCAAAAAATGCCCAAAAATCCGAAGTTGCTGTTTGTCCAGGTTTGTGCAGTTTCAGGAAAACAGGCGGCACAGATTCGTTCACCGTTGGATCGCTCTGAATTTTGGATATGTGATCCAAGACTCATCTACGCACGATCTGACCGTTGGGATTTTCAATTGGAGCGTTCGAAAGGTAGTTATGATTTTCTAAAGTTGCTGCAGTTTGTGTTTGATTTTGAAAAATACATGAGTCTCAATAATAATGATGAGTGCAAAATAGTTCTGTTTGATCCTGGTGGTTTCGAGACAAAACTCGAGGTCGAGTTCTTTTCAACCGGGGGAGAATGATGACGGTCAAGTTTTTGGTGAATTTAGACATCTTGAAAGTTAGACAAAATTCTCTACAAACATGTGCATTAACTTTTTGAAGTTGAAAGGTGAAAGATGGTGAAACAAGTTACTCTTTTGGGTTTTATAAATGTAGTATCTGATGGGTTTTTTTTTCATAAATAATTTTGGGGGTTTTTAAATAATTAGGAAGGTGAAATGTCGGTATTAAATTCTAGTATGCCTATATATTGGGTGTCAAAGTTTTTGTTATTATGATGAAATATATGAAAAATCGTTTCCTCCCTATCACAAGTGTGTGTTAGTGTGTGAATTATACCCTGATTATCGGTATTCATTTTGAATCAACGATTATTAGAAGAATTGTTCTTGGGTATTCTTTGAATCAACAAGAACAGTTGTTTATCCCCTTTTGCTCACTACATCAGACTCATGGTGTTACATAGTTTCATTATAAGGGACATTCATCAAAAAAAAAAAAAAAAAGATCAGGGAGTGTAATATGGATTTCGTCTAAATCCGAGGTACGAACAGTGTAATTTACACCTAACTTATTTTAATAATGAAAATTCAACATAGCAAAACACATGTAACTTGTATTTAAATGCTAGAGCACATACACGACCCCAACTCATCATTAGATATCTCTCCCTTGGAATAAAAATGAGTATTGATACAGGTGAACCACTAACACCGACTGGTCGTATGTTTGTACAGCCAGCAATGAACCAAATCATCAACTGTGTTCTCGGGCTTGATCATTCAGTCGATATCGACCTAGTACGGTCAGTCATATCTAATTCTCTAATTGTCAAGCACCCTAGGTTCACTAGTCTTTTAGTCAAAGACAAACATGGTTGTGCATGTTGGAAACAAGTTGAACTTGAACTTGACCAACATATCATTTACCTCCCTGACGTTGTCAGTGCTAATACGGATGACGAAACAGCAGTCAATGAGTATCTAGCTGACTTGACTGTTTCGTGTCCACTAAGCACTAACAAGCCTCTATGGGAGGTACATATATTAAGTGCCCATAAATGTGTTGTGATGCGTTTTCATCACGCGCTCGGTGATGGAGTTTCCTTGTTGTCGCTCATGTTGACTATGGGTCGTAATGTCAGTGACAACAAGGTGCCAAATATTCAATCTTTAATTTCTTCAACAAGTAATCGGAGTAACGAAAATGGGTTGTGGAAGGTGATGAAAATGATGCTTTTTACGTCGGTTTATATGTTTGAGTTCATGATGAGGAGTTTGTGGGTTCGGGATAAGGAGACGATCGTGAGAGGTGGAGCGGGGGTCGAGTTATGGCCGAGGAAAATGGCTACGGCTAAGTTTAGTCTTGATGATTTGAAAACGGTTAAGAGCGCTGTCGCCAATACGGTTAGTTTTATTTTCTGTTAATTAGGTTAATCGACTCTCATACTTCTAAAATGTTCTGATCTAAAGATTTGTTTTCGCAACGCATAAATACGCTATATACTTACTTTAAACTTTGAGATGCTCTGGATATTAAAAAATATATCTTTGACCATTTAAGCAAGTAGGTTAGACTTGACATAATGCCATCTATTTCTTAAGAATTATTCCACAAGTTAAGTTAGATATATAATAAACAATTGAAAATAAGTTATGTAGACATGTAGTACGTATGCCGCCGGCGCAAAGCTAGCATATTCTTGTTGATATTTTTATTTAATTTTTACTAATTTATACAAGTCTTATATATAAAATAATCTAGCTTAAAATCATTCTTTAGCTTTTCATTATTTTTTTTATGTGTTTCGAGATAATTATCTATTTGTAAATTTGAAATAAGGGTTTAGGCTATAGAATAACAAAATGGCATAACAAATTATTCGACGCAAAAAATCTGTTTTTCATTATGCATGTCATAACCTCATTTGAATAAGCAAACGAAACACAACATTAGTAACCAATAATCAAGTAGCATTAATAACCTACGCAGTTGTATTTTGTTACTATATTATAAAGTGAGAAATAACGAAAATGCTAACTGCTGATGTTTTAAGTAGCATTTGGAAAGCAGTCTTTAGAGAGAACATAAACGCGAGCTTTCAATTATGGTGCATTTTATTGACAAGATCATAAGAACCAAAAACAAGTATTCATCCATAGATAAATCATAAACATCTTAAAAATCTCGAAACAAAAACATAATAACAATAATAACCCAAAAAACAAAACAGTAAAAGAAACAAAAACTAGTTATCCCATCTTCTTCAACGGTAACTCTTCTGGAACCTAGCTCTAGCACCCTTCCCACCAAATTTCTTAGGCTCACATCTTCTCGGATCAGCAACAAGCAAAGTCCTATCATATCTAACAAGCACATCGTTAATCTCCTTCTTTTGCTCCTCATCAACAAACTTCTGAAAGTACCCCGCTAAAGCCTTAGCAATACTTTGTCTTATAGCATAAACCTGTGAAGTATGTCCACCACCTTTGACTCTAACCCTCATGTCAACGCATGCAAACTTTGCACGTCCCAAAAGCAAGATGGGTTCAAATACTTTGTAACGTAAAATTTCTGGCTGGATTAGCTCGATTGGTGTTCCGTTGATTTTTATGAGGCCACGTCCCGCTTTGCAGTGGGTCACAGCCACTGCGGTCTTTTTTCGCCTGAAGCATTGGACAGAGTTTGGTTGTTGTGCCCAGGGGCGCAGCTTATATAGGGGGGGGGGGCGCCCGACCCCCCGAATTTTTTTTTGCAATGTAGGGGTTATATAGTTTTCGTGTAGAAAAATTTCGGTATATTCGGTTTCGACCCCCCGAAATAGCGTTAGAAAAAAAAAATTTAGATCCCGACCCCCCACTGAAAATTTTCAAGCTTCGCCACTGGTTGTGCCGCCATTGTTGAGTGTGTTTGTGTTTAGGGTATATCGTTGTGATTATATTATGCTTGATGTTTATGTTAGTAGGGGTTTTGGTTAGTTTTGGGCCCATAAAATGTAACGGTTTATGGTTGAGACAATTTAACTTTGTGTACATAGAAATAACCGAAAAAAAATATATATATATATATATATATATAATTTACATACCAAAAATCTTCTTCCATAAAGGATCATATTTTTACCTTCATGTTTCATTATCCTATGTACATTTAGTTGTTTTCATTTCATTATATGCTACAAACTTTTAGATTATGTTTTGATACATATTTATTGTTGACGTGTCACTAGTATTTTGGTAATTTTAAAAGTGTTGACACATCAGCACAACAAGTATGATATCGGAACAGAATTTGAAAGTTTGTAGCATATAGTGCAACGAAAACAAATACATGTATGATAATCGAACATGAAGAAAGGTATGTTGCTAATTTATAGCCTAAAGCACTTTTGTAAAAAAAGTTAGTCATGTACTCATGTTGGCCTATTTATAACATGAACTAAATTAGAAATTATAAAGTTGAGGTTTGAATATCTGAAGGTATACGATAAGTCGATAACTATTGTTAGAGCATAAATATAATCGACCATAAAATAGTTTCAAGATACATGGCGTACATAGGCGCAGAGATATAAGTAACATTGTATAACTTGTTATTATAATCGCTTATACACACGAATATACATAAATGTATATCGCGTATATGTACACATTCGTATATATAGCTAAAGATACTCGTAGTAAATGTGTGACTGTAAATCTGTAATAACGTGCGTTGTCTCCTATCATTTCTCTAAAGACGGGTTGGGGTTGCTTTGGAAAGCGCTGGTCGTTTTTTCATGTTTTGGGAGAAAGGTTTTTTTTTTTTTTGCTAAATGCACATTGTGATCTGTCAAACTTTTAAGAGTATGCATTTGCCAAATGTGGGGGGGTTTAATTTTGATTGACCTTAATGTAAATTTTATTATGTATCAAAATGCAGACAATCAACGACGTACTTTTTGGTGTAATATCATCTGGACTATCAAGATATTTGGAAAACCATTCAACAAAACGTAAATATATGTTCCTCATAATCTTTTCGATTCGTATAGGTATATGTGAACATTTCAAAACAAAAATTTTACCGTGTTTTGCAGCTCTTAAAGAAGGGCTTCGGATCACTGGGGCTGCCATGGTTAACCTGAGACCATCATTAGGACTCCAGGTTACTTCTCATCCTACATTATTCCAATAGAAAGTTAACCATGTTACAGTAAAAGCCAAACGTCACACAGTTATGATAAAAATTTTATTAGGAAATCGAAGAATTAATGAAGAAAAATTCTAAATCAAAGTGGGGAAACAAATTTGGTATGATGCTATTACCAGTATACTACCATAAAAAAGGCTCCGATCCTCTGCAGTATTTGAAGAGAGCCAAAACGATGATCGATAAAAAGAAGCTTTCTTGTGAGGCTTTTTTAGTATACAAACTCGCATACTTTGTTACTAAGATATTAGGAGGAAAGGTAGAATTTGCTTCCTAGAAAAATTTCATAATTCATAGTTGCATGCTATGTTTGGACTTACGCGTTTGGTTTTGGTTTTCAGTTTGCAAGCTTGCTTAATTACAGGATAGTATGTAACACTAGTTTCACATTCTCAAATGTGGTTGGCCCGAAAGAGGAGTTCATGATTGCAGGTGTCCCGGTTACGTACATCAGAACAACTTCTTCAAGCTTATCGCATGTAAGAATCGATAAACTTCCAAATACCCACAAAAAGGGAATGAATTAATGATGAATGGTATGCTGTGTTTATTCAGGGTATCACCATGCACATGGTGAGTTACGCAGGAAGGGCTGACATGCAAATTCTTGTTGCTAAAGACCTCATTCCTCACCCAGAAGAATTAGCAAAATGTTTTGAAGATGCACTACTTGAAATGAAGGAAGCTGCATTATTAAAAACCAAGTGAAATACAATCTAAATCCCCACAAATTTTTGGGTAAAAGAATGTGATAAATCGGGCATAAGTTTCCATATTCTTTGATTAGTTGACAAAAATATAATATGTTTTGGATGGTTCCAATATCATTCTATACAAGTGCTAATACATTAACAAATTAGTCATGCTATATGGGCGTCTCTATGCGCCTAGTTTCACATTCTGTTAAGGATTGTTCCTGTGTACAACTAATTATTCATCGTTCATAGCAACTTACAGTCTGAAGCGCAGCTTCCATCTGAGATCTTTTGCTGCCCCATCCTTACTGGAAACACTGTATAAAATACTTCATTTATTAGCCAGGTTTTTTATGTATGCAAATACTAGAATACTGATGAAAAATAAAAGAAAAAAAGAGTAAATGTGGTGCTTTTGACCCATTAGTTAAAAACGGGTCAACTTGGGTATGTTAATACTATAACGGGTCAAACGTGTAAAAATAAGAATTAGCTTAGACGAAAACGGTTCAAGTGTGTCAAAAGTAGACCAAAATGTTATGTTTATACTATAGAATTCCGCTTTTTTGTGTGGGTAATGTGACTAGTGCCTTGGCTTATAGTGAAAGGTTCACTCCGACAAGGATTCAATAAGTCAAGGGATTTGATCATTCAGAAATGTACCTTAATATTAAACTTTATAAGCTAATAATGTAATTGTGCAAATATAAATGTTTCGGTACTTGTTCTGACAGAAGATGAAAGTCCTTAGGACTATAGGAGTTTCTCGAATTCTCATTCTCTATGATGTATAAAAGCTTAACTCAATTTTACCAAAGTTTGTTTAAGTAATAAAGAAAATAATTTAACTTTTTCTAGTTATATCTTGAAGAAAAAAAGAATAAATATTTAGCAAAAAGTATTTCACGTCAATGTGTTCTGACCTAACAAAAACATTACCTGTTGAACCGGCCGAATTTCCACCTCAAAGGGTACCTGGTTAGTTGGACTGTTGGAATGTCTTCATCTTCTGGAACAGTTTTTTTTCTTCTAGTGGTCCTTATCGTCAGAAATTATGTTCTTTAAATGGATCTCCTGCCTGGGAATCTTTTGCGCGTCACAGCATTTGCTGTCGGTGATTCGGTGTGTCATCTCTCCATTCCTTCACTCAAGAGCTTGCAGTTTGAAACATGTTTCTTTGATATGATTCAAAATGTGAAGGTTCAAAAAGGACACATGTCAGTTCCCCATTAGTTTGAATAACTAACTTTGGCGTCCAAAGTTAGTTAGCTAGTTTTCTATGATTTGTATATAAGTAGGAAGCTGTAATCATTTTACTATCATCTTTGTAAATCAAATAACACTTTCCCTCTCATTCTCTCATTGTAACAACTTTGTAACAAAACCATTCGATTAATCAACTATCATTTCCAATTCTTGATCTTTGGATTTCTAGTTATTAATCTCCATTGATAATCAATTTATCATTTCTTAAGTGAAGTCTAAATTGAGTCTATCAGTTGGTATCAAGAGCCTCTTTTCTGGCATCACATTATCTTCAAGAGTGTTACACTGACATTCTCGATTTTCCGGTTGTCTTCTCCGGTCAAATTCCGGCCAAAACAGAGATTTTCCGGCAAGAAATTAGTCACCACTAATTTCACCTGTTCTATTATATTATATTAGTGCCAAACATATGTATGATCACAAGACTAGCCCATTAGTGGTTAATTTCTCTAGTCTTGAACAAGCTGATCAGAAGCAGTTGGTTTAGGTAATCAAGAACAGGCTTAGTAGTCATTATTCCATGTGTTGATGAGTAATAGTGATACCAATACAATGGTGAGCACAAGATCTGAAGCACAAGGTGCAACTCTTGAATCTTTGCAAGAAACAATGCAGAATATGCAAACAGCCATGCAAACTATGATGACTGAGATTGCAAGATTAAAGAATGGTGAAGGAACAAGCAATAACAGAGGAACTCAAATGACTGGTGGTCAATTGGGGAGATTGTCCAAAATTGAGTTTCCAAGATTCAATGGTGATAATGTAAAGGGTTGGGTTTACAGATGTAATCAATTCTTCAAGATTGATGGTGTGATGGAAGATAAGAAGGTTGAATTACCTTCCATGCATCTGTATGATAGGGCCCTTGTTTGGCACCAACATTATGTCAAAAGATTTGGTGAAGAAACTCCATGGGAGATGTATGAAGAAGAGGTACTTAAGAGGTTTGGGTCACTGTATGATGATCCAATTGTGGAGTTGAAGAATCTGAAGCAAGATGGATCAGTCCAACACTATCAAGAGGAGTTTGAATCATTGTTGAGTAGGGTGGAGTTGAATGAGGTTTATGTTGTAAGTTTGTTCATTGGTGGTTTAAAGAAGGAGATTGGTATGCCCATAAGGATGTTTGGTCTCAAAACCTTGCCTGAGGTGTTTGCTATGTCTAAAATGCAAGAAGCTACCAATGCTGCCTTAAAGACAAGGTATAATCCTCCCTTGTTGACAACTCCTAAATTTGTGCCTAATAACAATTTTGCAAATAAGAATGTTAATATGGCTCTAAAGACTGTTAATAATAATGGGGGAAATCAGTTTGTGCCAAGAAATGGTGTTAATAGGCCTTATAGATTGACCCAAAAAGAGTTGGAGGAAAAGAGGGCAAAGAATCAGTGTTTTTACTGTGAACAAAGGTACACTCCTGGACACAAATGTAGTGGTCAATTGAATTGTTTAGAAGTTGTGTTGGATAGTAAGGAACATGAGGAGTGTTTGGAAGAAGAAGGCATTGTAACTGAGGAAGTAGAAAATGAGGAAAGAAGTAATGGTCAGGAGTATGAGTTTAATGAACAATGCCCACAAATATCACTTAATGCTTTATCATGCCTTAATTCTTACCAAACCATGAGGTTTAAGGGTGTGGTAGGCAAACAAGTGTTGCATACATCGGCTGATTCTGGAAGTACCCATAATTTTTTAGATGTGTAGACTGCTAAGAGGCTAGGCTGTAAATTGAGAAGTACTACTCCTTTGAAGGTTTCTGTGGCCAACGGTCTAGAAATTTTTAGTACTTATGAATGCCTTAATTTCAAATGGAGCATTAATGGCATTCAATTTGAAACTGATGTTATGCTTTTGCCTTTGGTTGGTTGTGAAATGGTACTTGCATGTGTGCAGTGGTTGTCAACTTTAGGAGAAATAAGGTGGAATTTTAAAACTCTAGTCATGAAATTTGAGTACAGTGGTAAACAAGTTGTGCTTAGGGGTACTCAGAACACTAATTTGCAGTGGATGCAAGGTAAAAAGGCTCACAAAGAACATGAGTCAAAAGAGGCTGAATTGTACTCCATGATGCTCTGTGTGTACCCTGTGTATTGTCACCAAATGGAGGGGAAAAAGGGAAATGGTGAAGTGGTAGATGCAGTTGTGAGTAATTTTGAAGATGTGTTTGCAGTCCCTAATGAGCTACCACCTCAGAGAACACATGACCACAAAATACCCCTTATGCCAAACACTCCCCCAATTAATATCAGACCTTATAGGCACCCACCTCACCAAAAGGATACCATTGAGGCCATGGTAAAAGAGTTGCTTGATTCAGGGGTGATTATGGCAAGTCAAAGCTCTTTCTCTTCTCCTATAGTAATGGTCAAAAAGAAGGACGGTACATGGAGGATGTGTGTTGACTACAGGCAACTGAATAAGTACACACTTAAGGAGGTGATATGCACACTACAATAAATGATGTGCACTACTTCACATCTCAGATTCAAAAAAAAAAAAAAAAAAAAAAAAAAAAAAAAAAAAAAAAAAAAAAAATCCTTTTATTTTTATTAGACCCTTAATCTTTTAGGAGGTGATATGCACACTACAATAAATAATGTGCACACCACAAATATGCATATTTGGTGTTGTATCATATGCATTACTAATATGATTTTGTGGTGTGCATATCACTTATTCTTGTGTGCATATCACCTCTCTAATCTTTTTTATCTTTATTATATCATTTCGTTATCTAGTCATAGATATAAGTTAATGATGATTGGTTTTTGACAGTTACACAGTTGTGTACACGAGGATTGAGGAGGATGGACAAAAACTATGCGACCACCATCATAGTTGCCCATGATGCTCTGTGTGTACCCTGTGTCTTGTCACTAAATGGAGGGGAAAAAGGGAAATGGTGAAGTGGTAGATGCAGTTGTGAGTAATTTTGAAGATGTGTTTGCAGTCCCTAATGAGCTACCACTTTAGAGAACACATGACCACAAAATACCCCTTATGCCAAACACCCCCCCCCCCCCCAAATTAATATCAGACCTTATAAGCACCCACCTCACCAAAAGGATGCCATTGAGGCCATGGTAAAAGAATTGCTTGATTCAGGGGTGATTAGGGCAAGTCAAAGCTCTTTCTCTTCTCCTATAGTAATGGTCAAAAAGATGGATGGTACATAGAGGATGTGTGTTGACTACAGGCAACTGAATAAGTACACAGTTAAGGATAAGTTTCCTATACCTGTCATTGAAGAATTGATAGATGAATTGGGTGGGTCTGCAGTGTTTTCTAAATTGGATTTGAGAGATGGATATCATCAAATACAAATGTATGATGGTGATTGATCCGCCCCGAACCAACACTTATATTTAAACAAATGCAGACCCGGAACTGGATGCTCGTGTGTAGTGTGTGAAACCAGGCAAGTGATCACCTGGGTCGTTTCCCAACGAGGTGCGAAATTGAAAAAATCGAAATAACAATGAGACTGAGAACCAAGGAACCAAGAACTACCTATGGGCTTCCCATGAAACCACTAAACCATAAGCTTCCATAATTCCAGCTTGTTCAATCCATAACAGCTTATAAGCTATTTTGTTGACTTTCGTTGACTTCACTTCGAATTTGATATTAAGAGCTAAATAACACTACATAAGCTTACATGAAGCTATGTAGAGCTTTATGTGAGCTTATAAAAAGGTTTATTGGAGCTTTTGATAGATTTTAAATGAGCTTTTAGCTTATTCGAATTACAATAGAACTTGATAACTAATTATAACCGAATTGGAGTACAAAATAACTTGAAAATGGAACAAAGATACTGAACTGAGCTTGTATTAAAACTAAATTAAGAGTTACAAGAATTGAAAGACTGAAATTTAAATTTGCAATTAAACTAAAATTAACTACTTACTACTTCCTATTACATTTTATCTATATATACAAAAACTAAGGTGGGAACTTCTTATCATCTTCCTCTGATTCATTTAGCACCCTTGATTTCCTCTGACATGATCTCAGCTGCCCATTCTAACTTTTGGCGGGAAAAAGATAAAGTGGTAAACACCACTTGTCTGGTTTACATGGGGGAAAGGAGAAGCAATAAATGCTTTTTGTTGTTGTTAGGTAACTTGTTGAGGAGGAGGGGGGAGAGTTGGTGTGTGTCAGGGGTGGTATCCTGGTATTTGAAATGGCGGGGTGAATGAGGTTGATGGTGGTTTTGACCTTGGTTTGACCTGGGTTGGTTTAGCTAAACAAAATTAAGGCCGGGGTGGGTTTTATTGATTGGGCTAGGAATTTCATTTTGGGCTTGGTATTTTTGCTGGGTTAAAAAGGGTTAGGATAGGATAATGGGTTTTATTGGTTTAGTTTAGTTTTAGGAATTATTTGTGATAGGGTAAATGGGTTAAAGTTTAGGGACTAGAATTGTAACATTTGGATTTTTAGGGGGCTGATCTTGTAATTTCACAAAAGTAATCAAAAGGACCATAAAACAATATTTTCCATTTTAAAACACCCGGGGACCATAAATGTCATTTTTCAAAACCCCAGGGACTACTTTTGACCACTTTTGAAATTTGAGGGACTAGACTTGCCATTTATGCAAACTTTGTTCGTTTTCACTTATTTTTAATCATTTTGCATTTGAAACAGATAAAAACACATTTTCAATGATATTTATAATATTTGTGTGTTTTTGGACGTTTATGTGGGATAAAACCGGGTAAATTATATGTGTTTTTAGACACATATCAAATCCCCCACACTAAACTATTGCTAGTCCCTAGCAATATTTTATGAAGATTTAATGGATTTGAAAGACTCTTTACCAAAAGCCATCACTTCTGGAGTAGCCAAATGTTTCAGTATGTGATACTTTGGTACACCGATAACCAAATGATTTTGAGCAACCCATAAGCTGTCAACGGTTTTGATTTGTCTTTACCAGAAGCCGTTTGCTTCTGGACTAGCCAACTCTTAGATAAATTATTAATATTATCTTTGGCGAGCTGATTACCAATTATGGTTTTTCCACTGCCTTTACCACAAGCCATAATCTTGCGGGCTAGCCAACTCTTCACTTATAAGGATATGGTGAGTCGAAAACCATACAATTTTGGGCAAATTGCAAGCCATAAACGGATTTGATATATCTTTACCAAGAGCCGTTTGCTCCTGGATTAGCCAATCCTTAAGTGGGTTAGACATGGCGGACTGATAACCATTTATTGAGTTCTAAGTGAGAAAAAATTTTAAAATTTTGGCTAAAATGGGGGTACTAGATGGTACATTTGATCAAATTCGCGAGAATTCCAATCCCCCACACTAAACTATTGCTAGTCCCTAGCAATATTTTATGAAGATTTAATGGATTTGAAAGACTCTTTACCAAAAGCCATCACTTCTGGAGTAGCCAAATGTTTCAGTATGTGATACTTTGGTACACCGATAACCAAATGATTTTGAGCAAACCATAAGCAGTCAACGGTTTTGATTTGTCTTTACCAGAAGCCGTTTGCTTCTGGACTAGCCAACTCTTAGATAAATTATTAATATTATCTTTGGCGAGCTGATTACCAATTATGGTTTTTCCACTGCCTTTACCACAAGCCATAATCTTGCGGGCTAGCCAACTCTTCACTTATAAGGATATGGTGAGTCGAAAACCATACAATTTTGGGCAAATTGCAAGCCATAAACGGATTTGATATATCTTTACCAAGAGCCGTTTGCTCCTGGATTAGCCAATCCTTAAGTGGGTTAGACATGGCGGACTGATAACCATTTATTGAGTTCTAAGTGAGAAAAAATTTTAAAATTTTGGCTAAAATGGGGGTACTAGATGGTACATTTGATCAAATTCGCGAGAATTCCCCCCCACACTTAGAACTGAATATTGCCCTCAATATTCAAAGTACCGGTTGTTAAACCAACACTTAGAACGTGAAAGGGAAATACTAATAGCCTTTTATTTTGATATATACACCTTTTTTTTTTTTTTTTTTTTTTTTTTTTTTTTTTTTTACTGAACTGTACATAAATAGAACATGCGGGGCATCTCCCCCACACTAGGGTGAGACATGGGTGAAAACCCATATTTTGCTACTGTTTTTATTAACCGAGTCGCTAGCTTGACTCGACCCCGAATTGAGTTGATTCCTCCCGAACAGTCAGGTTTATCACGCAAGCTAACCGCTTGTGAACGGTTAACTGTAACAAAGGGTTCCTGAACAGCCCGGGAGAAAAACAATTTAAAAGTTTATGGGGAAGTAAGAGACCAGGAAATCCGGCATTTAAACCAATGTTAAATGGACAATGCCGGGGTCAAAAGTAATATCCTCACTCCTGAATGAGTGAAAGATTGGGGAAATCACCGTGTAGGTGAAGGGAAGAAGAGAGATCTGAACAGCAATTAAGATAAGAACTTCCTCCTCAAGAAATACATATTCAAGTGGATGAGGCAAGTCCTTTAGCTTGATCTCTGGAAATTTATCAGTTTTCTCAACTGACTCGATTTCCTTTTTATGAAGTGGTTTGGGTAGGAGGGAGGGATAATCGTCTGGGTATAAACAATTGTTCAAGAAGCAGAATAACATCTCCCTCCTGATTACTCTCAGTGTCATCAATTTCTGGAAGAAATGTATCCAAATCGAGATAAGCCTCGATTTCTTCCAGCATAGAATTACTTCCCTCATTATGAAGTTGTTTTAGTGGAGGAGGGGGAATTGGATTTTTGTTTAACAAACTTTCTAAATAAAGAATGTCCCCCTCAGGATCAAGATAGTTATCATCAACCTCATGCGGAGGCGAACTATCTAGAGCAAGAAAATCCTCTACCTCATCCCAAAAGGGATCACTTTCCTCAACCGCATTGAGAGAAGGGGAGGAAGAGATAGCAATGTTTGGATCATCCACAGAATTAACTATTTCAATTCGATAAACTGTTTCCAGAGATGGGATAAGTGGCGTGCTCTCAGAGCTAGCAATGTTTTCCACTTCCGATTCAGTCTCCGAGTCTAGTTCATCGTAGTCAAAGACGCTTTTAACTTCTGTGGTACAGCTTTCAAACCACTTGTTTGAACCAGGAGCAATTTTCTTTGCTTTAAGCTCAACACGTTTATCAGAAACACTCTTAACCGTGAACCTAGAAAGTTTTGGATCAAATCTTTCAGATTTTTCAACCATAGCAATATTGTGTTTGGCGGTTAGAGGTTTAGAGTTTGCATTAATATTAAACGTGACTTGGTCATGGTCAACCCGAAGGGTTATTTCTTCGCCATAGACATCTATCAAAGCACGTCCGGTCCTTAAAAAGGATCTCCCGAGAATGAGAGGTACACGGGAATCGCATTCAAAATCCACAACCACGAAATCGGCTGGGAAATGAAACTTTCCTACTTTGACAAAAACGTCTTCAGCAACGCCCTTAGGAATAGTTTCAGTGCGATCTGCTAATTCAAGAGTCATCCTTGTGGGAGTCAGAGCCGGGAGTGAAAGTTTTTTCCACACGGAAAGTGGCATCAGGTTAATGCTTGCACCGAGATCGGCCAAGGCATAGCATTTAACCATTCCCGGGAATTCACAAGGAATGAGAAATTTACCAGGGTCTCCTAACTTCACTGGAAGTTTTTTAAGGAGCACAGCTGAGCAAGTCTCATTTAACGGAGTTTTTGCCAATTCAACTAACTTCTCTTTGTTGCTTAAAAGACTTTTGAATTGAGAAGCGAATTTCGGCATATACAGCAAGGCATCAACAAAACTAATATCGAAGTGTAATTTCTGGAAAATTTCCAAAAATTTCATCATTTGGTTGTTAGTTTTCTCTTGGAGCCTTTGATCATTAAGCCTTTGAGGATATGGGAGGTAAGGCTTAGTATTTGTCTTCGGAACATCGGGTTCCGGAATATCAGGTTTGGATTTAGGGTTTTCAACAGGGATTTCAAAAACAACTCCTTGTTTGGGTTTTGGTTTCTGGACAACTTGAGGTAGGACATTGTCGGCACCTCCGTTATTAATAGGAAGTTCCTTGTCCTCAGTCACCTCAGGTTCACTTTCCACTACCTTGGGGAGAGGAGAAGAAATGGTAGTAGAAATAGTGGGTCCATCATAAGCTTTACCACTGCGTGTGGTGACAGCTTTCAGTTCACCCTTTGGGTTTGGAATGGTATTACCAGGAAGACCTCCCGAGGTAGAAGGTGGATTGATATGATTCATGAGACTGGTAAGCATATTCTTAACTTCGCTTTGAGAATGATCAATTTTATTAGAAAGCTCATTCTTAAGCTCAGTTCCTTGCTTATATATTGAAGTTTGAAATTCATTCCTCAATCCAGATATCTGATTTTGTATTGCCTTCATTTTGTTCTCATTAAACTTGATGTAGTTATCAAGTTCGTTTGGGAGAGGTACTTGGTGATTAGGAGCTGAATACCCTTGATTACCCCTCTGGGGTGGGTATTGATTGTTTGGGGCATTAAATTGATTTTGCATGTTTTGCCCTCTCTGTTGATTAGGATTAATCCTGTTTGGATTGTTGGGAGGAGGAAAGCCGGGTGGTCCATGCTGATTGCTAGCACGGTAATTTGTTTCCCCTTGAGGATGGTATTGACCACCTCCTTGATTGGAAGATCCGGTTAAAGCTTTGACTTCAAATGCATTGCCATCGGTGGCAGTACAATTGTAGTAAGCGTGAGGGCCACCACAAGTAACACAAACTTCTATTTTTTTGACTTCAGCAGTGTGAGAAGTTTGCGGAGCGGACTCTTTCTTTTGTGTGGAAGAAACCAAAGCTTGAATAACCTTCGTGAGTTCAGCAAGTTGAGTATCAGTACTGGACTGACTCACGGGAGATGAAGTGGAAGGACCAGCACTAGCCTGGGGATTATATGTCCTGTTTCGTGTAGTGCGGACCTTAGACTTATTTTCAATGAGAGCAATGGCTTCCTTAGTGGATTTGCTCAGAAAATTACCTCCAGCTGAGGCATTGAGAGAATCTTGGTCAGATGGGTTTAACCCACTGTAGAAGGTGTCCATCTGCATCAAATCGGTGAAACCGTGATGAGGACATTTGCGGAGCAATTCTTTGAAACGATCCCATGCTTCTCCAAATGGTTCATCAAACCTTTGAGTGAATTTCATGATTTCATTTTTGAGATGCGTGGTTTTAGAAGGAGGAAAGAATTCATTCACGAATTTCTGAACCAAATCTTCCCATGTTGTTATCGATCGAGGGGGTTGTTTGTCAAGCCAAATCCGGGCTGCCCCATCGATGGAAAACGGGAAAAGAAGAAGTTTTATTGATTCCTCAGGGACACTTTTGCATTTGATGGTAGATGT
The DNA here is from genome assembly GCA_021014915.2 of Artemisia tridentata subsp. tridentata. Lineage (NCBI taxonomy): Eukaryota > Viridiplantae > Streptophyta > Magnoliopsida > Asterales > Asteraceae > Artemisia > Artemisia tridentata. The sequence continues at coordinate 330,025,699 of CP139504.1, read as the reverse complement.
GATTTTATTGAACCATCTAATGTGATCTTGAGGATCGTCCCTTTCAAAACCATAGAATTGCCGCTGGGTTACCAGGTTTATCAACCCAGTCTTAAGCTCAAAATTCTCAGCCACGATGGCTGGAACAACAATGGCATCCCCGTACCCAGTGGTGGGAGCTTGGAGAAGCTCATTCATAGGGCGGTCTTCTGCCATGATGATAGTGGTTATGGGTTCAGTACGTAACTCGGGTACGACTGACGGAGCAGAACGTCTACGACGTCTTCGAGGTATTTTTCCAAGCTCACGGAGAGGACTTGTAGACCTAGAAGAACGAGTGCGCATGCACTAAGACGAGTCTAAGAATCCTTTATAGTGGAGGAAACTCAGAAAAGGGTAAGAAGATTCTTTTTGGATTTTATGAAAACAAAATTTTTCTATTAAAAATCAAGATCGAGAAAAAACACAAGTGAACTTAAACCAACAATCAACAGGCGTACGGTAGCTCTCTAACTGACAAACGCACAGAGTGGCGGAGAAGCAAAGGTGGGCAGTTACGCTCCTTAAAAACCCGCTTCTTTCAGTCCGACAATTTAATGTCAGACTATCCTAGAACCTCCGTTAGAGTTTGTTTTATCAATTAAAGGTGAGCCGATATTCGCAAGTGATACAAAGGCAAGTTTTTATCTTAAGATTGGGAACTTATTATGGCCGCACCCCCAGTTAGGTAGTGCTCAGTCTTGGTTCTCGATGGTTAATTTTTACTTGTTTATTATTTAAAGAAAATGTAAAATGTTTTTGGTTTTTTAGTTTTTATATGATAATAATAATAGTAATATATATAGAAAAGAAAAGAAAAATATTTTTGGGTATTTTATATTGTTTATGGGAATTAGGAACTTCTTGGGAGAAGGATCTCGAATCACTAATCGCTAAAACTTACACAACAGTCGCAGCACACCTCTCCGGCAGCGGCGCCAAAATTTGATCCGCCCCGAACCAACACTTATATTTAAACAAATGCAGACCCGGAACTGGATGCTCGTGTGTAGTGTGTGAAACCAGGCAAGTGATCACCTGGGTCGTTTCCCAACGAGGTGCGAAATTGAAAAAATCGAAATAACAATGAGACTGAGAACCAAGGAACCAAGAACTACCTATGGGCTTCCCATGAAACCACTAAACCATAAGCTTCCATAATTCCAGCTTGTTCAATCCATAACAGCTTATAAGCTATTTTGTTGACTTTCGTTGACTTCACTTCGAATTTGATATTAAGAGCTAAATAACACTACATAAGCTTACATGAAGCTATGTAGAGCTTTATGTGAGCTTATAAAAAGGTTTATTGGAGCTTTTGATAGATTTTAAATGAGCTTTTAGCTTATTCGAATTACAATAGAACTTGATAACTAATTATAACCGAATTGGAGTACAAAATAACTTGAAAATGGAACAAAGATACTGAACTGAGCTTGTATTAAAACTAAATTAAGAGTTACAAGAATTGAAAGACTGAAATTTAAATTTGCAATTAAACTAAAATTAACTACTTACTACTTCCTATTACATTTTATCTATATATACAAAAACTAAGGTGGGAACTTCTTATCATCTTCCTCTGATTCATTTAGCACCCTTGATTTCCTCTGACATGATCTCAGCTGCCCATTCTAACTTTTGGCGGGAAAAAGATAAAGTGGTAAACACCACTTGTCTGGTTTACATGGGGGAAAGGAGAAGCAATAAATGCTTTTTGTTGTTGTTAGGTAACTTGTTGAGGAGGAGGGGGGAGAGTTGGTGTGTGTCAGGGGTGGTATCCTGGTATTTGAAATGGCGGGGTGAATGAGGTTGATGGTGGTTTTGACCTTGGTTTGACCTGGGTTGGTTTAGCTAAACAAAATTAAGGCCGGGGTGGGTTTTTATTGATTGGGCTAGGAATTTCATTTTGGGCTTGGTATTTTTGCTGGGTTAAAAAGGGTTAGGATAGGATAATGGGTTTTATTGGTTTAGTTTAGTTTTAGGAATTATTTGTGATAGGGTAAATGGGTTAAAGTTTAGGGACTAGAATTGTAACATTTGGATTTTTAGGGGGCTGATCTTGTAATTTCACAAAAGTAATCAAAAGGACCATAAAACAATATTTTCCATTTTAAAACACCCGGGGACCATAAATGTCATTTTTCAAAACCCCAGGGACTACTTTTGACGACTTTTGAAATTTGAGGGACTAGACTTGCCATTTATGCAAACTTTGTTCGTTTTCACTTATTTTTAATCATTTTGCATTTGAAACAGATAAAAACACATTTTCAATGATATTTATAATATTTGTGTGTTTTTGGACGTTTATGTGGGATAAAACCGGGTAAATTATATGTGTTTTTAGACACATATCAGTGATATTGAGAAAACTGCATTTAGGACTCATGAGGGCCATTATTAGTTTCTAGTTATGCCATTTGGGCTAACAAATGCTCCCTCCACTTTCCAGTCACTGATGAATGAAGTATTCAAGCCTTTTCTAAGGAAGTTTGTACTGGTTTTCTTTGATGACATCCTAGTTTACAGCAGGACTGTAGAAGAACATGGTACACACTTGCAACAGGTTTTACAAATGATGAGAGAACACAAGTTGTTTTCCAAGAGGAGTAAATGTTCATTTGCAGTATCAAAAGTGGAGTATTTGGGCCACATTATTAGTAGTGAAGGTGTGGCAACTGATCCTGCAAAAATTGAAGCTATGAAGAACTGGCCTATTCCTACCACAGTCAAGCAATTAAGAGGATTTTTAAGGTTAACTAGCTATTATAGGAGGTTCATTAAAAGCTATGCTCTTATCAGTCAACCTTTGACAGCATTACTAAAGAAAAATTATTTCCATTGGACTGCAACTGCAGAACAAGCTTTTATGAGATTGAAGAATGCTATGATGGAAGCACCTGTACTTGGTTTGCCTGACTTCAACCAAGAGTTTGTGATTGAAACAGATGCTTCAGGCACTGGAATTGGGGCAGTGTTGTGTCAAAATGGGCACCCATTAGTATACATGAGCAAGTCCTTATCAATGAAACATCAATCACTGTCTACTTATGAGAAAAAGTTCTTAGTTGTCATTGCAGCCCTAGAAAAGTGGAAGGGTTACTTGTTGGACAGGCATTTTAAAATCAAAACTGACCATTTCAGTCTTAAGTATTTGTTGGACCAAAAATTGACTACACCATTCCAGCTCAAGTGGTTACCAAAGCTGCTTGGGTTAAACTATGAGATAGCTTATAAGAAAAGCTGTGACAATGCAGCTGATGATGCTTTGTCCAGGGTTGATCAAAGTGGGGAATTGTTGCAGATGGTGGTGAGTTCTGTAGCAAGTGATGTGTTAGATAAGATCAAGGCTGGGTGGGAAGGTGATGATACTATGAAGCACTTGATTCAGTCAGTTAAATACAAGAGCTACAAAGGAGACAAAATAACCTTTGATGATGGAATTTTAGGGAGAAAAGGGAAGATTATGGTGGCCAATGATCCAGCAATAAGGAATCAGTTGATAACTCACTTTCACAATGAAGCTGTTGGAGGTCATTCAGGGGTACAAGTTACTACTAAGAAAATCAGTTCACTGTTCCATTGGAAAGGGATGAAGAGAATGGTGAAGCAGTTTGTGAAAGAATGTGATGTATGCCAAAGACAAAAGCTTGATCTCAGTGCCTACCCTGGATTATTGTCGCCTTTGCCTATTCCTGATAAGGTATGGACTGAAGTTAGTATGGATTTTATTGAGAAATTGACTAATTCACATGGTAAGACTGTCATTATGGTAGTGGTTGACAAGCTCAGTAAATATGCTCATTTTATGGCTTTATCCCACCCTTTTACTGTTAGTCAAGTAGCTCAAGCTTTCTTGGATGGGGTGTATAAGCTAAATGGTCTACCAGAATCAATCATAAGTGATAGAGATAAGGTGTTTGTGAGTAATTTTTGGAAAGCCTTGTTTGGAACATTGAAGGTGAAACTTAAACTCTCAACAGCATACCACCCTCAAACAGATGGACAAACTGAAGTTGTAAACAGATGTTTGGGGTGTTACTTAAGGTGAATGTGTGGGGAGAAACCAAAGGAGTGGCTACAATGGCTACCTATGGCAGAATTTTGGTACAATACTAACTTTCACACTACTATCCAAACAACCCCTTATGAGGTGATATACCAGGAGATAGCAGGGTAGAGAAGGTTGATAGAACACTACAGACCAGAGAACAGACTATGCAAATGCTAAAATTCCACCTTAAAAGGGCTCAAGACAGGATGCAAAATCAGGCTAACAAGAGCATAACTGATAGGCAATTTCAGGTTGGTGATTGGGTATATTTGAAATTGCAACCTCACAGGCAAGTCACAGTGAGGCAAGGTCAACAGCATAAGCTATCGGCTAAGTACCATGGACCCTTCAAAGTGGAAGAGAGAATTGGAGAGGTTGCATACAAGCTTACATTGCCTAGCCATAGTCAAATTCATCCTGTTTTTCACATATCACAGCTCAAAAAGTGCAATGAAAACAACCACCAAATGGGAAGTTTGCCACAGTTAAGTGAAGATGGTTTGTTATCTTTCAAGCCACAAGCTATTTTGGAGATGAGATTGGGCAAAATCAACAACAAGCCTGTCATGTATGTACTGGTACAATGGTCAAACAGATCTGTGGAAGAAGCTACTTGGGAGGTTTATGCAGACCTGTTAACAAGGTTCCCTGACTTTGATTCTGTGCCCATTTCTTGAGACAAGAATTTTCTAAGGAGGATGGAGTTGATACGATTCAAAATGTGAAGGTACAAAAAGGACACGTGTCAGTTCCCCATTGGTTTGAATAACTAACTTTGGCGCCCAAAGTTAGTTAGCTAGTTTTCTATGATTTGTATATAAGTAGGAAGCTGTAATCATTTTACTATCATCTTTGTAATTAAATAACACTTTCCCTCTCATTCTCTCATTGTAACAACTTTGTAACAAAACCATTCAATTAATCAACTACCATTTCCAATTCTTGATCTTTGGATTTCTAGTTATTAATCTCCATTGATAATCAGTTTATCATTTCTTAAGTGAAGTCTAAATTGAGTCTATCAATCTTCTAGATTCAAAATGATGGCTTCTCATCGGAAGAGTTTCTTCAATTTCTACTTGGGCAGCAGAAAGCTGTTGAGTAAGATCAACTGATTAATTTCACATTCTCAAACTTATCAATAGGTGTTGTCTTCGACGCTTTCAGGATTTCAAGTTCAGTTTTCAAAGAGACAAATTTCTTTTCTGATTCCAATATACATATCAATATTTCTGTCTTTATTAGAAGAATGAGCATTGACACTACTGCAAAATTTTCCCATCTAGCTAGAACCATTCATTAGGCTATTGTTTATAAGACCTCAATTTAACAAGTTTTGTTTTTTAAGCCGGACTTCTTTCTCTCTTTAATATTCTCTTTCGTTGAGAATCTTGTTTTCTTCATAGCATCCACTGCTATCGGATGGTTCAGTCCCAGAAATGCGCTTCCTTACCTACAATCACAGCTTTTGCCGTTCGGCTTCTAGCTTTTCACTCTCTTTGCACTTCCTTTGTGTTGCATGTTTGAAACATCGCTTCTCATCTTGATCTTATTTTCGAGAAGGAAAAACTCACATTTCAAAGCATCTTTTTCTTCTTCAGTGCAACCCAGTCTTAGAACGAGTATACGAAACTCTTCTTTCCTTCAGACACTTGATTACATCTTTCGATTATTTCTCCTTCCCTAACATTGGCTATGGTAAATTTGAGTATTATCAGCTGTTAACTTCGCAATTTTTATTCGTTCTTTGCATCGCAGCTCTAATCTAGTAAGTCACTTATGAACCTTTTTTTTTTTTGCATTTCTGCTCTAGTCTCTTACGCACCCTCTCAATGGCCCTTTTGTATTCCCAATACCATCTTTGAGTATTTGCCTATGAACAGAATTCAGGAGATGAAATCTAAGATTTGTACATCCTTGTAATGTAAGTACTAAGAATCTAAGTCTGCATGTAATAGGAGAAGAAAGGCGTCTTCCACCTCCTTCGACGCGTCTTGCTTAAAACAAACACCCCCCCTTCGACTTGGACCTTTTTCGTTATTTTTGTCAAGTGTATTGTGGAGCATGTTCGTGTTTAAGTGGGATACGTTTTGATGCTAATGTTGGTCGTCTTATTACACTATGTCGATGGTGCTGAAAAACTAATGTGGCGCTAAGTTAGCGATGGTGACCTTATTACACAGTATCGGTGGTGTTGAAAAACTAATGTTACACTGAGTTGGCAGTAGTGATCGCAGTCACCGCTACACACCTAACATGAATGAATCATTGTCACATCGGGTCTTAACCAAAAAGAAGGCATAAGACAACTAAAATAGAATTTGTATTTAGATTAACAAGTACATGATAATCAATTATTGGGACATTAGATCAATATCTCAGTTGCAATAAAGGACTCAAAATCTACAAATCGACTCACATGCAGTCCAATGACTTCAAGAAACAAGATTAAAAGAGCACCAAGATGGTGATACAAACAAGACTCAAATTATATACAAACACACATTATTAAACCACCATAACATCAAATATAGCATGAACTCGACCCCTCAACCTCTCACCATTCTGTTAAATACGAACGTATTATCTTCATCATCAGCAATCTGGAGAGCCGAAACAGCCTGTGCAGCAATTAGTCCAGCAGCGGATATCTCATCGGCATATGGTCCTTGAACACCCCTTACAAAAGACCCATTTTCACCACGCCCATAGCCACTCCATTGGCATCTGGATCCGCCATGGGCATTAATAATCCAACTATATTCTTCATTTGGTTTACTGTGCATTTGTTGACCATAAGTGACTTGGCTGCACGTACTATCCGAGTCCTCATCAATCAGGACTTGCAATGCTACCGCTTCGGCTATGGCAGCACCCTCTTCATCCAGCCGCTGCTGTTCTTCTTTCTTCATCTGTTTCTTCTTTTCTAGCTCCGAAATAATGGCTGCTGACGTGGCAAGGGCTTTCTCCAAACGCCTCTTTTTCTTTTCAGCCTGTTTGATTCGATCTAGTTCATCTTTCACTTGCTTCTTCTTTACCTTTCTAACACCCGAGGGTGCTTTACCACAATCCATTTCTATATCCTATACGAAAATTACAACTTTCTCTAAAACGTATAAAATCTACACCACTGTAACTATTCTTTTACAGTTTTGCTCGCTATCTACTACTAAAAACTCAAATATTGATACTAAAAAATACAGAGTATAATCTGCTTCTCGACACCTACACCCACTCAGATGTGAAGGAATACCCTATCTTACGAACAACACGATCCCAAATAGATATAGCTGGATCTAACATAATAGAATATTGATACGCACTCACTAAACTGTCCGTTGGTACTATCATTCTTCCTAATTTTCCACAGCCCATGCATTTGCTCATCTCTTGCAACAATAAATCAGTAAATTATCGAGTAGCCACAAACTAGTGACGATGAATTAGCTTGTGCTCCAGTTCAAAAAACCCACATGGCGTATCCACCTGAAGATAGAAAAGGAACACCACTAAGTAAAAATAAGAAACAAACACCTATAGTCGCCAATTAATATGTACTAGCGAAAACTCTAGTTCTTACAAGCGAGCACACATAAAACCTAAACCATATGTATGTGCAATGAAGCACCCATAAAGCTATCTACTAATACATCGACTTCAAATGAAAAGATAAACATTTGACTAAGAACACAACCGTGATCAACGCACAATAGTATAAGTCAAAGTCCCAATACACCTTGAAAGAAGATACAATCACTACGTGCACCATTGAGCTATTTTAGTGACCACTAATCACACTAATATTTTACATTTTTACTACACCCGAAAACCTAAAGACACTATCCAAGCTCTACACCGAGTTCTTACAAAAGCGAAATCATATCGATAAATTAAAATTCGTTCCACAATTTTATTGGACATGAATAATAATAGTGTTTTAATAAACTTAAAGATTACGGATTCTCAGTTTATTAATTTCGTACTAATTATTATTTTCTGTTATGAAAAACACAAATTACAAACCCTAAGTAGTCAATTCCAGCATATACTCAATAAATATAACTCTAATCATAATTTTATCAACCTAAATACAAAATTAGGGCTCATAAAAAAGCCTAAATTTCACCTACACACAAATCAACTACAATTACAATCCAATGAATCAATTAATGATCAAATCAACAATACACACATATAAACCCTAAATTAAAAAAAAAAAAAAAAAAAAAAAAAAAAAAAAAAAACACTATTATTATTATACCTTGTGAGAAAGTGAAGAATTAGGGTTTGTAATTGTCAACTTAAAATAGGTATATTTATACAAAATAAATTTTGGGATCTGAAGAAGAAGAAGGATAATATAAAGTGATCTGATCTATATCTAATCTAATCTCATCACATGAGGAGTGCCCAACAGAAAGAAAAATATAAAAAATAGGACACGTGGCGGAAGATTAGATAGTGATCTAGAATGTTAAACTGTTTGGTTGGTTGTTGGACAGGCGGATGGGATGTTATCTCATCTTACACCTTCTTTCCTGACACGTGTAACTCACCGTTTTGATTCTTGGAGTGTCAATTTGGGTCATCTGGACCGTTGATTTTGGTGGTTTGATAAGTTATGAATAGATTGTGTAGTTTCTTTTAAAACAAAAGAGTGAATTGTCTTTGCTTCTCAATATTTTTTTAAATTTTACACTGTGTTGTCGATTATCATTTAATTTAATAAAGAAAATAAAAAGAAACAGAAAAAGTTGTGTTTTTTGGTAGTACTTGAGGAGGAAAAGAAAAAGAAAATGAATAGAAAATAATGTAATTTGGTTGATTTTTAAATTAAATTATTTCCTCTCAAAAGTGAGCTGAAAATGTTTACTTCTATTTACTTTACTTATCTTTACTAAAAAAACTTAAGAACGCAGTGTTAGCATATGTGTGGCAAAAGTAAATATGTTGTTGGTCCTGATATTGAAAAATAATAAAATTGTAGTTTTTTTTTTTTTTTTTTTTTTTTTTAGTGTTTAGCGAATTAGTTGTACTTTTAGATTAAAAGTGTGAAATGTCATAATTTGTAAAAAATAATCTACATAATCTTTTAAAAGCTGTTTTAGGAACTTATTTTTCTAAAATAATTCACAATCTTTATCACTTAAAAAAAATATTAATTTTTAACCAAAGCTTATTTTTCAACAAAAAAATGTTAGGCCTCCATAATCTTCTACAGTCTCTCGCGCAAAACATGCCCTAATGTTATTAGTTTTATTAGTTTTTTAATTATCAGCAAGTTAAGGGCGTGTTCAAATGAGAAGGGCTATTTTGATAAGAACGTGAAAAGTGATTTTAGTCCTACATATAATCCTCTATTTTTTGGATCTAATGGGTAAAATTAATCGACCATTTACACTAACTACATTACTAAACAAGGGTATTTTTATAATTACAACAATCACAACTAATATATAAAGAAAAAAACACGCATATCGCATAGTCAGAGGTGAAAGACAATTCGATCCTCTCTAATACAACTACCTTCAACAATCTTTGATCATAATCACCGCCATTCAAACTACCTCTACACCACCCGAACGAACCACCACTACACCGCCAAAATTATAGTTGTATAACCGTTTAAATCAAAACCTTCTACCAGCGAATTCCACCGTCTACTACCGAAGTCGCCATCAGAATCATAATCGATCATAAAAAAACATATAATTCGACAAGGCTGATACATGCTTTTAACATACGCCGCACTTCAAACCAGATCTTCAACCGGAGCATAAATGGCATCTTGTTGGCGGTAGAGAATTTTTATCAACAATGAGGTACCTCTTAATCCCCATGCTGATCTGATCAAGAATGCGCAAAATGCAAGGTTTGCCTTAACCATACATTTGTTCCAAAAGTGTATGGGAATCTCACAAAAAAAAAAGAGAAAAACAATTGAGACAAACAGAATAGATCTTCATGCAACAATTGGGAAGTACAAACATTGGGGCAACGAGAGCACATCATCTTTACGTAAGTACACATGGTGGATATGATACAGTAAATGTGACAGACTATGAGTATAGGAATCACAAAAGAGATCTGAACAGCTGTATTGGTGACAGTGATGCACAAATGTTAATTACGAAGATGACAAAGAGAAAAAAATCATGTTGACAATTTTTCATTTGAGTATCTTGTTGAAAACAGCCAACTTAGTGCATTATTTTGGGCCGATGAGATGTCAAGGTACAATTACAAAAAATTTGGTGACACAATATCATTCGATGCAACATTGAGAACAAACAAGTATGACTTCTTTCACGTGTTTTAACATTGTATTTATTCATTACATTTCTCTGAATTGTATTCATGTGTTTTAACATATTCAAAATATACTTTCGTGTGTGAATTAACTTGTGTAAAATAAAAAATTCAAACTAGTTTGTATAAATTGAAAGTATGGCATACTTTCACCTGTGAAAAGTATTGATAATTTTGTTCTTGAATATAGGTACAACATGGTATATTTGTACCTTTCATCGGCATTGACAACCACACAAAATGTGTCACCTTTGGTGCTTGAATGCTCTCTAATTAAACGACATTGTCATACATGTGGTTGCTGAGATGTTTCCTAAAGGCATTTGTAAAGCAGACAAGATTGGTTGTTACTGATCAAGATCCGGCGATGAGAAAGGTTGTTTCTGCTATTTTGAAAGAATCAAAGCACAGGCTTTGTATTTGGCATATAACAAACAAGCTTCATTTAAGGTAAGACTCGTAGATTTCTATAATTTAGAATATATATATATATATATATATATATATATATATATATATATATATATATATATATATATATATATATATATATATATATATATATATATATATATATATATATATATATAGTTTTTTAATATAAGATTAGTAATAGTATCTTCGCACATGAAAAATATCAGCAAGGAATGAAGATTTGATGTTACTAGCAGATTTTTTATATTAGATAGGCAAAAATAGGCTATCCATGTTTATAAATGTAGAAAATGTGAAAAATATAAACTATAATGATTTTTTGACGTTTTTATATGAGTTAGTTTGTGTAACAATCAGAGATTATAAGTTAGTACTAGGTGTGATTTAAGTTGTTTTCATAAGATTATAGACTAGTATTGAATTAGAAACGATTATTCAAGTTTAATGAGAGTATCTTCGTGCATGAAAAAAAAATCAAAATCTATTTATTGACATAGATTAGTGTGATTAGTTTTTGACATAGATTATTAACATAATTGTACTTTTCAGAATTGCAAAACGATACTAGACAATGGTACTTTTAGGAGAAGACCACACAATTTATGGAGTTTATATATAGGTCCAGAAGAATTTGAAGAGAAATGGTTTTCGTTGATTAACGAATTCAATCTGCAAGGGAACAAGTGCTTAACAGATATGTTTGAAATAAGAAATGGATGGATAACAGCTTACTTATAAAAACGGAAGAATACATATAAAAACGGATGAAAACATATAAAAACGGAAGAAAACGTATAAAAATGGATGAGAATGCATAAAAACGAATGAAAACGTATAAAAATGGATAAAATCGGATAAAATGTACAAATAAGGACGAAAACATAAGAAAACGTATATGAATGAACGAAAACGGATAAAAACGTATGAAAACGTATAAAAACGGACGAAAACATATAAAAACGGATGAAAACGTTTTGAAGCGGACAATAATATATAAAAACGGATATTGAATACTATTTGTCTTTGTTTACAGTAATGAATTAGCACGTCCCATGATGGAAAAAAAAAACTGAAAAACCCAAAAAAAAAACCCCGACTCGACCCGAACTGAGACCCGTTTGACCCAGACCCATCTAGACCCAGGCCCATCTAAGACCCAAGACCTGACCCGACCCGACCCAACCATTTTGCCACCTATACTTCAAAGAAGTACACAATAACAATATTCACACTGATTCAAGAAGAATTTAACTCTGCTTTTTATGATTGTCATCAAATATTAGAGAGTTCAGAGGATAGTTTTGAAGTTGTGACAATCAAAGAAATGAGAGAAATCAAAGTGAGTAAGTCAAGAAAGAAATATAATTTTGGAGAAATGGAGGTTCAAAACAAAAAGGACAGGACGAAGAAAGAATTGTGTTTCAAGTTATTGGTATAGGGTTTGAGAGTGAAAAGCTGACAGATCTGATATTTGGTGTAGGATTTGGCAGAAAGAGTAAAAGGATCTAATAAATTAAGATAGAATATGGAATGTTTAATTAAATAAGAGATAGAATCTATGTCCTTTCATTATAAAATGGAATCATCAAAGTATCTACCTTGTATAAGCAATTGAGGATGTAAAAGCTTTCTTGGATTCATAACTATAATGGTTTCAACTTACAAATTCTCAAACCTATATGTATTTATCATATCCATGCACATAAAGAAGCAAAGTAGCAATGGATTTATGAATGAGTAACATATCCAAAAATCGGCTATTCCATGGAAGTAAACAATAGAATCCATTCAAAAAGAAAACAAAATTTTGATTAGCTGTCTGAATAACAATAAACATGAAAACCAAGATAGCAGTGACATGTCCTTTATCAGTCCAATCATAATGCTCTTATCAATAGATACTTGTTAGCAAAAAGCATAATTTTATGTTAGATGCATAACTAAAAAGTATATAAATTGTAACAACCCCATCCTAGAATGGGTCAAATGTCACATTTATGGCATCAAACAAAACATACGCAAGCGGAAGACTTTAATAATACAATGTTTACAAAGGTGATCTAAGGAAAAGATAAAGTACTAAATCTGAACATTTCAACTTCCATACTAAAACACAAACTAAGTCCAAAAGAAAAACTCTAAATGCATCTCTAATCCATGGGAAGCTATCAAGGTGTTCCACTAAGAGCTCCTAAGCACTCGTCACTCGAATCCCAGCCTCCTTCTTAGAACCTGCCGCAAGAAGAGAAAATGCGGCTGAGCTTAAAAAGCCCAGTGAACAGATATATATAATGAAAGGTAATAAGCAAACGAATAAACGAAACGAAACTAAGGAAACCTGCTGAACAATATACCATAAGTCATGAGAAAATAAATGAATGAATAAAGAATTAGAAATAATAAAGGAATGCCCACGAGCCCTAAACATATATGTCTAGACATGATACATGAATAGACCCAATACAGATAAACATAATCATAATCATAATCATAGCAAAGTCATAGCAAAGTGTACATGGAGTAGCTAGCTCACAATGTACCATAAGTGAAATGGGGTGTATGGCACACACACAATCCATTCACTAAATAACTGAACTGAACAAAGTACCTAGGATGCATCCATACGATCCCTGCAAAACAGATATACATATACAAGTTCGAGACTGTGCATACGTACGTTAATATAATAATAATAAGTATGGCGGCCATGGTTGCTATATAGCATAAGTGGGAATGTTGTGGACTAAATCTCACCTCCACAGATAGTGTCAATACCATTGGTGCATCAATGGCACGGCCATGGAATCCCCATGACTGGCTACAAATATGGGCAACATAATAGGCATAGTACATGCAATATAATGAGAAAGGATAATTATAAATTATCCAACTCAGATAATAGCTATATAAATTGAATATAGCATGAAACGAATAATCAAACGAATAACTAAACAGATACGGATCAAAACATAACAAATATCAGAAAAAAATGAGTCATGAGAAATCCTTAAGGATAGAGTACAACCAGATTATGTAATTGTGAAAATCATTTAAATGTTATTTTCATAAAAGTATTCTTTTAAAAACCGTTTTCATAAGAGTCATTAAGCCTTCATATAAATAGTGGTGTTACCTCGTAGTCATAGAAATAATTTTAAAAATAGTATTTCTCAAAACCATCATTAAGATATATATATATATATATATATATATATATATATATATATATATATATATATATATATATTCAGAAAAAGGTTTTTCATACAAGTCATAATATCTAATAGATTACAAAATATCAAAGGATTCGAATACCGAAGTCACAGGAGATAATGAACGAATCATATCACACAAAACAACCAAACGAATATCAAATGGATCATAAACAGAATATTAAACATCAAGAAATCAAGTCATGAGATACCCTTACTGAGAAAGGGCGGAATATTTGTACCTTAACGCGAATGAGAGGAAAGCAAACGAATGAATGAACACAAGGAAACAACGTCGCGCCTATTCAAATGATCTACACAAAATGGGGATCACTTAATACTTATATGTTTCTTTCATAAGTTACAAATGATTTTTAATGACTTATACTTATAGTTACACTCATAACTTATTTTAGGTTTATTTTACAAATCTGGGTCAGTTTCTTATGAATTTTAAGACACATCAAATGAACTCCAGATACTCTCCTAATTTTTCCTGAGGTTCCCACATGAGTTAAGTAATTACTCAAATTTTTACAGATTTTATTAATAAGTTTATGTACCCCTTTAAAATTCATCTTTCCAGACCTACCCAGAAAAATAACTGCATAGACACCCATAAAGTTTGCCCTTGACTAACCCATTTTGACAATTCAAAAAAATCCACCAAAATTCCAGGAATCCACACAGATCCTAAATATTACCCTTGTCGAATTATAGCTCTTAACCCCTCACGGTTTGAAAAATAAAATTCAAAAACACCAACTGAATTTTCAGACTCCTAAACTCAGGATTGACAACCAATGTTTTAAAAATCAGAAAGTCACCTTCCCGACCTCCAATGATCAAGAAAATTAAATATTCAGAAAGTATACATCTTGAACTTAATTTTAGGCTTTGGAATCATGTCAAAACTCGTTGTTATCATCAAATTAGACATCCTTCAAGGCGACCCAAAATTCTGGACAGCATCATAACCCTAAACCTCCTAATGCCCTCGTTAATTATATATCTAGGGTTTCCAATTTATTAAGCCATATTAATAGTGTACTTAATGCTCACATACAGGTTTTAAATGAATTCAATTAGGGCTAGAATCAAGCTAGGTCGAATAGAACAAGAAAACAAGAATCAAGATTATCAAAACTTCTAAAATTTTATGTGGCGAACCTGACCTTGTTTGCTCTTACCATGTAACGCTTTTCATTATTCTAATGGTTCAACATATATCCACAATACTACATATACATTTAATAACACCACTTTATATGAACATGTCAAACATTCACAACATTGACATGTAATCAAACATCTAAATTAAGATCATTTAAACAAGTTCGCATGATAGTGTTTTCAATAAATGAGTGCAACCTAATTAAAAAAAAAAAAAAAAAAAAAAAAAAGAAAACTCACTTGAATAACGCTCATAATGGAAGTTTGCTTGTGTTAAATAAGGTCTCCTTAGTTGTCATCAAACGAAGATTCAAACCTACTTCTCAGTCAAATGATATACAATGATGTGGGAACCAGTAATTAATATTTAGCAATCTTACTAACTATTATTTCATGCATACTTATTATTATATATCAAAATTCGTATTTTATTATACCTATTGTGATATGCATGTTTACATATAATTAAAGTGACACTACTTTATGCATTCTAACAAGTGATTAGGTAATTAAATCAAGTATACATGTCTAGATAGTATGTAATGAGAAGCTAACTGTTTGTATCTTTACGCTCATTTTATAATAAAAACAGCTCACGCTATTAATTAGTCTATATGTGCCTTTTCATATTTTGATATCGTTAAAAATCATAATCTCAACATCAGTTCTAGTTAACTACTCAATACATAGTTTGCCTAAATGACTATTTGCCTCATCTCATATCTGCTATATAATGAACCATGACGAGATAGAACACATAATTAATCACTTGCTCATGAGACCTACGTTAACAACAACTCATATAAACTTATATGCTGGTACGTTTCTAAATAATCTGTAGGTTATTTATTCTCACATTAGATAGCTAAGAGCCAATCATATAATACTCTAAACAATTTATGCATGGTAATTCCCTTACGTTTGACTAACCAATCCTTTGTGTACTATCCAATTCTTGTTTTTAAATAAGGTTTCATTTAACCATTCGCATAACAGATTAATAACTAAGTTACTACGTGTTTCATGTTTAGATCTATAAACGTTACCTTCAAATCAAAACCGAACACAAAAGCGAGAGCCCGAATACAAACACACAGGAACTCGAACTCAAAACAAAAACAGAGTGTATTGCCCCTGTAACCTTACTTAGCTTCCAAATCTTGATCGAGGGGCTAAACTTTGTGCCGTATTTTAGGTTTTGTTTAGGGTTTTTGGTCTTAGTGTTTCTGAATCGGTTTAGAGGAGATGGAGATGAATGTTATACGGTTTTGTTAAATGATTGTGAAAAGAAAACGTGTGAATTGAAATAGGAATGTCGTGTGTTTTAGGGGCCAAGATAGACAAGGTAAATCTTTTATTTATTTGGGGATATACATATTTATTTTTTCTTATCTTCCTTGTATCTTTTTTTAAAAAATAAAATAAAACCTGTATATTTGAGGAGGGGGAACCGGATTTGGACTAGGTTTAGAAAGGAAATTGTAACAAATTTGACTAAGTTGGTTAATCATAGGTTTATTATTAATAACATGTAATTATTACATAACATATAGTTTTAAATGTAATTAACTTTGACCGGATCTACACATACTCCTTGTGTTAGATGTGATACTAAGAATTATACGTAGTCTAGCACGCGGAATTTACTAGCTAGCACTTAGAAGACCTTATGTGTTTTGTAAGATTAGAATGAAACAAAGAACACATAATAAATAACCTTCAACGATTCAATATTATTAGGATAATAATACGAGTGATTTCCTATCACTAGGGTTTACAACCTTGAATCTCTATCGTACTTCTAACTCTGTATCGTATGTCTATGTATATCAAAACCTTAACCTAGGCAATCCTTTTATAGACCAAGGATTCCTTTACAAGATAACTATCAATCTAATTCTATACGATATACACAATATATTTTCCATATTTATCTACTTTACATAAATCATAAACCGTCTTAACTTCTTCTCTCAGCAGTCTTAACTGCTCATGTCTTCAACACTCTTCAGCAGTCTTAACTTCAATCTTCAACAGTCCTAACTGTTACCTCCAACAGTCTTAACTGCTTAAGCTTAATTTCCTAACAATCCTCCCCTAAACTTATGATTTCTTCCCAAATCACTAAGTTTCTTCAAATTAAGCTTCTTCTTCTTAATGCTGAAAATTCTTTCAAATACCCATCAAGCAAATCTCTTAGATCTAGCTTTTACTTCTTGTGCAAGGTTGAATATCTTTGCCACTAGCATATCAGCCATCTCAGACTCTTCATTAGCTTCAAGTTTAGCAAATACCAGCATTGTCAAAACACCTGGTCTGAGTGGATAATATTTTTCAACCAGCATATATATCACTATTCCTTCCTTTGTAGATACTCTGTGTACTCCACATGTTCCAAATAACTTCCAAGTAATATCCTTGATTTGAGCTTGAAATCTCCAAATCGATTCTCCACCATCTGGTTCATAAATTCTCTTCAATTGAACCCATAGTTCTTTGTCTTTATCTTCAACTGGATCAATATCTCTGAATTTCTCTTTCACTAAACTCCAAAGTTGATTTAGATCTTCTCTGTCAAAGCCTTTGAGTAAATCTTCAAACAACTTATATCTTTCAGAAATATCTCCAAGTCTAATAATTTTCCATCCCTTCATTCTACCATCAGTAAACACTTCCCAGTCAATGATTGGATGTTTTACCTGCAAAGGTTTAATATAAGAAGACTCTGGAATGATCACCATCATGCTTTTGATCTTCTCATCAGTTAATCCTTCTTCATCAGACTTTTGTTTCTTAACAACTTCTGATTCCATAGATTCTGCATCCCTCTTCTTACCTGTTTTGACACTTCTTCTTGGAGAATTCAAAATAGCATAAGTTTCACAGAATTCTTTTTCAATTATAGCATAAGACTTTCCCTTGAAATCTTTCATTAAGTAATTTGCTGAGTTCTTCAAATAATGCTTCATATCCTCAACAAGTTCCTTCTTTGTTGGTAACTTTGTCTTGTACCCTGACTTCTGTCTTTCTCTTATTCTATGAATCAGATCATCCCATGTTGCAACTCCATTCTTCTTGAGTATAAATTCCTTAAGCTCCTCTGTCTTGTCATCTTCATTCAATTCTTTATCTTTAAGAACCATAGAAGCTTGTGCTCTTTCAATCACATCAGAATCCAGAAAATATTGTAACTGTTCATTGAATTCTTCTTGATTTACTTCATTTGATCTTTTTCTTTCCATGAATTCAGCTATATTTCTTATATCATCAGCATCCATCTTCCTTGCAAATTCTTCATCATGAGCAATCTGAGCTTGTTTAGCTTCCTCTCCAGCCAAATCTTCTTCTAACATCTGTCTTGCAACCTCTGCATCATGATCAATCTGTTCTTGAGTTTTTGGTTTCAACCTTTTAAGCCTTTCAAGTTCTTGAACAGCAACCACTTCTTCAGATGTCATAGGTTTCTTTCCTTTATCTGTTCTTCTCCTTTCATATTCTTGTTCAGCAGAAGTTTCTTCAGTTGGAACTGCTTGTTGTTCTTTCTCAGCAGTTTGAACTGTTTCTTGCTCTGTCTCTTGCTCTGTCTCAGCAGTTTGAACTGCTTCTTCATTTGGAACTGCTTGATGTGTCTCAGCTTGTTCTTCTTGAACATGACCAGAACCTGAACCAATATCAAAACTTTGATCTTGTTCAGAACCTTCTTCATACCTCCCCTGAGATCCTGATCTATCCTTATCTTCAAATTTCCTCTCTTTACCAAATTTCCTCCCCTGTTTGGAAGAATTTTCATCATCCCCTTCAGAACCATCTAAATCATCATCATCAGAGTCATCATCCAATACCACTCTTGCCCTTTTCTTTTTCAACTGTTCTTCAAGCTTCTTTACCCTTTTTGTTAGCTTTGTATAGACTTTGGCAAAAGTTTCCTTGTGAGCTTTGAATTCCTCCTTGGTTTGCTTTAGCTCCTTCTCCAAAGTATCAACCTTGTCTACTAACTTGGTACATAAAGCCGTCAATTCATTTTGTGAAGAACTACCCTCATCACTTCTAGTTGTGTTACCTGCTATGAGAGGTGAATCTTTGGGCAAGGATTCAGTCACAACCCTAGTTAGACTAGGTTTAGACCTTCTCCTATAAGTGATAGGTGGTTGTTGGGTTGTTTCAAATACTTGAGTGGATGTGTGATGGGGATCAGTTGGAACTGCTGAACCTTCACCCAACTCAGTTTGAATCATTTGAGGAAATAATGGAACTGGTTCCCCTTCAAAAAGTCTACTAGCCATAGCCATATTTTGAAAAACCTTTGATTGTAGACTAGGCGTAGCAAAAATTTCAGTTGGTTGTGTAAGCAGGTTTTTCTTTTTATTTAAAATTGTTTGAACAAACCTGGGATACATTAAAAACTTTGTTTTACTATCAACATTTGATGCCATACCCTCAAAAATATATTTTGAAAAGTTAAAAACCCTGTTTGTAGACAAGCAAATGAGAGCAATAGCAATATTGCTACTGAACTGTTCCAAAGCAGTCTTTTTATTACTTAAACAACATAGAAGAGTATGTATCAAAAATCTCCATTGGGGTGAAAAACATGCTTTTTGAAAAGTCAATTTATGTTCAGATGTATTATACCCCATTTTTTCAAGTTCTTCCCAAATTTCAGTATTTAGCATAGTGTGGATACCATCTGAGTCATTTAATTTAAGATGTCTCCTAAGTATAGACTCGGTAACAACAAATTTAATGCCATCTACTTTAGTATGAATTTTTAAGTTTCCATCATCACTTGTCAAGATAGATGAATTCTGCCAGAACTGTGTGATGTGCGAAACATACAGAGTAGGAGAAATAGTTAGAGCATACCTTATGTGAGAGTGATTGAGAAAATCCACAATCTCATAAAATTTTGGCCCATCTCCTTGCTCTGTTTTCTCTAAAAACGCAACCTGGTTGTGACGTTTAACAAACTTCAAAACATCCATTCTTAGCAGTAAATATTAGTTAACAGCCGTGAATAGTAATAATTTTGAGTGAAAAGATAGAAGATGAAAGCAATATTGAGAGTTTATGGAGAGAGTTGTAGGGTTTCAAGTTGACCGACTTAAAGAATATGGTAACTATTTATTTTAGTATAAGAATATAATAAAATAAAAGTTAAAATATCTATAAGAGGATCCCTCGAAATCCGTAATTCATCCAGTAAAAATCGCAACAAACCGCCAACGGCTAGTTTTTACTCCAAAATTAATTACCGACACGTCAGTCATAACGGCTAGTTGAACCGTACCAATATTTTGTACTAACCGTCCCAACTGTTGAAAAAATTTTGTTGAGCCGTACCAACTTTTTAAAATAACATGGCTCAAACATAGTTTTTAGCAAACTATCAGCTATCAACGGATTTGATATGTCTTTACCAATAGCCGTTTGCTTTGGACTAGCCAACTCTTCACATTTAGATATGGTGAGCTGATAACCATACAATTTTTGGTAAATTGTCAACCATCAACGGATTTGATTAGTCTTTACCAGAAACCGTTTGCTCTGGACTAGTTGGTTCTTATGTGGATAAGACATGGTGAACCAATTACCATTTGTTGTATGCAAAGATCACATACTAATCTCCAGAACACCATTTAGTCCAAAACATCAAGCATTCATAATCCCTTGGTGTTTTCTCTCCAATCCTGCAATTGTTAGTCCAAAAACAAAGAAACAAGATACAAGCATATGACTAACAATGCATATAGCAAGAAAAATTAATTTCCTTGTTGAACCCAAGCCAAAACAGACTTAGGCTTTCCTCTAGCATCAACATAATTCATTCTTTTCAAAACAGTCTTAGCACCATTGGGTTTAATTGGTCTCCATACCCAACATGCTAAAGCATTCACTCCATTACCCATGTTTCCCCTAGCAGTGTTTTTATTCACACCAGTACCAATTACCCTGCTAGCAGTTGGAACTGCTGGCTTGGCAGTTGTTACCTTAGGTTTCCAAACTTGGTTTTTCACCACTGCTTTCTCATAAAAAGTTCTTTTACCAGTTTTGAATGATGGTTTAAAAACATTTATTGGATTTTGAACTGGTGGCCTTGGGTGAATTGGTCTCATAGGTCTGACAGTCGGAACTGCTGGTCTAGCAGTTTGAACTGCTCTAGGTCCAGACCTCAAAAGAACTGATCTGGGTATCATCTTGTCATTCCTAGGAGGAGTTTTAGGTCTCTCTAGACACATGCTCTTGTTTGAATACCCTCTAACATATTTATCACAAAAAGCTGCAAGATGATCAAAACTACCACATGAGTAACAAGCTTTCCTATAGCAAACAAAATCCTTTCCTAATTGGTGGGATTTGAGGTCATTCCAATTCCTCTGGTTACCTCTTGGCTTGTTTGTGGTTCTATACATCTCTGCATACCTAACTGTTGGTCTAAAAGGTTTGGCATTTGAGCTAGGCCTAACAGTCTCAAGTTTAACCATCTTTGGAACTTTTGGTTCCTCCACTTTAGCACTAACAGGCTTAACCACAGCCTAATCATCCTCATCATCAGAATTCCATTCCTCAATTGTTGGAGCATCTGAGTCCTTAGGTGAGGACCTATCAGAAGACACCTTGTCCTCAGATAGTGACTTATCACTTGCACTTACAAACACAGGTTTATCAACTACATCCTTCTTGGGTTGAGGACCATAATTAAGTTCAGGAAATTGAAATTCAGGGAGTCCTGTGTGTTCTAAGTCTATACCTTTAGGTGATGGAATTCCTCTATAAGGAGGTGGAACTGACTTATATCCTAGGCCTGACTTAGCTTTATTTTGGATCTGACTCTCAATTATCTTTTGAACACCTTTTGATGTGTATTCAAGAGTGTCTACACTCATCTGTATGTTCTCCTTAGCTTTCTTAACCTGTTCTAATTCATGTTTTAAAACAGTGATCTCATTCTCTCTAAACATTAAGTCTCTCTTAACAATAATCATATCATCAGAAAACTTAGACTCATTGTTTTGATAATGAACAATTTTTTCTTCTAACACAGCTAAAGCTCTCTTATGATTTGCTAAGCTAAAAGCAGTTTCTTTTAATTCTTTCCACTGACTCTCATATCTTGTTTTAAGTGTTTCTAGTTCTTTTAAAGCTTCACAAGATTTAGAACATTTTGAAACTTGTACCACAGAATCAGAAAATGCCATGAGAGCAACCTCTGTAGATGCTTCTGCTTCCTCCTCTGCAATATAGCTCTAGTCAAATCCTAAGCCATCAATAGCAACCATGGCTTTTGAGCTTGAATCAGTAACCTCCACAACTCTTGACTTGTTTCCATATGCTTTACTCTTTCCATCTTGTTGACTTGGCAATCTGCACTCCCTTGAGTAATGACCTTTCTTGTGGCAGTTGTAGCACTCAATCTTGGACTTGTCATACCCTGCAACATCATTACTGTTTATGACAATCTTCTTGCCAGTCTTCTTCAAGAATCTCCTAGCTCTCAAACTGAGAAGAGAGAGCTACCACTTAATATCCATCTCTTCAATATCATCTTCATCAATCTCTTGAAGATCTGAATGAGTCAACATACTTCCATTGTGCTGAGTAGTCAAGAAAGCACAATAAGTATCATCATTCAAAAGTCCACTAGTACTGCTTGAGGTGCTAGCAGTACCAAGATTTGCACTAGCAGTCCCAACTACTCCACTAACTTGGACTTCTTCATCAGGACTTGATGAACTGGGAGTTGATACAAAAGCCAAATTCCCTGAGCTTGAGCTTGAGCTTGATCCTGCAGACTTCTTAATCTCATGTTCAACTATCTTGAAGTTGCTATATAGATCCATTAAGCTCATGGAATCTATATCAGGCTTGTTTTTCCATACTACCACATGCATAGCCCATTCAGAAGGTAGACTTCTCAGAAACTTTGAGTTGAGATCTTCCTGAGGCATCTCAATCCCTAAAACAGCCAATTGACTCACCAGTTTTTGAAGCCTATTGAACATATGATCCAACGACTCATTGCTTGTTGCAGTAAAGTTCTCAAACTGATGCTTGAGAAGGGTCTTCTGGGTTTTCTTGGTGGCTTCATTCCCACCATATCTTGCAACAATAGCTTCGAAAAGAGATTTAGCACACTTGAACTTACTAAAATTCAGCAACTGATCATTGGGAATAGTCATCAGAAGCAAACTTCTAGCCTTAACATCATTCTTGTATCTTGCCTTCTCTTCATTAGTGGTTGGCTTTGTCTGCACTGTAATCTCAGATTTACCATCAACAACAGTTGTTGTTTCTACTGGGGTAAAAGAGTTTCCATCTTCAATGATCTCCTATAGTGCATAGTCTTGCACTTGGAAAAACTGCTCAATACGAAGTCTCCACATGTCGAACTCATTAGGTTTAAGCATAAGAAGCTTAGCAGCAATGTTGGTTGTGGATGGTGTTGTTTCCATGTCCATCTTTGTTCTTCTCGGATCTTCTAAATCTATGTATCAGCAACCTGTCTCTGATACCACTTGACCGGATCTACACACACTCCTTGTGTTAGATGTGATACTAAGAATTATACGTAGTCTAGCACGCGGAATTTACTAGCTAGCACTTAGAAGACCTTATGTGTTTTGTAAGATTAGAATGAAACAAAGAACACAAAATAAATAACCTTCAACGATTCAATATTATTAGGATAATAATACGAGTGATCTCCTATCACTAGGGTTTACAACCTTGAATCTCTATCGTACTTCTAACTCTGTATCGTATGTCTATGTATATTAAAACCTTAACCTAGGCAATCCTTTTATAGACCAAGGATTCCTTTACAAGATAACTATCAATCTAATTCTATACGATATACACAATATATTTTCCATATTTATCTACTTTACATAAATCATAAACCGTCTTAACTTCTTCTCTCAGCAGTCTTAACTGCTCATGTCTTCAACACTCTTCAGCAGTCTTAACTTCAATCTTCAACAGTCCTAACTGTTACCTCCAACATTCTTAACTGCTTAAGCTTAATTTTCTAACAAACTTAATATCAAACTCAGGTTAAAAATTCAAATTAGACGTAAAAATGGGAAACCAGAATTTAGGGTTTTACAACTCTTCCCCTTTAAAAGAAAATTTTCGTCCTCAAAATTGAAGTAGAAAGATCAAACGGAAACGTACCAGATTACGAAAGGAATTGAAAATGATTTTAACGAACGAAAAGGTTGTTTTCTCATGAATCGATCCTGACTATCCAAAATAGTCTCAGGCTCTCTCAACAGAACAAATCATAACAAATCTGATCCAACGGATTCGAAACCACATGCGACGGATGATAACTGAGACATCTCAATTGAGATACATGAACTGAAGCATGATATGAACATGAGATAAATACGAAGGCAATGCCTAACGGTAGGAATTTTCACAATCCTATTCTAAAATTCCAACGAATCAAGGAAACGTACAAAACGATCAACGAAGTAATTATCGAACGTATAAAATGCATAAGGATAAGGGTAGAATATCCGTAATGATAAGAACGAACTTAAGGACTAACAAATCACTGAATAAATCTCTATATTATGCCATAACGTCTAACCCTTCTGTACGGAGATACTCCAAGAACACACGACCCCCGATCTAAAATTCCAAAGTTTCTCTACCACGGTAACTATTCTTCCAGTCACTATAATCAACTCCGGATCTTCAATAAGCAGCTATCTAACCCCCTTCCAACAAAAGATGTTCTATACTTCCATCCCTACCAAAGTACAAGATCCTAACTGTGGAAAACTAGAAGGGGGGGTTGAATAGTTTTATGTCTTTTTAATTTTATTATGAAAACCTTTGTTTATTTTTAAAACACTTAGATTCAAGTTTGTATGAAAAATAAAACTTGAACCTTATTATTAGTTATATATGTATTCTTTTAAATTGATTGTAAAAGTTTTGGTTTCTTGAATGGATTTTCAAGTTCACCTTCCTTGCCCTACTCCACTCCCCGAGCACCAAGCTCGAGAGTTTTCTTCACAACTTCAATAAGCTCCCTTATGGCGGAGAAAACCGTACACAACTTTGGCTTACACGGGTTTAACGACACAAAGCTAAATGTCGAGTTCTAATCGTAGCTAGAACCAATCTCACAACTTCACAACACAACTTCTTCACAACTTATTCACGACTACTTCACAACGGCTTCACGACTGCTTCACGACTTCTTCACGACTTCAACACGACCGCTACACAACCTCTATGATGCGGCTTCACGACTTCAACACTAGGACTTCACGACTAGGACTTCATGGCTTCAACACGACCGCTACACAACCTCTATGCTACGGCTTCACGACTTCAACACTAGAACTTCACGACTAGGACTTCATGGCTTCAACACGACCGCTACACAACCTCTATGCTACGGCTTCACGACTTCAACACTAGGACTTCACAACTAGCACTTCATGGCTTCAACAATACCGCTACACAACCTCTATGCTACGGCTTCACGACTTCAACACTAGGACTTCACGACTAGGACTTCATGGCTTCAACATGACCGCTACACAACCTCTATGCTACGGCTTCACGACTTCTAGGCTATGGCTTCATAACGGCTTCAAGACTTCTCTACTTCACAACTTTACAAGGCTTCTACTCTAATTCTTTACTCCACAACTACTTATCCCCCTTCTTCACTACTTACACACTACTCTAGCCTAATCACTTATGTTTACAACTTATATACACACTTTACACAAATGAATGAATGATTTACAAAATATACAAAACAAACAACTTGAGTAACAAGATGATACTAAGTTGTAATACTTCTAGTCTTGATTGATAGAAGTATTCTTCTTTTGCACTTGGATAGTGGAAGCTTAGATCACTTGGAAACCAATGCTTAAGATTACATGATCAAAGGTTTTTGAAGATATGAAATGAGATCTACAATAGAAAGTTTTAGTGCAAAAGGGTGAGTAAAAATCCAGGGGAAGGCTGGTATTTATAGGCAGAAAAACTGGACAGCTGGAACCTACTGGAGCGTGGCCGGCCCCCTTAAATAGGGGGCGGTCCCCTTAATTTTAAGGGGGCCGCCTAGCAAAATTAAGGGGGCCGCCCAAGCCATCCATTGCCCAGTTTTGTCTTTTTGTGGGGAAGATTTTTCTGGAACATTTTTACTAATTTTGGTTAAAAATTTGAATTCATAAATTTATAATGAATTAAACCTTTTTATTTATTACCAAAAATGTTTTTCTAAAATATATAAAATGTTTTTGACATTTTATAAAAAATCTAGTTATTAAGAAAATGTTCCTTTGATCATATAATGCATTAATCATTAGTTCATTCATACCTTAACTGATTTTAGTTGTAGAAGTTAATATTTACAACTAAGTACTTGTTTATTTTATAAGTTTATGTTTTAATGAGTTTACATTTTGTGATCATCAAAACATAGAGATATGAATAAATATTGATAATGTTTTTAGGCATTATTTATGTCAACAATCTCCCCTTTTTGATGATTACAAAACCTAAACTCATTAAATCCAAAAAGTTATTTTTGAAAAAGTATTTAGTGAGTTTATATTCACTTCTCCCCCTTTTTGTAGCATCAAAAAGGTTGAGCCGACAAGTTTTAGAGACAAAATTTGTCGGAATGAGAACTCCCCCTTGATGTGTGCTCCCCCTCGTTTGAGGGCACCAAGGAATCGATATATGGAATACTTGCAAGAAAAATATTAGAAGCACAAGCATATATATAGCAAAAATAAGCATGCATATAAAGACATTCATTAAATGTTGTGTATCAATACACAACCATCCAAGATTATATTCAATCCTACATTAGCTAGTAAGTAATGCAATCTACATAATCATTCTAGGAGTACATGATCTTCCATGGGGCTTGCACACAAAATGGTTTAAAAAATTATTTTTGATTAAGCATTGCATATGCTTAATTTGGTGAGAATGAAGGTGGTGGTGGTGTAGTGGGTGAAAATGGTGGAGGTTGTGGTGGAGGTTGGTTGTTAAGCATGTGATCAAGGGATGAAAACATGTAGTGTATCTCATCTCTAAGACCAAGGATGATGGTTCTGTTGTGGATGCAACAAAGGCAATTGTCTCCATAGGCTTCAAGTAAAGCCCAAGGGATGGGAAAGCATGGTGGTGGTATTGGTGATGATGAGAAATGAGCATCAAGAGGTGTTATTGGTGATATGGAAATGACAAGTTGGGTGAATGGAGGTTCTTGTGTAGGAGGTGGAGTTGATGCTCTTGATGGTGGTGATGATAGGTGTGAGTTGATGTAGTTATTGATGGATGAAGTGGAAGGTATGGATGAAGATGATGCGCCATGCGTGGAGGGTGTTTTTGATGGTACATTTGGTGCACTTGGGGATGAACATTGAGGTGGTGGTGATGGAGTTTTGGTGTCTTAGAGATGATTTTGGTGATAGCATGGTGAATGAAAATGGGTGTTTGATGGAGGTGATGGTTGATTTAGGTAAGGTTTGGAGGTTTTGAGGTAAAATTCCAATACCAGTTCGTCCTTTAAGAGAAATGGTAGCTGGGGCTAGATAAAAGGGGTCACAAGATGCAAAAGAAAACAGTAAATTTTACTGCCCAGATGGCCGGTCCCCTTAATTCTAGGCCGGTCCCCTTAAAATTAAGGGGACCGCCTAGGGAATTAAGGAGGCCACCCATCTGGTGTTTTCCCAGGCGACCAAATTTGAAAATTTTCCTGAAAAGGGTCATTTTTAGCGTGTTTTTGCAGCAAGCTCCATTTGAATCATGTACATCAAGAATGATTAAATAGTGGCATAAACATGTTAAATACGCATGCATACATTTAAAACATATTATGGAATAAGCATGTTATTAATCATCAAGCATGTATATATATATATCATGATATTGAGTATACAAGCAATAAGCATAACAATCATATATTAAAGACAAGAAATAAAGCATTCATTAGTTGAAAATAATTATGTTAAAAACATAATTATTGATACAACACATATTTTGCTTATAGCATACAATAAGTAGAAAATTTTAAATTGCCTAAGAGATCCATTTGACTTGCTTGAGACATGAAAAACTTGAATTATTTTGGATGGATGATGGTAAAGAGGGGGTAAAAATGTTGGATTAATGGGGTTGTAAGTTTGGGTGTATGGATGTTGGAGAGAGTGTTGATGGAGGAATTGGAGGTGGAGAGCTTGGACTTGACCATGTTGAATGAGGGTTTTGATGTTGTTCAAGTGGTGGTGTTGGATTAGATCAAGTGAGAAGATACTCAATCCAAGTGAGACGCTCATTTAAGGCGATGGTTTGATTTTGGAGAAAGATGCAACAAGGACAATTGTTGACATGTTTCTCAATTTGACTCAAGTGATGTGGTGATGATGGTAATGATGGTGAGATGGATGGTGATGGGTCTAAGTTGCTTTGAGCAAGGTGCAAAGCAAGGAGAGCATTAAGCTCATGGGCTTCCTTGAGTTCTTCAATGAACTCCAAGTGTTGAGTGGAAGGTGATGATAATGAAGAGTGGTTGTTATTTGGTGGAAGTGGTGGTGACACTCTTGGTGGTGGAGACATTTGTGAACTTGGGTAATTATGAGTGAATGAAGGTGGACATATGGATGATTGGTTATGTGTGTGAAAGGGTTCATTAGGATGAGGTTTAGGTGTTGGTTGAGTTTGAACAACATCATTTGTTGGGTTATGGCAAATGTCAAGCTTCCTCCTCCAAATGGGCCTCACTGAGATTTTAGCAACTCTTGAAGGCTTGGATCTTGGGTGGTTAGATGATGACATGTTTGGATGAATGATATGGATGAGCATTTATGATGGAGTTGGGTATTTATGGTGTAGTGATGATGTGATTGTGGAAGGTAAATTTTGGTGGGTGGGTTGTGACAAAATGTGTTTGTGAATTTTGGGAAGTATAGGATAAAATGGGCTAAAAAATAGAAAAAGGGAGCAGCAACTTCGACCATCAGATGGCCGGTCCCCTTAAATATTAAAGGGGCCGCCTAATGAATTAAGGGGGCCGCCCATCTGCTGATTTCCAGGTTACTGGAAATGGGTTTTTGGCAGAAAATTGTTGAAAGGGTTGTGTTTTTGGGTTTAGTTTCAAGCAAGTGCAACTTCTTTTGAGGCAATTTAGGATTTAATAACTTATGTATGCTAAGCATATTCATTAGGCATTATTATCTAGCATGCAAACAACTCATTTAGCATGTAACATATATATGTTAGACAAGAAAACACTACATAGCACCAAGTAATTCATAGTATCATATTTAGGAAGATTAATAAGCTAGTTAAATAATCCTAATGAATATCTATGTGCATGGGAATGTAGAGTTGTGATAGCATGGACTTCTAGACTTGTACCAAGTGAGGTCTTAGTGAATAAATTATGGTTATTTTCAAATTTAGTTCACTTATAAATGTCACATACATAAATATAGATGACAGATATGAGATCATCATGCAAGATTTAAAGAAATGTTTTTGGCATTATTCAACAATGTTTGAAAGTGGGTTTTTATGTGGATGTGAAAAATATTTTAATGAAATAGTTTTGGTTTTATTTCAAAATGTTTTTATGAGGAAAGAAAACATATTTTTCCAATCTTTGGTTTTGATAAACACGTAATTATGGACACAAGTTTGGAAGAAAGGTAGGATGGTGAAACATGTAAAATAGAAATGTGTCATAATCTTTTGAAAAATCATTTTTCCAAAATGTGAAGTTTTTGCAAATTTAAAAATAAGTCCCATTAATTATAGGTTTAAAAATAGTGGTTTATAAAAGATCTCATGCTCAAAGGTATTGGTTAAGTCTATTGTCATATGCTACCTCTTTCTACATATCCTATTGGCATTTAAGCATGTATACTAAATACAAGAATACATCATGTCAGAGTAGTTAGAGAAAAACAAAAGCTATTATAATGACAATGCATTCAACAACTAAACAAATAATTACGAAGGCATGCAGTCAAATCACATAGGAGCAAGTAAACATCAAGAAATTTTATATATGCAAGATGACATAAATCTAGGAATGAAAAGCTCTAGTGAAAAGCAAAGTTCATAACGGTAAACTATCGTTAGGTATATTTAGGAATAATAATGTATTCAAGTTGGAGAATGAATATGAGACTATTACTAGTGGTGCTCAATTGAGGCTAAACACGACCGTTTTTACGGGTTACACACACCCAACTTCTCACATAGAAGCAATTCAACCGTTAGGTCAAATTGAGTTTCTAGTCAATAGATTCTCCAGTAGTCATTCTCTTTTTAGAAGAAATTAAGTTCCTAAATTTACCTATCGAAGAGTACCAAATATGAAGATTGCTTGGTTTACTAATACTTAGGGGGGCTAACTAAAAGGTTTCTAGTTCAATAAGCCACAGAACGAATATAACTAAAGTGTAGAGGCAAAGCAACCTATCAGACTAAGCGTATCCTAAGGCATTAATAAGATTATATGCATGAAGTAATTACTTATGAAATTTAAAAAGAGAACTTACCCCACGTCCTAGCTTTTCTTCGTAATGTCTCAAATGATGATCGACGTGTGAATGATAGGTGAGTCGGATGATGATCTTCCCCTTCGTCTGTGTCACTCCATGATTTTGGATTGAGTACACTTTGGAGTTGATTCATGTAGTCTTCGTCGTTAACACCTTCATTAACAACATTTGAACTAGTAGCACATGTATCTATTTTATCTAAATGTTTATCTATTAAATTTTCTAAGATAACTAATTCATGTACAAGATCAAAATCCTCATCTTTGGCTTGACATTTTTCTTGATGAAAGTTTAAGAAATTTTTCCAAATATCATTTGCCGTTTTACAGAAGAATATTCTATCATATTCAACTTTCGGCAAGGTTTTATAAATAATTATTTTAGCTTTATTATTTATTTCATTCTTTGTTTTCAAATAATCAATTTGACTTTCAAAATCCGTTTTTGTTTGTCTTTCAAAATCCGTTTTTGTTTGATTTTCAAAATCACCAATCGAAATGACATGCCAAAGATCTAGATCAATTGATTTCACATAAGTTTCAAATTTATTTTTCCATTCAAGAAAAGTATAGTTTTCAAATAGTGGTGGTTTTAGCAAAGATTCCCCTTCTAGATATTTTTCGAATTCCATAGATCGATTCAAGTTTTAAAATACAGTATATTTTAAAGATCTTGATTGACGTGGCTCTTGATACCAATTGTGGAAAACTAGAAGGAGGGGGGGGGGGGTTGAATAGTTTTATGTCTTTTTAATTTTATTATGAAAACCTTTGTTTATTTTTAAAACACTTAGATTCAAGTTTGTATGAAAAATAAAACTTGAACCTTATTATTAGTTATATATGTATTCTTTTAAATTGATTGTAAAAGTTTTGGTTTCTTGAATGGAGTTTCAATTTGATCTATATGTGAAGTCAACTTCTAATTATTACTAACAGTTATATATGCGTATATGTTATAAAAGTAATGACGATATAAATAAAGATGTAAGTAAGAGATGGAAAGATCTAACCGAGACACGAGGGATTTATAGTGGTTCGGCTACAAGGACACTTTCCTTGCCCTACTGATGAACTCAAATAAGTACATTTTATTATCATCATTTATCCTATTTATTTGACTTGTTTTATTATATTATATATGAGAATTGATACGTTAATGTTTACTTTTGTAATTCTCAGGTAAAAACAAGTATTATGTGAAACTTGGCGATTTTGGACCAATTATGGAGCAAAACAAGCAAGATGTTAAGAGTCTACTAAAATGTACAAGATCAAGATCATTCTACTCCAGATACGCCGCAACATACTTCGTACATACGGCGCATCACTATCAAGATTTCACAAGCTACGATCCAATACAGCAAAGGACATGCGCCGCATAGAGAAATGGAGTTACGCCGCATCTTAAGGCGGTGTACGAATATTCCTGAATATATTAATCTTGGACCCCACGCGAAGTTAAGTCAATGCGCCGCATCTACTTGTTCAATGCGCCGCATCTAACCCTCAGACAGAAACTATAAATACCCCAAGGCCAGACGAATTTCGAGATCTTTGGGAGACTTTAGAGACCGAAGACAGAAGAACCCTAAAGCCGAATTCAGACGTGTTAGCAGCACAAGACACACCCTAAACGAAGATACAAGAGCTGTAAGAAGGTCCTGCATGTCATTAAGTAGTTTTGTTTTATTGTATTAGTACACTTTAATTCATCAGGATTGATGGGCCGATTCCATGTGACTACGGAAAATCATGGGCACCCCTTAAAATTGTTTTCCCATTAATTAAAGTTTATATGTTGATGTCTTTGGTGACTTTTATTAGTGCATTGATAACCTCTGTGTCTAGCTGAGCATTGCTTGGGTCGCCATGCCCCTTCCTCGCCTATTTATTCTATCATTTCTAGGATAGTGGGATAGACATAAGTGATCATTAAGGGTTTAATCGCCGATAAGATTAGAGCCAACGAGAAAGGGTTAATTATATACACTTCATATAAAACTAGCAATAAAACAAGTGACAAGCTACTTAATTATGAGGACAGGTCTTCTTATTGTCTCAAGTATCTATCTGTGTACGTGTGTGCTAATCGCTGATTCGTGCTCATTAGTTTAATTTTCTATTTAATCAAAGCCAAACCATGCCAGTCTCTCAGGCTAAACCCCCTTGCGTTAGATTAGGTTGTACAGCTAACTTAAGATATTAAAATACTGATTAGAATAATTAGATAATACGTTCCACTCTTAGTGATCGACACTCTACTTACCATTATATTCATACTGACCGGGTACACTGCTCGTTAAAGTGTGTGTTTTATTGATAAGTCGGCTAAATATAAATTTAAAACTTGAGTAGGCATTAATACTGCTAAAACCACAACAACATCACGCGCGCACCAAGTCTTTGGCGCCGCTACCGTGGATATAAAAGAATTAGAGCAATACACACGCACACACCACCTACTCCACTCCCCGAGCACCAAGCTCGAGAGTTTTCTTCACAACTTCAATAAGCTCCCTTATGGCGGAGAAAACCGTACACAACTTTGGCTTACACGGGTTTAACGACACAAAGCTAAATGTCGAGTTCTAATCGTAGCTAGAACCAATCTCACAACTTCACAACACAACTTCTTCACAACTTATGCATGACTACTTCACAACGGCTTCACGACTGCTTCATGACTTCTTCACGACTTCAACACGACTGCTACACAACCTCTATGCTGCGGCTTCACGACTCCAAAACTAGGACTTCACGACTAGGACTTCATGGCTTCAACACGACCGCTACACAACCTCTATGCTACGGCTTCACGACTTCAACACTAGAACTTCACGACTAGGACTTCATGGCTTCAACACGACCGCTAAACAACCTCTATGCTACGGCTTCACGACTTCAACACTAGGACTTCACAACTAGCACTTCATGGCTTCAACACGACCGCTACACAACCTCTATGCTACGGCTTCACGACTTCAACACTAGGACTTCACGACTAGGACTTCATGGCTTCAACACGACCGCTACACAACCTCTATGCTACGGCTTCACGACTTCTAGGCTATGGCTTCACAACGGCTTCAAGACTTCTCTACTTCACAACTTTACAAGGCTTCTACTCTACTTCTGTACTCCACAACTACTTATCCACCTTCTTCACTACTTACACACTACTCTAGCCTAATCACTTATGTTTACAACTTATATACACACTTTACACAAATGAATGAATGATTTACAAAATATACAAAACAAACAACTTGAGTAACAAGATGATACTAAGTTGTAATACTTCTAGTCTTAATTGATAGAAGTATTCTTCTTTTGCACTTGGAGAGTGGAAGCTTGGATCACTTGGAAACCAATGCTTAAGATTACATGATCAAAGGTTTTTGAAGATATGAAATGAGATCTACAACATAAAGTTTTAGTGCAAACGGGTGAGTAAAAATTCAGGGGAAGGCTGGTATTTATAGGCAGAAAAACTGGACAGCTGGAACCTACTGGAGCGTGGCCGGCCCCCTTAAATAGGGGGCGGTCCCCTTAATTTTAAGGGGGCCGCCTAGCAAAATTAAGGGGGCCGCCCAAGCCATCCGTTGCCCAGTTTTGTCTTTTTGTGGGGAAGGTTTTTCTGGATCATTTTTACTGATTTTGGTTAAAAATTTGAATTCATAAATTTATAATGAATTAAACCTTTGTATTTATTACCAAAAATGTTTTTCTAGAATATATAAAATGTTTTTGACATTTTATAAAAAATCTAGTTATTAAGAAAATGTTCCTTTGATCATATAATGCATTAAGCATTAGTTCATTCATACCTTAAGTGATTTTAGTTGTAGAAGTGAATATTTACAACTAAGTACTTGTTTATTTTATAAGTTTATGTTTTAATGAGTTTACATTTTGTGATCATCAAAACATAGAGATATGAATAAATATTGATAATGTTTTTAGGCATTATTTATGTCAACACTAACATATCCTCTAAAGTCCGAGTAGTTCATTCCTTCTGTCCATTTATCTGAGGGTGAAAAGAAATCTTAACTTGAGTCTAATTCCTCAAGCCTTCTGTAGTTCTCCCTAGAACTGTGAAGTAAAATGCGAATCTCTGACACGATCACTGCTGCCAACTCCAAGTTATGTGTTGGATATTCCGCCTCCTACGGTTCTAGTTGTCTTGATGCATAAGCGATATCCTTCCCGTGCTGCACAAGTGCATAACCAAGTCTCTTCTTGAAATCATTCCCAAAATTGGTACCCACTTAGAAGCTAATTCCTGTTTCAGCTCTTCAAACTCAGTTCTCGTTCCTCATCCCAACTAAACTTCTCCTCTCTTCTTATATGCTTCATCAACGATAACGCCAGTTGTGAACATCTTCCACAATCCTTCTGCAAGACTCAAAGGTTCTAACCCCAGTAAATGTCGTCGGTCTTGACCATTTAGTGATAATCCCAATCTTCGCAGGATCCAAAATGATACCATCTGCTAAGAACGTCTCTTGTCCCAACCACAATATCACCCATCGAGAATTTTGTTTAATGCTTCTTCTAACGCAACATTTCTAACACAATACGAAAATGATCCTCATGTTTCTCTTTCGTCTTTGAATACACCAAGATGTCATACTATGAAAAATTTGTCCCAGTACTCACGAAAGACACGATTCATCAAGTCCATAAACATTTAGAGCATTAGCCAATACTGTTGGCAGCACTAACACTCGTAGTGGTCGTAACGAATACGAAAGGCAGTTCTAGGAATATCTTCAAGCCATAAATCCATCTAAAGGAAAACTTCGCGTCCTAAAATTGATCAGATACATCGTCGATTCGAGGTAGTGGATAACGGTTTCTAACAGTAATACGGTTCTGCTTCCAGAAGTCAACACATAATCTCCTACTACTATCCTTCCTCTTTACGAATAAAATCGGGGTAGTCCACGGAGGTGTACTTGGACAATTAAAACCACTTACAAGTTATTCCTTCAGTTCTTCCCATCTAAATGGTGTCATTCAATTTAGAGTTTCAAATTCAAGCAAAACATCATTCTATACGGATAGAGCTCTGTCTCATCAGACCTTACTATTCCGGCACTTCTCAAGATATCTTATGCTCCCAATAAGTTCAAGTTATATGATGTTTGTATTATCACGTTGATCAGGCGTCATAATACTTGCATCATATAATCATGCCTTTATTGGTATCATATTCCACCTTGAGTCGTGACTAAACAATCTCTTAGTACCATGTCACATTAACTTCACATTCTGGTGGAAATCTTGGTGGTTCGTTCAGGAATTACATCGAGAAAATTCAGATTGCAAAATGACTCTCAAGGGAAGATCCATCCAACGGTGTATTAAATAGGTGCTAGAAAAACCTTCACAACCGCGAAGAATAATGTACAAGTTTTCAGGGTAGTAATGATAACAACGGTTAATCAGTCGGAAATCATGGTAAGGAATTCAGGATTGTTCAAAACGCCAAAGGTGGGACGTAGTATGACAGTAGTTAGCATCTAAATGCTCAGTCCACCGATCCATACCAGAATGACATCGAAACCGTATACTTCCAAAGGAAACAATTTAGCAGAACGAATCCTATTGTCAGAACGAAATAGTCAATTTCCTATACTCGTGGTTACTCACCACCAGATTTCTCATAGGAATGGAAAGGATTAAGGCATAACTTAATAGTGTAGAGGGGACCTTAATATGCTTAACAAAAGCAAGGGAAATCATCGACTGTGTCAGACACTTCATGGTCATAAGAATCTTCAGAATGGTCGAAGAGGCATCTAAATGATTAACAAACGAATATGAGTTTAAGGTCGGAATCAGAAAATAAAACTCATATAATGTAAGGCATAACCATAAAATTCTCAAGGCATTCTAAACTTACTTGGTCACAAAACTTAAGCTGTGCAAAATGATAGGTTTCCTAAATCTCCGGAAAGAATGATCTTAAAGGGCTTAACTAAAAAGGTAGGGGTATGAATCAGAGTGATGCGGAAGCAATATACCTAACAAATGTCTTATCACATAGTCTTACCAATCCTCAACGGTCATATCTTAAGTTCCTCCATAGTGGAAATCCTAAGGCAAATTCTCAAAGGTTGTTTCATAAGTTCCTATAGTGCAAACCTAAGGGCCGAATATTCACAGGTCATGATTTTATGTACTACAAGTCGAAGCCTTTGCTCTGATACCATAATTGTAACACCCCCATCCGAGAATGGGTCAAATGTCACATTTATGGCGTCAAACAGAACATACGCAAGTGGAAGACTTTCATAATACAATGTTTACAAAGGTAATCCTAGGAAAAGATAAAGTACTAAATAAGAACATTACAACTTCCATACTAAAATACAAACTAAGTCCAAAAGAAAAACTCTAAATGCATCTCTAATCCATGGGAAGCTATCAAGGTGTTCCACTAAGAGCTCCTAAGCACTCGTCACTCGAATCCCAGCCTCCCTCTTAGAACCTGCCGCAGGAAAAGAAAATGCGGCTGAGCTTAAAAAGCCCAGTGAACAGATATATATAATGAAAGGAAATAAGCAAATGAATGAACGAAATAAAACTAAGGAAACCTGCTGAACAATATACCATAAGTCATGAGAAAATAAATGAATGAATAAGGAATCAGAAATAATAAAGGAATGCCCACGAGCCCTAAACAGATATGTCTAGACATGATACATGAATAAACCCAATACAGATAAACAAAATCATAATCATAATCATAGCAAAGTCATAGCAAAGTGTACATGGAGTAGCTAGCTCACAATGTACCAGAAGTGAAATGGGGTGTATGGCACACACACAATCCATTCACTAAATAACTGAACTGAACAAAGTACCTAGGATGCATCCATACGCTACCTGCAAAACAGATATACATATACAAGTTCGAGACTATGCATACGTATGTTAATTTAATAATAATAAGTATGGCGGCCATGGTTGCTATATAGCATAAGTGGGAACGCTGTGGACTAAATCCCACCTCCACAGATAGTGTCAATACCATTGGTGCATCAATGGCACGGACATGGACTCCCCATGACTGGCTACAAATATGGGCAACATAATAGGCATAGTACATGTAATATAATGAGAAGGGATAATTATAAATTATCCAACTCAGATAATAGCTATATGAATAGAATATAGCATGAAATGAATAATCAAATGAATAACTAAACAGATACGGATCAAAGCATAACAAATATCAGGAAACAATGAGTCATGAGAAATCCTTAAGGATAGAGTACAACCAGATTATGTAATTGTGAAAATCATTTAAATGTTGTTTTCATAAAAGTATTCTTTTAAAACCCGTTTTCATAAGAGTCATTAAGCCTTCATATAAATAGTGGTGTTACCTCGTAGTCATAGAAATCATTTAAAAAATAGTATTTCTCAAAACCATCATTAAGATATATATATTCAAAAAAAAATTTCATACAAGTCTCAATATCTAATGGATTACAAAATATCAAAGGATTCGAATACCGAAGTCACAGGAGATAACGAACGAATCATATCACACAAAACAAACAAACGAATATCAAATGGATCATAAACAGAATATTAAACATCAAGGAATCAAGTCATGAGATACCCTTACTGAGAAAGGGCGGAATATTTATACCTTAACGCGAATGAGAGGAAAGCAAACGAAAGAATGAACACAAGGAAACAATGTCACGCCTCTTCAAATGATCTACACGAAATAGGGATCACTTAATACTTATATGTTTATTTCATAAGTTACAAATGGTTTTTAATGACTTATACTTATAGTTATACTCATAACTTATTTTAGGTTTATTTTACAAATCTGGGTCAGTTTCTTATGAATTTTAAGACACATCAAATGAACTCCAAATACTCTCCTAATTTTTCCTGAGGTTAC
Organism: Artemisia tridentata subsp. tridentata; assembly: GCA_021014915.2. NCBI lineage: Eukaryota > Viridiplantae > Streptophyta > Magnoliopsida > Asterales > Asteraceae > Artemisia > Artemisia tridentata. Next base: position 329,987,006 of record CP139504.1, on the reverse strand, counting down.
CATATGAGTTAAGTAATTTCTCGAATTTTTTTCAGATTTTATTAATAAGTGTAAGTACCCCTTTAAAATTCATCTTTCCAGACCTACCCAGAAAAATAACTGCACAGACACCCAGAAAGTTTGCCCTTGACTAACCTATTTCGACACTTCAAAAAAATCCACCAAAATTCCAGGAATCCACACAGATCCTAAATATTACCCTTGTCAAATTATAGCTCTTAACCTGTTAGGAATTATTAGAATAATATTTTATTTTCATTCCTGCTGTTAGTTATAGCGGTTCCTGCTGGCAGGTATGTAGTTCCTGCTGGTGTTGGTTCCTGCTGGTAGTGCAGGTTGTTCCTGCTGGCAGTGTCTATTACTGCTGGTCTTATCGTATATTTAGTATGTTTGTTAGAGTTATTTTAGGAAGAGATAGTGTATATCTCTTTACACGTTTTCTTAGTATTGCTGCATTAGGGTTTCTGGTAGTATAAAAGAAACATGTGGCTATGAGTTTTGTATCGATTACATTGAAAACATTATTAGTTAATAAAAGATCCATATAGGATCAAGAGTTATTAGTTATTTTCTTTTCTTCTTTCAATTCTGTTGTTTATATTCCGCGTAAACAATAGTTAGAGATTCTCTTGTAGTGTGCTTGTGATTACATAGGCATTCTACCGATCCACAAAGGCTCAAAGATCTATCAAGGAGGCACGATCTAACTTGATTCAACAAATGGTATCAGAGCCCGGTGAGGATCTCTGACAAAGAAGAAATAGTTCTCTAAACAATCTCTTAAACCCTTTCACAATGGAAGCCGACAATCCTGAAAATTCTGTCATTAACAATGAGAAACCTGAAACTTCTTAAGTCCAACAAAAAATTGTCACAACCACTGTATCGAACAATAATGCTAAATTCCCATACCTCAAGAAGGATGAGTATGAAGTATGGGCTATGAAGATGGAGTACTGGATCTCAAACAGTGATCTTAACCAGTGGAATGTTATCATTAATGGTAACAGCAAGAAGAAGATTGGGAGAGGTCAGAATGGGAACATCATCATACTTCCACCTGTAACAGCAGAGGAGCAGATTGCAGTACAAAGGGAGACCAAGGCAAGAACTCTTTTGCTTCAAGCTCTCCCGGAAGACCACATAGGTGATTTTCATCACCTGGATGATGCTAGGGAAATCTGGCTTGCTGTAAAAGCTAGATTTGGAGGGAATGATGAGTCCAAGAAGATGAGGAAGTCCATGCTCAAGCAGGAATTCCAAGAGTTCAAGATCTCTGAGGCTGAAGGGATTCACAAGGGATATGATCGATTTCACAAGATCCTGAGCCAACTCAACCAGTTGCAGGCTCGACCAGACAATGAAGACTGCAACACCAAGTTTTTGAGGGCTTTACCTCCATCCTGGTCTCAAGTTTCCATCACTTTAAAGGCCAGAGGTGGGCTCGATTTTATGAGCTTTGATGACCTGTATAATAAGCTCAAGACCCTTAAGATCGACATCAAAGGGTTTTCTTCTTATTCATCTCACACTCCAACTCATACTGCATTTGTTAGTGCTACCAGCACTAACAAGGTCTCATATGGTGACAGCCCAACCCCCTCATCTTCATCTGTTTCCTATTCCCCTGCAACAGCGAGATCACAGTTAAGATCTGATGCGTGCGTGCGAGTGCTCTAATTTATACCCACGGTATGTCGTTGTAGTTTTAGCAGTATTCAAGTTTTAAATTTATATTTAGCCGACTTATCAATAACACACACACTTTAACGAGCAGTGTACCCGGTCAGTATGTATATAATGGTAAGTAGAGTGTTGATCACTAAGAGTGGAACGTATTATCTAGTTATTCTAATCAGTATTTTAATATCTTATGTTAGCTATACAACCTAATTTAACGCAAGGGGGTTTCAGCCTGAGAGACTGGCACGGTTTGGTTGCAATTAAATAATAAACTAACTAATAGGCACGAATCAGCGAATAGCACACACGTACACAGATAAATACTCGAGACAATAAGAAGACCTGTCCTGATAGTTAAGTAGCTTGTCACTTGTTTTATTGCTAGTTTTATATGAAGTGTATAGTTCGATGCAACGCACCGAGATTAAGTCCTTTCTCGTTGGTTCTAATCTTATCGGCGAGTAAACCCTTAATGATTACTTATGACTATCCCATTTATTTTTCTTCCTACTTTTCTACAGACGATAGAATGCATAGGCGATCTAATAAATAGGCGAGGAAGGGGCATGGCGACCCAAGCAATGCTCAGCTAGACACAGAGGTTATCAATGCACTAATAAAAGTCACCAAAGACATCAACATATAAACTTTAATTAATGGGAAAGCAATTTTAAGGGGAGTTGAAGTGAATGATAACATAACACAAGCCCATCAATCCTGATCAATTAAAGTGTACTAATACAATAAAACAAAACTACTTAATGAATTGAATACATGCAGGACCTTCTTACAGCTCTCGTATCTTTGTTCACGGTGTGTCTTGTGCTGCTACTTCGACTGAATTCGGCCTAGGGCTTCTGTCCTTCGAATATCGTTCGTACCAAAAGTCTCTTAAAGTCGTCTGACTTTGGGGTATTTATAGTTTCTGTCTGAGGTAAGATGCGGCGCATCTAATAAGTAGATGCGGCGCATTGACTTAACTTCGCGTGGGGTCCAAGATTAATATATTCAGGAATATTCGTACACCGCCAGAAGATGCGGCGTAACTCCATTTACAGATGCGGCGCATGTCCTCTTGTATCTTGGATCGTATCTTGTGAAATCTTGATAGTGATGCGCCGTATGTAATAAGTAAGATGCGGCGCATCTGGAGCAGAATAGTCTTGATCTTGTACATTTCAGTAGACTCTTAACTTCTTGCTTGTTTTGCTCCATAATTAGTCCAAAATCGCCAAGTTTCACCAAATACTTGTTTTTACCTGAGAATTACAAAAGTAAACATTAACGTATCAATTCTCACAGATAATATAATAAAACAAGTCAAATAAATAGGATAAATGATAGTAATAAAATGTATTTATTTGAGTTCATCAAACAGCTAGATCACAGTCAAGATCTGACAATGTTGTTGAGGAAGTTCTTCATTCATTTGTTGCTGAAAGTGCTCCACAACAACAATTTGTCTATGATGATTTTGAACAAATTGATCAACTGGATCTGGAAGAGATGGACATTAAGTGGCAGATGGCTATGCTGGCATTGAAAGTTAACAGGTTTGAGAAGAAGGTAGGGAGGAGAATCAAATTAGATGGAGAGGAGGGAGCAAGGTTTGACAGGAGGAAGGTGAAGTGCTACAGATGTAATCAACCAGGTCACTTTGCTAGAGAATGCCCAGATAAGAAGGTAGATGACAAAACAAGGTATTCTGCATTCAAGATTCAAGAATTGGAGTCAGAAGAACCTAAAGCCTTGCTGTCTGTGGATGCTATGCTGGATTGGGAACAACATGAGGTAGCTGATGCAGTAAAAGGAGCTGCAAAGGTCTATGGGATGATTGCTGGATATGGTTTTCAGACACAAGTGGCTGGAGAATTTGGCTTGATGGGCTCCCCATCACAGGTACAAAATTGTCCCTTTGGTTGTGAAATTAAATATGCTGCTCTTAAGAGAGAGTTTGATGATATTGAGCCTCAATATAATGATTTGTTTGTTAAGGTTCAAGATTATGAAAATGCACTGAAAACATTAGAAAAACAAAAGGTTTGGTACCAAAATAATCAGCTAGCATATGAAGAGAAAATTAGGGTTTTAAAGAGAGACTTAGAGAACACCACTAATAGTTTAAAACATTCTAAGAGAGAATATGATAAAGTAATTTTAGAGAAACAGGAATTACAGGATAAGCTAGAAAGTGAAGAGATTAAGTGTACTTCATACAAAGAATCAACTAGACTTGTAGATAAATTAAATGCTGATTCTCAGTATGTAAAGTCTAAGAGAGGTATGGGGTATCCTAAAACAGATGACTCTTCTGAGTCAAGAAGCTTTGATCCAACCCCTAAGGAGATTAATTATCAAATTCCTGTAAAGTATGTAAAAGAAGGTGAAATGCATGCTGTTCCTCCTCTTATAAGAGGAGTGTTTAAACATGTCCCTATCCACTCAGACCTTGACATAGACTTAGATGAATCACATAGGTTCTATGGCAAAAAGTCAAATGACTTGCCTAATCTTGATTGTGACTCTAATGATTTTGTCTCTTGTTCTAACAGTGACAAATCTTCAGAAATCAAGGCCGATGACTATGCCACATGTGATTCAAGTGACACCAGCTGAATTTTCAGACTCCTAAACTCAGGATTGACAACCAATGTTTTAAAAATCAGAAAGTCACCTTCCCGACCTCCAATGATCAAGAAAATTAAATATTCAAAAATTATACATCTTGAAGTTAATTTTAGGCTTTGGAATCATGTCAAAACTCGTTGTTATCATCAAATTAGACCTCCTTCAAGGTGACCCAAAATTCTGGACAGCATCATAACCCTAAACCTCCTAATGCCCTCGTTAATTATATATCTAGGGTTTCCAATTTATTAAGCCATATTAATCGTGTACTTAATGCTCACATACAGGTTTTAAATGAATTCAATTAGGGCTAGAATCAAGCTAGGTCGAATAGAACAAGAAAACAAAAATCAAGATTATCAAAACTTCTAAAATTTTATGTGGCGAACCCGACCTTGTTTGCTCTTACTGTTTAATGTTTTTCATTATTCTAATGGTTCAACATATATCCACGATACTACATATACATTTAATAACACCACTTTATATGAACATGTCAAACATTCACAACATTCACATGTAATAAAACATCTAAAACATGTAGCAAATTAAGATCATTTAAACAAGTTCGCATGATAGTGTTTTCAATAAAGGAGTGCAACCCAATTAAAAAAAAATGAAAACTCACTTTAATAACGCTCAGAATGGAAGTTCGCTTGTGTTAAATACGATCTCCTTAGTTGTTATCAAACGAAGATTCGAACCTACTTCTCAGTAAAATGATATACAATGATGTGGGAACCAGTAATTAATATTTAGCAATCTAACTAACTATTATTTCATGCATACTTATTATTATATATCAAATTCGTATTCTATTATACCTATTGTGATATGCATATTTACATATAATGAAAGTGACACTGCTTTATGCATTCTAACAAGTGATTAGGTAATTAAATCAAGTATACATGTCTAGATAGTATGTAATGAGAAGCTAACTGTTTGTATCTTTACGCTCATTTTATAATAAAAAACAGCTCGCACTATTAATTAGTCTATATGTGCCTTTTCATATTTTGATATCGTTAAAAATCATAATCTCAACATGAGAGGATTTTAAAACACTTAGGATGTTACTCCTTTATGATGTGTTTAAGATACTTTGAGGTTATGTAGTTAAGTATGCGGAATCTACTTAACCACACTTAGAAAATGTTGTTTAATGTAACAGTAATGCAGTATGAACAAAGAACACAATGTTTAACACCAAACGATTCTATATTATTCAATAATAATACGAATGATCTCAATATCACTAGGGTTACAATGACCTTGAATCTTAACAAATTTGTATGACTCGTACCTAAACAACTAACCTAGGATCTCCTTTTATAGACTTAAGGAGTCCTTTACAAGATAAGTATCTACCGTATATTTCTAACTAATTGTGATATACATAAGATCTATTCCATACTTATCCCTGATACATCCTTATCATAACAGCAGTACCTTCTGTTATATACTAGCAGTACTAATTTCATAGTTTGTACTGTTAGTTACTCTTCAGCAGTCTTCACTTGTACACTAGCAGTTTGTACTATTAGTGTATTCTTCCAGCAGTACTAAGTCAGAAACATTTAATTACCAACAATCCTCCCCTAAACTTATGATTTATCCTAAATCATCAAGTTTCTTTGAATTAAATAAGGATTGTAAGGACTCTTCCAAACACTACATAGTCAATCTTAGTCTTCTGGCTTTCCTTTCTTCTGCAAGCTGAAATATTTTTCTGATCAATTCTTTTGCCATCTCTGAATCTTCTTCAACTTTAAGTCTTGATGTAAGCATAAGCATTAATATTCCTGCTCTTAGTGGGTAATCCTTTTCCACTAACAGTCTCCATGTGATGTCTGAACCATGAGATTGAAATCTCCATATAGCCTCACCTGTATCAGGTTCATATAATCTCTTCAATTCTACCCAAAGCTCTTTGTCTTTATCATCTGTTGGATCTATGGTCTTGAATCTCTCTTGCACTAAGCTCCACAGCTTATCCAAATCATCTCTGTCAAAAGCTTTAATCATATCTTCAAAGAATTTGTAGACTTCAGACTTTCCTCATACTCTGATAATCTTCCAGCCTTTAATAGTTCCATCTGAGTACACTTCCCAATCAATGATGGGATGTTTGGCTTGAATAGGATCAATATTAAGAGCTTCTGGTACTATCACCATCATACCATGGATCTGTTCACCAGTTAATATTTCTTCTTCTTCAATTGGTTCATCTTGAACTGATTCTTCCCCAGTTCTTTGTTTCTTAGACTCTTCTGATTCCAATTATCCGGCTGCTCTTTTCATACCATTACTAGATTCAGTCTCAACAGTTGAAGTTTCATCTCTTAAGGACCTCTGGATTCTTGTATGAGTGTCGATGTACAACTTCTCTATTTCTTCATAAGACCTTCCTTTGAAGTATTTTTCCTTCCAGTAATCATGATTCTTCAAATAATTTTTCATGTACAACAGTTGTTCCTTTCTAGTAGGAGTTTTCTTCTGATAAACTTTCTTCTTTCTTTGTCTCTGCCTGATTTGCTCCAAAAGATCATCAATGGCTTGCTCTTGTTCTTCTCTTGTGAACTGTGATCTTTCCTCTTCTTGTAGCTTGGCAGCTAGCTCCCTATCAGCAGCTTCTTAAGCAGCTAATTCTTGTACTTCAGTCACTAGCTTTTGCTCAGTCAGTATTTGAGCAATCTTTTCTTCTTCAGCTACTCTTGCTAATTCTTCTTCATGAATTTTTCTAGCTAATTCTTCATTTAGAGCAATCTGAGCTTGACTTTTCTTGGTTATCTTCTCAGATGATTCATCTTCTGTCATTATACCTTTACCCTTGTCTAATTTTGATCTCTTTCACCTTCTTATGTATACTACACCAGCAGTACTTTGAGAACCACCAGTACCTTCTTCTGAAACACTGACAGTACTATGAAATGCATTACCAGTACCATCTGTCATTCCACAAGTACCTTGTTCTGTTTGATGTTCTTGCCTCCCCTGAGTATCAAACTCTTCTTGGACCAAAATGACATGAGGATCATCATCTAATTGGGCAATCTTCCTCCCCTGTTTGGAAGATTCCTCACCCTTATCTGCACTGTGACCATCTGATGAACTGGATGAAGAAGATGTAGTAGTTGATTCTACGAAATGAGCTGATCTCTTCCTTTTTAGTGTCTTGACTTGTTGCTCCAATTTCTTAACTTTAAGCACCAGCTTTGTATACACCTTGCCAAAAATCTTCTTGTGACTTTTGAGATCAGACTCTAAAGTATTGACCTTCTTAGATAATTGTGTACAAGTTTCCATCAAATCCTTAAGTGTCTTGCTGCCCTCAGCACTTCCTGATGTGCAACCTTCAAGGAGAGGTGTATCATGGGGCAAAGACTCATAGTACACTATATGGTGAGTTTCTGAGCCACCCAAAATTTCCAGTTGGCTTGGGATTCCACCAATAGTACTGGGTTCATAGGAACTTGGTACTGTTGGTGTTGCCATAGATTGGGTCTTAGCTATGTTACTTCTGTCCTGCCCAGCTTCTAAGCCTGAGACAGTAGAAGCAGCCCTTTCTATACTAACAAAGTCAGCCTCATCTGCTACATTAGGAGGGGTAGGAACTCTGTGCTGAGGTATAGCAGAGTCCTGTCTGGATAATGACCTATCAGGTGATGAGTTTGGTTGTGAAGATGATTGTTCTGATGTTGTGGGTGTGTGTTGGGAGTCAACTGGGCTTGTTGATCCTTCACCCTGTACCTGTAGCATTGAATCAAAAAGTGGAACCTCTTCCCCATTATACCCATTTGAGGCCACCCTCATATTACTGAAAAAATTTTGGGTAAGTTTAGGTGTTGGATAAACATTTTTGTGAGGAAGAAGTTGATGTTGCCTCATGTTCAAAATAGTTTGGATGAACCTGGGATACATCAAAAAATTTGATTTGTTATCAACATTTTTAACCATACCTTCAAAGATAAGTTTTGAAAAATTGAATGTTCTGTCAGTAGCTAAGCATATGAGACCAGTTGCAATATTGCTACTGAACTGTTCCCATGCGGTTTTCTTAGGACTAAGACAGTGAAGGATGGTATGAATTAAAAATCTCCATTGTGGGGGGAAAACAACCTTTTTGAAAAGTTAAAGATTGTGATTGGATGTTGTACCCCATCCTGGTTAAATTTTCAAAGATTTCAGTGTTTGGCATAGCACTAATACCATTGTAATCATTCAGATGGAGATGCCTCCTGAGTGATGATTCAGTAAGAGTGATAGATTTACCATCCACGGTGACATTTAACTCTTTGTCACCATTGTCAAATGTTTTGACAGTAGCAGTCTGCCAAAACTCTTTGATTTGGGAGACATAGATAGTGGGATTTAATGTTAAAGAATACCTTATGTGGGAACCATTTAAAAAATCCACTATCTGATGAAAGTAAGGATCATCCTCTGCTTTTTCCAAATACGCGACCATATTATGCTTCTCAACAAAGGATAAAGAAGCCATTATTATTTTTTTCTTCAGTAAAAGTGTGATTTGACTGCTGTGAATAGTGTATTTTTAGGTTAGAAAGTAGATGAGGAAAGTGAATTGAGATATTATGAAAGACTTATGAGGGTTTCTATTGGACCGACTTCAATTAAAAGATAACTTTTGATCGAAGAAAGGTGAATATCCAAAATAAACACCCTTAAGATAAGATATTGACCAGTAAAAATCTCAACAAATTCTCAACGGCTATTTTCAAAAAGCTTTTATTTCGCACCAGTACTATCGTCTATCCAGCAGTACAAACTTAAGCTTACCAGTACTAACTTTATGCTTGGCAGTACAAACTTTTTGGAAAAATTTGACTCAGTAGTATGAACTCAATTTTGATTAAAAACCATACTGCGAACAACCATTTTGAAGGGATTAAGTGTAAAGACAGACACTTAATTATAATTTCGTTTTAATGTAACCTCTGGTTGTGTAAGAACCAATGATTTCAGTTATAAATAACTGCCTGTGATCAGATAAACTCATTCAAAGAGCTTTCTTGACAGGGTTTCCAGCTCGTAGCAGTTGTTGCCTCTAACACAATTGTCTTAGATTCACGTTTGCTCGCTGTTCTCTCTACCTGATGTCCTTAGACTAACCTATTATACAAAAGTATAAAATAGTAGAAAGTGAGTTATGTCAGTTACTGTCTGACTAACTAAGCCATCAATTCTAATTCAAAACAGCATAATAAGATTTCAAGAAAGAAGTTTTAAAGAATCAGTTAACTTAGGTATAAAACCTTTGTTAATGTATTCCCAAACTCTGTCCATCATAAACCTATTATATTAGCAACTGAACCACCATTTGCTGCTCACACAATGCACTAGTAATTCCTTTGTGCTTAAACTTCCAAACCTACAATTGTTAGTCCAAAACCAAGAAAACAAAGTGCAAAGCACTTGCTTCATAACAGTATAAACATATGACTAATAGTTCTAACAAACAATTCAAATTTGTACTAGTAGTACAAATTATACAAAATAGTACTAATGACAAGTCTAGCAGTACAAATCCATTTTAATGTACAGAAACACACAGATTGAAAACTTTAAGGCTTAAGCATTCCAATACTTGCTACCAAGTATTGAAACCTTCCTACATCAAAGGCTTTTGTGAGAAGATCTGCAAAGTTTTGAAGAGTATCAATTTTAACAACTTGAACTAACTTTTTCTCATTGCAGTCTCTTATAAAATGATGCCTAGTTTCTATATGTTTTGTTTTAGAATGCTGCACTGGATTTTTAATAATGCATATTGTACTGCTATTGTCAATATATATCATGGTGTTCATAAAGTTATACCCATAATCAAGCAGTTGATTTTTAATCCAAAGCACTTGACCACAGCAACTTGCAGCAGCTACATACTCAGCTTCAGTTGTAGAAGTTGCCACAATTGTCTGCTTCTTACATTGCCATGATATAAGTCTGCAACCAAGGAATTGACATCCACCAGTTGTTGATTTCTTGTCCAGAATCGCACCAGCATAATCACTGTCTGAATATGCCACCAAGTCAAAAGGTGATTCCCTAGGATACCAAAGACCCAACCTAGGTTGACCCTTAAGATATCTAAAGATCCTCTTGACAGCAGTTAAATGAGAAGCCTTGGGAGTGACTTGAAACCTTGCACAGGCATACACAACAAACATGATATCTGGTCTAGATCAAGTTAGGTACATCAAGGACCCTATCATTGATCTGTAGGTGTGTACATCAACACATTCTCCATCAGAATCTTTAAGTAAAGATTTCTCTGGATCAACAGGTGTGCTTGTCACTTTAGAATCAATAAACTGAAACTTCCTTAGTATCTCAGTCACACATTTATCTTGACTGATAAATATGCCTTCAGTTGATTGCTTCACTTGCAACCCTAAAAAGAAAGTAAGTTCCCCCATGGAACTCATCTGAAACTTATCATGCATAAGTTTCTCAAATTCTACACACATCTCCTTCCTTGTGGATCCAAATATGATATCATCCACATATACCTGTACCAGCAAGATATCCTTCTTGTTCTTCTTGATGAATAAAGTCTGATCAATCTTGCCCCTTTGAAATCCATTCTCTAACAGATAAGAAGCCAAAGTCTCATACAATGCCCTTGGAGCCTGATGTAATCCATAAAGAGCTTTCACAACCTTGTACACCTTGTCAGGATGTTCTGGATCTAAAAAACCTGGAGGTTGTGAGACATACACCTCCTCTTCAATAGTACCATACAGGAAGGCACTCTTAACATCCATCTGGTAAATAGTGAAGCCCATGAAAGAAGCATAAGCTAAGAACAGTCTGATTGCTTCAATCCTAGCTACTGCTGCAAAAACTTCTTCATAGTCTATTCCCTCTTCTTGCGTATACCCCTGGGCTACAAGTCTAGCCTTGTTTCTGATCACAATACCCCTTTCATCCCTTTTATTTCTAAAAACCCATTTGGTGCCAATTACCCTCATACCCTTGGGTAACTCCACTAGTACCCAAGCCTTCTGAATCTTGAATTGGATAAGCTCGTCTTGCATTGCTTCTACCGAGCTTGAGTCTTCAAAGGCTTTGAGAACATTTTTGGGTTCAGATTGTGAGAGAAAACACACAAACAAGCATGTGTTGGCATCTTCATGCTTATTTTCTTCATAAACAGCAGTAAGAAACCCTTGTTGGTCTGAAGTCATAGTCTATCTTCTTGTCTTCACACCAGAATGTATGTCCCCAATCACATTATCTAGGGAGTGATCTCTGTGTATCCTTGTGTATGGAGTAGAGAGAACTGGATAGGTAGGTGGTAGATTATTGATATCCACCTCTTCTTCTGAGAAATCAACAGTATTAGTATCTGATGGGCCAGCAGTATGAATATGTTGCCCAGCAGTACTAACTTGGGGCTCAACAGTACAATCTTCATTTGTACTGTTATCTTGATTCTCTTGATCTTCAGTTCCACCTTCATTGTTTTCATCTTCAATACCTTCCTTGGCTTCATCAGTAGAAGGTTCACCATTCTTTGAAGATGAATCCACACTGTTCCATATTGGCATCAGTAAAAGATCTTGATCTTTCTCCTTTCCCAAGCCTACTTCATTTTTTGCAACATCAGCTTCTGAACCTGCAAAATCATTAGAAAAGGTTCCTGCAACAACTGGCACATAATTCATTGATTGGGTTAGAGTATCAAGGTCAAATAGCCATTTTGGACCTTCACCTGCAACATTAGATTTACTTTCTAGAAACTGAACATGCAGGTTCTCCTCAACTTTCCTTGTTCTTGTGTTGTATACTCTAAAGGCTTTGCTATTTAGAGAGTATCCAACCAAGAATCCTTCATCTGATTTTCCATCAAATTTGCCTAGATGGTCTAAGGTATTTAAAATAGTTACATGACACCCGAAAGGTCTTAGAAATCCTAATGCAGGAGTTCTACCCCTAAACAGTTCATATGGTGTCTTGTTGTGAGGTTTAACTACAAAAACTCTGTTTTGCACATAACAAGCAGTATTAACTGCTTCAGCCCAAAAAGTGATGGGCAACTTAGAGTCAGCTAACATGGTTCTAGCAGCTTCTATCAGTGTTCTATTTCTCCTTTCAGCAACCCCATTTTGCTGAGGAGTTCTAGCAGCACTAAACTCTCTTCTAATACCTTTTTCCTTACAGAACTCATCCATAACTCTATTTTTGAACTCTGTCCCATTGTCACACCTAATGACTTTAACTTTCTTATCCACTAAGTTTTCTATCTCAGTTATAAATGTCTTAAGAATGCTAGGTGTCTCATCCTTAGAACCTAAAAAGAAAACCCATGTGAATCTACTATAGTCATCAGTAACTACAAGACAGTATCTTTTATGCATTATACTACTCACAGATGTAGGGCCAAACAAATCCATATGTAGCATAAACAAAGGTTGATCAATAGAGTTGAGGGTCTTGGGCTTACAAGAAGCTTTGTGTTGTTTGCCTTTGAGACGGGCAACACAAGTCTGGTCATTTTTAAATCGTTTTTGAGGCAAGCCTCTTACCAAACCATCCTTAACAATTTTATTAATGGTTTTAAAATTTATATGACCAAGTATTCTATTCCATAACATGGACTCATCCAATGTGGCCTTTGCAACAAGACAAGTAAGGGCCTCTTTAGGAACAATCTTCTTCATATCAACACTGTACATGTTGCCCTTTCTTGGAACTTTAAGTAGAACCTGACTTTCATCAGACAGCTTAAAGTCTGGGGAAAGCACAAGACATTCAGTGTCAGTAAAAAGAACTTTGTTCTTTTTGTCACACATTTGTGAGACACTAAACAGGTTATACTTAAGCTCTTGCACAAAGTACACATCTTCAAAGTCTAATTTACCGGTTTTCAAGGTGCCTTTACCAGTAATTCTTCCTCCTATTCCTCCCCAAAGGTAACATATCCTCCATCCATTGGTTGAAAGTCTGAAAGATAGGACATGTTGCCTGTCATGTGCCTGGAACATCCACTGTCTGCATAACCTTGATCTTCATCATCTTCCTGTGAATGTCCCTGCACATAAAATAAGGAAATTAGTTTTCTTGGGGTACCCAAGCCATCACTGACTTGGGTTTGCCTCGTGCATCAATATAGTCAAATCTTTTCAATACAATTGAAGCACCATTGGGTGTGATTGTTCTCCATACCCAACATGCTGAGGCCTTAACAACATTAGCCCGTTTATCCCTAGCAATGTCTTTAGAGTTACTAGTACTAACTGTTTGGCTAGCAGTACTAACTGCTGGCTTAGCAGTTTTAGACTTTGGTCTCCAAAATTGTTTTTGAACCACTGCTTTCTTGTGAAAAGGCCTTTTAACAGTTTGTTGTGAATGTTTGAAAGTTGGTTTTACACTTGAAACTGCTGGTCTAGGGTAAACAGTTTTAAATGGTCTGGCAGTACTAACTGCTGGTCGAGCAGTACTAATTGGTTTGAGGCCAGACTTCAATAAAAGTGCTCTGGGAGTCATTCTGTTAGCACTAGGGTGAGTTTGATACCTGCTTGAGTTCACCCTATAACTTGAGTTCCCAGTAACCCTGTTGTTCCCAGTAACCATCTTTCTCCCATGATGGTTATGACAAAAGGCTTCTAGATGGTCAAAGCTACCACAAGTAAAACAAGCCTTTTTGTACATGACAAAGTCACTTCCTAGCTGATGTGACTTGAGGTCATTCCAGTTCTTCTGGTTACCTCTTGGCTTGCCTGTGGACCTATACATCTTAGAGTATCTAACTGTTTTACTAACCTTTTTTACATTTGTTGTAGGCTTAACAGTTTAATTACTAACCACCTTAGGAACATTGGTTCCTTCTAGCTTTTCTACTTTAGGTTTAACAACAACCGAATCTTCAACATCAGATGTCCAATCCTCAATTGTGGGAGCATCTGAATTCCTATCAGTTGACACCTTATCCTCAGCAAGAGAGGTGTCACTTGCACTCTCAAAAGACTCACTAGCTTCTACAGGTTTATCAGCAATTACATTCTCTTTTGGCTTACAACCATACTCTAACTTAGGTTGTTGAAACTCAGGTAAACCTGTATGCTCTAGGTCGATTCCTGGGGTGCAGGCACTCCTCTGTGAGGAGGTGGACATGTTTTATAGCCCAACCCAGACTTGGCCTTATTAACTATTTGACACTCTATGATTTTGTTTACACCTTTTGATACATATTCCAAAGTGTCTACAGTTAATTGTATATTGTCTTTTGCCTTAGTGATTTTATCTAATTCAGCTTTTAGCAAATTTATCTCAGCATTCTTAAGTGACAAATCTCTCTTAAGAACAGCTATATCCTCAGCAAAAGTAGACTCATTGTTCTTATAATGCACTATTTGTTCTTCTAGGACTGCTAAACCTCTTTTGTGATTAGAAAAATTATAATTTGTTTGGTTTAATTTAATCCTCTGCTCATCATAGTGTTTCTTTAAAGTTTCATATTCTTTAAGAGTAGTGCATGTTTTAGAACAGCTTTTAGCAGATAGTACCTCAGAGTCAGAGAAGGCCATAAGTGCCATCTCAGCAGGTCCTTCCTCATCATCTGCCATGAAACTCCAATCATAGCCTAGTCTGTAACAACCGAGAAATTTCAAGTCATTATTTTTTTTACTAATTTTATTTGTTTAATTTTTCTATTTTAAGTAAATTGGCTTTTACCGGGAAAGTTGCCCGCGTACGTTGTGACACGTACACTTAAATTTGTAATTTGACTCAGGCTATGCTCAGTCTACTCATTAATATGATTTATTTTCCCCCACGTACTTGTTTTCATATGGAATAATTTAATTTTCCATTTCTACGCGAAGTGTGCACAGTTTACGTTTTACACGTTTTCGGGTCGCGTTTTAAACTTTAACGACATTATAACACTCCGAAAGGCTCGGGAAATATATGAAATATCAATTTGGGTCATTTTAAGTTAAATGTGATATTTTTAGGAAAATATTATCCTTGTGACATTTATTTTTACAAGCTATGCATAAAAAGTACCCGATTTAGCGATTTTCGCGTTTCTAGCTATTCATGAGCAGTGCTTAGGATTTCTATACGTTTTCATGTCATTAGTGGTTTAATATTCCATCATATGCTCCTAGTATTCAAAAATTTCTATATTTCACATTTTCTGTCTCGTTTCACGATTTCGTCAAATTTTGGTAACAACTCGCGTTTTGAGCCTGCGTTTTTTATTTTTAGTTTCGTTTGAACAATCCGGAAAACACAAGGCTCCCATGAAATATTAAAATTATCCATTTTAACACTTCATAAAAATTTCATAATGTTTTGATAGCAATTTTCTAAAATTCACGTTTTCAGTTCACCCGGTACTGCGTAATTCGCGTTTTTAAGACCGTGCGCTTAATTTAAACCCCACAAACACACTAATACTTCAAATATTAATCAAACATGAATAAAAATCATATTTTTGATTTCCTTGGGCCCCCAAAACCGTCCACCCTCCCCCTTTATCTACCAACACACTCTTTTATTCTCATTACCAAGAAATACTCATTATTAGTACATGCAAATCTCATAAACTCTCTCAAAAACCATCCAACCTTTTTTCTTCTTCCCCTCCTTGTCCCTTGCTGCCGTGATTTCTCCACCACAAGGCCACCATCATCAAGTTTAGTTCATCCAAAATCTTGCATTACTTGTCTCTTGTAAATCACTAGTAAGTTTCCCTAATTTATTTCATCTCATTTCCTATCTTTTCTTATGATTATTAGAGATTTTTCTAGGCTAAGCAAACAACTCTTGCATGTAACATTTTAGATGATTTGATTCAAGAACTTATAGGAAAAAGGGTGTTTGATAATTGGTTAGGTTTAATTGAGTTGTTAAATGCAAGAGTTGGATAGATTCATAGGAGTTTTGATGATGTTTCCATATGTTTTGTTAATAAAACTTATTAGATCTACAAAATAATTTTGATACTTCTGGACTTTTTGAGTTCTTTAGCTAATAAAATGGTGGTGATGATGGAATATAGGCATGCATTGGTTCAAAAACCCATTTATTAGGCTTTAAGTAGATCATTTGTCATTGGTCCAAATCAGTCCCAGATTTTATGCAACAAAATGACTTCACTATTTTGTCCTAAAAAGGTTTTAAGCAAAACTAAAAATAGTGGGAGTTAGCCTCAGATCTTATGATCATTTCCCCGAAAACTTTACCTCTTAATTCATCCCGATGATTTTTGGAGAAAATCCACACTAAAAACTGGTCCAGGATTGCATGTCTGACTTGATAGGCTATTTACTCTAAATTGTTGCAAAGAACCCTAGGTTGGTAAAAATATGAAAGTTGGAGCTAAGACCTATAGAAAACTTTTTCCATAGGCCATGTGTCCATTAGAACTGTACATAAAAAGATATGCTCATTTTCCTAAACATAATTTGATGTTGGAAGTAACTTCATAGAGACACAGGGGTAATTTGGTAATTTCACCCATGTTCTGAAGTTCTCAGTTAAGTGAGGCCTTGATTTTCATATAGTACAGAGTCATACCTTTCTAAACATATAAATTTAATAATTTTAGCCTTCACGGTTTAGAAATGGCGACCCGATTAGTACGGCAATTTTATAAAATTTCCATCAGCTTTGCATTTTAAACCATTTAAGCTTTTATAAACGTCTTTTCGACCCATGACTTGCTATAAGACTTTTAAATAAATGACCATATGATGTTAGGAGTGCAAGTACTGAGTAAAATTATAAATATAAGAAATATACTTTAACCCCCGAGCCTAAGTCGTGTTATATTTTATTTAGGTCATTTGTGATCTTGCGGTTTTTCTCGACGTGCACACTTCTCCGGTTTCTATTACTACTTCATCGTTGGTGAGTTCATAGCCCCACCTTTTACTTGTTTAACTGTTTACAAACTCCGTGGGGGAGATACATGCTAGTTACTTTTACTATGATCACAACTGCTTGAAAACTGTATTTGAATTAAAATGGTATGCTATCTGGTTATTATCACTGCCTAAGTTTCCCATAGCCTGAAAGTCCCTTCCTTATCATGAACCGTTAATCACTTGCGAGTAAACGCGAATACAGTAAATAGATCTATTGGGTACGACAGCCCTCATGCCGAAATTTGCCAGTTTGGCTATCACATGTATTGTATTCGTATTGTTGATTAGGTACGGCTATTACCTATGTCGAAGGGAAAATTTATATTCTATTAGAATATCCCACCATAACGTTAATGTTCGGGGTCACGAGCTTAGTGCAATAATAACCTTACTAGACTCTGAATTTGTTGCTTAGTCGCTTTTATAACTGATATTGTGATCAACTGCTTATTACTTAAACTCTATGGATTCACTTAACCTTTGTGTTGACGTTTTTAGCATGTTTTATCTCAGGTTTTAAGGCATGAAGGTCTTGGTTGGAGTCGCACGGATATCTTTTGAAGACTCGGCATATTTTTCAAATTTGAAGAGATTATATTTTGAAAGATTTATGTTATGTTTAAAACTATTGTGATCTTTTGAAAACATTGTGTTTTATGAAAACTGTTGGGACCTTTGTAAACTTTGAGGTTTTAATGTATCAAATGTGAAACACTTTTAAAACGTCTCTTTTAAAGGGTCGTTTTCTATGACTTGTACTTTGTGCTAGGAAGTAATACCCCAGTGATCTATCTTCCGCTGCGATAATTTTGGGGGTGTTACAGATTGGCATCAGAGCTACAGTTATAGAGAACTGGGTCGTTTTCAAAACCCAGACTATAACTATTTTTTTCACTAAAGGGTCTCTCATTGTCGTATCCGATATCCGTGCGCGTATGCCACCAGACTGCCTATGTTGTTATACATATGTCATCACTATTGGTATTATATAAAGTATAATTATATGCACTAATTATTTATATAAAAGTTAATTATATAAATGTTTGACTGATTTTGACCTCTTACGCTTATTTCGGAGCTTGAGCTCAAACCCTATTTTCCCCCGATTACGTATCTACACTTACATTTTAATGGTCTCTTTTATTTCTCAAACATCGTGAGTAATACCGTGGTTCGCTACAACTTTTTCATAACCTTTCATAACATCGTCTTATGCAAAACCCGTTGCAGTCTATCGATTTCCCTCGGTTGTCTTACTATCCGCATTTGAAGACGAGCTGGAACATTGGTCCCATACTTTTAGAACACCTACATCACCTTGTAAACCATCACCTAAAGACAAGTCGGATGATTAAGAGCATGACTTTAACATGCCGCCTTGGAACACCCTACTTTCGGAACACGACTTTTTAACGTCTCATTCTTTTTCACTCCTTGTGTTTTGAAGAATCACGATGCTAGGAAGGTAACACCGAAGCTTGACAACAATGTTTACCTTAACGTAATACTATCTTTCGATTTCAAGGACACAATTTGGAAACTTGTCGACCACCATTCTGACACCCACTTCGCCAACTTATATGCTAATGCCTAATAGCGAGACAAATACATTCGACAAAAAGGCTATAGAATGTGAACTCAAACCAGAAGATTACTAACTCGAAGAAGAACCCCTCGGAAGACGAGGAGGAGAACCATTACTGCACCTATTCCTCCCACCCGACCAGAGTCTATCACCAGAGAGCCCATCCACCACAGCATCCCATCGTTGGTGACACACGTGCCACATCATGAGAGATATTACACGTCAGCTGGCCAACCTAGAGTCTCGTTGGAGAAGAGAAAAGCTCGAGGAGCCAAGTGCGGATCTTACTTAATCAACATTCGTGATATTTACTGACTTTACCAATTATTATTTGTTCTCATTTATCCTCAATCAACTTTCGTGATACTCAATGCCTTTCTCATTTTATGTTGTTATTTAACATGCATGTTTTCGACGTAATGCTTTTCTCATTTATTGTTGGTCCCCATTCATTCTCAGTTAGCATTCGCAATGCTTATTGTCATTGTCACTCATTGCGCTTCTCATTAATTGTTTACCCTCAGCTAGCATTCGTACTGCTTGTTGTATTTCTCATTTATTGATCGTTCTCATTTCTTCTCCTCATTTAGCGTTCGAGATGCACATTGTCTTTCTAAATTATTGATTTTCCCAGTTATTCTTATATAACATTCATGATATTCATGGACTTCATCATTCATGGTTTGTTCTCCTTCATGACACTTACTGTCTTTCTCATTTATTGGTTGCTTTCACATTTATCGCCTATCTCATTTGTTCTCATTTAAAGTATCGTTACGCTTATTGTTTTCTTAAATCTTGTCTATTTCACTTACCCTCTTTCAACAATCGTGTGTTTATTATCCTTCTCAGTTATGGATTTTCCTCATTCATTCTCATTTGACATTCATAATGAATATTTTCTGTCTCGTTTATTATTGAACCTCATTTAGAATTATGTATTTCAGTATTGGTCTCTTTTGACTATTGGTTTGATTCGTTGGTTGTCTTGATTAATTGATTAATTGTGTTAATATTCTATATCTCTTCGCCTTACTATTATAGTGATTTATGATTCTTCTGTTTGTGTTAATTTGAGTCATTGACCTCTCTTTTACATCATTTCATTTGCTTCTTCGTTCGTATGAATATCAAATTTTCTTCCGAGCACTCTATGTTCATACTAGTACGAATGATATGGACATCTTAATCCATTCATTATTGTTCTGATTCATTGATCCTTTCATTTGCATCGATTGATAACAGTTTGCTTCTTTTTTCATACATATATCTAATCTATCCCTTTTAAGCAGTCTTTGCTCCTAAAACATTACACTCGACAGAATTCTATTACTACTTTTGTGATTCATCAAGATCTTTCATTGTATTATTAATTACTCCTTGTAACTATCTTTACCCCAAGGCATTGGCATCTACTTCTTTCAACTGATAGTACGATCCCGTAGTAATCCCATTCGCATTAATCGTTAGTACGCATTAGGGCGTAGGAACAACACTCCAGGACAACAGGCTACAAGCAGTACAAGATCGTCAGAAGAGTTACGTGAAAGTTCGCCACGAAAGAATGTGCTATGTTTCGGAAAACGATGAAAACTGAACTCGATGTACGTTGAACCCTACAAGAATTTGGCAAAACCTGGACCGGTAGCTTATCAACTCGAACCACCCGCAAGAGCCCACTAGCGTGCACAACACATTTCACGATTCGAACTCGAAGAAGTGTCATTCGGATGAAACCCTCGTCATTCCACTAGAGGAGATTCAGCTTGACGACAAGGTTAACTTTAATAAGGAACCTGTTAAGATCATAAAACTACTTGACTAAACCGAACATTACATTATCGTTCCTCAATTATACATAGTCTAATTACCTATGTCTAATTCAGAAGGGATCATGTTGTGCTGGGAGCAGTCACCGGTAAGTTTTATTAAGAATGACTTTTCAATTGTATCCTTAAAATAATTTGTGAATCTTCTTACGATTACACAACTAATCAAACTACATCGCTAATTATCTTAGAAACCATTCGCTGCAAGTACCCTCATTTCTTTTTCCGACACACCGTCAACCGATAAGATAAACTGAATCACGAGGATGTGATTCCTTTTTGACGGATGGATAATGTAACAACCGAAAAAAGTTCAAGTCATTATTTTTTTACTAATTTTATTTGCTTAATTTTTCTATTTTAAGTAAATTGGCTTTTACCGGGAAAGTTGCCCGCGTACGTCGTGACACGTACACTTAAATTTGTAATTTGACTCAGGCTATGCTCAGTCTACCCATTAATATGATTTATTTTCCCCCACGTACTTGTTTTCATATGGAATAATTTAATTTTCCATTTCTACGCGAAGTGTGCACAGTTTACGTTTTACGCGTTTTCGGCTCGCGTTTTAAGCTTTAACGACATTATAACACTCCGAAAGGCTCGGGAAATATATGAAATATCAATTTGGGTCATTTTAAGTTAAATGTGATATTTTTATGAAAATATTATCATTGTGACATTTATTTTTACAAGCTATGCATAAAAAGTACCCGATTTAGCGATTTTCGCGTTTCTAGCTATTCATGAGCAGTGCTCAGGATTTCTATCCGTCTTCATGTCATTAGTGGTTTAATATTCCATCATATGCTCCTAGTATTCAAAAATTTCTATATTTCACATTTTCTGTCTCGTTTCACGATTTCGTCAAATTTTGGTAACAACTCGCGTTTTGAGCCTGCATTTTTGATTTTTAGTTTTATTTTAACACTCCGGAAAACACAAGGCTCCCATGAAATATTAAAATTATCCATTTTAACACTTCATAACAATTTCATAATGTTTTGATAGCACTTTTCTAAAATTCGCGTTTTCAATTCACCCGGTACTGCATAATTCGCGTTTTTAAGACCGTGCGCTTGATTTAAACCCCACAAACACACTAATACTTCAAATATTAATCAAACATGAATAAAAATCAGATTTTTGATTTCCTTGGGCCCCCAAAACCGTCCACCCTCCCCCTTTATCTACCAACACACTCTTTTATTCTCATTACCAAGAAATACTCATTATTAGTACATGCAAATCCCATAAACTCTCTCAAAAACCATCCAACCTCTTTTCTTCTTCCCCTCCTTGTCCCTTGCGGTGATTTCTCCACCACAAGGCCACCATCATCAAGTTTATTTCATCCAAAATCTTGCATTACTTGTCTCTTGTAAATCACTAGTAAGTTTCCCTAATTTATTTCATCTCATTTCCTATCTTTTCTTATGATTATTAGAGATTTTTCTAGGCTAAGCAAACAACTCTTGCATGTAACATTTTAGATGATTTGATTCAAGATCTTATAGGAAAAAGGGTGTTTTATAATTGGTTAGGTTTGATTGAGTTGTTAAATGCAGGAGTTGGATGGATTCATAGGAGTTTTGATGATGTTTCCATATGTTTTGTTAATAAAACTTATTAGATCTACAAAATAATTTTGATACTTCTGGACTTTTTGAGTTCTTTAGCTAATAAAATGGTGGTGATGATGGAATATAGGCATGCATTGGTTCAAAAACCCATTTATTAGGCTTTAAGTAGATCATTTGTCATTGGTCCAAATCTGTCCCAGATTTTATGCAACAAAACGACTTCACTATTTTGTCCTCAAAAGGTTTTAAGAAAAAATAAAAATATTTGGAGTTAGCCTCAGATCTTAGGATCATTTCCCCGAAAACATTACCTCTTAATTCATCCCGATGATTTTTCGAGAAAATCCACACTAAAAACTGGTCTAGGATTGCATGTCAGACTTGATAGGCTATTTACTCTAAAATGTTGCAAAGAACCCTAGGTTGGTAAAAACATGAAAGTTGGAGCTAAGACCTGTAGAAAACTTTTCCCCTAGGCCATGTGTCTATTAGACCTGTACATAAAGAGATATGCTCATTTTCCTAAACATAATTTGATGTTGGAAGTAACTTCATAGAGACACAGGGGTAATTTGGTAATTTCACCCATGTTCTGAAGTTCTCAGTAAAGTGAGGCCTTGATTTTCATAGATTACAGAGTCATACCTTTCTAAGCATATAAAGTTCATAATTTTAGCCTTCACGGTTTAGAAATGGCGACCCGATTAGTACGGCAATTTTATAAAATTTCCATCAGCTTTGCATTTTAAACCATTTAAGCTTTTATGAACGTCTTTTCGACCCATGACTTGCTATAAGACTTTTAAATAAATGACCATATGATGTTAGGAGTGCAAGTACTGAGTAAAATTATAAATATAAGAAATATACTTTAATGCCCGAGCCTAAGTCGTGTTATATTTTATTTAGGTCATTTGTGATCTCGCGGGTTTTCTCGACGTGCACACTTCTCCGGTTTCTATTACTACTTTGATTCGCTGGAATCAAGTCGTATTTTTTCCAAGGAAACACAAGTGAAGTATGTGTAACCCGGGTCGTTATCCCCAACGAGGGCGTGAATGGAATTTGTGATCTCGAATCGTGCAACGTGTTTGAATAGTGAAAAGGGATATTTTGGATTTTTAACACTAAAATTGAAAAGCATAAACTAAAATAAACTAAATATGCAATTAAAACAATTAAGTAAAACTTAAATAAGAAAAATCGAATTTAAACCTAAAAACGCGCAATTACGAGAAATAACCGAGCCTAAAAAGTCAACGATAACAAACATAAAAGAAATCTACTCACTAATCATAACTACTAAACTAACAATAACAATTAAGCCAACATTAAAAAGCATATTTCTAAACTAACATATATCTAAATAACTCGCGCATAATAAAAACTACGCTACACGCAATAAATAAAGCAACAATAATAACTATTAAGCTAAACATGACAATAATTATAAACATACTAAAAATAAAAAGATAAAAAGATTAGAGATAACCAATTTAGTATAAGGATGATGAAAATAATGAGATGAAACCCACTCCATCTTAAACTTTAAAAGCCCATCTACAAACTGGATACGCGCTGCTGTCTCATCTTTTTTTCTTTTGCTGCTTCATCTCCTCTCGAAAAATAACATACAACTGTGGCTACTTTTGCTTCTCCTATTTTTTTGCTACCTAACTTCTTTTTTGCTACCTACTTAAAGTGACTGACTGCTACTCTTTTATTTTTTTTTTCAATGGAAATGACTTAACACATATTAAAGAAATAAAACACAAGTGGTCAGAACTAAAAAAAGATGTAAATACTTTTAAGGTTTGGACGGTAGAAAGCTTTGAACAAAAATGCTAAATTGTAGACAAGTAATTGACATTCTCAAAACTAGACTAAATAACGATTTATAAAATAAGAGCATGATTAATCAAGTAAAATAAAAATGAAACAAGAATACTTGAAAGAAAAGTAAACATTAAAGTGATGTTCGAAATCATTAGCGGAAAAGAAAATGTTCGAACAAGGAACCAAACCATAGCATACAAATCGAAACGTAGCACTATATAATACATAAAAGTTGAATAACAAATTAAAAATGCTAAAAATAAAATGTGCAGGGGATAGAACATGTAAATGATGGCTTGTAAAAGGGATTACACCCAGGGGGTGTCGGCCCTTCTCCTCCTTCACTATCTTCCTTTTTATAAGTAAATAACCCTAGCAAAATAGAATTGAGTATCAAGTGTCAACTGGGCTACGTGGGCCTTTGTTTTGTTGGGCTGGAGCTTTTGTTTTTTTTGTTAAAGCTTGGAATTTGGCTAGGTTAGTTATTTAGTTGAAGGGATTTGATGATTGGTTTATTTTTAGTGTTTGGTAATTAAGTTTAGAGTAAAAGGGTAATTAAGGTAATTAGGTTTAGGATAATTGGTAAAAGTGGGTTTTGGTTTCGGGTTCCTTTTTTTATGCTCATCCAAATGCCTCATCCCGGGTTTGACTTTGACTTTTCTTTTCTTCATTAAATGGTCAAAAGTTGTCGAGTCGATCCGGCAATATTCATTTTTGATCTTTTTCCCATCCAAGCTCGGTTTTGTCCGCTTTTGCCTTGTTTTCAATCCTTTTGTACCTGAAACACATAAAAATACAAACCAAGGATATTTGCAGTATAATATGGTCTATTTGGGTGTTTTCAGTATTTTTATGGTCTAAAATGGGCATAAAATGATGAGTATTTACACACTCATCAATCCCCCACACTAAACTATTGCTAGTCCCTAGCAATCCGATCATATGAAGTAATGAAAGGAACCAAGTATACCCCGTTTCGACTTTTTATTTAATGCGAGAAATTTAAACTAGAACAAAAATTAATAACTTGCTTGATTTTCAAAAATGGTATCATGGAACGGGATTCACACAAAATGGGTGTCTCCAGGGAATTGATATCGTCATCCTCTTTTTATACTCCCAACTAAGCTTAAACTCAATGTGCAAACGTTTTTGTAAAATGCTAACACTACTTATACTAATAATCTATGTAAGCCGAAACTTAACTTTTCACTCCCACATTTATCAAGTTTAGGTGACAGTGCTTGATTTTCAAAATCTTGATAACAAAAATCGACGTTTTTATAAAACTTTGACTAATACTAGTTAAAAGATAAATTTAAAATTCACAACAAGCAAGCTTCAAAATACATCAAAACTTATTGCATTTTGCAATATCATTCCATTTTTTTTTTTTTTTTTTTTTTTTTTTTTTTTTTTTTTTTTTGCAACATAAACTAACGGAGTTTCACGGGAACCAAGACCTTACACCTTCCTGGAATAAAGGATCCAAGGGCCGTTACAACGGAGAGTTCCAAGACCTTAACGCCTTTCAGAATTAAGGGTCCAAGGGCCGGTGTAAGAGGGTAGCCAAGACCTAAACGCCTTCCGGAAATAAGGATCCAAGGGCCGATCTTGAACCTTAGCTTTTTAGCACATTTATTTATTACTTAACTTTTGCAACTATGACATATGCTTGTTCCGAAGTTTAAATAAATCTTTGAACTAGTATTTTTCAAAATCGTATGAAAAAATGATTTTGTGTGTTCAAATGTTTGAAAATAAGCACTAATTAAGTCAGATTAGGAGCTACTGGGAGGAAAAGCCATAGATTACTTATATAAGCTCTAAAGAAAACCAACTATTCTACGCTTAGCATTTTCATTTGCACAAATCGTAAAACCTTAGTCTAACCGTTAAGGAAGCAGCTAGATCAACACTTTAGCAGAGTCGGGATTCCCTTTGTTCTAACCTAATCAAGACTAAACATAACTTTTATTGATGACATTTTTTTTTTTTTTTTTGATGACATTTTTTTTTTTTTGACAAAATTTTTTAAATTTTGGTCAAAAACGGGGGTACTAGGGACTAGAAGGTACTTAAGTGACAAAATTCGCGAGAATTCCCCCCCACACTTAGAATTGAATATTGCCCTCAATATTCAAAGTACCGGCTATTATGCCGACACTTAGAACGTAAAAAGGTAATACCACTAGCCAAGTGTGGAAAAGAAATCTCCGTTTTTCACAAAAAGGATTAAAAGATATCCCTAGATAAACGTTAGCAAAAGGATAGGATATTGGGCGGCTGGATTGAAAACAGGCGCGTCAATCATCACAATCCACGGGAAACCTGCAAACACGGGCAAACAACACACAAACAAAGCACAACAGTGGGATCCCCCCACACTTAGTGTCAGAAAATAGAAAGAAGTCAGAAACATGGGCGTTTACCCATGCAATGCTAATGTTTTTGTTAACCGAGTCACTAGCTTGACTCGACCCCGAATTTATTTGTTCTTGGGGAAGCATGTGGAAAAGAAAATCTCCATCGGACTTTCGTTCAAAATGTTTGGATAAACATTGAAGTACATGAAAGTTCCACTCCGATGAGATACAACCGGCTCAAAAGAATGATAAATTAAGATGCCGGGATCAAAAACTTTGTCCTCATTCCCAAATGAGAGAATGGAAGGACAAGCTACCTTATAAGCAGAGAAAGGTAGAAAAACTCGAACGACATATGTGAAATCAATATAGTGGCGATCCACAGAAGGAAAGGTCACATATGTCGGAGAAAGAACGTCGGGATTAAGAACCGAGGTCATATCATCAAGATTTGAGATAATAGAGTCCTTGACCTCATCGTTCTCTAACTCTTCATCAAAGAGAGGATTTTTGTTTGAAAAGTACTCATCATCAAATTCAAAAAGAGAATTCGAATAGACTTTGAGACTTTCATTTTGAACTTCCTCATCAGAAAGTGATTCGTCATCACTAGAGGAAAAATCATCATTTGAATCGAAAAGAGGGTTAGAAAACGTCCCGGAAAAATCATCAGTAGTGTCAAAAGGATGATCACTACAAATAGACAAATCACATTCATCATCCGATATATCCTCAGACTCACTTGGGATTGGGATAAGGTTCTCAGCACTAGACTTTATGAATTCATCCGATTCCTTTTCAGGAACAGTGCTAAGATGCTCATCCCCCATAATAGGAGAGTCATCAGGGTTCATAGATGGAAAGAATGATGTGATTGCAATAGACTGAGGGAGTTGAGAAATGATATCGCTCAAGGGAATAGTACTCTCCTCGTCGTCATCATCGTCATCGAGCATGCACGCCTGATTAAACAAGAAACGATTGTGTGCAGCTCGTTCTATGGCGAGTAATTCTTCCATAGATTCACCATGACGATCATCTTGGGTATGCCTAACAGCCAAATCATTAAGTTCATTCCTCACATCATCAAGTTTTTGGAATTAATCTTCGAAAACCAAATCCTGAGGAGATGGCTGAGGCTGAGGCTGAATTGGTTGATACTGTGGAGGTTGGTCATGATACGAATAATCATAATTGTTACAAGGACCATGCTCATAGACAGTCGGGTTCCTCGTTTGACAATCAGAATTACAGTGCGGACCTCCACAGAATTCACAACAGTAAAACTGTTGTGGTGGTGTATAATATGAAGATGTGTCAAATCCGGACGATGTCTGATTGTTATAAGGGTTTTGCTCATAGACAAGCATGTCTCCCGTTCGACAATCAAATCCCGGATGAGGACAACCTCCACAAAATTCACACAAGTGTGTCTCCATATGATGTTGTGGGGGCTGGTTGAAAAGGTCGGGTGTTTCATTGTAGGGATTTTGGTCATAGACAAACCCGTTTCCCGAATTTACAATGCTACAACCGTGGCAATTTCCGCCATTTGGAGGTCCCCCACACCATTCACAACCGTAGTTGTAAGATGAAGACATCTGGGGCTGTGGAGAGTAGTTGGAAAAATTTGTCGGTTCATTGAAAGAATTTGGATTCTGATCATAAGTAATTGAATTACTTGAACCGCAAAACAAACAACTTCCGTTCCGAATATCATTACCACATCGTTCGCACGTACACCAACGACATGGTAAACCGAAAAGCGGCTCTCCACAACCGACACAAGGAATCAATGATTCCATCAGAATTAAACACAAAGAGGGTTAAGGAGATAGAATAAAACGGATAGAGGGTGAGAAAATGAATTAAACGAATGGAAAGGATAAGAAGAATATTTTTGGTTTTTTAGAAACATTTTAAAAAAAACCAAAAGGAAAATAAAATTTGAAATAAAAATCTTTTTGGTTTTTTAATGAGAAAATATTTACGAAGATTCAAAACACGCAACGATAAACGAGATTGAAAAATTCGCGTCTGCCCTCCCCGGCAGCGGCGCCAAAATTTGATTCGCTGGAATCAAGTCGTATTTTTTCCAAGGAAACACAAGTGAAGTATGTGTAACCCGGGTTGTTATCCCCAACGAGGGCGTGAATGGAATTTGTGATCTCGAATCGTGCAACGTGTTTGAATAGTGAAAAGGGATATTTTGGATTTTTAACACTAAAATTGAAAAGCATAAACTAAAATAAACTAAATACGCAATTAAAACAATTAAGTAAAACTTAAATAAGCAAAATCGAATTTAAACCTAAAAACGCGCAATTACGAGAAATAACCGAGCCTAAAAAGTCAACGATAACAAACATAAAAGAAATCTACTCACTAATCATAACTACTAAACTAACAATAACAATTAAGCCAACATTAAAAAGCATATTTCTAAACTAACATATATCTAAATAACTCGCGCATAATAAAAACTACGCTACACGCAATAAATAAAGCAACAATAATAACTATTAAGCTAAACATGACAATAATTATAAACATACTAAAAATAAAAAGATTAGAGATAACCAATTTAGTATAAGGATGATGAAAATAATGAGATGAAACCCACTCCATCTTAAACTTTAAAAGCCCATCTACAAACTGGATACGCGCTGCTGTCTCATCTTTTTTTCTTTTGCTGCTTCATCTCCTCTCGAAAAATAACATACAACTGTGGCTACTTTTGCTTCTCCTATTTTTTTGCTACCTAACTTCTTTTTTGCTACCTACTTAAAGTGACTGACTGCTACTCTTTTATTTTTTTTTTCAATGGAAATGACTTAACACATATTAAAGAAATAAAACACAAGTGGTCAGAACTAAAAAAAGATGTAAATACTTTTAAGGTTTGGACGGTAGAAAGCTTTGAACAAAAATGCTAAATTGTAGACAAGTAATTGACATTCTCAAAACTAGACTAAATAACGATTTATAAAATAAGAGCATGATTAATCAAGTAAAATAAAAATGAAACAAGAATACTTGAAAGAAAAGTAAACATTAAAGTGATGTTCGAAATCATTAGCGGAAAAGAAAATGTTCGAACAAGGAACCAAACCATAGCATACAAATCGAAACGTAGCACTATATAATACATAAAAGTTGAATAACAAATTAAAAATGCTAAAAATAAAATGTGCAGGGGATAGAACATGTAAATGATGGCTTGTAAAAGGGATTACACCCAGGGGGTGTCGGCCCTTCTCCTCCTTCACTATCTTCCTTTTTATAAGTAAATAACCCTAGCAAAATAGAATTGAGTATCAAGTGTCAACTGGGCTACGTGGGCCTTTGTTTTGTTGGGCTGGAGCTTCTTTTTTTTTTGTTAAAGCTTGGAATTTGGCTGGGTTAGTTATTTAGTTGAAGGGATTTGATGATTGGTTTATTTTTAGTGTTTGGTAATTAAGTTTAGAGTAAAAGGGTAATTAAGGTAATTAGGTTTAGGATAATTGGTAAAAGTGGGTTTTGGTTTCGGGTTCCTTTTTTTATGCTCATCCAAATGCCTCATCCCGGGTTTGACTTTGACTTTTCTTTTCTTCATTAAATGGTCAAAAGTTGTCGAGTCGATCCGGCAATATTCATTTTTGATCTTTTTCCCATCCAAGCTCGGTTTTGTCCGCTTTTGCCTTGTTTTCAATCCTTTTGTACCTGAAACACATAAAAATACAAACCAAGGATATTTGTAGTATAATATGGTCTATTTGGGTGTTTTCAGTATTTTTATGGTCTAAAATGGGCATAAAATGATGAGTATTTACACACTCATCATACTTCATCGTTGGTGAGTTCATAGCCCCACCTTTTACTTGTTTAACTATTTACAAACTCTGTGGGGGAGATACATGCTAGTTACTTTTACTATGATCACAACTACTTGAAAACTGTATTTGAATTGAAATGGTATGCTATCTGGTTATTATCACTGCCTAAGTTTCCCATAGCCTGAAAGTCCCTTCCTTATCGTGAACCGTTAATCACTTGCGAGTGAACGCGAATACAGTAAATAGATCTATTGGGTACGACAGCCCTCATGCCGAAATTTTCCAGTTTGGCTATCACATGTATTGTATTCGTATTGTTGATTAGGTACGGCTATTACCTATGTCGAAGGGCAAATTTATATTCTGTTAGAATATCCCACCATAACGTTAATGTTCGGGGTCACGAGCTTAGTGCAATAATAACCTTACTAGACTCTGCATTTGTTGCTTAGTCGCTTTTATAACTGATATTGTGATCAATTGCTTATTACTTAAACTCTATGGATTCACTCAACCTTTTTGTTGTCGTTTTTAGCATGTTTTATCTCAGGTTTTAAGGCATGAAGGTCTTGGTTGGAGTCGCACGGATATCTTTTGAAGACTCGGCATATTTTTCACATTTGAAGAGATTATATTTTGAAAGATTTATGTTATGTTTAAAACTATTGTGATCTTTTGAAAACATTGTGTTTTTATGAAAACTGTTGGAACCTTTGTAAACTCTGAGGTTTTAATGTATCAAATGTGACACACTTTTAAAACGTCTCTTTTAAAGGGTCGTTTTCTATGACTTGTACTTTGTGCTAGGAAGTAATACCCCAGTGATCTATCTTCCGCTGCAATAATTTTGGGGGTGTTACACATCAATAGCCACCATAGCTTTTAAAGAAGTTTCAGGCTCTTCCACTACCTTGGGCTTGCTTCCATAACCTTTGCTCCTGCTATCCTGTTGCCTGGGCCTCCTACATTCCCTTAAAAAAATGCCCCAACTTGTGACAGTTGTAGCATTCTACCTTAGATTTGTCAAAACCAGCCGTATCATTGCTGCTGATGTTGATCTTCTTGCCAGTTCTTTGATAGAATTTCTTAGTCCTCATTGCTAAAAAGTGAAATCTGCCACTAGAGATCCATCTCTTCCAAGTCATCATCATTAATCTCTTGGAGATCTTCATGTGTCAGCATTGACCCATCATTCTGGCTGGTCAGGAATGCACAGTAGGTAGTATCATTCAGGATACCAGTAGTACTGCTTGATGAGCTAGCAGTACTAACACTAGGGTTAGCAGTACTAACTCCTACAACCACTTTCACTTCATCTGGATTAGAGTTACTGGGAGATGACACAAAAGCCATGTTCCCAGTGCTTGAACTAGTACCTCCAGCTTTCTTCACATCCTGCTCAACAATCTTGAAGTTGCTGTATAAATTATTGAGGCTCATAGTATCAATGTCTGGCTTATTCTTCAAGACCACCACATGCATAGCCCATTCTGCAGGTAAACTCCTCAAGAAATTTGAGTTCAGGTCTTCCTGGGGGATTTCCACTTCAAGTACAGCCAGTTAGCTGACAATCTTCTGTAATCTATTAAACATATGATCCAAAGACTCATTACTGGTTGCAGTAAAGTTTTCAAAGTTCTGCTTCAACAGAGTCTTTTGGGTCTTCTTGGTGGCTTCATTACCACCATACCGAGTAGTGATTGCCTCAAACAAGGACTTTGCATCCTTTTATTTTCTGAAGTTTAAAAGTTGATCATTGGAAATTGTCATCATCAGCAAGCTCCTAGCCTTGACATCGTTTTTCTTTTGCAGCTTCTCTTCTGCAGTCACTGGAGAGGTATTTACAATAGTCTTTTCTTCACCATCGACTGTTGTTACAGATGTAGAAGGCTTAAAGGAGTTTCCTTCTTCAATGATCTCCCATAGTGCATAGTCCTGCACTTGGAAGTACTGTTCTATTCGTAGCCTCCACATCTCATATTCGTTTTGCTTCAGCATAGGTAGTTTAGCAGCCATGTTAGTCTGTGTACTTTCCATGCCCATTACCTTTTCTTCTAAATCAATAGTATCAACCTGGCTCTGATACCACTTGAGAGGATTTAAAACACTTAGGATGTTACTCCTTTATGATGTGTTTAAGATACTTTGAGGTTATGTAGTTAAGTATGCGGAATCTACTTAACCACACTTAGAAGATGTTGGTTAATGTAACAGTAATGCAGTATGAACAAAGAACACAATGTTTAACACCAAACGATTCAATATTATTCAAGAATAATACGAGTGATCTCAATATCACTAGGGTTACAATGACCTTGAATCTTAACAAACTTGTATGACTCGTACCTAAACAACTAACCTAGGATCTCCTTTTATAGACTTAAGGAGTCCTTTACAAGATAAGTATCTACCATATATTTCTAACTAATTGTGATATACATAAGATCTATTCCATACTTATCCCTAATACATCCTTATCATAATGGCAGTACCTTCTGTTATATACTAGCAGTACTAATTTCATAGTTTGTACTGTTAGTTACTCTTCAGCAGTTTTCACTTATACACTAGCAGTTTGTACTGTTAGTGTATTCTTTCAGCATTACTAAGTCAGAGACATTTAATTCCCAACACAACATCAGCTCTTGTTAACTACTCAATACATAGTTTGCCTAAATGACTATTTGCCTCATCTCATATCTGCTATATAATGAACCATGACGAGACAGAACACATAATTAATCACTTGCTCATGAGACCTACGTTAACAACAACTCATATAAACTTATATGCTGGTACGTTTCTAGATAATCTGTAGGTTATTTAGTTTCACATTAGATAGTTATGAGCCAATCATATAATACTCTAAACAATTTATGCATGGTAATTCCCTTACGTTTGACCAATCAATCCTTTGTGTATTATCCAATTCTTGTTTTTAAATAAGGTTTCATTTAACCATTCACATAACAGATTAATAGCTAAGTTACTACGTGTTTCATGTTTAGATCTATAATATACAACTGAGGTTTGAACGTTACCTTCAAATCAAAACCGAACACAAAAGCGAGAGCCCGAATACAAACACACAGGAACTCGAGCTCAAAACAAAAACAGAGTGTGTTGCCCCTGTAACCTTACTTAGCTTCCAAATCTTGATCGAGGGGCTGAACTTTGTGCCGTATTTTAGGTTTTGTTTAGGGTTTTTGGTCTTATTGTTTCTGAATTGGTTTAGAGGAGATGGAGATGAATGTTATACGGTTTTGTTAAATGATTGTGAGAAGAAAATGTGTGAATTGAAATAGGAATGTCGTGTGTTTTAGGGGCCAAGATAGACAAGGTAAATCTTTTATTTATTTGGGGATATACACATTTATTTGTTCTTATCTTCTTGTATCTTTTTTTTTAAATAAAATAAAACCTGTATATTAGAGGAGGGGGAACCGGATTTGGACTAGGTTTAGAAAGGAAATTGTAACAAATTTGACTAAGTTGGTTAATCATAGGTTTATTATTAATTACATGTAATTATTACATAACATATAGTTTTAAATGTAATTAACTTGATATCAAACTTAGGTTAAAAATTCAAATTAGACGTAAAAATATGAAACCAGAATTTAGGGTTTTATTAAAATGTATATAAATAGTAAAAGAAAAATCCAATTCGATATAACTTGATAATACACTAGTTGGGAAGTCGTGTAAGCTTAGAAGGACATGTTTGCTTATTATGGCCACTATTTTTACATATTCCACAAGGATTTTTTTCCCCCTTCTTTGAAGTCCATTCCATTTCGTATCCTAGTTGAACGAGGACGACCACTTGCCTTTCGTTTTAAGTCTGGATTGGGAAGCAGTTGTGGTATAGATGATTCTGGCCAATACGCTTCATAAGGAAGTGGAGAAAACTCATATGCCCAAGTAGCAGAATACTCTACAATTGAGTAACATCTATGAACATATTGCCAACTATTCAAAGAAAGATTGGCGCATGCACTTAAAACGTAAGAGCAGGGATACTTAAATACTTCCCATTTACCACATGTGTATGTTTGCTTTTCTAAATTAACTACTTGCACATTTCGTTTCCTGTGAGTTATCACCTCAAATATTCCTTTCTATCTATTAAAAGATCTCAAAGAATGTGCACTAGTTTTTGACATTGAGGCTGCTAGTTTTGCAACAACATGGGGAGTGTAAGGATATCCATTAGCTTAAGCACCAGATCCAAGAGGATGCCTCACATTAAAATAGTGCACCAATCGATGAAATGTAAGTTGGTCAAATGCCGTGATTGGTAAAAAAAGAGCAACTTTTAGCACACTGTTGAAAATATCTGAT
The DNA here is from genome assembly GCA_021014915.2 of Artemisia tridentata subsp. tridentata. Taxonomy (NCBI): domain Eukaryota; kingdom Viridiplantae; phylum Streptophyta; class Magnoliopsida; order Asterales; family Asteraceae; genus Artemisia; species Artemisia tridentata. Next base: position 329,952,435 of record CP139504.1, on the reverse strand, counting down.
AAATTTGTAGTTAGCAACCCATATCGCTTTCCACCGTCATGTGCAAGAGTCCATTTAGCAAGCGAATGCCCCTCAAGCCATTGACGAGCTTGGGGGTTTAATTACCCAATTTCTTCCATACTTGAGTTGAACTTACGAACTTGAATCTGACTGCCAGCACGGTAAGCTAAAGCTTTCAATTGTGCACTACAAAACTTATCGTCAAAGTTGTTTATAAAATGTCCCAAACAATACCAGTAAAATTGCTTTTAAATGTTACTTTAAAGCATAATCGTAATTTTAATAAATAAACATGGTAACAATACATGTGAAAAGCACTTGGCTCCAGCCTGGGAGATCTTTGCTCATTAACTACCTTTAGGATTCCACCATGACGATCTGATATTAAACAAATTCCTTCACGCTCTTTCACCACATGTTTTTTAACATTAGAGAGAAACCAAAACCAACTAGCGTAAGATTCATTTTCAACAATTCCAAATGCAAATGGCAATACACTACACCAAAATCTGATTGTTACCATCAACTCCCATGGCAATCATCATTTTTTCGTTGTATTTACCATACAAATTTGTCGCATCAATGCTAAACACAGGCCGACAATGCCTAAATCCCCTGATGGAGGGAGCAAAAGCCCAAAAAAAACACGCCTAAATTCTACCTGACGCATATCATTTGGTCTCGAAATGTTCAATTCAACTATAGTCCCTGAATTAAAAGATTGAAGTGCGGCTAGAAATTTAGGTAAAGCCATATAAGATTTGTCCTAGTTCCCAAAGACGCATTCAATTGCCTTATCCTTTCCTACCCGAACCTTCTTGTATGACGGAGTATAACCCAGTTTATTAACTATTTCAGCTGTCAACGCAAGAATACTAATAGAAGGTTTCTCTTTTACGAGGTGTTAGGTTTCTTGAGCAATCAAGTTCGCATCTAAGTTTGGATGGTCTTGAGTAATCTTGGAGTGCAAACACGTATGTGGACCAATATATTTTTGTGATTTCAAACAATCCACTATGCTTTCGTTTACATGCACGGGATTGCCATTTACAACCAGAATGTTGATGATGCTTGCATCTTACTCTCCAAGTAGTTGTAGATGTTTCTGTTGGAATTATATAATCATGACATTCATATAAATATAAAAGCATCAAAGAACACATATGCAGAAGCGTAGGAAACATAACACATAAATAATTAACCGAATATAAAAGTAAGCGTACCTTGATGATTCTAGCAAAACAAGAATCAAACCGAGCAATAGAAGTGATGAACCCTAATTAGGGTTTAAAAGGATTACATGAATTGCCCCTTACCTTTTTTGCAATTCAATCCAAGATACTTACAATAGTGTGTAAGTATCACGTTCTTATACACACGTACTAACACAAACTAAAGTTATGTAAGTAATTTAATCACAAAACTTAAACAAAACTTTTTGTTTAAAACAAAAATTCGATCGACCCTATAGAAGGGTTTATGTCGATCGAACCAAGAGAAAAGAGAAAGAAAACTTTAAGGTTTTAGTTTGTGTGCACAAGAGATGTCAAAAACTATAACCTTGGTTTGCTTATATAGTGAATGAAACTTAGAGTCCAAGTTTGATATGGATTTGGTAACCCAAACCCATAACCGATCGGCCCTATGGTATTAGGGGGATCCGGAACATTCTTGACTTCTAATTTCATTCTAGTCCATTTCCTTTTCTTATTTAACGATTGTTAGTCACTTTCATTAAATACTAACGTTCGTTATACGTTTTGTGATAATTAATAATTAAATATAACATTTTATATAAAATTATTAATCTTTTGTTCTCATACGTAAAGTGTGCAATCCCGTGATCTCAAGTTCGATCCTAACATACGACTACTAAAATAATGTCCACAAACCTAACAGCTCCCACTTGGACATATTTTAATAGTGTAATCACATCGGTTAGTGTCTTGCAACACGTCGATGCCTCTAGTACAACTCGAGTAGGTCTCCTGGAAAAACCTTTAATGATTCATCATTATTATTATCCTTTTGTTACTAATACTACATTAAATAAAGATATGGATATTATCTTTATTCAAATATTCTATTTCTCGTTGTTTGTGATTGAGCAAGATTACCAAATCTTCTGAACATATTCAGGGGAGATCTTGGGCGTGGCCACGCAAACATCTTGTCAACCCTACGAGGGGCCCAACAGTATTAAACTCCAAAATAAATTTGAAGGAACAAATTCTATCTTGACTACAAGCATTACCTATGAACTTTGCAACAATTCCAAAAACAATCCTTATGACTACCAGTTATGTATAGCGTTAAATTGTTCCACAGAATGCACTACATTCATAACACTTATCTGGTATCTCAAGTTTGAGGATAACTATTCATGATTTACTTAATAATATCCATAAAGTAACATCATGTAGTTAGGATAAGTCCTATATTCAATTCATTTAATATCATGTGAATTTGGTATGACAACGCATCAATATACTTTCAAGTATATTATACCAAAACTCAGATTTGTCTTAATTTAATGATATTCCCATATCATTAACTGACAACGGACGTTTAGAATAACTAATTTATTCATGGATTAAACATGCAAAAATAGGAAAACAATATTAAATAATGAACATAAACATAACCAATACTTTATTTCATTAAACAATAATAAATGTTTACAATATCCTTTATCCAAATACTAAACACAGTCCTGCATGAAACTACTAGCTAATCTAAGTCCAATGCCATTGGCAAGTTCAGTAAGCTTTTCTTTAGCTAAAGCCTTAGTGAATGGATCAACTAAGTTATCATCTGTGTGAACTTTTAATAGATTAATTTCACCTTCGCGAACTTGTTCCCGAACATAGTGATACTTCCGTAGAAAATGTTTGGTGCCCTTCATGACTCCAGGTTCATTGGCAAATATGATTGCAGCAGAATTGTCGCAATACATATTAATAGGCGGTTCAATTGAAGGCATAACACCAAGCCCTGAAATGAATTTCCTAATCCAAACAGCCTCCATTGCAGCTTCTGAAGCAGCTATGTACTCGGTCTCTGTCGCAGACATCGCAATTGTACTCTGCTTCTTGCTCCTCCAGTCTACTGCTCCTCCATTGATGACAAAGACATAACCTGTCTGAGACTTCACATCATCTTTGTCACATTGCCAGGATGCATCACAGTAACCTGTTACACAAAGTTCTGTAGCTGGATTTCCACCATACACAAGAAACATATCTTTCGTATGCCTAAGATACTTAAGAATATGTTTAACAGCAATCCAATGTTTTTCACCAGGATTCTATTGAAATTGACTGGTGATATTTTGAGAGAACGCCACATCTGGCCTTGTGCATCTCACCGCATACATAATAGATCTTACAGCCGAAGCATAAGGAACTTTGCTCATGCGTGCCACCTCTACAGGTGTTGAAGCACATAATTCACTGCTCAAGCCATGTTTCACTTCCATTGGCAAATATCCTTTCTTGGAATTTTTCATATTGAATCTCTTCAATATTTTGTCAATATAAGCACTTTAACTTAGTCCAATTAACCGCCTTGATCTATCTCTATAGATCTTGATTCCCAGAATATATGCAGCTTCCCCTAAATCCTTCATAGAAAAGCACTTTCCAAGATATGTGCTAACCTTTTGTAAACTTGGAATGTCTTTTCCCATGATCAATATGTCATCAACATATATGATAAGAAAAATTACATTACTCCCACTAGCTTTGTGATATACACATGGCTCATCAAGATTCTGAGTAAATCCAAACCTTTTGATTTCTTCATCAAATCTTTTATTCCATTGCCTTGATGCTTGCTTCAATCCATAAATTGATCTTTGAAGCTTGCATACACGGTTTGGAAATTTTGGATTCACAAACCCCTCAGGCTGCGCCATATATATGTCTTCATCTAGGTGATCATTTAAGAAGACGGTTTTGACATCCATTTGCCAAATCTCATAGTCATAGTATGCTGCTATGGCTATGAGAATCCTAACAACCCTAATGTCAGCTACAGAAGAAAAGGTCTCCTCGTAGTCAACACTAAATGTTTGAGTAAAGACTTTAGCTACCAAATGGACCTTATAGGTGTGTACCTTGCCATCCATGTCAGTTTTCTTCTTGAAGAGCCACTTACTTCCAACTAACTTGGCATTGGGAGGAAGGTCTACTTCAATCCAGGCATTGTTATCTTTCATGGATTGCATTTCTCCATTTATAGCAACTACCCATTTATCCTTTTCAGTACTCTCAATGGCAGCCCTATAATTAGCAGGTTCATTAAGATCCTTTAATATAGTTTCCTCAACTTCTACGTTAAGACATAGATGTTCAGGAGCTGTCATGTGTCTTGAAGACTTGTGAATGGGAACAATTTCAACTTCAGGTGGAGGACCCAGACTTTCAGGTTCCACAGGAAGTACGCTAGTGTTTTCAGAAGGCAATGTATCTACATGATCATCTTCCAGATCATAAACTCTCTCACTGAATTCTTGAGATATAAGTTCCTTTTCTAAAAAGTCTCCTTATCTAGCAACAATTACTTTGTTTTCAGGTGGGTAGTAAAAGTAAAAACCCATCGTTTCCTTTAGGTATCTTACAAAGATACACTTTATAGACCTCTGTTGGAGTTTATCTGCTGAGTCACGTCTTATATACGCCTCGCAACCCCAGACCTTTAAATAAGACAAGTTTGAAGCTTTTTCATTCCATATTTCATATGGTGTCTTATCAACCTTCTTAGTGGGAACCATATTTAAAGTTATGTCATAGTTGGGAATTGCATTTAGTTATATGTATAAGGGCTAGTTTAGACAAAGTGGTGGGCTTTTGGACTAGAATAGATAAGTATGCTTGTATTGTCTAAATGACTAATGTAAAGTCAATGAGCCAAAAGCCCAACCGAAAGCCCATTGAAGCATTAGGGCGTCAACCCTTTGCTATAAATACCTTCCTTGTCTCAACAAGGAAGGTTGGATGTCTCTTCGTAATAAGGAGGTGTGTGTGTTTCTCTTGTTTCTCTCTCTAGAATACACACACACCTCCCCCATTCTTTAATCTAATCTTATCATGTTTAACCTTTATTTCAAGCTTCCCTGACCTCCTGAATATGTGTTTTTGATCATAACAATTGGTATCAAGAGCTAACCAGGAGCGAACGTGGTGTTTTGAGGTGAAAATAAGTGATTTGTGGTGTTGTTTTTGAAGATTCGTTACTGTTCGTGCGCCAAACACTTCAAGTTTTTGGCTGTACTCGTTAAAAGTCTCATCTTTGTATCGAAAAATAGTGTATCTAGTGTATTGGCGATAAAAGGTTTGAGCTTTATGAGTTTTACGAGTTTTAGTACTTTTTCAGTCGCATTTTATCTTCAAAAATCTAGTATTATATCGTTAAAAAGGTTAGATCTTGTATCGAAATATAGTGGATAAGTAAAATAGGCGATAAAGGTTTGATCTTTATAGGTTTTTACGGGTTTTTGAGGTAATTTGTTCGTGGAAAAGGGATTCGAAGTGTGTTGGTGACTTGGTTTTGGATCTTCATCGAATTGCTAGTTTATCGAATTCTTGTATAAGAATTGCGATAAAAGAGGGTTTATCGCAAATGTGAAAATTATCGCAAATGTGGAAATTATTGCAAATGTGAAAATTATCGCAAATGTGAGAATTATCGCAAATGTGATAATTATCGCAAATGTGGAAATTATCGCAAATGTGAGAATTATCGCAAATGTGGAAATTATCGCAAATGTGAGACTTATCGCAAATGTGAGACTTATCGCAATTGTGGAACCTATCGCAATTCTGCATCCTATCGCAATTCAAAACTCTATCGCAATTGTAAAAAAAAAAAAAAAAAAAAAAAAGTGAGACTTATCGCAATTGGCGGGAAAATTTGAGTAAAATTTAATTTTGAGGAGTGACTTAACGGTCAATTTTTACGCGAAATTCAAATTCTGGTACAATAGTGAAAATTTTGGCCCAAAATTCGAATTTTTTCGGTGAATTATGGCGTAAAAATTTTTAAAACTCAAAATTTTCCTGTATTATTAGAATTGCATTTTATGGCATATTTCACATCAAAATCACAAATGATATTATCGGTCTACACCTTCAAAACTACCACGTATAGCTTAAAAGATCCTGATCAAGATTCACAATCAAATGACAATGGCTAATTTTTGAATGTTATCAACTGTGACTACAAGGATGATGATTCATTATTAGAAAGCTAGTGGGAGTTATGCCACTTTCCTAATTCTATATGTTGATGACATATTACTCATGGGAAACAACATTCCAATGTTACAAGATGTAAAATCCTATCTTGGAAAATGTTTTGCCATGAAAGATCTAGGAGAAGCTGCATATATTCTTGGAATCAAGATCTATAGAGATATATCAAGACGGTTAATTGGTTTGTGTCAAAGTGCTTACACTGAGAAATTCTTGAAAAGATATTTCATGGAAAATTCCAAACGAGGAACTATCCCAATGCAAGATGAGCCTAAATTGAGTAAATCACAAGGTGCTGAGACACCAGCTGAAAAAGAGCGCATGCAAAGAGTTCCCTACGCCTTGGCTATAGGATCAATTATGTATGCTGTGAGATGTACTCGTCCTGATGTTGCGTTCGCTCAGAACATGACAAGCCGTTTTCAACAGAATCCAGGTGAACTTCACTGGACTGCTGTTAAGAATATTCTTAAGTATTTACGCAATACTAAGGATATGTTTCTGGTTTACGGAGGTGATATGAAATGAGAGCTCAGGGTTTCTTGCTACACTAATGCTGGATATCTAACAGATGCTGATGACCTAAAATCTCAGACTGGATATGTATTCATTTTAAATGGAGGTGCTGTTGACTGGAAAAGCACAAACCAGGGTATTTCTGTGACTTCATCTACAGAAGCTGAGTATATAGCTGCTTATGATGCATCTAAAGAGGCTGTATGGATTCGAAAATTTATTTCTGGGCTTGGCATTGTTCCCACAATTGAAGAACCCATAAATATGTATTGTGATAATACTGGAGCCATTACTATAGCTAATGAAAGTGGAATCACCAAGGGTGCTAGACATTACCGCGCAAAAGTTCATTATCTTCGAGAAACCATTGAGATGGGTGACGTGAAGATATTAAAAGTTCACACATATGACAATCTAGCTGATCCCTTTACGAATGCTTTAGCATATCCTAAGCATTCTAAATTGACTAGGAATATTGGTTTGATACCAGCTAGTAGTCTCATGTAAATCTGTGTGTTAATTAGTATTTGAATAATTTGGAATTGTAAGACAGTTTTTTTTCTGATAAATAAAGATACGAGGTATTTGTTATTTTGTTCATATAACCTGTTATTCCATATTTGCATGTTTAATCCATGAAATGATTTATCATTCTAAATATGTCCATTGTCGGTTAACAATATGGGAATATTGTTATGCACAGCAAATGTGAGTGTTGGTTATATTCTATGAGAATGTGGATTGTTCCAGCCAAACTCATATGTATTCACAAGGGATGCATATTGGATACCCCGACTTTCAAACATTTACTTTTGGATCCTTGTCATGAGTAAAATGTTGAAATGGTTTGTTAAGTCATCCTTAGACTTGAGATACAAGCAAGTTCTGTTATGTGTGGATATCACTTTTGTAATTATATGTCAAACGCTGTATTGAATAAGGTAGTTATAAAAGCTATGTTTCAGAGTGATGTGAAGCAACATCCACAACACTTATAGTCAACAAAGGATTTGTTACTCCACTTGATATGTGCAGAAAGATACCATGGGCCCTCTCCAGAATTAATCAGATAATTGTTCGACCAAACCCAAAGGGTAATGCAAGATGATTCTTGATTACATTTGGTATATCTAATTAATTCTATAACGAGAATCTAAATGGTTAAACTATATGGAATAAGTTAGGATCCATATCCATGGTTTAACGGTATCTATAACAAAGGATGATGAAAGCAAGACATAAATAACCATGCTACTGAGAATGATTTATGAAACTATATCTCAGACACCTTTAGTTTAAATAGCGAGTGAGAGCGTTGCTAGACGTTTTTGTCATTGGTATTTGTGCTATCTGCTACTCCAACTCCCAAGTGGGAGCTGTTGGAATGTGAGAGTTGGATTAGCCTAATACGACTAAAGGTGTGTGAGCCTATCGGGGCACACACGTATACATGAAGAACATGTTTATTATATATATATATATATATATATATATATATATATATATATATATATATATATATATATATATATGTGTGTGTGTGTGTGTGTGTGTGTGTGTTTTACATTTATTAAATGTATAATATGTTTCACTAAATATAAAAGAGAGGGACTTGGATGTCGGAAAACGAAACTCCCGGACTTCCCTCCAAAGAGGCTAGTCATGGAAGGATCTAGGAGGGGGCTATGTGTCGTTTTTGGCTAACAAAAGGAGGTAATAGCTAAACTTGGTGGACAAGTTGTCTAGCTATATATACACCCCTTAGGGCTTCACAAAAGATACGACACACCCACATAAAACCCTAAACAAATCTCTAGTATTCGGTTTTATCACTTCTCTAAAGCTCACTGAAACAAAGTAACAATAAACCATTAAAACACTGCTACAGTTTTGTGTATATATATTAAACGTCTGATAGCAGTAAACAAAAGGCCTTGTAGTCCAGTGGGAGTGTTGTTGGTTTGTGATCCTACTAACTAGGGTTCGATTCCCATTGTGGTCAGTTTCTGGGTTTATTTTTTTGGGCTGTTTTAGGACGATTCAAACGCATACCACTTAGGTATTTGGATCGGATCTAGAACAAGTATTAAACATAAGTTGTTTTGGTAATCGTGGAACAAGGACTAGCATCCTAACATGCTTCGTTTGACGTGTAGTGTGTGCATTCGTTAGAGGTGATTGTTTTAATCACTAAGTTTCATTTGTTGTTGCTTCGAGGGTTAGTTTTTCTTGTTTCCTTTTTACCTTAATTTGTTTATTATATGTGTTAATCATAATTGCTAAAATAGATCCATTATTCACTGCGTACTCTTAGTGTTAATGGTTAACATGCTATTTAAATCCCAACAGACCCTCTCTCTCCACTCTTTCCATGAGTCAAGGTTATATCTTGCGTTAAATTAACACAAAGAAACTCAATTATGTTAATTCGTTTATTGTTATTCTACTAACGATGAATTTTTATTTGTGCTCTGCTACGAGATACAAGGTTTTAGGCCAAAAAAAGCTACGTTACTTCTAAGTTCTCAATTGAAATTTTTTTAGTTTTTACTCATTAAATGTTGCAAGCCTATAAAAGAACATCTAAGTAATGAAAAAGTAATATTAAACCGTTTGAAAAACACATCGAAATTACATTATCTATATATATAATAAAAGAAGGTTTATTTGAATTTCTGCCACCTCATTAAAGCCATGCTGGCAATAAAAGCCACCTCACAAATGACACGTCATCTATTCAATTGATTTCTCCCAGCATTTACTCGACATTCTTTTGACTTTCAACCCTCCTTCAATATCAAACGACAATCAATCAATCTTGCCATCTATGATTTTTTCAATATCATTCAACATCTAATTGTTATGTTTTTCTTTCATCTCAATTTTTAAACTTCCTAAAATCAAAACGGTACAAGGTATGTTTACTCATAATTTGATGGTCTTGGTTTTTTACAATTCACATTCAATATGAATTCGATTTGATTGAGGGTATATTAACATCCAATCAAATTGGTACAAGGTATGTTTACTCATCAGTGCTTTACGTCAATGATGGGTTGGGTTTTTTTGTGGGTACTCATAAGTATATGGATCGATTAGTTAAAATGATTATTAGTTTTTTTGTGGGTTCTCATAAGTCAGAAGAATTATTCAATTTGATTATTAGTTTTTATGTTGGTTTTTTTGTGGGTACTGATTCTCAATTTTCAATATATGGATCGATTGATATTTTAGATGGGATCAAGCAAATAAGTTTTTGTGGGTTATTTGGTGGGTTTTTTCTACAGTTGCATACTCTCACAGCTAATGGTGTTCGAGATTACTATTGAAAGTTAATGGTGTTCGAGTACTATGGAAAGTTAATGATGTTCGAGATTCGGGTTAGTGCTGCAAAACCATGACTGTATGAGCTATGGAAATTTATGTTGCACTATTTTTTTATTTAAAATTGTTTCTTTAGAGGTCTTTACGAATGTTTCGTTTGCACTCTTTAGTTCTTTATGTAGACATGTTACATTCAAGGTGAAAATTGATTGTTTTTAGGTCCGATTAGACTTGCAATTTAGTTTATGTTTGATGGGTTTGCTAACTGTTACGAGTACTTGATGTCATTTTTGGTATATGTAAACCCTCACTTAAAGAGAGTAGGTGTTAATATTTGTTGGTATCATATTCATGTTAGTATTTAGCGATACTTTTGGATTGGGCTGATAACAGGAGTCTATGCATATTGTGTTATTTATTTCTCTTAAGATTGTTTTCTTTTTTGATTTAGTCTATACGGTTTCACAATGTCAATTACTCAAACATAATATTGCGGGTTTGACGGTCGATGATGATATAAAGGGTGTTGAGCGACTTCTTGGGCCCTTATGTGCTCATGCCTAGCATGTAATTGTCTTAAAATATGATGATCGGCTGATCGCGTATATCAACCTTTACTACATGCATGACAAGGATGGGTGTGACAGATTGGGTAATGAATACTATGAGATATGGGTACAAATGACTAAATTTATGTGTTATTGAACTTGCTTACATGCAACTTGATTACGTTCTTTATTTTTATTTGTAAAGTTCAAGAAAAAATGATGCTAACATATGGTGAGATCAGATATCTTGAGCTTGGAGATGCAACAGACTATAATGAATTAGCTTCTTATATGGGATGCAGAAAGTAGGTATCATCGAGGGGTTAATACACAAAAAAGTCACTAAACTTTACAAGAAAGTTAGCCTAAGTCACCCAACTTTCATTTTGTTCACTTAGGTTACTGAACTTTGAAACTTTATTCGACTTGGTTACTGATCTTTGAAACTTTGTTAGATTTGGTTACTGAACTTTCATTTTGTTCACTTAGGTTACTGAACTTTGAAACTTTGTTCGACTAGGTTACTGAACTTTGAAACTTTGTTCGACTTCGTTACTGAACTTTGAAACTTTTTATACGTTTTCGTCTGTTTTTATACGTTTTCGCCAGTTTTTCTTTCGTTTTTGCCCGTTTTTATACGTTTTCGTCTGTTTTTATACTTTATCGCCATTTTTCTTCTGTTTTCGCCCGTTTTCTTCCCTTTTCGTCCGATTTTATACATTTTAGTCCGTTTTTATACGTTTTCGCGAGTTTTTTCTTCCGTTTTTGCCCGTTTTTATTACGTTTTCACAATTCTTTTCTGTTTTCGTCAGTTTTATCTGTTTTAGTCTGTTTCCATAAAAACATATAAAAACGGAAGAAAACTGTCGAAAATGTATAAAATTGGACGAAAACGAAAGAAAATGGGCGAAAACAGAAGAAAAATGACGAAAACGTATAAAAACGGGCAAAAATGGAAGAAAAACTGGCGAAAACGTATAAAAACAGACGAAAACGTATAAAAACGTACAAAAACTTATAAAAACGGACGAAAACGAATAAAAATGGGCGAAAACGGAAGAAAAATGTATGAAAGCGGGCGAAAACGTCAGAAAAACTGGCGAAAGCATATAGAAATGGTCAAACTAACAGAAATAGTGGTTTATGGACTAAATCCGTGATACCAGACTAACCACAAGGACCGTTTTGAACTATAAAATATGCAATGTCATCATTTTAAAGGTTCAGTAACCAGATCGAACAAAGTTTCAAAGTTCAGTAACCTAAGTGAACAAAATGAAAGTTGGGTGACTTAGGCGAATAAAGTTTCAAAGTTCAGTAACCTAAGTGAACAAAATGAAAGTTGGGTGACTTAGGCGAACTTTCTTGTAAAGTTTAGTGACTTTTTTGTGTATTAACCCTATCATCGAGTATGTACATCGTACAATATTAAGATTTTTATGATGCATTCGTTGTTTTAATTTGGACAATTAAATTTCTTCTTATATGTACAATGTTGAATAGCGTCAAGTATCATATACCCGTTGCTACCCAAACCCATTCTGACCCGCTGCTAAGGATATGATACAACAATGTTTTAGACCTCACTACTATTAGTATCTAATGTTAAAATTCTTATAAATTGATGCATGTTTATGGTAGATAATTGTGGTTAATGCATCAAAACATTACCTTCAGTTCTTTCCAAAATGTAGGCTAAGACAATGAAGTTTGGATTATTGCAAGTTAGTTGTGTCTAAACTTAATTTTGAACAGAGTTGCTAAATGAAATCCTGCTGGTTATATTCAAGGCTCGAAATTGACGAGTTCGCTTATGCTTTTGTACCCTGCCTTTCAAACGATCTGATTGTGAGGAACGAAAAAAGTCGATTGTGGGAGTTCTGTGATGTAATTGATATTCATATTTGAAATTTTTTAGCATGTACAATAGTGTTTGTTCATTAATTAAGTAAAGAAGCAATTAAAAAGTTTATATATTCTACTCAATAAATATGTGGTGAATTAACTCCCACACTTTTGGTTACGTGTAACCACTAGTAAATTTCACCTTGTACTAAGTTAATATAATATTCTAAATAAAGAATACTTATCCATTTTCCACGTCTAATTTTTTTTGGATAAAACGTAATCAATTTATCTGATCACTACTACACACTAATGTGACGTAACTCACATTCTCAATAAACGTGCTCACACGCAGACCGACACCAACATGCCTTATGTTTATTTCACATAAACATCTTTACATGTCAAGTACCAAAGTTTCAACTTCTATTTGCCACTTTACGTTAATTCGTTAACGTACGATTATTAAACGTTCCAACTGAACATATGAGTTCTCACAAAACCCTAAAGTGCACTAAAGACCCCTAAAATGCACTAAGGACCCCAATAGTACAAACCCTAAAGAATAAAACCCTAAAGCAAATGTACAAGCTTATAAAGCACGAAAACCTAAACTTTACCTTAATTCCCAATTACAAGCCCTAATTTCACAAATCTATGATTTTATATAATCAAATCACAAACCATAATTAATATATACATGACTTCTATAAAACATTAAGGTACAAGTCATTCTTGCACATGTACAAGTCACTAAAGCATAGAAACCTTAAAATTAATATAACTTATATTATAAACCTTAGTGTACCTACTTTACAACTCACATTACAAGACTCTAATGCACTAATTTTAAACTTGATTTTTCTTATAATATATAAGTCTAATGTACAACTCCCTAAAGCTAGGGTACAAGTGCTTAATGCATGGATTCAAAAAGTAGTATTTTCTTTAATCTAAACCTAACTAAAGACAAATGAACCAAGCTAAGGACACAACCTAAGTTTCCTACATGTCTTAAACTCCAAGTACAACATAAACAAGCTCATGTACAAGTGGCTTAAGCCAAAATGAAATCCTCATTATTATTTAGTTTGACATACATAAAAAACAAACCAAACTAAACCTAACTAGTTTCTAAACCAACTAAACTCTAACTAAACTTAAGTATGAACACAATCTACCATAATCTTATCTATATATATCATGTCCCCTAGATATTTCTCATAAGGTCAATTATGTCAAGCTTACTTGCATGGTTTTGTGTTGAAACCATCAAACCACCCACAAGATCATATGATCTCTTCCAAAATCAAATCTTATCTCTTATCTCTTGTCTCAAATCTTCATAGCATATCTTCCAAGTGGCAAAGTGCCATTAATGCAAACCCTAATCCTTGGCCTATAAATATCGACCCAACATAACCATTTCATCTCATCCCATGCTTTCTCACTCAAAACACTCACACATACTCTCACTCACTGATATTCTAAATCCAAGAGAAGAGAAGAAAAGATTGTACTCAAGCTTGAAGCTTAGAAAGCTTTGTTTTCCATTTAGAAGTCCCTTTGGCCCTTATTTCTTTTAATCGAATTCCACAAGCTTGTAAGTCTACCAACCCTTTTCAATTCCTTTTAATAATCTTAGTTACATCTAATCATAATGATAATTAAGTCCCTAATGAAAGCCAAGACCAAAATCTATGATTTTCATTTTTGTGTCATTACAGTAAACAATCAGATAACCTTGATAAGCTATAGTGATGTTTTAAACTTTAAAGCCTTGTAATACATAAATAATTCAACTAAATAAGCTAACAAAAATGTAAACAAGCCATGAGAATAAGCCCATAAGTTTTAGGGATCAAATTTTATTTTCTTCTTTTTTTTGTTCCTAGTCGACAGCCCCAAACACCCCTTTTAGAGTCCAATTTTAACCCACAAGCTAACAACCATAATCTGAGATATTAAGCAAATTTAATAAGCTCCTAATAAGTTTTAAAAATCCCCAAAAACCTGGACTAAAGCTGTTCAAATCCCGCTTGTTTTCTGTGTCTCTTTTTGGGCTGGTCGCAACTTGAGAAAACCCTAAAACCCCCATTTTAAGCCCTATTTTCTACTATAAGCCAAGGCTTATAAGACCAGCAAATAAGCACTTTTAATAAGCACCCAAGATACTACTTAAAGCCCCCAAGATCCAGGTCAAACCCCATAAGCCATGCTTAAATTTTATGATCTTTGTATGTCGATCAGAACCTGGAAATCAGATTTATTGTTTTCTTTTTATCGAGAAATAGTCCCAAGTACCTAACTTTGGTGAATTGTTTAGACCATAAACTAAAAGCTTCAAGCTATGGGATTTTGCCAACTTAATAAGCTCCTAGCAAAGATTATAAAACTATAAGAACGTCGTAAAAAGATCGCAAGGCATCGTTAATATTCTTGCTTACTTTTGGTGTCTCGACACATAAAATAACACAACCTTTTTAATTATTTTGAACCTATAAGCTAAAATATATGTTAATAAGCTGTTCACAGCTTATTTACAAACTAACCACAACTTATTTAGCAAACCATAATAGATCACACCCTTTTCTAAACTTAAAACGCGATTTAAATAAGATAGGGACTATGTACGTAACGACTAAAATACCTAAAGTGGAAAACTCTAACATATTGAAACATGGAGTTTCTTGGGCCAAAACTGTCAATTTTGATATGTTATATATAAGAGGGGTTGAAATTGTAAACAATCATAATTATGGGTATAAAGTGTCACTTTTGAAACTACAAGGGTAAAAGTTGTCATTTTACGAAAGTTAAGGGGTATAAATTATCATTTCATAAAAAATGAAGGATACAAGTTGTTAATTTATAAAAGATGAAGGATATAAGTTGTCATTTCATAAAAGATGAAGGGTATAAGTTGTCATTATATGAAAGTTCAGGGTATAAACTGTCAACACTTGAAACTATAAGGGTATAAAACGTAACGTTTTATATTATTTTGAGAAATATACTTTTGGCTCATTTTTGATAAAAACTAATAAACGAGATACTTCTAATTCATTAACGATCAATCAAACACTAAAAGTAAAATATGATATATATATATATATATATATATATATATAACAATATGCGCATGACGTCATCAATTGTTAGATTGCCCAGTAATGCCATGTCATAATTCCACCTAAGCACATTTTGTTTAAAATTTACGATTTTCTTGCCACATAAGCATTATTTATTTTTTTTTAAATTTCGGATTTGCCACATAAGCATTATTGATTTTAGTAGAAAATTCGGATTTGCCACATAAGCATTATTTATTTTGCTAGAAATTTCGCATTTAAAAATTTAATTAAAATTGGCCTTTGCAAGAATTGAACCCTGGCCATTTGATCCACATACGAATACTTCAACCAATGGACCAAGCATTTTTTTGTGATCTACATAAGAAAATATTTATGTCATGCTTAAAAATTTGATATAATGCTTAAAAATTTGATATTGTTAAGGAATAGATTAACATTCATTATACGGAGTATATTTTTCCCAAAACCCTAATATCACTCATTCTTCTCATTATCACACGCACACACACGATCTTTTTTTCTTATCTGGTATATTTTTGATTTTATGTGCAGGTTTTGGTCTTCTTTGTTAGTAATATGTATCCATGTATATTGTTTATAATGGCTTCATGTATACACAAAAACTATTATTCAATCCTGTGTTTTTTTTTTCTTCTTATATTTATTTTTTACAGCACCAATCCCATCTCCAGGTATGTTGTTAATAATATTTGTCCATGGAGTTTTTTTCTTCCCAAAACCCCCTAATATGACTCAGTCATCTCATTATCATACACCATCTTTTGTTCTTTTCTGATTTGATGTGCGGCCCTTTCCTCTATGCCAAAAGATGAAACGCCATCATCATCAGGTAATTTTTATTCATTGGTTTTTCTTTGATTGCAGGTTTAATACCAGGTATGAAAATGTCTATGGTTGTTTTCTTCATTGAACGTTAAATTTTCAATAAAAAGTTTGTATTTTTATTAAAATATGATTTGATTGGTTTTATTTTGATTTGGTTTCTGTGGTTTGATTGCAGCGGCTGTGATTTGGTTTGTGGGTTTTGATTGCAGCGGCGATTGAAGATAGTTTTGGACAATACCTTCATTTTAGCTGTTGATGATTTAAGGTCTCTTTATTATCAGCATTTATTATCTCCCGAGGAAATTGAATTTTATATTGGAATCATGTAAAAGATTAAATTAATGATGGGTCTAACTATGATACTTGAGCTATTAACTAAGACTCTTCCCTTTACTGCATTTGTGATGATCATCAGGCCATTGATTTTCTGGATAAACTTTGATGAGTGTCTAAATACTCATCATTTCTGTCACATTTAGACTACAAAAACAGTCAAAAACACTTTAAAATGCTTCAAAATACAGAAAATATCATTAGATTGTGTTTTTATATGTTTCAGATGCAAAATGATTAAAAACAGATAAAAAACGAACAAAGTTTGCATAAATGGCAAGTCTAGTCCCTCGAATTTCAAAAGTTGTCAAAATTAGTCCCTGGGGTTTGAAAAATGACATTTATGGTCCCCGGGTGTTTTAAAATGGAAAATTATATTTTACGGCCCTTGGATTATTCTCATTTGGCAAAAATGGACCCTTGAAGAATTTTGAAGATATGGCAGATTTGGTCCTTGATTTTGACAACTTTACACATTTGGTCCTTGGTTTTTATCCTAAACTAACCAAAAACTCATAACCGGATCTCAACAACCCATTTTCATTCCTTAAACCCACAAAGCCCATCACCAAAAAAATAGCCCATCCCTCTTTCCCTTTTAACTTAGCTACGGGGTCAAAAAACTCACAAATCGGTCAAACCCCCAAACCAAAGGTCAAAATCCCTAATCTCTGTTCTTCCCTACTTCACCATTTTCCCGCCTCATTAAACCCTAATCCGCCAAACCTTCACCCTTCCCCAAACCTTTCTCACATCACCATCATCCCCACCTCACTCCAAAATAACCTCACGGGTTCACCTCCACCTCATCAATCCGATGTGAAAGAGGATCCAAAGGCCAAGAATTAAAGTTGGGAAGATCAAGATAATCGAATGGTGTCAAGTGAAGGTTAAGAAAAAAGAAGCACAGAAGAGAGAGGAGGAAAAACCCTAGTTCATTTTTTATATTATTTTTTTAGTATAAGTAGTGAGTAGCTCAGCTTTTCTGAGCAGGTTTTTATTAGCTAAACTTTCGGTATGTATTTTTCTTTTTAGTATAATTTATTTTTAATTTTAGTTTTAGTTTAAAAGTAGGATTAATTTTAATTTAGCTTTCGAGGTATTGTAATCTTTTAATTTACTCAGTTTAATTATTTATTGTTCTTGTAAGATTAACGTGTTAAATGAAAGCTTAAGTCTCTTTTGTTTTATTTTTTTGTCAAAGTTTCTGTGTATTGAGATTTAAAGTTGGTTAATTGTGGCTTCAGTTAGATTAAGTTAAGATTTGTAGTCTGTTGTTTGTGATTTGTTGTGTGTGATTTGTTTTAAATTAGAGCTGTTGAATCAGTTGTTTTGTTTAAAAGTAGTATAAATGTTTAACCATGAATCAGTTGAGTGCTGTTTGTTGGTTTAATTTTTGTTTGCAGCAAAGATTAAAATAAAAAAAAAAAAAAAAAAAGCTGTTGTTACATTGTAGTTTAAAGATGTTTGCTTACTGATGTTTAAGGTTAAGTTCTTTTAGCTGTTGTCAAAGTTCTTTGCTATTTGGTGAATAAGTTGTATTGTGAATCAGTTGTAAACGTTTTGCAAAAGAAAAAAAATAGTTAGTAAAAAAAATGTGGTTAGTGGGACTCGAACATGGGTTCATTTGGAAACAAAAAAATAAACAGCAAAAAAAGGCAGCCTGGGATTCGAACCCAGGGCCCCAAGCTCACAAAACACCACCTCACCACTCTGCTCAGCAGAGTTTTTAGATATCTTATGCACATTTTTTTACTTATTCCTTTCTTTCTTAGCTAATAAAAAAAAAAAATCAGTTTTAAAGTCTTTTATGTATTTCTCTTTTCAAAAATTATTTTAAATCATGTTTAATTAAATTTTAATTAGAAAAAAAAATGTAATTCTTTTTCGTAGAATTTTATTTTGATATTTAGGATGTAAGAAAATTAATTTGGAGTCCGTAGTTTTAATACTTCATCGTTTTCACGTTTATGTTCGGGTATCTCCCGGTTTAGTTACGTTTTCCGTTTTCTTTTCCGTTTTTAATTTCGTGCATTTTAAGTTATCGCTTCCCTTAGATATTTAGTCTATTTTAATTTATGTTCACTTATTTTAGTTTAAAAACCCAAAAATCTCTCTTTATTTAACTATTCAAACACGTGCACGATTCGAGATCACAAAATTCCATTCAGCCTTCGTTGGGGATAACGACCCGGGAATACAACTTCCATTGTATTCTTTGGAAATAAATAACGACTTGATTTTAATCGATCAAACTTCTTCGCTATGATCATCAAGACAGGCTCACAGCAAAAGAAGCAATGTTAATATTTTTACATATCAATATTTTGCCAGTAGATTAGATAAATAACTTGACAAATGGGTTGTTTGGGTCACATATTAGTAACATGTATCTGTTGACGTGGTAACATGTCGGGTTGGAAAGGTGCCTGCATATTAGAGACGTAGAAATTAAGTATGCCAGATACTGAAAAAAACAATGTGTTACTTTTCTCCCAACTTATAATAGCCACTTTCTAATACTGAATTCAGAAACTGGCCCAGGGTCATAGGTACTTGATTTTGGATCTGGTACCGCCAAAGCATATATGGCCATTAAATTCTGATGGTGGTACAACCTTTTGATAGTATTTCTGATGAACATCCTCAGTATCAATTGATACTTAGGAATGATGAACATTGTAGGACTGTTAGGCTTTTTCACAACAGTCCATCATGGTCTATATAGCTATGTCACCATCACCTTCTTTGATCTCTTTCAGATGGAGGTTTCAAAGTCCAAAAACACACAGCTTGCTCAGCTATTTGAATCAGGATATGGGATTCATCATGCAGGGATGGTGCGTGCTCATTGAGGTCTGACTGGGCGACTTTTCGCTGATGGATTATTGAAGGTATGTAGTTATTTTTTTGACTTGCTTCTGTAGTTGCTTTTTATATTACAAATTACATATAATGTTTGTTTAGTTGTATTTCATTTTGGCTTAATGAGGATTCTTAGTGGTTTTTAGGTGTAGTATATTAGAATTGATTAGTTTGTTAGCTTTTAGAGTGCTTACTAAGTTTACATGAGCAGTACTAACTTTCAAATTAGTACTGCTCCTTTAAACTTAGTACTGCTAAAGGTTTTTATCAACAATGTGGTTCTAGCAGTACTAACCTCATGAAAGTAGTGATACTCCTATAAGCACGAGCTGATGTGACTAATGCTATACTAACAGGTATACTAAATAATACTTAAATCATGTACAATATACATACTAAATCAGTGTCTGCAACACCAAACAAAAAGGGAAAGGGAAGAGTAGGCAACACCAAGGTTGTAAACGAAGAACTTCCAAGTGATACCCAACCAAGTATATCTATGACAGAGGTCCTTAAAAAACCAGTTCATGTTAAAGCTGAGAAGAAAAGAACAAATAAATTAGGAAAGCGTAATAAAGTAGAGATTCAAGGTACATCAAGCACATCAGCCACAGAGCACTCAAAACCCCGGGACAATACATCTGAAGATTGCAGTGCCAACAGGTCAATTATAAAAGTTGTGACTTTCACGATCTCTATTATAGTTTTGAATTTGCGGGTTTGATAAATGTGAGAGTAAGAGGCTGATAAATATGTTTTGGGTGTTTGAATTACCGTATATACTACCTGATTTAACATTGATAAAGTCATTATTCATAGACTTTAATTTTAGGATGTGAATGGCTTCTGAAGCAGAAGGTAGATACGGTTACTTATGAAACAGCTACTTCACGTACACACTCGGTGCCATTGTTGAGCTTGGCTATTGATATCCAAATTTACAATACACCGGTTGTGCGAGTACCTACAGTGGATGGTACATTTTCAACATTCAAAATGAATACCTCTGCTGATGTTTCTTATACGCCCGGCCGTTGTTCTTCTTCATTCGAGCCATTGGCCGTTGGGCAGCTGTCAGGTAACTTTTGTTTGAAACTAACTTCATGAAAGAAATTTGAATTTGAAATGCTGTTTATAATTGATCATTTAACTTGAAAGGTTTGTTGTAATAGATTATTGCTATCAAGGAGACTCTGGGATTATTTATGGAGCTTCAGGTTTTGAGTGACAAAACTTTAAAGATATTGGCATTCACTCATGTCATTCATAGTATTAGGCGTATGAATCAGAAACACAAGAACGAAACAGAAAATAGGGCACTTCAGAGTATTTTATTTTCAATTCTACAGGTATGCATGTGTTTCTTTTCTTTGTTAAACATCTCTAAAACTCAAACTAATTTAGGATGTAACAATGATGTGCTTTTATGTTATATCAGACAAGAGGATGAAAACAAAGCAATGAGGGCACTTGTCACAGTATGTGATCTTCATAGGAGAAAAGTTTGGTTTGATGATAGAGCAGCGAATGCTATATGTCGGGCATGTTTCCATCCATCATCAAGGTTCAACAAAATAATCTTTATTTTGGAGTTCCTTCTATTGTGGCAATTATAAACTTCTTAAAAGATATTTTTTTATTTGATTAGGATAATGATTGCTGCTCTATTGTTTCTTCTTGACTACGAAATTAGTTGGTTGTAGCAGTAGTAATGAGTCCGATAATGAAGAAGAAACAGTCCATCAATCCCACGTGGTTGTGAGTAAAGAGGCTATTTAAAAGGTCCGAGCAAACAAGAAGAATAACTAATATCTTAATATCATTTTTATAGGTAAAAATTGGTTTCTTTTTCGGTGACTTTAGTTTGGTTCTAAATTTTTGTTTTTATCAAAATATGCGAATAACACAGGGACGACATCCAGCAAAAAGAAAAAGAAAGCAAAGTTGCAACGTGTAATTCGTAGCATGAAGAAGCAGCAGTGTATTTCATCAGACCGTGATAGTAACTCTAACTATTATTCGCCTTTGAGCTCATTAAAAGACCCTCAGTTGTGTATAGACAGACACTCCTTTTATTTATAATTATATTTATAGTTATTTCTGTAAAGAATGAAATTACATGTCTTGAGTTGTGTTCTTTTACAGGGGTTTGCTGAAAAGTTGTTCTCACAACTTCAAACATGCAGTGAACGGTTCGAGGTAGTTATTTATTGTCTCATTTAGATTGGTTATTAGGTTATTGTTAAATAGAATTACCATGTTTAATGATCTGGCTATGACATGCTTCTCTAAGTTCAAAGTTACAGAAATATGTCTTTTGTTTATGCAGGCACGAGCGGGTATCACTGAGGTACATTTTCTTCTTTTGAATCTAGTTGCCATGTTTTTTAGTTGGTTGTATCAGTAGTGATGAGTCCGATGATGAAGAAGAAGCAGTCCATCAATCCCACGTGGTTGTGAGTAAAGAGGCTATTTACAAGGTCAGAGCAAACAAGAAGAATAACTAATATCTTAATATCATTTTTATAGGTAACAATTGGTTTCTTTTCCGGTGACTTTAGTTTGGTTCTAAATTTTTGTTTTTATCAAAATAGGCGAATAACACAGGGACGACATCCAGCAAAAAGAAAAAGAAAGCAAAGTTGCAACGTGTAATTCGTAGCATGAAGAAGTGGCAGCGTATTTCATCAGACCGTGATAGTAACTCTAACTATTATTCGCCTTTGAGCTCATTAAAAGACCCTCAGTTGTGTATAGACAGACACTCCTTTTATTTATAATTATATTTATACTTATTTCTGTAAAGAATGAAATTACATGTCTTGAGTTGCGTTCTTTTACAGGGGTTTGCTGAAAAGTTGTTCTCACGACTTCAAACATGCAGTGAACGGTTCGAGGTAGTTATTTACTGTCTCATTTAGATTGGTTATTAGGTTATTGTTAAATAGAATTACCATGTTTAATGATCTGGCTATGACATGCTTCTCTAAGTTCAAAGTTACAGAAATATGCAGGCACGAGCGGGTATCACTGAGGTACATTTTTCTTTTGAATCCATGATGAAGCGAAAAGTGTACCGCTTTTAGGGGGTCATTTAAGCCCTAAATCGTATTTATTTGATCAAATATTGCCCTAAATCGTTCCTTTTGTCATTTTAGGTACTTTGGAGAAGAAATCTGGAAAAGGAAGCATTTTGGACGTTTTTGGAGCATAAAAGTGAAGAAAACGACAAAAAGTACATGTGACGGCGTCAAGACTTGCTCTTGACGGCGTCACGGCTTGGCAAAAGTGGTGGATATGAAAAATACACATGATAAGCCAGTGAGATTTGCATTGGAATTCTGACGGCGTCACCCTTTGGAGTGATCAAGGTCGTCACGGTTTAAGCTGAAGAATGACGGCGTCACCGTTAAACCTTGACGGCGTCAGCTTCTGATAGGCCAGAACGGATTTTGGAGGTTTAAAGGGAGACGGCGTCAAGAAGGCCATCACGTGTTAACTAGTCACAACTTGCGCGCGCGGTAGCTGTTACTGTTTTGGCCATAAAATCCTCATACGAACTCGGATTTTGGTGATTCAAGAGGCCACGGAATCGGGACGAAAAGATCTACAATTTGGTGAAAAAGGGGAGCTGACGCCGTCACTTGTTAAGGCTGACGCCGTCAGAACCCCTCGGACAGTAAACTGCCTATAAATACAACATCATAACTTCATTTTTTGTAAGCCCTAAACCCTAAGTCCGATTCTAGGGTTTAGGTAGGTGTTTTTCTAGCAACTTAGAGGGTTTCAATCACTCCATAAACATCATATATTGGTTTGTTGATTCTATCTTAATTATGTTTTCCATTATCATTGTTGCTTGCTCTTCTTTGATGATGTTTTGCTAATTCACCTTGTGTCTACTTATGATTGTGTGAAACTTGTATATAATCAATTAGATCTTATTGATTTCTTGTTGATGTGTGTATCCATCTCCATCAATTAGGGTGTGACAACTTCAATAGATCTAGTTGGTTTAGTTTATAATTCTTGCTTCCTATTGTTTCTTGTTTTGATTGGGTGATATCGATGTTAGGCTTAAGAAAACTGGCTAACCTCCTATACGGTAACTTGCTTGAGCGTCTTAAGAAACATGAACCAATGCGTACTAGGTTTATTTGGTTGTATTTAATGCATGAGCGAATTCTAGTGATCCCATGTTAGGAGCTTCTTAGCCGGCTCGACATAGGAGTGAAGTAGGAGCTTATAGAGTTGGGGAAGTACGTACGCCACCCCGCGAATGGTATTAAGGAATACAACCCGTCAATTAAAACAAGGTGTGACAATTCAATAGGTAGAATTGGATAGCTAGCAAGGAGTAATACATCATAGGTAGACATGCTTCATTTCCCTTGTAGAACCCTAGTTTACTTTTCTTGCATATTAGTTTAATTAGTAGCTTTTGGGTTAGTTGATTAGCAACTAATTCCGCCCCTTCTTTCAAACCCGAGATTTTTACTTGCTTTCCATAAAATATAAAAATACAAAAAGAATCATCCCTCACCTTTAGACCTAATTAGAGTAGTTTTTCACACCTAACGAACACTATTCCCTGTGGAGAACGATCAATCCCCCGTACTTACCACTACACTATACTACATCGGTCAGGTACACTGCCTGGTGGGGTTGTAAGCCTCTTGAGATCCCTCGAGAGGTAAAACCTGTTGTAAGGTTACAAAACCACGCAATCAAGTTTTTGGCGCCGTTGCCGGGGAATAGTTATTGCTTAGGTTGAAATTTTATTTTTATTAGGTCTACTCACAAGATTCCTATCAAGTGAGATATTTTCTTTTTATTTTGTAGCCTTCTCGTAGTCTATCTTTTCTTTGTGATTTTGTTTGTAATTTGCTTCAAATGGACTTTTCACTTAGATTTCTAAGATTGCAAGATATGGTTGAGTGGCTAGAACACCAAGAAGTTCAAAATACCTCATTTAGAGACACTTATGAATCATATGAGCCTTCACCTAGGATAGATTCTTATGAACAACCTCCATGTTTAGGATCTTGTTTTAGCGAGGCTAATAGGAAAAGCGACCTAGTTTGCCAAGGAATTGTGGATAGAGCCGTATCAATAAATCATAAGTTGGATGAAGCACTAGGTTTGTTATTATCACTACCTAAGAAAACAATTGACGAGGATATAGGTGATCTTGACATGTGGAATAATGAGGTAAACACCATAAGCCCACAAAATACTCAACCATCATTTGAGGCACCCACACCGCCCGTGACTTACCCGGAAGAAGTAGAAGAGACTTTAGGAATCCCGATGGAGGTAGAACCCTTGGACCAAGCACAACTAGAGGATATAGGTTTGCATACTTTTAGTGATGACCTTACTCATAGTTCTAGGGAATTTCCTAGTGTTGATGAATTGGAACCTCAACCTTTACAGAACTTTTCATCCTTAGATTTACATCTAGGAGAAAAAAGAGGAACCGACCCACCCATCAACCAATATTATCCGGGTAGTTTTGGGATGAAGGAAGCCATTCACTCACCCCCTTCACCTCACGTGGCATATTCACACCCTAAGGGTGTGTATCGCTACTTTCACCCGCACTTAATCCTAAGTGTAGGGAAAACCTCCCCTATTTTTGTTAAATAAGGGTAGAGTCAGGCTCGTGACTCGAACAAAAACAAGCGCTTATTGGGAGGCAACCCAAGCTTTATTTGCTTTGTGTGTTTATTTGTTTGTTTGTTTGTTTTTATTTGTTTCCGTATGTGTGTTTAATTTTTATTCTTATTGATTCATGTTCAAAACTAAAATTGTGAAAATGCTTTATTTTGTTTTTAACTTCGTCTTAACTACATATAAAGGTATTTTACAAAAGATAAGTGTAAGGGAAATCTAAATTGGTTTATTAGAACACAAATGAACATGAATCGTAATAATATTAAATTAACATACATATTCGTATTTGTTTGAGTCAAATGCTTGTATCGAGTCATAATGATGTTTTGCAGGATTTCCAGGAAGTAAGGTAAAGGTTTTTCTAGAAATTTTCCGGAAACTTAAAATGAGAATTTTTGTCAGGTCATTTCTGACGGCGTCAGGGTTTATAACCTGACGGCGTCAGATTTAATTTTCAGAAATTTTTGAAAGTTTTGTTTTTAAAAAAAAGTTTTTATTAAATCTCCAACTTATAATCTCCAGGAATCTGCAAAATTATCATTCCACAAGCATTATATCCTTATATATAGATTTATCCCGCCGATGTTATGCAGGTTTTCGTGTTTGTTTTCTCAGGTTTAACAGGTTATTTTGGACAAGGAAATGTTTTGAATCAAGCTTATGGCGATGCATTAGTCATGGAGCTTCAACATTACTTTGGAAGAAGATCTAACCGTGTTACTTCATTATCCACCGAGCGAATCAGGGGAGTATTTGATTTCATTCTTTTACTTTATGCTTTTACATCTTGTTATTTGAACATTGGGGACAATGTTCATCTTAAGTGTAAGGGGAGGGTAAAAGTACGATTAGAGAATGCTATTACGCTTGATTTTTGTTTGTTTAATAGTAGATGTGTAATAAAACTGAGAGAAATACTTGTTAAGGTAATTTTAGTGCCAAATTTAAAATTTTTTACAACATATAGGAGTGAAACTTTGATCTTAATGAGCGTCTCACGGATAGGAGTTATATGACTAGCACAAAAAAAAACCGTACCACTAAAAATTTTTCCACCCCCAAATATGTGAGGTTCGCCCCTAGAATTGGTAGGAAAAGCATTTATGCTATGATGTGTGTACCGGTAGCACTTAGATTCTAGAACTTGCGTTAGGACCATTCCGAGGCCACAAGTGAGACTACATTCGTGTAGTTAGATTTACTACATGATAAGAGGCATTAGGATTAACCCATTGTTTTACACCTGTGTTTTTGTTATAATTACTTCGGCTACATTGGTCAAGTAATTCTCCCACACCCTTTGCGTTGTACTCATTTTTAGTACACGATACCCCTAGTACACCCCTCAGAGCCTATCTTTTCGTTTCGACCTTTAAGCATTTTACTTAAAGGAAGAATTTGTTACACCCCACTAAAATGTACACCCAAATTGCCTTAGCCTACCTTGTATGCACTCATCTTTAGTGCATTATTGTTACAACATTTGTTTAAACCCAAGTTAATTATCTAGTTGATTACATGGTTGCTAAGTCGAGTCATATCCTTGTACATATTGTTTTGGGACGATTGGGACTCATGGGTAAAGTACTAAGTGTAATGGAGTAATGGGGAAGAACATCATTTATTACCCCCATATGTGCTAAATATTTTAAAAGTACTCCAAGTTTTTCAATTATCTTAATTTGAGTCATTAGATTAGTATTTGTAAAGTTATGTAAAAGTTCAAGTGTAAGGGGAATGCAATGCCCCTATGATGTATTATTTTGGATGGTAGGGCAAGAGTGTATGTCAAAAAAAAAAAAAAAAAAAAAAAAAAAAAAAAAAAAAAAATAAATCAATCAAGAAAAATACAAAAAAATGAGAAAATGAAAAAATAGAAAAAAAACATACGGACTACCATCCCGTTTCATTTTACGTTTGTTTTATGTTTGTTTTTGTTTTTGTTATTTCGTTTCTAGCTTAAGATCGAGTCTAGTCTTGGCTTAGCAATATTGTATAGTACATGTAATTGATCAAGATCTTTAACTAGCCACCAGTAAAACATCCTTTATCCAACAAAACCGTGTTTTCCTTTTCCCTACACCTAACGTTATAACCATTTAAAAGCCCTCTTTGATAGTTTATCTTAGGTGCTTACGCCTAGTGGAGGAGGTTATCGATCCTTTCCCAAGCCTATGGTAATCTATTTGCTATGACAGGTAGTGAGAGATATTATCCGTTTTCATTTATGAGATTTATTTTGATGACACTTGAGAGATGTGAGTATCTAAACACTACTTGTGAGGTGCTAGTATGTAATCTCCGTGCTTATTATGATTAAAGTGGAACGAATATTTGTTGTAATTACTTTTATATTAGTGTTAAATGACCCCTAACTTGTATTTTGATTAGAGTAAAAGCGCATTTGCTTGAGGACAAGCAAATCTCAAGTGTAAGGGTATTTGATGAAGCGAAAAGTGTACCGCTTTTAGGGGGTCATTTAAGCCCTAAATCGTATTTATTTGATCAAATATTGCCCTAAATCGTTCCTTTTGTCATTTTAGGTACTTTGGAGAAGAAATCTGGAAAAGGAAGCATTTTGGACGTTTTTGGAGCATAAAAGTGAAGAAAACGACAAAGTCTCAAAAATATGTTGGAAAGTACATGTGACGGCGTCAAGACTTGCTCTTGACGGCGTCACGGCTTGGCAAAAGTGGTGGATATGAAAAATACACATGATAAGCCAGTGAGATTTGCATTGGAATTCTGACGGCGTCACCCTTTGGAGTGATCAAGGTCGTCACGGTTTAAGCTGAAGAATGACGGCGTCACCGTTAAACCTTGACGGCGTCAGCTTCTGATAGGCCAGAACGGATTTTGGAGGTTTAAAGGGAGACGGCGTCAAGAAGGCCATCACGTGTTAACTAGTCACAACTTGCGCGCGCGGTAGCTGTTACTGTTTTGGCCATAAAATCCTCATACGAACTCGGATTTTGGTGATTCAAGAGGCCACGGAATCGGGACGAAAAGATCTACAATTTGGTGAAAAAGGGGAGCTGACGCCGTCACTTGTTAAGGCTGACGCCGTCAGATCCCCTCGGACAGTAAACTGCCTATAAATACAACATCATAACTTCATTTTTTGTAAGCCCTAAACCCTAAGTCCGATTCTAGGGTTTAGGTAGGTGTTTTTCTAGCAACTTAGAGGGTTTCAATCACTCCATAAACATCATATATTGGTTTGTTGATTCTATCTTAATTATGTTTTCCATTATCATTGTTGCTTGCTCTTCTTTGATGATGTTTTGCTAATTCACCTTGTGTCTACTTATGATTGTGTGAAACTTGTATATAATCAATTAGATCTTATTGATTTCTTGTTGATGTGTGTATCCATCTCCATCAATTAGGGTGTGACAACTTCAATAGATCTAGTTGGTTTAGTTTATAATT
Organism: Artemisia tridentata subsp. tridentata; assembly: GCA_021014915.2. NCBI lineage: Eukaryota > Viridiplantae > Streptophyta > Magnoliopsida > Asterales > Asteraceae > Artemisia > Artemisia tridentata. The sequence continues at coordinate 329,923,701 of CP139504.1, read as the reverse complement.
CTTGCTTCCTATTGTTTCTTGTTTTGATTGGGTGATATCGATGTTAGGCTTAAGAAAACTGGCTAACCTCCTATACGGTAACTTGCTTGAGCGTCTTAAGAAACATGAACCAATGCGTACTAGGTTTATTTGGTTGTATTTAATGCATGAGCGAATTCTAGTGATCCCATGTTAGGAGCTTCTTAGCCGGCTCGACATAGGAGTGAAGTAGGAGCTTATAGAGTTGGGGAAGTACGTACGCCACCCCACGAATGGTATTAAGGAATACAACCCGTCAATTAAAACAAGGTGTGACAATTCAATAGGTAGAATTGGATAGCTAGCAAGGAGTAATACATCATAGGTAGACATGCTTCATTTCCCTTGTAGAACCCTAGTTTACTTTTCTTGCATATTAGTTTAATTAGTAGCTTTTGGGTTAGTTGATTAGCAACTAATTCCGCCCCTTCTTTCAAACCCGAGATTTTTACTTGCTTTCCATAAAATATTAAAATACAAAAAGAATCATCCCTCACCTTTAGACCTAATTAGAGTAGTTTTTCACACCTAACGAACACTATTCCCTGTGGAGAACGATCAATCCCCCGTACTTACCACTACACTATACTACATCGGTCAGGTACACTGCCTGGTGGGGTTGTAAGCCTCTTGAGATCCCTCAAGAGGTAAAACCTGTTGTAAGGTTACAAAACCACGCAATCAATCCAGTTGACAAGCAAACAGCAAGAACATACATCGATCAAAGTGGAAATTGGCACAGAGTGAGCAAAGGAGCACCTGAGCATGTCTGTAATTTCTATTACTAACTGAATCTAATATTTGTTTTGTTCCTATATGTAAATGACATCTTCAAACCTATCAGATTGTGGAGGCATGCAACTTAAAAGACGAAGACAATAACAAAGTGTTTTCCATAATCGATAAAGTTGCTGAACGTGCTCTTCGTTCTCTAGTTGTTTGGGAATAAGTAGGTTTCTTATTCCTTTGTCATTACATTGGATCTAACCAATCAGACCATGGTTTTATGAATTTGACACTAATGATTGCGTTTTTCATTATATAGTCGGTACCCGAGAAAACAAAGGAGAACCCTGGAGGTCCATGGGTATTTATCGGTTTATTACTTCTATACGACCCTCCAAGGCATGACAGTGCTGAAACCATTTGACGTGCACTACACCTTGGATTCAATGTCAATCGGACCATTGAACACACTGACTGCTACAATATACTGACCCAAGAATTTGTATATCAACAGCTTACGAGAACGCTTGAAGCAATGGTTGTGATCTCCCAAAGTGAGGCTGGTGAGCACAATAATTTGTGGTGTCTGTGTAGAATACAAATACTTACGGTAGTCATATCCATACAGTTATGTTTCAGTATTCAGCGTTTGCTCCTTTTTCATTCTCTATGCAGCAGCTACAGCGTCAACGAGTCAGTCCCACTCACATCCCACAAGTAGTCGTCGTCGCCACACGCGCCAACGTAATATGATCGCTGATTTATTGAATTTGAATTACCTAAGTGAAGCCATGATATTATTAAACCTAACCTATTCTATGTTATGTTTTTTCTCAGTTCAGACCAAAGACGCGTAACAGATTCCCACCCAAATGTCCCAGTTAATCCACCAAGTGTTGTGCATCGCCGAGGTTTGTTTATAAATATTGCCTATTCTTTGTTTCTTTCATTATGTTTCTACAATCTCTGTTTATTGTAAGTGGTCACATGTTTTGTTTTGCCTTTGCAGGCCCGCCACAAGATTATAAATTCTTTGGCCATTGTGATCAAGTGTGCTGATGGCACGAGTGAGCCTAAAGGAAATGGATTTGCCTGATTCAATCCTTGCTTTGGAAGGAAATTCATTCAATCCTTTATAGAAGGATAATTAATCTCGCTAAGTTTCAACTTCTCTGTATATATTCTGGGTTAGTTTCACCATCTATCATCCTTATGCAAGTTTTATTACTTTGTTGGAGTTAATATTACCCCAGTTGTCTTGATTTGTTTGCTTTTACTATTTAATTTTAAAATTTTATCGTTTTTTTCCTGTTACTGTGACTCATCAACCATCAACTTATAACAAAACTGATGCTATAAGAGTTTCACAACCATCTTCTGTATATCAATATGCTTGGTCAGGTTCTTCTGGTCAAAAGTCAATGGTTGACATTGTTAAAATATGCAGTTCATCACCTAATTCAAATAATCATGGTCATTTTCCGTCACTTGCCCACTCGGTTATAACTTCTACAAAATTCAACAGGCTCGAGAGCTTGCTGATGCATTGCAACAAATGTTTCCCAGCAGTATAACACCTATACTGCTGCTGTGTTTGTGAGAGAAAACAAGGCTGGAAAAGCTGAAGAAATGTTAGGAAAGTATGCAGTAAATTCCCTCAAAAATCACAGATTGTTCTACTTGCTAGGGCTCAGATAGCCGCAGCTGCAGGACATCCTCAGATTGCATCTGAATGTCTATTAAAAGTACCCAATATTCAGCACATGCCCGCTACCAGGTAGATATAAATCTCAGTTGGCAACTTGGTTACTGATTTTTTTTTTCAAAAAACTAAAATATCTGAATTGAAGTCATATCTTAAATTATGCATCCAAGTCTTTTAGAAATGTACATTAATAATTTTATTAAAACAAAGATGATTGCAAATCTTACCAATACCAATGGGTTTTCCAATACAAATAACCCTCAAAGGGCTTTCCAAGGCAAATTAAATGTACAATAATAGAATAGAAACCTGAATTTGGAAATTCAGCTTGTGTACGTGTATGTTAGGTTCTAAAGATGTATTAGATATACTGACAGTTGAATTTTTTGGCAGGTACAAGTGAAATCAATGGCTGAATTTCATAAGTTATACTGTGGCGAGAGTAGAGGTGACACGCATGGGTCAGACAAGTTGTATTACGAGTTGCGAGTCAAAATTTGTTTGGTTTGGAGAATACATATGCATATTTAAGTATGAGTTAACACGAGTCAAGCTGGTTTGGGTTGACCCGCTTGCACCTTTTTTGGTCTCAGTCTCAGTTATGTATAAAAATGCATGTTTTAATTTCATTTTTTGGTCTCAGTCTCAGCTGAGTTGCGCCAAAATAAGCACTTTTTTATAAGCAACATGACGCATAGGGTATATGTGTTGGTTGATGGATTTTTATGATTTCATGTAATAAAAAGTGTTAAATTATTGCTAAGATATAGTTTTGCTTTTCTTACAGTATACTAATTGTGATTTTGATATGTTCTCTCTTGCAGGACCAAGTTGAAATTTCGTATCCTCAATCTTCAAATTTAGAAAATTTGGAGGTAAAGCAATGGTCAATGACTAACGCAATTTACAGGTGACTGATATTTGGTTTCCGGATATGGTGGCGAAGGGTGGGTCTAATCTTGGTAGGCCACTGACATGTTTGTGCTCGGTTTAAGTCTGTTTTTTTCCATCTGTGGTATGCTTTTTTTTCACGGCCATGAAATCGGCGTCATTAAAAATAATTTTACGTTAACTAACACCATCAAAATTATAATTACAAGTCATGCCCGCCCAAAGGTAGGCTGGGTAGATTTTTAGTTAATGCAACTCTTAATACTAATTGTGTTTGCTTTTTAGGGATTCGAAAATGTTGTTTCATGGGATGCTCAGCTCTCGAAGAAAAAAATATTATGCAACTGATATTTCTACCAAGAGTCACATGATACGTACGCATCCCAAACGGAAAATACAAATTTTGTTTCTTCTCACGCTTGGAAAGTGCTTAGTTTTCGACATAATTTAAATGTATGCATCTTTTGTTAGTTTCTATTTTTGAAACCAAATTTGTAACATGGTAGTTTCATTTATGAATTATAAAATATGAGTTATTGACAATAATAACTTTCAGGTATGAAAAATTTGTCAACACTGATTGAGTTTTCTTTATGCGTAATGATGAAGCAAAAAACCCGCAACAACGATACTTATATACAAGTCATTTACCACCCTTCTTTCGCTATAGAAAAATTGGCCAACATAAATGGAAAAAAAAATAGATACCTTTTTATGCAAGGATCGGTGTGGAGTTTTTTACAGCACTTAGTGGTAATAATTATGATATTAAAAAATAAAATAAAACAAACGTCCTTAAAAAAAATTAGAATAACTAAAACCATCCAATTTGTAATTACAAGTCATGCCCGCCTGTAGGGCGGGCTTTGAATTTTTAATCATATATAATTGGCTCTATTTTATTGTATTTAATATAACAAACTTAAAACATAATTTTAAGTTAACTAAAACCATCAAGCCAAGTAAAACAAGCGTCCTTAAAAATACGTTTAGGATAACTAAAACCATCCAAATTATAATTACAAGTTATGCCCGCCTATCGGGCGGGCTACAATTTTTTAATCATATATAATTGGCTCTATTTTATTCTATTTAATATAACAAACTTAAAACATAATTTTAAGTTAACTAAAACCATCCAAATTATAATTGACTGTTTTATTTTATGTTATTTTGGGTACTAATTCTTGCGTATCACTTTGTAACTTTTTTTAAACAATTATATTCGATAAACATTGTTTTCTTGTCATTCTTAATGCAATCAATAAATACTTTGGTATGTTTATAACTTATTTTCATTAACTTAATTTTTCCAACGATGTTTATAAGGCTCGCCCACCCATCGGACGGGCTATGCTACTATAACTGTTATTTATAAAGAAGCGTTATTCCGCATTTGAGTTTAAATCATATACTATGGCGTTGCAAAGAACATTGTAACAAACACAAACAATTTGACAAACAGTGGTACTATTCTTTTAAAAATATTTGTATAATAAACAAATTTTTAACACCAATATTTAGCTAAACAAAAAAATGTAAACGATAATTATAAGTCATGCCCGCCCATTGGGCGGGCTTTGAAGTCTAGTGTGTGTATATATATATATATATATATATATATATATATATATATATATATATATATATATATATATATATATATATATACATATATATACATATATATATATATATATATATATATATATATATATATATATATATTATATATATATATATAACCACTAACTTTTGAAGAGACTTTATGTTGTCTCACTTAACCACCGACAAAACACTTTCTATACGAATATCCAAACATGTATTTAAGGTTTGAATACAAATACTGAAACTTGACATATTCACCTAGGTCGCGTGTCGGAGCAGTTTATTCACCATACTTGATTACTTTCCAATCAGACTACTGTAACACCAAGGTGAGTTTGTAGTCCCACTTTTATACTGTTTTTCAAACTTGTGGGGAGATACATGCTACAAACCTGAACACAAGTATTTTTCTGTATGCAAACCCTGATTGATATTGCCTAAGACACACTGTTGCCATTAAAAGACCCTTATATCATGAACCATTAATCACTTGCGAGTGAACGCGAATATTGTGAATAGATCTATTGGAGGTTGACAGCCCATTTGTGTTAGCCGGATAGATAGCCTTTGTGCTAGCCGGATTGATAGCCAAATGCACATTATTTGAGACTAAATAGGAAGTTGGCAAGCTCCTACCCGGGGGCATTGTTACTTACATCATCCTTATGATGTTAGTAATTTATATCATTTTATGATATCACACACGTTAACGTTTGAGTTCATGAGACTTAGAGCAATAATACGGTACTGTAATGAAACGGTACTTCAACTACTGAATTTATGGGTGCAACAACGTGGCCCACCATCTATTAAACTTGAAACTTGTGTTCAACAAATTATTATACAAACACTATGGATTCACTCAACCTTTGTGTTGACTTTTTAGCATGTTTTATCTCAGGTCCATAAGGAACGAGGATGGCACGGAGGGGCACGGATACTTTGCGAAGGCTAAAATCTAATTATCATTCGAAACTATTTAACAAACTGTAAAACTATTGGGACCTCATTTTATAAACTCTGATATTCGAATGATAAATCTTTCAAAACGACTCAATTAGAGATTGTTTTCTATTATTATGACTGTTGTGCCATCGAGTAATACCCAGCTTGAATTCCGATGCATATCCCGAAATTGGGGGTGTTACAGATTGGTATCAGAGCCATCATTATAGAGAAACGGGTCTAATTGAGACCTGAACTATAACCACTTTTACAAACAAAAATGTTTTATAGCCTTTCATTTTCCGTGCCTTCCATCCTCTAGGTAATTATGTGACTTCTAGACAATCTATGCTACACAAACATGTTACATTGATATATACACACTCAACATACTTTCGAACACTTTATGTAAATAAAGAACTAAATACGTCTGCATATGCCTATTCTAGGGCATTACGGCACAACCACATTTCCCCAAATCATGCACCTACTCCTACACTTTTGCGGTCTATGAAACATTGTGACTGGATTCAATGATCTCTAAACTTTTCACGACCTTACGTAATAATATTTTACCTAAAATCTGTCACAATCTATCAATTTTCCTGCTAAAAATACAAGATATGGGATTACTAAAGAACAAACTGATTCATCATCTACAAAAGCTGAAGTTCAGCAACTTTCTCTACATTTATCAAGTTCTCTTCCGAAACTTTCATTATTAAAAGTCTATAGTTCTAGCCCAGAAAACTATTTTACAACTTTTACGCGTATCTATTTTATTTGCTACACCTTCATACCACCTTTCACACTTAAATAACTACTCAAACAAAGTCTTTCACCAACACCTCCACCATCATCTACAGATTTCACTCCCCCGACCCAACCATTTGAGCTCGGAGAGAGAGCAAGGGCCGCTATTGCCAGATATCACTCTTTACCACGGTCAACCTCTCCCGATTTCACTTCTCCACCACGAGTATTAAAAAATAGGAGAAAGTTCACATGCAGCGATGGACCGACAGCCTACCATTTCTACCCTCATGGCACGTATGGATCGCCATGAGGAACAGGTCGATACTAATTTGGGTCACCTCGATGAGCGACCCCTCGAGCGCATCGAGTCAATGGAGTATACAGCTGAGGACCTGTAACCACTGGTAAAATGTCACCTTATAATAAACTATACTTATCCTTTTCTACGTATAATTTTTTTTTTTTTTTATTATCTGATCATAACTATTATCTCATGTGACGTAGCTCACATCCTCGATAAATGTGCTCCCACGCAACCCAACCATAACCTATTTAATATTTATTTATATAAACATTCCCATATGTCAAGTATGAAAACTTTACGATATCTCATTTGTCACTTTATGTTAATTCATTAACGTACGTATAAAACTAAATGTTTCTTATCAAATAAAGATTCTATGAAACCCTAAACTATTATAACAACAATTATGAACAACCAAATCCTAAAACACTAAAGTACAACTCATTCAACTAAGGTACAAGCATCTAAAGCACAGAAACCTTAACTCCACTTAAACTCCCGGTACAAACCCTAATTTCATTAAACTATGATTTTATGTACTAAAATCACAAAACTCTAATTAATAACCATATAATTTCTACAAAATATAATAGTATAAGTCTCCCAAGGCAATGTACAAGTCTTATATGCATAAAACTAAATATTGATAAAAATCCTATTAAAACCCTAAATATATTTATTTTAAAGCACAAATTACAAGTCTTTCATACATAAGCCTTAAAAATATATTTTCTTAAACTCACTAAATATTAGTACAAGACTCTAAACCTAATGTACAACCCTTCAATGCATAAAACCAAAAATTTCATTTATATACTTTTTAACTTAATAGAATTTACATATAAAGAATATAACTTAACTTAATATTTTCTATAATATTTACACATTAGTACAACCTCATTAAGCCCATGGTACAACCCCTTAAAGCACCACATGAATTATTTACCCTTTTATATATAAATTGACTTATAAATAAACAAAACACTAAATTCTTTTCTAAACTCATAATTATTTAAACCAAGCCTTAAACTAATTTTTATACATCATCTAAACTTCATAAACAACCCACTAAAGCTTATGTACCACGACCCAAAGCTTCATTCGACGCATATGTATTTCCTCTAATTCGATATAACCTAAAACCAAACAAAACTAATGTAAATGTAATACTAAACAAACTATAAGCCACAAATACATTACTTGGTTTAGAAACACAACACATAAACATGTTCCCCTAATACCTTACTAGTCCATACAAGTAGGTGAATGTCTTGGTTTTAAACAAAACACATCATCACCTCCCAAACACCCCACGACATCCCCCCTCCTCTATCCACATGTCCTCAAAAACCTTCAACCACCTCACTTTGTTCCTCCCCATACACCATAAGACCCTAGAACACCCTAAGAAAACCCTAAACTTCCATTTCTCTATATATATCGACCAACCCTCCTTCCTTTTTCTTCACATAAATCGAACCAAACCAAAAACATAGCCACCCTCATTTCTCACTGATCAAAACATGTCCCTTTAAAAGCCAAAGAAAGTATCTAGGAAGCCTTGAAGTAGGAGAAGCTTTAAACATTTCATTTCAAACAAAAATCGCCACATATATATACTCTAATCAAGTAAAAATTCAAGTAAGTCTAGCAAACCCTTTTTCATTACTTTCATACTCATTAAACTCTCCTAAAAATGTTACTAAGTAATCACTAATGGAAAACAATAGCAAAAATCTATTTTTATTTTTCCTTTCCTTTTTGTCGAACCAAAAACAAACGCACCCTTATATATTTTTTTTTAAAACAAATCAAGAATCCTTAAAACATGTTAGAGTTAGATTAGGGAGGCGTATTATAATGTTAACAAGCAATAAAAACTAGTCCATAAGCTTATAAAATCAAAAATCCACTTGTTTTCTTTTTCTTCTTTCCTGTCGCAAACACAGTCCCACGACCCAACTTTGTGCCCTTGTTTCGACCTTCAAATCAACTCTAAAAATTCCAGATTTTTGACACATCAAAGACCACCTAGCTGTCTAATTATAGGAAAAAGAACGTTGCAAAAAGGTCAAGTATTCGTGAAGTTATTCGCTTTTCTTTTCTGCCCCAATTATGCGATCAAACGCACCCTTTTAAAAATTATTCGAGCTTAATAAGCACGAATCATCAGCCCATAAATTGTAAATAAGTTGTTTATAAGATGATAATAAAAGGTACAAAAGAGTCGTAAAAAGTCTCGCCTTTTCCCGTGACTTATAACGTGTTTTAAAGAAATAAGGACGACGGGTGTAACGTCCTAGGAGTCTCAAGGGTATTTTCTACCAAAACTCCAACTGTTTTTATAACTTGGACATAAAATGAAGTCGATCTACAGTCCAGGGGTAAAAAGTGTCATTTTTGAAACTATAGGGTAGAAACTGTCATTTGACCAAAGTTGAGGGGTAAAAATTGTAATTTTATAAAAGTTGAGGGATAAAAATTGTCATTTCACGAAAGTTCAAGGGTATAAATTGTCAATATGTGAAACTATAGGGGAGAAAGCGTAACATTTTATAATAATAATTATTGTTAATAATATTATTATTATTATTATTATTATTATTATTATTATTATAATTATATATATATATATATATATATATATATATATATATATATATATATATATATATATATATATATATATATATATATATATATATATATAATTCGATTTGATTAATAAACTAAACTACGTTTATCTCGATAACAAACGAACGGGAAATAATTAACAAACAAATGGAACGAAAACATAAAAATAAAAAATAAGATAAATATTAAAATTTTTGAAGAGACTTCATGTTGTCTCAAATTTAACATTTAACCGAAAACCAAAAACGTTACGAAACGAATAATAAAACTTATATGTATATTCAGAAACGATTACTGAAATTGACATAACGAACCAGGTTGCGTGCCGGAGACGTTTATCAACTCTATTTAACTTTGTTTTCCATCCAGACTGACCAGGTGAGTTCATAGTCCCACTTTTCTTTATATGTTTTCAAACTTGTGGGGAGATACATGCTACTAAACCGAACACAAGTATTTTCCTGATTGTTATTGCACTAAGTTAACTGTTCCCTAATTATATTTATATTTAAAAGTCCATCATATCATGCACCATTAGTCACCTGCTGGGTGAGCGCGAATATGTGAATAGATCTATTGGCCTGACGACCCATTTGTACTAATCGGATGGATATCTTTGTGGTAGCCAGTTAGACAGATGCATTATATTTGAAATCTAATCCTGGGGGCAAACCACTTTCATTTTTATTATGTTAGTGAGACTGGAAACTGTCAACGCATTGCGTGTCATGAGGTTTAGTGCAATATTCCGAACTGTGATATAACTGATTTCTTTTTATTTAGCTTGTGTTCAAAACCTATTATAACTTTAAACACTATGGATTCACTCAACCTTTGTGTTGACTTCTTTTAGCATGTTTTATCTCAGGTAATTAAAAGACTGAACTTGGCACGGAGTAGCTGTGGACTTTCTTTTTATAATAAGAGTGTCCACTATGTTATCATTCAACGAATAATGTAACTTTTAAACGTATTTCCGAACTTCCCTCTGGGACCTATATTATGTAACTCTGATTTAATAAATGAATGATAACAATTTAAATTAAAACGTCTCTTTTCGAGTCGTTTTCTATTTTCATGACTGTGATACTTGAAGTAGCACCCCAAACTTGTATTCCGCTGCGTATATCGAAAACGGGGGTGTTACAGGACCTAGCAACTATGCAGAAGAAGTTAGACATCGGGATACAAGGGAAGATAAACAATTTGGAGGAATGATTTGTGTCAATTATAAATCCAAAGGAAACACAAAGGAAATATGTGTAACCCAGGTCGTTTTCCCGTCGAATGATGAATGGAATTTGTAATTTCAGTTCGTGAAACGTGTCGTGAATAGTGATAAAAGAGATATTTTGGATTTTTAAGCTAAAATAAGCAAACATAAACTAAAAATAATATAATAAGCAAGTAAAACGATAAACTAAAACCTACGTAAGCAAAAACGTAATGGAAAACTAGAAACGCGCTTAAACCGGGAAATCCCGAGCTTTAAAAGTGAAATCTAAGAAATTTTAACCCTAGAAAAGCGAAACTAATTTTCCTAAGTCCTAAAAGATAAAAGAAAATTTAAAAAAAAAAAGAAAATTATTTTTTTGATTCTTATTTTAATTATTATGAATTAAAAACTGATTTAAAGAAATTAAATGAAAGAAAATACTAAAACAAAAGTGAAAAATCTGAAATTTTTATAAAAACTACTTAATGTTATCAGGAATATAAGAAAATTAAAAAGAAAGAAAAAGCTCTTGTAGATAAGCTGTTATAAGCTAATTAGAGTAAATAAGCTAAATGTGCTAAATAAGGGTTAAAAGAAAAATGATGTAGGAATGTAATTGAAAAAGACCCAAGGGCAGTTGGAGTGTGTGTGGCTTGTGAGTGTGCAGACCAGGGTTCGAACCCTGGTTTTGCACTTTTTGAAAACTATTTTTTTTATTTTTCTATTTAAAATCTTATTAAGCACTAGAAAATAAGCACTTTTGATAACTTCAAGTATTTTTAAAAACTGATAATAAGCTCAGAAAAAGAAGAAAATGAGATCAGTATTGATTTAAAGTAAGAGAACAACTTTTAGAAACTGAACAAGCTACTTAATAAGCTAAAAGATGACACCTAGAACTTAAATAAGCTAAATGAATCTAAGGGGAATCTAAAGAAGCTGTGGGAAGCATAATAAGCATCTAGATAAAACAAATGAGCACTGAACAGCCCAAATAAGCAATTAGGCTACTGACTTGCAGGCTCAATAATAAGCTACTGAGGTGTTTTTGCAGCTAGAAAAAGCTATCTAAAGCTAATTTTAAAAAAATCTAAAAAATGTGGAACAAGTGTGCTAGCAACCAAAGAAGTTAAGTATCAAATGTCAGCTTAATTGAGCTTATAATGAACAAATGAAAAATCAAAAACATAAGCTGGTCTGAGAAAAAATGAGTGCAGACTAAGTTATAGGGAAATGGTGTACTGATGCACAAGTTTGATGAAATTTAATCTAAATCCTAACAGAACCACAAGAATTCAACCCAACTTATGAGTATCCACTTAATTACGTATATAAAACACAAAGATGGCCAGATTAAGCACTAAAACTACTAGCTCCTATATAAAGCTATAATGAGCAGTTTGAAACTTAAAACTTGAAAAATCTAACTTAATGCTATCAATTTCTTCAAAACAGGCTAAATCAACCTACAACCAACTTATTTAATCTAAATAGGCTAGATCAAACTTATACCTGGTGCAAATGAACAGTAAATAGCAAAATTAACCCATTTTGAGGCTTAACCCAAACACTCCTTTATATGGGAAGATTTGAGTTTTAAACTAGATAAGACCTAATTAGGCTAAGAATATGAAACACAAATGAATAACTAGCTATACTAAAGTATAAAAAACACTATTGAACAGAAATTAAGCATTTAAATAAGCTAAATCTAGATTAAGCTATTTTTTGGTTTTTATGACTTTTAAGCAAAAACTAAATCTAATGAAAACTAGGCTACAACTAAGAGATGAACAACAATAAGAAGTACAATTAAGCACATAAAAGCTAAGAAATAAGCAAATAAGCAGAATTATAAGAAATAAGCAGAATTGACTTTTAAATGGAATTTAAATGAAACTTACAACTGCCCTTGCACAAACAGGGCTTAACGGCTCGAGGAGCTACTCTACAAGCTGCTTAAATAAGCCCCATAAGCTCTTCCAGGTCTAGCTTATCATCCAATTTGGGCTTATTTGACTATAGTTGACTTTTTTGACTTTTTTGTAATTAAAACAATTAAAACAGAATTTAATCAACAATAAGCTCACAAAAGTTATCAAAGAGCTTATATGAGCTTATGGAACAGAAATGGTAGCTTAAAAACTGGTTTATAATATTAAATGAAAGATTAAGGTAACTTGAGACAAAGTAAATAAATGTGAAAACTGAAATTTCATTAATCAAAGCATAAGTACAATACTGAATTTAGAAATACAATTGAAAACACTAAACTAATAAGCATTAAAACAGTAAGCTAAATGGCCTAAATTTCTCTAATACATGAAAAATTGGACAGCCCTTTTGTGAAGGAGAGGGTCTCTATTTATAGACCTGAGCTAGGGTTTGGGAAGCTTCAGGATCCTTAATCTCAGCCCTTGATCAACCCTTGATGACCAATCTTCAATCCTCAGCCCTTGGATTTGAGTGCCACATGAATTTAGCCAATAGGAGAGCTCCAAGTTACCACGGTGGCATTCTTTTGATGTCATACCATCTGTCCTTGTCAGACATTCTAGAAGTACGGGTAAATGAGGTTCAGGGTAAATGGGAAAGAAGAAGCACAGTAAATGGCGGGTTAATTGGGGGGTTAGTTAATTTTTATTTGTTTGACTGGATATTTGACCGGGTTAGGAAAAAAGGGGTGGATCGGGTTTGGGTTAAAGGGTAAGGTGGGCTGGTGTTGGGCTTGGTTATGGGTTTGGTTTATTTTGTTTATTTTTGTAATCCGGATGTAGTTAGGTTAAAGATTTAGTTGGAATTAATTTTAAGTATTTAAGGACTAAGGCTGCCAATTTGTGAAACTCAAGGACCATTTTTGAAAAAATTAAACCAAGGGCTATTCTTGACTTGTGTTGATTCTTCAAGGATAATAGTGATCCAAACTCAGAACTTCTTCCCCGGCTTCGACTCTTTTTCACTCTTTCCATTCTCGTGCCCGTTTTTGCCGGTTTTCATTGATTTTTGTCCTTTTCCTTGATATCCGTGCCTGCACATGCATAAACTCAAAAACATAATATATTTGGCATAATTGGTTAGTTTTTGGTCTATTTGGTCCGTTATATTAGGTAAAAGGTATGTGTATTTTAACACATACCAAGGAACGTCACGGACAGCTGAGACAAGGGATACCTTTAATATATGATAATGAACTGAAGTTAATACAGGAAATGATGAAACGGAATGAAGAAGTGATGATGGCTCAAACTAGGATTACCACACTAGAGACAGTAGTGGGAGATATCCAGGTTCGATACAAGGAGTATATACAGATCCTTCGCAGCAAGATTATAAAGCTTGAGAGTCGTCTCGGAAGAGCATCTGGCAGCTATTAGACTAGATTCTTTATCTACCAGCTTTTGTACTATATCTCAGTCACGGAGTGTGTGGCATAAATATGATGCTTGCATCTATTTTGTTGTATAACAAACTAGCAAGTTATTTATGACTACATGTGGTTGTGATGCTGTTATATCTTGTTGTGTGATGATATCGGTTGTTGTGGGCCAGAGTTGCTCATTTATATACATGTATGATAGTATTCGGGCAAGTCGTGAACTCATGATCCTCATAGACTCCGTTTGTGGTAATTATGGCAGTGTTGTTATGATTTTTACGCATTTACCTTGTTATGTGTATTATTCAAACATAACATGGTCATTATGCGAATTTTGAACGTGTGTTTTATTTCTTGTGGCATTAATAGAAATATGCCTCCTACAAGAAAATCAACTGCAACTCTAGAACCAGTCATGTCTCAAGCTGCTATCCGAAAACTAGTTGCAGACAGTGTTGCTGCAGCACTCGAGACACAAGCAGCAGCAATGGCCCGTTCTGGAAGCACCAGCAGACCTACAGGAGAAAGTGAGACACCTATAGCTCACAAGTATACCTACAAAGACTTCATGAACTGTAAACCAACCTTCTTCAAGGGAACAGAAGGAGTCACTGAGTTGGCTCGTTGGTTTGAGCGCACCGAAACAGTTTTCATGAGAAGTGGTAGTACGGATGATTGCAAGGTTATTTTTGCTACAGGGACTCTTTTGGATGATGCCCTGTCTTGGTGGAACTCTTCTGCCCAAACTATGGGTGTTGAAGCAGCTTATCAACTCACCTGGGCTGACTTCGAAAAGAAAATGTTGAAAAAGTACTGCCCCCGTACCGAGATCAAAAAGCTGGAAGATGAATTTCACCAATTAGTTGTGAAAGGAACTGATCTCAAGACCTACAACAGGAGGTTTCAGGAACTGGCTATACTATGCCCAACTGTTGTACCAGATCTTGAGAAAACATTGGAGAAGTATATCGAGGGACTGCCTCGAAGTATTGAGGGGAATGTCACCTCATCTAGACCACAAACGCTAGAAGAAGCCATTACTATTGCTCAGAGGCTAATGGACAGGGAAATCAAGCATGGTTCCACCCAAGGAAGCAATGATCACAAACGGAAGCTTGATGACAAGAGAACCACTCATCACTACAACAACTATCCCAACAGCAACAACTACCCCAACAACAATCAACAAAACCGCAATAACCACCACCATCAACAGGATCGCAGGCAGGAAGCTGGCAAAGACTACATTGCCACACTTGCTGAAGGAAGTAGTTATCGTGGGAAGCAACCTTTGTGCAACCAATGAAAAATGCATCACACTGGGCCTTGCATTGCTAAGTGCGGAAAATTCCAGGGAACAGGCCACAAAACAGGAGACTGCAAAGTCACAGGCGTTAATACGCAGTCAGTAGCCGTGGTATGCCACGGGTGTGGTAGGAAAGGACACTACAGGAATCAGTGCCCGAGTCAGAATACCAATTAGAACGACAAGGCCAGTGGAAGAGAATAGAAGCTCGTTAGAACCTCAACAACGTCAAAGGATAACAACAATGTTTAAACAGAAGAAGAAGTTTCTGCTATAATAATAAACCATAGTTCAAGCCCTCTAGGGTTGTATTTTTTAATTTTTTTGTACTTTACCTTAGGTACGGTGGCGTAACCTATTTGTAACGAGTACCTTCCTATCTAAAGAAATCTCTATCTTTTATTATTTTCACGATGAATTACATTTTCTATTTCACTTACCTTATTCATAACCATTTCATAATACCGCTATCCTATTAGGGATTTGGTTAATTTCATCTCTGACCGAATAATAGACTATTACCATTCTATAAGGTTCTTCCACGAATCCTAGAATCCATTCCTAAAATTTATTTTAAGCTATCCTGTTACCACCCCAGAAATTGATAATCTATCACCGTCGTGCGAACCGATTTTTCTTGTGACCTTGCAAAATTATTTAGGTTGCCATTTTACAAAAACAACACGTTGAATACCATCTAAAACTTTTGAGAAACATAATACTACTTTGACTGGGCCAAGCATCACATCATTTGTCCTCAATTATACATTGCCTGACCACCTATGTCCAATTCATGAAGAATCATGTCATGAAAGAAACAGTCATCTTTTCAAATTTCCTGAAACAATCTTCATTCAAAAGCAAAGCTTTATAACAAGATAAACTGTTCGTAAACATCCCTGTTGCCAACATTCTATAGATATCTACACCTTTTACCCAACACCCCAATCAATGCAGACTGAATCTCGGGACGAGATTCCATTTAAGGGGTGAGACTGTAACCACTAGTAAATTTCACCTTGTACTAAGTTAATATAATATTCTAAATAAAGAATACGTATCCATTTTTCACGTCTAATTTTTTTTTAGATAAAACGTAATCAGTTTATCTGATCACCACTACACACGAATATGACATAACTCACATTCTCAATAAACATGCTCACACGCAGACCGATGCCAACATGCCTTATGTTTATTTCACATAAACATCTTTACATGTCAAGTACCAAAGTTTCAACTTCTATTTGCCACTTTACGTTAATTCATTAACGTACAATTATTAAACGTTCCAACTGAAAATATGAGTTCTCACAAAACCCTAAAATGCACTGAAGACCCCTAAAATGCTCTAAGGACCCCAATAGTACAAACCCTAAAGAATAAAACCCTAAAGCTAACGTACAAGCTTATAAAGCACGAAAACATAAACTTTACCTTAATTCCCAATTATAAGCCCTAATTTCAGTAATCTATGATTTTATATAATCAAATCACAAACCCTAATTAATATATACATGACTTCTATAAAACATTAAGGTACAAGTCATTCATGCACATGTATAAGTCACTAAAGAATAGAAACCTTAACATTAATATAACTTATATTATAAACATTAGTGTACCTACTTTACAACTCACATTACAAGACTCTAATGCACTAATTTTAAACTTGATTTTTATTATAATATATAAGTCTAATGTACAACTCCCTAAAGCTAGGGTACAAGTGCTTAATGCATGAATTCAAAAAGTAGTATTTTCTTTAATCTAAACCTAACTAAAGACAAATGAACCAAGCTAAGGACTCAACCTAAGTTTCCTACATGTCTTAAACTCCAAGTACAACATAAACAAGCTCATGTACAAGTGGCTTAAGCCAAAACGAAATCCTCATTATTCTTTAGTTCGACATACATAAAAAACAAACCAAACTAAACCTAACTAGTTTCTAAACCAACTAAACTTAAGTATGAACACAATCTACCAAATCTACCATAATCTTATCTATATATATCATGTTCCCTAGATATTTCTCATAAGGTCAATTATGTCAAGCTTACTTCCATGGTTTTGTGTTGAAACCATCAAAGTACCCACAAGATCTTAGGATCTCTTCCAAAATCAAATCTTATCTCTTATCTCTTGTCTCAAATCTTCATATCATATCTTCCAAGTGGCAAAGTGCCATTAATGCAAACCCTAATCCTTGGACTATAAATATCGATCCAACATAACCATTTCATCTCATCCCATGCTTTCTCACTCAAAAAACTCACACATACTCTCACTCACTGATATTCTAAGTTCAAGAGAAGAAAAGGAAAGATTGTACTCAAGCTTGAAGCTTGGAAAGCTTTGTTTTCCATTTAGAAGTCCCATTTGGCCCTTATTTCTTCTAATCGAATTCCACAAGCTTGTAAGTCTTCCAACCCTTTTCAATTCCTTTTAATAATCTTAGTTACATCTAATCATAATGATAATTAAGTCCCTAATGAAAGCCAAGACCAAAATCTATGATTTTCATTTTTCTGTCATTACAGTAAACAATCAGATAACCTTGATAAGCTATAGTGATGTTTTAAACTTTAAAGCCTTGTAATACATAAATAAGTCAACTAAATAAGCTAACAAACATGTAAACAAGCCATGAGAATAAGCCCATAAGTTTTAGGGATCAAATTTTATTTTCTTCTTTTTTTGTTCCTAGTCGACAGCCCCAAACACCCCTTTTGGAGTCCAATTTTAACCCACAAGCTAACAACCATAAGCTGAGATATTAAGCACATTTAATAAGCTCCTAATAAGCTTTAAAAAGCCCCAAAAACCTGGACTAAAGCTGTTCAAATCCCGCTTGTTTTCTGTGTCTCTTTTGGGCTGGTCGCAACTTGAGAAAACCCTAAAACACCCATTTTAAGCCCTATTTTCTACTATCAGCCAAGGCTTATAAGCCCAGCCAATAAGCACTTTTAATAAGCACCTAAGATACTACTTAAAGCCCCCAAGATCCAGGTCAAAACCCATAAGCCACGCTTAAATTTTATGATCTTTGTATGTCGATCAGAACCTGGAAATCAGATTTATTGTTTTCTTTTTATCGAGAAATAGTCCCAAGTACCCAACTTTGGTGAATTGTTTAGACCATAAGCTAAAAGCTTCAAGCTGTGGGATTTTGCCAACTTAATAAGCTCCTATCAAAGATTATAAAACAACAAGAATGTCGTAAAAAGATCGCAAGGCCTCGTGAATATTCTTGCTTACTTTTGGTGTCTCGACACATAAAATAACACAACCTTTTTAATTATTTTGAACCTATAAGCTAAAATATAAGTTAATAAGTTGTTAACAGCTTATTTACAAACTAACCACAACTTATTTAGCAAGCCATAATAGATCACACCCTTTTCTAAACTTAAAACGTGATTTAAATAAGATAGGGACTATGTACGTAACGACTAAAATACCTAAATGGGAAAACTCTAACATATTGAAACATGGAGTTTCTTGGGCCAAAACTATCAATTTTGATAAGTTATATATAGGAGGGGCTGAAATTGTAAACACTCATAATTAAGGGTATAAAGGGTCACTTTTGAAACTACAATGGTAAAAGTTGTCATTTTACGAAAGTTAAGGGGTATAAATTGTCATTTCATAAAAAATGAAGGATACAAGTTGTTAATTTATAAAAGATGAAGGATATAAGTTGTCATTTCATAAAAGATGAAGGGTATAAGTTGTCATTATATGAAAGTTCAGGGTATAAACTGTCAACACTTGAAACTATATGCGTATAAAACGTAACATTTTATATTATTTTGAGAAATATACTTTTGGCTCGTTTTTTATAAAAACTAATAAACGAGATACTTCTAATTCATTAACGATCAATCAAACACTAAAAGTAAAATATGATATATATATATATATATATATATATATATATATATATATATATATATATATATAGGGGGACTTTCTTACGAGAACCATTTTATCTACGAGAACTGAGAGAACGACAAAAAACATACATGCACGCCTTTTAAAATAAAATAAAAATACATGCAAATCATCAATAATCGTAAGTATCCACCTATGTTCTTCAATATCATCATGAACTCATCCTCTTTTTTCACAAAAACCTTACACAAGGCCGCAATATTGTCGTTGCACGCCTTATAAGAACATACATGCACACCTTCAAAGAAAAATGTTGTATTTCCAATTTCTTATCAAATTCTTTAGAACAACTATGTTTTTTTTAAAACATATATGTTTTTTTTAGAACATATGTGCAAAAATACAATTATTGAAGGCGTGCATGTATGTTTTTGGTGGTTCTCTCAGTTTTCGCAAATAAAATGGTTCTCGCAAGAAAGTCTCACTATATATATATATATATATATATATATATATATATATATATATATATATATATATATATATATATATATATATATATATATAGGGTAGGGATACAATGAGAAGGGGCTTAAAATGAGAAGGGTAGGAAGGATTGTGGGAGTGACATGTGTCATCCCCATGCCACATCACGGTTACTGCATCGTGATGCAGTAAAAATTTTGGCGGGAAAAAAAAAAAATTTTCCCGCCAAAAAAAAAAAAAAAAAATTTTTTGGGCAAAAAAAAATTTTTTTTTCCCGCCAAAATTTTTACTGCATCACGATGCAGTATAAATTTTTACTGCATTACGGTTACTGCATCACGATGCAGTATATTTTTTTACTTCATTACGGTTACTGCATCACGATGCAGTATAATTTTTTACTGCATCACGGTTACTGCATCACGATGCAGTAAAAATTTTGGCGTGAAAAAAAATTTTTTTTTTTGCCAAAAAAAAAATTTTTTTTTTTTGGCGGGAAAAAAAAAATTTTCCCGCCAAAATTTTTACTGCATCACGATGCAGTAAAAATTTTGGCGGAATGATGATGTGGCAAAGTGACACATGTCACTCCCACAATCCTTCCCACCCTTCTCATTTTAAGACCCCTTCTCATAATATCCCATCTATATATATATATATATATATATATATATATATATATATATATATATATATATATATATATATATAACTACTAACTTTTGAAGAGACTTTATGTTGTCTCACTTAACCACCGACAAAACACTTTCTATACGAATATCCAAACATGTATTTAAGGTTTGAATACAAATACTGAAACTTGACATATTCACTTAGGTCGCGTGTCGGAGCAGTTTATTCACCATACTTGATTACTTTCCAATCAGACTATTGTAACACCAAGGTGAGCTCGTAGTCCCACTTTTATACTGGTTTTCAAACTTGTGAGGAGATACATGCTACAAACCTGAACACAAGTATTTTTCTGTATGCAAACTCTGATTGATATTGCCTAAGACACACTATTGCCATTAAAAGACTCTCATATCATGAACCATTAATCACTTGCGAGTGAACACGAATATTGTGAATAGATCTATTGGATGTTGACAGCCCATTTGTGTTAGCCGGATAGATAGCCTTTGTGCTAGCCGGATTGATAACCAAATGCACATTATTTGAGACTAAATAGGAAGTTGACAAGCTCCTACCCGGGGGCATTGTTACTTACATCATCCTTATGATGTTAGTAATTTATATCATTTTATGATATCACACACGTTAACGTTTGAGTTCATGAGACTTAGAGCAATAATACGGTACTGTAATGAAACGGTACTGCAACTACTGAATTTATGGGTGCAACAACGTGGCACACTGTCTATTAACCTTGAAACTTGTGTTCAACAAATTAATATACAAACACTATGGATTCACTCAACCTTTGTGTTGACATTTTAGCATGTTTTATCTCAGGTCCATAAGGAATGATGATGGCACGGAGGGGCACGGATACTTTGCGAAGGCTAAAATCTAATTATCATTCAAAACTATTTAACAAACTGTAAAACTACTGGGACCTCATTTTATAAACTCTGATATTCGAATGATAAATCTTTCAAAACGACTCAATTAGAGATTGTTTTCTATTATTATGACTGTTGTGCCATCGAGTAACACCCAGCTTGAATTCCGCTACGTATCCCGAAGTTGGGGGTGTTACATTACCTAGGTGTTTTTGTTACTTCATTGGTTACAAGACATGCTGAGACTACTCTGCAAGTTTTCTTAATGCATTTGCATGTCAATCCACTGTACTACTAATCATTTTTTTACTAAAAAGGATGAAGAAGCTACACTTGATTTGGAGAAAATAAGATTAATATGCTTTTTTATCATACAAAAAATATATTTTGGCTTTTTTTTTTTACCGTGGTTATTAAATGTTTATTGAAACTTTAGATATGTTCAGTCGTCAAACATATATCTTCAAATACATATTACTTTTAATCAAAATTCAACCTATTCAAAATAACTTTAACGTTTTCCTTTATTGTGAAGATTGAACAAAGTCACACATTTGTCAATTTTTTTTCTCCATTTGTTTTTGAATGGTTCAATTTGTTGTTACTAAACAAGAAAACTAAATTTCATAATTATTCTATTTTATAGTTCAATTTCATTACATTTGTATCACAAGTTCACAACTTCAACCTTTTTATTAAGTTAATTTTTATTAGACACCCGTGATTTATCAAGGGTATAGGCTAGTTATTTATAAAATAAAGTCAAAAAATGTTTACTAAGGCTACAAGGAGTCATGGTTTAGAGGTGTCCATACCTCTCAAATTTCACCAATAATCTTCAGCCAACTCATACCCATAAAATCCCATACCTCCCAACCAAAATCACTGGCGGCCATAAAATCTCATACCTCCCAAAAAAAAAATTTTCTTTTTAATATTTAAACTAAACAATTTATAATAAAAACATACAATTTTATTAATTAAAAAAAACTAAAGTTACCGTTAGGAAGTTCTTGTGTTTCGGGAACCACTTCATCCCGGTAGTTTAACATCGGATCAAAGTCGAGCTCCGCAGTTTGATCCATAACGTACTCCCTTGGTTGCATCGGTGGAGGTTGCGGGTAGTAACCATGGGGAGCCGGTGGTTGCGGGTAGTACGGTTGGGGAGTCGGTTGTTGCGGGTAGTAAGGTTGGGGAGTCGGTTGTTGCGGGTAGTAAGCATTGGGACTTCGAACACCTCGGCCTCGACCTTTAGACCCGGACGAAACATTTTTTTGTTTTCTTGAATCCATGGTTTTTGTGTGTGTTTTAGGTTGAATATAGTTATGTTTTTTGTTTAGATTGTGTTAAAGTATATATAGGAGAGATTTTTTTTTTTTTTTTTTTTTTTACATCCTAACGTTAACTTTTTTTTTTTTGAATGTCACTTTCAAACGTTCAAATACTCCTAATTAAGGCCCACGCTCCTTTTGTCTTTTCCAAATAATGTTCCTAACGTTCAAATATATAATGCACAATTGATTTTATGGCCAGCGGTGATATACCCCGTTTCCCACAAAATCAAGCCATAAAATCAGTGTTGGCGGCGGTGTTACCGCTGAAGTATTCACAAAATCCTCCTCAAACCGTTGCCACTCCGTGTGGCCTAAAAATTTACCTCACGATTTCCGAATAAGAATATTGATTGATGTGTACAAGAGTGTGTGTAGTGTAGGCACGTAAGGGGCACCTGTGTGGTTTTAAAACCACACACTCACGCGTACATCTAAGGGCCCGTTTGGTTCGGGTTTTGGTGTGGGTTCGAATGAAAGAAAGGTAAAAAGAAATGTTTGGTTGCCGGTTTGAGTTTTGAATGTGTCAGTGAATCCATAAAATTCATTCCCTATGTAAATGGTGCCTTTACTGACAAAGTGGGCCAACAAAGTTCTTTCCACATTTTATTTAAACCGTGTATGGCTATAAGTGAGGGAACCACCGTCCTTTTTTTCTTTTTAAACCCCCTTTTTTTTTTATTTACTAAATAATAATATATAATATATTTTCTCTCTCTTATATTTTTTCTCAAACCTTTCTCACATCTTTCAAACCTTTCTCAAATCCGAATCCAATTCCATTCCCACTTACGAACCAAACGCACCCTAATATAATTTAGTGCCCATTACCCTTTTAAATAGTACTTCCTCCGTCCCATATTAAGTGTCCACTTTCAAAATGCACAAAGTTTTAAAAAATTTCACTAACTACACTCTTTACCAATCAAATATCATATTTACCCACTAAAGTCTCATCTCATTGGGAGTAGTCGTCTTTGTTTACATTTTAAGCATTCATTTTGTAACTTTCTCTTTTTGATACAACTTATCAAAAAAGATTATCTTCTCATTTGCTGTCATCTAAACCACAATTTTCCTCAAGTTCTACTGTTGTGTTTTCATCATCAAAACATTGATTATTATCATCCATTCCACATACCCTTGATTCAGTTTCTTTATAATCGTCATCTAGAACCATCACGCAATCGCTATCTTTTTCAATCCCACTTGCATCTTCAACAATTTCTTTACAAAGTTCATCAAGAACGCCTACAAGTACACACTTACTATTGTCATCCCTTTCACTTACCCTCAATTTAATCTATTCACATTCAATATCATCTTGACAACTAACATCAAGATCCTTCAACCCCACATTACTTTTCACCCTTTATTTTGATTCATTAGACTTTGAAGAATAAAGCAATGGTCGATTAAAATTCTTTATCATAAGTTCATAACATTGTGCGTTAATTCTTGCATCCGAAAGGGTTTTGGGTTTAAACAAGCTAACCCCTTTTCAATATCTGGTGGCAACCCACGCATGAAAAGATCAACTAAATACCAATCATCGAAACCCATCTTGCTAAACAAAGAATTAAATGAATCAAAATACTCTTTAATCGTGCCATATTTTTCAAGAAATTTGTTCATTGACATTTCATCGAGCAATTTGTATGCATTTGTATATTAACCCTAGACCATTCCCAAGATACGAAGTACCAGACGAATCTTTAATATCATAACACGAAAATTGAATATTTGAGCATTACCTGGGTTTTCTTTGATTAGTTTCCGTTGCTTATGTAATTTTACTTGATAAATTTGGCAACGACTCCTTCAATTCCCCCATCACATTATCCACATACTTCTTGGTTACATCTTGACTACTTGAACCCACTCTTATTGTTGGTGACATATTGATTACACAATTCTTGAACTATTCTAACCGTTCTTGATCAAGAATGATAACAGCTCGCTGGAAAGATAACAACCTCGACGGAAAATAACGGACTCGTTGGAAAATTAACAAACTCGCCGGAAAGTAACAAGAAAAGAGATAGAAATGATAATTGGTGTTAGAATTATGTTTGGAATTATGTTGGTTCTAGCATACGAAAAATAACGAACTCGTTAGAATAATTCATCCAGGATTATGAGCATGTCCAAAGAGAGGGCATAGGTGTTAGAATTATGTTTAAGAGTCGAGGGTTGACTAACTTGATCGCTGACTAGGCCAGGCTAACTTTTTTTTTTTTTTTTTTTTTTTTTTTTTTAAAGTGACTTTTATTTTTTGGATTGGAGTCACACCTGCCGATGGTTCTACATCGGCATGCCCTCATTTACCACATACCCAGACTATATTGTTTGAATCGGGTCCACGCTGGCGTAGTGGGGACTATTGGCGGCTTCCGCCCGAAAACTGTACCGCCCCCACACGAGAATCCTCGCTGGAGTAACGGTCAGATGAAAACCGGGGGCGGCTCGGATTCAAACCTGCGCAATATTGGCTAACAGGCTTTTCATCTTCATTGCCTAATATCAGCAACGATTTGCGGCCCTCGTGTGAGGACTTCCTGGCTGGTCACCCAAGCCAGTACTACTCTCACACGAGCACGCTTAACCGGCTATGTGGTTAACACTAGACCACAAAGCCACTGATACTAGGCCAGGCTAACTAAAGGCTTAAATATCAGTTCATCAGTTGGCTTGACATTTCTTGTTGATGGTTAACATTAGTGAATATGAGTCACTTTATTTTGCATATTCTTATTTTGGTGCTTACAAAAGAATAAATCTCCATCATTTTATTTTGATCTAATTGTGGGGATTAACCTAATATTAAATATGGAAAACTAAGTCCACGTATTTTTATTTTTTTATTTATTTATTATTTATTTTTATTTTTTTTTGCCTTTCTTATTATTCATTTTTTTTCTTTTAATTCACGTTTTTTTTAAATTCATGTTTTTTTTTTCCGCTTTCATACGTTTCTGTCTGTTTTCATACGTTTTCGTCCGCTTTCATACGTTTTTGTCCGTTTTTGCACGTTTTCATACGTTTTCGCCCGTTTTCTTACGTTTTCACCCGTTTTCATACGTTTTTTGTCCGTTTTCATATGTTTTCGTCCGTTTTCTTACGTTTTGTCGTTTTCATACGTTTCGTCTGTTTCTTACGTTTTCGTTCGTTTTCATATGTTTTCGTCCGTTTTCATACGTTTTCGTCCGTTTTCGTTCGTTTTAATACGTTTTCATCGTTTTCTTTCGTTTCGTCCATTTTCATACTTTTTGTCGTTTTCGACGTGTTTTTACGTTTCATATGTTTTCGTTCGTTTTCATACATATTCGTCGTTTCTTACGTTTCATCCTTTTCTTTACAACTTTTGTCAGTGTTTTCATACGTTTTTGTGCTTCTCGTTTTCGTTTCTCTCGTTTTCATTTATACGTTTTTGGTCCGTTTTCATACTTTTTCGTTTCTCTTTGTTGTTTTCTTACGTTTTCGCCCGTTTACGTCCGTTTTCATACGTTTTCGTCTGTTTTTTTTACGTTTTCGTTCGTTTTCATACGTTTTCGTTCGTTTTAATATGTTTTCATCCGTTTTCTTTCGTTTTCGCCCATTTTTCATACGTTTTCGTCCGTTTTCAGACGTGTTTTTACGCTTTCATACGTTTTCCTCCGTTTTCATACATATTCGTTCATTTTCTTACGTTTTTAACCGTTTTCATACGTTTTCTTCTGTTTTCTTACGTTTTCGTTCGTTTTCATACGTTTTCGTCCGTTTTTTTTGTTTTCGTCCATTTTTCATACGTTTTCGTCCTTTTTCATACGCATTTTTACGCTTTCATACATTTTTGTTCGTTTTCATACATATTCGTCCATTTTCTTACGCTTTTGACCATTTTCATTTGTTTTCGTCCATTTTAAAATGTTTTTGACCGTTTTCGGACGTTTTCATACGTTTCTGAATATCACAAGTGATATTCTGTGATCAGAATATCACTTGTGATATATCACTTGTGAATATCACAAGTGATATTCTGAATATCTCAAGTGATTTTCTTTATATCACATGTGATATTCTGTGATTTTCAGAATATCACAAGTGATATTCTGTGATATTCAGAATGTCACTACCACAAATGATATTCTAAATATCATAAGTGACATTCTGTGATATTTAGAATATCACAAGTGATATTCTGAATATCACAAGTGATTTTCAACTAATGTTTTGTAACATGAAAATCGCAAGTGATATTCAGAATATCACAAGTGATATTCTGAAAATCACAAGTTATAGATATTCAGAAATCACAAGTGCTATAACTCTTTCATTACTCATTGTAATCTTACTATTGGGTAATTTTCTTTATTATTAATCATGTTGAAATTGTTGAAGTTGAATACAATGTTATGTTTTATTATGAAACTTGTTATGGAATGATTCGTGATACTTGTTTGGGAACGATGTGACTAGTTGTATGAATGTTGGACGTTTAGTTGGTTGAAAAAGTGATTAATTCTATGGGTTTGTTTAAATAAATTTGTGTCCTAAAACTTGTTGGTTAAATATTGTTAGATTTAAAGGATGAAAAGACTTCTAATAATTATTTAATTCCAAGAGTTAGTGACAAACGAATTGGTATTTGATAAAGTGACGAATGTCAAATATACAAGTTTTTAAACGGATTCGAAAATATTTGATCACGAGATTGGGTTGAAAAGACTCGTAAG
The DNA here is from genome assembly GCA_021014915.2 of Artemisia tridentata subsp. tridentata. NCBI lineage: Eukaryota > Viridiplantae > Streptophyta > Magnoliopsida > Asterales > Asteraceae > Artemisia > Artemisia tridentata. Next base: position 329,896,258 of record CP139504.1, on the reverse strand, counting down.
AACCAATTTAACTAATCAACTTTTTCATACATTTGATTACAAAAGAGCTAGCATAGTGGGATGAGATTTGGCCGAAAGGACTCACCCGTGAAACTAGTAGAAACATGGATTTTCTTGATATGACCCGTTGACTGGAAGTCCTTGTAGAATTTGATATGTGCCTTCTAAGTTTCACCCAAACATGTTCTACATCCTATCACGATTAGTCATGGTTCCTAAACAAGTATGCTTTTTATTTAATTGTTTGTTTGATTGAGTTGAATTGAAACCATTGTTTGTTTAAATCGTTTCTAGTGCTTTTGATCGTGACAATCTTAAGTGCTATACTATTAATGTTACTAAAATCACAACTAAGTAGTTCCTTGGGACGAACCTTATTTACCATCAACAATACTACAATTGAACGAGTATACTTGCTCGTGTGTGTTTCTTTGAAAAGATAATGGTAATAAGAATAAAAAAAAAAAAAAAAATTTGAAGTGAAATTTGGAGATAATAAATAAAATAAAAATCCTCTATTATGAAACGCATCAATACTGTTAAGAGTTTCTCATATAGATTAATTTGGATTTATTCAAGTTATCTATTGTCTAACACAGGCTACTTAGATCCATAATCGTGGACATACAAGTGGTATCAGAGCCTATAGAAGGACTCTGAGTAAGAAGAAACACAAACCACAAACACTCATTCACTCAAAAATCCTACATAATGTCTCAACCGGCTAATGATGAGTACTCAACTCATCTTAGTGATGAAGAAGTTTCAAATCATGATGATGATACTTCAGAAACTAGTAGACCTAAACAACAACAACAAAACATTCCTGCAACAACCACTATCTCAAACATCAAACTCCCAATTCTGAAAAAGGAGGAGTATGATATCTGGACCATGGAGATGGAGCATTACCTTGAGTACATTGATAATGATGTATGGAAGGTGATTCAGAATGGAAACTCAAAAAAGAGGATCTCTGTTAGTAAGGATGGTGTTGTTAGAGTGCTTCCACCAGTCTCTGCTGCAAAGATTCATGCTATGGAGAAGGAGAGGAAGGCAAGAACCATCTTACTGATGGCCCTTCCCAAGGAACATTTAAGAAGATTTCATGGAATGGATGATGCTAAGGAGATTTGGGAAGCAATAAAAATCAGGTTTGGAGGAAATGCTAATTCAAAGAAGATGCAAAAAGTTGTTCTCAAACAACAATTTAAAGCATTCACTGTGACCAGTTCTGAAGGATTGGAGAAAGGGTATGACAGATTCCAACATCTCCTCTCACAGTTGGAAGCTCATAGTGCTGGTGTATCTACTGAAGATGCAAATCATAAGTTTCTCAGATCTTTGCCAAAAGAATGGTCACATCTGGCAATGAGCATGAGAATGAAAGAAGATGTTGACACTTTGTCAATTGATGATTTGTACAATAATCTTCGGGTCTTTGAACATGAAATCAAAGGTGTTTCTAAGGCATCTTTAAGTGCTGCTAATGTTGCTTTTGTCTCCCAAAGCAAGAGCAGTACTAGCAAAGTTAATTCTGGTAGCTATAATTCTGGTGTCCATGATACTTCTTCAAGCAATATGAAAGAAAGAGAAGTTCCTGCTGGTTTTGCTGATGAAGTCATCTATTCACTCTTTGCAAAGAGATCAGAAGACAAGGACCTCATTAATGAGGACATTGAACAGATAAATGATGTAGACATTGAAGAAATGGACATAAAGTGGCAGATAGCAATGATTGCTCTTAGAGTGAAGAAGTTCTACAAGAAAACTGGAAGAAATATCAGATTTGATGGAAAGACACCAGTTGGTTTTAATAAGAAGAAGGTTGAATGCTATAGGTGTCACAACACTGGTCATTTTGCTAGGGAGTGCACAGCAAAGGTGACTACTGATGGGAAGAAGAAAGATTCAGCCTCTCAAGAAGCAGACAAGCAGGAGAAGAGTCAAATGGGTATGCTGACTTTGGAAGCTGGTGCTGTTAACTGGGGAGATCACACAGATGAAGAAACAGAACCAAATCATGCATTCATGGCTATTGGCTCCAATACTGAGGTATCCTTGTGTTCTAAAACATGCATGAAATCATATAATAATCTTAAAACATTGTGTGATGAGCAAATGCAACAGATAGGTGATCAGGAAGCTAAAATACTTGCTTACACTAATGCTGTTAAGACCTTAGAAGCTCAAATTGTCACTTATCAAAAACAGCAATTAACCTTAAATGAAAAGCTTACATTTCAAGCCAATGAAATCTATGAAAAAGATTAAAAACTTAAAAAATATAGGAGAATTGGAATGAAAGCTGTAAAAGATAAGGAAGATTTGCAGAAAACAATAGACACATGGAATAATTCTGCTAAAAATCTAGATAGATTAATAGATTCTGGTATGAGCTCAACTTGCAAAATTGGTCTAGGATATGAAATAAAATCAGATAGTGAGATTTTAAGTTATGAGGAAGAAATGAAAGAGGAGTAGTGGTCAGAAATAAGGCAAGATTGGTGGCCCAAGGATACAGACAAGAGGAAGGGATAGACTATGATGAGGTTTTTGCACCTGTAGCTAGAATTGAAGCTATCAGGTTATTTTTGGCCTTTGCATCCTACATGGGATTCATAGTTTATCAAATGGATGTCAAGAGTGCTTTCCTGTATGGCACTATAGAAGAAGAAGTGTATGTTCACCAGCCTCCTGGTTTTGTTGATCCTGCTCATCCCAAGAAGGTTTACAAAGTAATCAAAGCTTTGTATGGATTACATCAAGCTCCCAGAGCTTGGTATGCTACACTCTCCAAATTTCTTGAGGAGCATGGATACAAGAGGGGTGTCATTGACAAGACCTTGTTCATTAAAAGGAACAAGAAGGATATCATTCTAGTGCAAGTGTATGTAGATGATATCATCTTTGGATCCACAAAAAGGTCTTGGTGTGAAGAATTTGAGGCATTGATGAAAGGCAGATTTCAGATGAGTTCAATGGGTGAGCTCACATTCTTTCTTGGACTGCAAGTGAAACAAAAGGAAGATGGACTTTTCATTTCTCAAGACAAGTATGTTGCTGAGATGCTGAAGAAGTTTGATCTTGCAAGTGTGAAGACAGCAGTCACTCCAATGGAGAACAAGGTGCCATTAACAAAAGATGAGGATGCTGATGATGTGGATGTGCACCTATACAGATCTATGATAGGTTCTCTTATGTATCTAACTGCCTCTAGGCCTGATATTATGTATGCAGTTTGTGCTTGTTCTCGTTTTCAGGTTACTCCCAAGACTTCACATCTTCATGCTGTGAAGAGGATCTTTAGATATCTAAAGGGCAAACCCAATTTGGGTCTTTGGTATCCTAGAGAGTCATCATTTGACCTGGAAGCCTATTCAGATAGTGACTATGTTGGAGCAAGTCTTGATAGGAAATCCACAACTGGAGGTTGTCAATTTCTTGGCAGAAGATTGATTTCATGGCGATGCAAGAAGCAAACCATTGTGGCTACATCTACAACTGAAGCTGAGTATGTAGCTGCTGCAAATTGTTGTGGACAAGTCTTGTAGATCCAAAATCAGATGTTGGATTATGGTTTGAATTTCATGAATACTATAATTCACATTGATAATGAAAGTACTATCTGTATAGTAAAGAACCCAGTGTATCACTCTAAGACCAAACACATAGAAATAAGGCATCACTTTATAAGAGATTGCTTTGAAAAGAAATTGATTAGGGTGGAAAAGATACACACAGAATTTAATGTAGATGATCTATTGACCAAAGCCTTTGATGGACCTAGGTTCAATTTCTTAGTGGTTAATATTGGAATGATAAACCCATAGCTACATTTAAGGGAGGTTAAATGTATAGTTTGTAAGATAGTACAAGTACTTAGTAGATTTAATTCTGGTAGAAGTTAAATCTGGTAGCTTTAGAGTTAATTCTGGCAATGAGTATGTCTTAATTCTGGTTGCAACAACATATGGTTGTATATTTTCTTGGTTTTAGACTAATTTTTCCAGGAAAAGCATGGATTGATGGTGATTGGAAGCTTTGCTAATGATTGTTGGTTGTGTTTGTCTGGTTTTTGTTAAGTCTGGTGAGTCACCATTAATACTGGTTGACCAACGTTAAGTCTGGTAATGTTAAAACGTAATTAATTTTGGGATAATTACTAAAATAGCCCGATTGCCCAAGTGCTAAGAGTATCCGGCCCGCTCACAGAAAATTCCCCCTTAGCCCAGGGCAACTGATCCGACGGACCACAGGACGCCACGTCACCGACCAGAGTACCTCAACAACTGTTGCTACGATGTATAAGGGATGTATTGTATTTTGGGCAACTTTTGAATTTTGGGCAACAAATACATGAACAAAAGGATATTTTGGTCATTTTACGTGCATTAAAACTAGTTAGTTTTTTTTTTTAATATATTAGCCTGTAATTCGATAATTCGATTACAATTCATTACAAAAACACATCAATACACAAACAGCTTCTTTTCCATAGACAAAGCATCACACAAGTAACAAATCATAATTCCTTAACACCCTGTAATTCGATATGCCGATTCAGTTGTACCGTTGTAAAATCGTTGTTCGATCTACAGTGAAGTTGCTTGCAGAAGTCAAAGAAATTTTGTCGAAGGATAAAAAGCGGGAAAGGTTGTTTAGAAACACAGTCTTTGGTCCGTGGTTGGATATTCGGTTTTTCGATAATGACTGCCCTTTGATGCATTTTGTTTTACAACATCAGGTAAAAGTTTCTAACATATCGTCCGATTCCCCACCATTGCAGTTCAAATTACGGATGATTTGTTCAAAATTGGGGATGATTTGTTAGAGTTCGGGCGTAAGGAATTTTGTTTAATAACAGGGTTTCGATTTGGGAAAGTTTGTAAAAATGAAAATAAAGCAAATGCATTTCGTGACCGCGTATTTCCAGAAAAAAAGACAGATGGTATAAAAACTGTATATGGCAGTGATTGTTTGAAACTACTTAAAGATCCAAATAGGTTCTTAGCTCTTTCGGATGAGGATGCTATTAGGTTGTGTCTTTTGATAGTTGCTATGTTGGTGTTTATGGGTATTGAAGAAAGGAATTGTATCCCTAATCATATACTGTCTTTGGTGGAGGACTTTGATGCTTGGAACGTTTTTCCCTGGGGTGAATACATGTGGCATAAATTTTATCAAAGGACTGTGAATGTTGTTGAGAGACACAGACCAGTACATTTGGAGAAGTTGGAAAAAAACCCATATTATAATGCGACATACAATCTATACGGTTTTGCTTGGGCTTTCAAGGTATGCCATACTTTCTACTCTGTACTAAAGTTCAATACTATTGTTATATATATGTATCCGGTGTACAAAATGTTTGTATCTGTTTTCTATCCATTACTAGGTTTTTTGTATTAGATATATATTGAATATATAGTTTTGAACACGGTAATAACCTGCAGTTTGAGCATTTTTCTTTTCCACATTATATACATTTTAAACAACCACATATTTCAGATATGGATTTTGGAGACATTTCCTAAAAGCGGCAACTGGTGGGCGAAAGACACGAACGTCATTCCACGAGGTCTTGCTTGGTCTAAATGTCAAAAGTTTCGAAGATCAGACCATATAACACTATTTGGACCGGTAAGCACCGCACTATCTTTGAAGGCTAATTTGTTGGACCCTTATTTAAATTTGTTCACATACAAAGTTATTTACTATTTGTTTTTTTAGGAGTCAGTTCCTATTAAGGCACTTTATGCCACCAAACGTGAATTGAGACAACCGTGGTGTATTGCCAGCATCCCCTTTATAAAGGGTTTGTCTGATTCAGACCTGTCAAGTGCAGAGGAAGACCAACAACCTGATAGCGCAGAGGATGATCACCAACCTGCTAGCGCAGAGGATGACCGCCAACCTGATAGCGCAGACGATGACAACCAACTTCGTAGATCAGAGGATCACCAACAAGCTGGTAGCGCAGACGATCAACATGAAGCACCAAGTTTAGAAACTTTAGATAAAAATAATGTTGAAAACGCAAAAGGTGTCCAATCATGCGAAGGCCAAGATGAAAAGAATTTTGGAACAAATCCTATTTTGGGCAAGATATTTGATTTGCAAACTGATATTTCGTTGATAGCGAAGCACGTAGCGTCTGTCCCTAAACAAGACATTCGCGAGGTGCTTCAGAAGGTGAAAACAAAATTTTCAGAGTTAGAGACAGTTATTAACGAAAACACCGATGATCCAGATTTTCCAGTCAAGTATGATGTCAACCCTGATATTTACATGGTTTGTATTCACCTTATATGTTTTATTCTCCTAACATTATACGAAGATCAATTCCTCGTTAAGTAACCTTATCTCATTTTGTCAACTACAGACCCCGTCATCACGTTGTGAAGATGATGTTGATAATGGTGTTACGCGCCGAGATGTTGATGATGATCATGCTGATGATGATGTCGATCATGCGCATCCAATGGAAGTTGACAATCCTGTTTGTTTAAAGGTTTACTTTTACTTTGTGTTTTTTTGGCATACGTTTATAAGTATCTCATTTCCCCGTTAATGTTTACCCTTTAATCTTACATTTAATTCATTAAATGTTGTATTATTTTGTCAACTACAGGCCACGCCATTAGCTTGTGAGGCTCATACTGGTGTTACGACCAGTGTTGCAGCCCATCACATGGAAATTGACATGGATGTTGGGCAGCAAGGCTACAACGAATCTCAGGTGGGTGGGATGGACGTTCTTGTAAAAAGCATGTGAATTTAGGGGTTACTCTGACTTCCCTACTCTTGATCATCATCAACCTGCGAATCCAGTTGTGGCATCCCACGAGAAGGACATTAATGAAACAACATCCTTCGTCTACGGTGATGTATGTTATCTTGAAAAAAATACTTTTGCAAAATACAACCTTCCTTGTTTGCCTATTTATTTATACATCTTTATTGTACCAGTATCATCGGTGGTGTATGATGATGTTCATGAGTTATATAAACGACGGAGCGGATGTGACTAGTGTTTCGTTAGAAGAAGTACCGTTTGATAATGAAAATGGTAAGGGTGTTAAGAATGCAAATGCTATTTTCGTGCATAAAGAACACACAACCCCATTGCAGACATTATGTTGAGGTACTTGGTTTACTTTAAATTTAAAAAGGTTACTAATTGTTCCTTTCTATGTCTTGTGGTCGGTGTTTAATTACAACCTATGCTATGTAGGAAGACCAAACAAACACCATTTCAACAAACACTCACCAACCATGGGTTTGCAAATGTGGTCGGTCCCAATGACAAACCTTGCTTGGACTCTGTTTTTTCTGAACGTAAAAAGAAGAAAATCCAAAAGAAAAAAAATGCGCATAAAGTTGCTCTAGTGGCTAAAGCCTTTAAATCAAAGCACGATAAGTTTTTTGAATCTCTGAATTCAGAGAAACGTCCAATCCGCACGATGACCAGAGCAGCTACTTGCAGAAAGAAGTTGATTGAACCTATAGTCATTTTAGATGTAAAGCACTGTAAAACATTGATACTGAAATCACTATCTGGTTGGCCTATGCTAATATATGGTATGTATCTTTTCAGGACGTATCTGGAAACCCAAGAACTCGGTCAATTACTGAGTTCTATTCGGCCAACCAGATCCTTTTGTAGAGGTAGTCTGATTTGTTATTCTTAAATTACAATATTATGATTCGTTTATTGTTAAAATTTTT